>JAMPIT010000510.1:13535000-14160000 GCA_026261815.1 Monarcha castaneiventris obscurior | reverse complement strand
CCTGAAGAGCTGACTCTGTTCCAAGCCCAGCACACACAGCTCTGCTGCTACCAACATGCCCAAGTTTTCTGTATTTCACCTTCCTCCACACGACCAATCCCTCCATCTACCCCCTTCCTGTTCGTTGTTTTCTCTCCCGGCCATTCACATCCATTTCTCCATCTTTCACTACACATCCCCAAAAAGGCTGCACAACGCACATCAGCAGCTTCCAGCCTTTCTGGAGTGATTAACATGGTTAACCACCCTCTTCTCACCCAACCTTCTCAACCAGACCAGCACTTCCTAACTCCTCTCCCACCACTTCTGCCTTTCCTCTTCGTCCGGCCCTAACCAAGGAACCACTATGCTTTGTATAAAAACAAAACAAAAATATGATTGTGTTTGCATGTCAAATTGTCCTGTCTTCATGGGAAAAAAGCAAGTACCAGCAGAAACACCATCACAAGACGCCTCAGCAGGCCAAGGGCAAGCTACCACTTCTAATGGTAAAATTTGCTGTCTCACCTAGAAGTTGCTTAGCAGTCAGCACAGATACAACTGTCTGAGGCTCTCCTTTTCCCTTCCTACTTGGACTTCCCTTTGTGCAATTCTCCCATGCCAAGCAGCCCAAGTCTCCTGGTGTGGCAGAAGGGTTGGCAAAGGCAAGGACTGTCACCAGCCTCCTGATAACAACAGTGGACAAAGAATGCCATTGGAAAGATTGAAGGCAGGCAAATACTGACTGAAATGGAGCACAGGAAGACTGGCCTGCTGATGGAATATCAGCTCTGTCTCTCAGCTCAGTCAATTCTGCTTCCCCTCCCCACCTTCACCCACCTCTACAAACCATGCAAAGTAACTGCTGAGCATATGGTCTGTGATTTGTAGGCATGAGAGGGCCACTAATTATCAAACTTTTACAGTACTGGAAATATGACAGAATTAATCACTTGCTACAGAAAGTGACAGTCTGTCCCTCTAAAAACAGCTCACACCACTTGGTAAAAAAACCCCACTCTGACTACATTATTCCTCTAGCCAGAATCACGACTTCAGCAGAGAACATGGGCAGTTCCACCTGACAAAAGAGATTCCTTATTTCTGAGCTGTTTCCAGAACACTGAAACCAATATAAAAACTATGAAATCAGAAATGAAACTGAAATTTATCTCCTCAGTCATCACACATGCTCTGAATGGCAGAGCAGCAATTTATTGTCCATGCAATATAACAGCATATAGGTGTGTACTGAAACAAGGAAATTAGTAGTAATTTCATAACCTTCAATACTAAAGCAGACAGGCACACTCTGCTCACTTTCTATGGCAGCTAGGAAATGAAATTAAATCTGCTTGCTTTCTAGCTGCCGTGTTTGGTATCACTCTGATGCTGTCAGTCACTGAAAGCCAAGAAAGGGTCTCACCTTTGCTTTACAAGTGCTCTTACAAAGGCTAAGTGTTTCTACATGTCACATCAGCAGTAAAATCACAGACAATGGATTCTCAGAACACAGTAACTAAGGAATCAGAGCAACACATGCCCCATCACTCAGACCTCCAGCTGTATCTTTGCCTTGTTCTAGGAAGCTACAGCAGAACTTCTAAGTCTGAATGACTGACAAATCCTGACACTTAAAAAGGCAAGTTTCAGTTCCCACTGTCTTACTTCTCTACTCCTTACAGACCTCATTCTTTTTTAGACTAAGATATCTAGTCTTCTTGTAGAACTAGTCACCATCTCCATCCATACAGCACCTTCTAAGATGTCACAATTAAAACAAGATAAATAGCATACATCCAAGTGGAGATGCTATTAGGTTGGGCAGGATGGTGTATGTTATGAACCTTTCAAGCTGTTCTAGGAGACAGGCTCCCCAGGTGGCTACCTCAAACTAACTTAAGCACTTGAAACCAAGACCTTAGAAAGTGCCTTTACTTCAAGAAAACTTTTGGAGCTTCTTGCTTAGAATGAAACCACACCTTGCCTCTTCTTCCTGCTATGCACAGGATAATGGCCACAGATACAAAAACATAAACAGGCTGCTTACAACCAGAAGGTGCTGATAGACTCAGTAACAAGAGTCATTCAACTCACATCCTGAAACAGATCCTGTACTTACTTGCACTAGTTGCTTTTATGTATGTATGTAGCATGATGCCACGGTATAATGAAGATACAGATTGTCATATGAATAGAATTTTACCATCAAAGGGAAATTTTGTTCTAAATCCAACTGCAGCCATCTTCATTCCTGAAAGTAATCAGGTCTTCCTACTACACATTCTGCTAAACAGCCAATGAAAAATTTCTGAGATTCATTCAACAATGCAGTTAAGAAATACAAAAGTCTGAAAAGTGACAACACGTTAACTTAAACTCTTTTCTGAAAATAATGTTAAAACCAGACTAAAATCATTAAATATTTCATTTCAGCAGTCTCATTCATATGGCTGGCAAGTCTCATCAGCTGTGGAGTTCTGAATTTATCAGCCACGGACTTTTTTCAAAAATCACTATGTGCTTTGAAGTTCAACCAAGGCTTAATAAACTTTCTTACAGGTCTGGACTACTATATAAATTTTGTCAGAGCTGTGCTGGCATAATTGGTAATACAAACTGTCTGGTTTCATGAAAGTTACAAGCTCTGGCTCCAATCCTGCAAACACTTACTGAAGAATTTAACTTACTGCACAGAACTGACTACTCATGCATAAGCTAAGCATATTTGTAAATATTTGCACAGTATGGACATCTGTTGGCATAACCAGTCATCTGATACAAGATTCAGCTTTAAATCCTAGTCTGTGTAGAGTCAGTATTAAAAAAGGAATTCCTCACTTTATTAATTCCTTTCTTAGGCACCAAGCATGTCAGATACCAAAGGGTGGAACCAAAAAGTCAAAACCAGAGGAAGAGAGGAAGCAGTGAAATCGTAACAACTGGTTCTGTTTCTCATGTAACTACAGAAGCCTGGTTTCTTATGGGTGTATGTCTCAAGACTGAGCCCCTGCCTTATTTTCAACCTTTGCTGAACGAAGCTCCTGCTATAGCTTTCCTTCCGTGATGCCATGTACAGCATTTCTCACATCATCACAGGTAAAGCTCATAAAATTACTCCAAAGAACTCCTCCTTTTTATCACATTTGCTTATTAACACTTTTAAGTTATGGGTGGGCTAAGAAATAGCCACAGTACAAAGCTGGCCCACCAATAATCATAGGAGTCGCATTTCCTTAAAAACCAAACTACAAAAAGACATTTATGTCTCTTTCCTCTTAGTGACTCGCCATTTGAGCACATCCTGTTTCACTCATCCTCTTTAACAGAAATGCATTTTGTGATCTCTGTGTTTAAACCTGATACAGGCAGAAGTACATGTAAGGGAGCAAAGGCATCCTCCCATTGATTCAGGGCTGAGTGGGAGAGATTAAGCCTCCACTACACAGTGCTTAAGGCCTTGGTGGTTAATGCACCGGAATAGGGCAGGTGGATACCTGCAGAGCTGCCATGTGGAGCTCTGCTGCTTCAGAAGAAAGAGGAGATCTCACTCTGGCTTAGGGCTGGAGTCTGTTTGACAGCTGTGGCTTAGGGCACTAAACCGCTTCCTTCAAAAAATGCAGGAATGGATTGAGGCGATGGAGGCAAGACGGGCCGCCAGCTCCAGGGAGGGACAGCGAGACCCATCAGGAACCCATTGGTGGCAAGAGCCCTTGGCAAAACCCTAAGGACACACACGAATCACACGCGCTGATGCAGCGAAGGAAACCGGGTCCCCGGAGCGGGGAGGGCGGGTGCCCTGCAGGGCCTGGCCGAGAGGCCGTGTCTGAAAGCGGCTTTACCACAGCCGGGCGGGACCGGCCGCACGCAGCAGCCCCGGCCCCGGCCCCAGCCCCCGGGGAAAGGCGCCCGCCCCCTGCCCGAGCCGGCCGGCGGGGCGGGAGAGCTCGGCGCTGCGGCAGAGCCGCGCCTCCGCGGAGCGGCCCCGCCGGGTTACCTGGGGCAATCAGCACCCACTGCGCGGGCTGCGCGCCCGCGGGACGCCGCTCCGCGCCCGGCCCGCTCCGTGCGCCCCGCATACTCCGGGCGCCCGCCGATCCCGCTCCCGATCCCGCCGCCAACGCAACATGGCGGGCGGGGCGGGCCGGGAAGGGGCCGGGCGGCGGCGGGGCGAGGGGACGGCTCCGGCCGCGCCAGCGCTCCGCCTCTTCCCCTTCCCGGCGCACGCAGCGTGGTGCGGCCGTGCCGGGCGGGGCAAAGCTTCTCCTTCTCCTCTCCCCGCCCCCGGGATTCGGGCGGGCGCGGTGTCCCACCCGAAAGGAGCGCCTGGGGTTTGTAAACGCTCGTGGTCCGAAGGAGCGATAGAAGTCACAGGGTCCGCGAACGATCAGAAAGCTTCATTAGTGAATTGCTCGCTTGGCGTGGAAATTTTGTTAGTCCCTGGCCTGTTATGTAAGCACGCGGCTTATTGGGTTTTGGATATAGAGGTAGGGTGAAAGGGAAGAGTAGGAAAGGAAGAGATGAGTTAAAGAGGGGCAGAGAGAAAGAAGGAGGAAAAGAGAGGGGAAAAGAGATCGCCAGACCTGATTCCAGCATTGATCCCGCTCATGGTGCTGTGGGCTGCTGCCCAAGCTTGGGAGGGGCACCTTTTTATGGATAGGTATTCTCCACCCTGAAGGCAGGTTTCTCACTTCCCATGTAAATTAGTTACCAAACGCAGCCCGATCTCTCAGACCTTACTGGAAATAGGTCGGAGGGCTTTGGGGGGTTTGGGTGGTCTTGATGTCCCTCTGCAGTCCATGCCTGCTTCCTGGCTTCATCATTCCCGTGCTTGTGCTGTACCCTGTTGTGCTCATCTTCAGGAGCTAGAACAAGGGTGTTTGTCCAGGAAAGGTGCTGCCCTACCTCCGCATGGCCCCCATCTCCAGCCGCACCTTGTTCTTTCTCACGACTTGTCAGTACTGTAGTAGTTCTTTCTCACAGTGTGGCGGGGCTTGACACAAGGGGCACAAACTGAAATGAAGGAAATTCCACTTAAATGTAAGAAAGGGTGTCTTTAGTGGAGCAGGCTGTCCTGGACAGCCGTGCCGTCTCTGTCAGTGGCGGTATTAAAAACCAGACTGGGTGTTGCTCTGAGCAGCCGCTGTAGCTGGCCCAGCCCTGAGCGGGGGGCTGGACTAGACCCTCTCCAGAGGTGCCTGCCAGCCTTGGCCATTCCATGGAACCTCAATCCTACAAGGCTGGTCGTGGGCAGAGCCACAGTTCTCTCACAGCAGTCATCCTACCCAGTGTACAACATGACCCTGGGAAATAGGTTCTTTACCTCCAGATCGCACTGAGGAGCCATAGCCACAACACACAATGTGTATTTTTATGCAGATGCATATATATGTGCATAAACTTGGCTTTACCCACACAAGACTGGAGGGATGGCCACCTTCCCAGAGATTTAGGAATAAATATTATGTTATCAAAAGTATTAAAGTATACATACCAATTGTAAATCTCAGAGATATGAAACAAATATTAAAAACATACTAACATCTATTCCCCAAAACAGAGCAGAGCTAACCAAGGCCAGCATATGCAAAACAGCTGAGCTGATGTAAGGCTGAAAAAACATAATTTCCTGAAGTTTGAGCATATACCTTCATCACTGAGATTACATTAATCTAAATTTGTTTTATTTTAATTTTTCTGACTTTTTTTCCACTGATTGAAGTAAGGCAAGATTTAAGTGCCAAAGACCGCATTGCACCATGTGTTTTGAAGTCCCCAGAGAAATCACTTGCTCTTAGAGTGATTGCAATTTGCCGTGGCGTATGCCTGGATTGCAACACCCACTGATGGGTCTTGTAAAACTCTCCTCACTACTTGTGTTAGCAAAAAGAGAAGGATGCTCACCAGTTCCACTGTAATCTGTACAATGCCACTGGAAGAGCAGAACAGAGCTGATTGCTGTGTTTGAAACCTTCCTGGAAGGAAAGACGTCCATGGAAAAAGGGTTCTCCATAAAATTTGACTTCTAGTCCTGAAAACGATAACGAATTTAGCGTGTTGTACACCACTGAGCTTAACAAAGCTCTGGAAAAGACAGGAATCCAAGTCTGCAAGCCTCCAGATGTAGTGTGTGTCAGGATCAAGTCTAGATAGGCTGCAGTTGTTCCAGAACTCCTATTTCCTCCCTGACTGTAATGGGTGATGGAAATATTTTAGCAAATATTGCTGAATGTTTACAAAACAGACTTATTAAGCTCACATTTTTCAAAGCACCAATCCATCCTTATTTAGGCACCTTGTAAGTAAGCTAATTTTCAGAGGTGCTGAGTACTGCTACCATTAATTGAGCTGAATGGACATTTCAGCTGTTCATTCTTTTGATTTATGAGCATCCCCCACAATGTCTAGATGTATATTGGCCCTGGGATCTGTAATGTCCTTTTCCAGGAACGTTCAGATAGAAATGTTTTTCACAGATACTTTGAAATGCCCCAAACAGAAATTCTCAAATAGGCCTGGACAAGGCTCTAGAATGACATCAGTTTTGGAATAAAAATAATGCAATAATTTATTCATGTTAAATATTTAAAACTTTCTGTTGTTACTCCTGCACACTTGATATATACTGTTCCCCTTTATAAACAGAGGATATACTATATCATTATGAGCAAAAGATAAACTAATTAGGGATTTCTGTCAGGAGCTGATGATACTAAAATCTTATTTGCTTAAGAATTAAATACCCTACCTTCAGGCTTGCCAACACTTTTAAACTGTAGTGGTGTCTACCTGAAAGAAAATGCTGAAGTTTAAAACACTAGACTGATCTGAACTGCTGTGGTGATATCATTTTAAATACTCAGATCTTAATTTCATGCACATGGGTATTCTCATTTGGGTCCATATGACTCATTAAGTCCAGAAAGTTAAATGCATCCAATATGGGACTGCATCCAATCTGAGGACAATTGTTTTCCACATTTCAGAGCCATTTGATTTGCATTCAGACTTCACCTGCATGCTGTCTGTTCATTCATTTCTCCTAGGGCGCCTTCTTGTAATCCAAATATCTGTGCAAATGCAAGCATCCCTTTTTGCCAAACAAAAATTACTTACTTTTGCTGCCAAAGAAATGCTACTTCTGTCCACCTTCAGCTGCAGAATTTACCTCTTCCTCCTCCCCTATACTAGTTTTAAGTGAAGGCACTTTTAAACTTTGCTCAGAGCTAGAAACAAAAGAATGTATAGAAAGAAGTGTGATTCATTGTTAAGGTTGTCATTTAAAAGACAAAAATATTTCCACATGATTATTTTTCATTGTACACTGTTCCAACAAACATGGGCCAGGTTTATCTATTTTATGCTTCAGTGGTTCAAGCATTTACATGCATATCTTTAAATCCATTGCTCTGCACATTTAAGGGTCACCTGTATGTATGGATGCAAGGGTTACATTTAATCCCAGTAAAAGGCCTAGTGATACATATAACTTTAGCTGATGTACCAAGATAATTATGATTTATTTTAAGTTATCTAGTTTAAAATACTGTTCTAAGTTCATCATGGGCCAAATTGCTGCTTTGTTTGGTTTTATTCAAAACTAAGCATGTGTTGCATTGAAACAAATTGAAAATATGGAGGCCAGCCACAGAGATGGCATTGACCTGAAAGGACATATACTGGCATTGCAAACCAATAAAACATCATTTGAATTTCTAACTGAAATTTCTATTCAATCTATCAAGCTGAAAAATAGTTATTTTAAATAGTTTTTCATGACAGCATTCATCTAAGCAAGTACTTCTCTTATTGAAAACAGTCCATTTTAAGGAAAATAACAGTATTTATTTAAAAGCACTCAAGCAATGGTGCAAAATATTCTAACAAGCTCTGAGCAGAAATCACTTTGCCCTTTGCACTAAATAAGGTTGCAGCCCAGTCTCCCAAGGAAGTAGGGCTTAGGGGAGCATATTGTGTATTTGTATGCATGTCTGAGTCCTCCATCAGTAAGTGGTCGCTGACTTCAGACACCTTTGATGCAGCTTTGTATTTTATCAGAGTGCACACCTAGGCTGAGGAAAGAGACATCCTTCAAGTGACATTCAGCTCCCCCTAAAACAGACACCCACCTCTGGACAGCCCATCAGCTCTCTAAAACTCATGGCATTTATTGACTGCAGGCTCAATTTGGTTGCAGAGTGGGAACACCTGGCCACCCACTTCTGGTCCAGTAGGGCATTGCCTCCCATAGAGTCTTTTGTCATAATCTCTAGTGCATGTACATGTGTCAGATTCTTTATCTTAGATTACATTAGTGACCCTTCTAGGGAAGAAGAGGGTTGTGAGATAAAGAAACACAATTTCTAAATGCCTTAGTAATGAGTTTTTTGATGTTCAAATGCCATAAGGGAGTGGAATATCAGTATCATAGCCAAGATTTCTCCCTTGTAATTATTCTTTCTTGTTGTCATGACTTCAGCTGCGACAGGGTTCATTTTCTTCTGAGTAGCTGGTACAGTGATGTGTTTTGAAGTTGGTATGAGAATAATGTATACATAATGTTGACAACACACTGACGTTTTAGTTGTTGCTAAGTAGTGCTTACTCTGAAATAGGGACTTCTCAGTTTCCCATGCTCTGCCAGCCAGCAGGTGCACAAGAATCTGGGAGGAAATGTGGTCAGGACAGCTGACCCAAACTGGCCAAAGGGATATTTCATACAGCAGAACATCATGGCCAGTATTTAAACTGTGGAGAGAGTTGGCCAGAGGACTGCTTGGGGACCAGCTGGGCATCAGTCAGCGTGTGGTGAGCAAATGTATTGAGCTTTGCTTGTTTTTTGGGGGTTTATTTCTCTCCCTCTCCTTTTTCATTACAAATATTGCTATTATTATAATTAATATTATTATTATTATTAATGTATTTTATTTTGTTTGAATTGTTAAACTGTTCCTACCTCAACCCATGAAGCTGAAGATTTTCCAATTCTTCTCCTGACCAGGGAGGGTGGGAGTGAGTGAGCAGCTGCAATGGTGCTCAGCTGCCAGCTGGGGTTAAACCACAACACATGGAGGTGTGAATATTCCTGAAGGCTTCCCGGCTTTGAATAATAGCATTTGTAAAATGGCTAACATGTGCATGGATTATGTGATGTCTAACAAGAACTTGTGCTTGTGCTTGAGTTCAAAGGAAAATTCAATCACCTACAGAACTCAAATTCGTTAGAAAATTATCTTCACTGGTGAATTTGGAACTACTGTTTTGTTGTTGTTGTTCTAAAACCCACATATATTAGCAGGGGTTATCTGCCTATGCCCATCTGTGGTTGTGCATAGAAATCCCTCCATGGGGCCAGAAGTGTGGGCTGTGTAGTGGTTGTGTGAGAACCGAACTTTGCCTACAAGTGAAAGCAGGGTGAGCTGTGAGCAGAAGGCACGGGCATGAGTGAGTTTAGAAAGATCAGAAAGGTCTGCAGCAGTTTGAGACACCTGAGTTTTAAGTCCAAGAAACCTCATTTAAAGCAGAATACAAACACTGCCCTTGCAGATGAAGAAATGTATTTAAAACAAGTTGTTGGTTCTTCCACTGTTGGAGTGGCCGAGTCCCACAGAATACAGGTGGCTTTGCCTGCCTCTTCCGTTATTCCTGATTGTGACTTCTTCCCTGTAACTGTGAGTGATATCAGGAGAAGTAAAATAAACAGGGTTAGAGCATGGCCTCAAACACTGTCCAGATACTATCTGTATTGTTTAAGTGGTAGCAGCTCCAGACTTAGCCCTGTGCCAACTAGTAAACTTCCCAGACACTGCACCAGCACAATGCCAGGGACAACAAGACTTTGCCCCAATACGTAATATAAGCAGTGTGATTTGGGTTTGCATGGCAAGTTTTTGGTAGCAGGAAGGGCTACAGGAGTGGCTTTTGTGAGAATCTGCCAGAAGCTTCCCCCATGTCCGAGAGATCCAATGCCAGCTGGCTCCAGGACAGATCCCCCCCCACGGGCCAAGGCTGAGCCCAGCAGTGACAGTGGTAGTGCCTCTGGGATAACAGAGTTAAGAAGGGGGAAAGCTGCACCATTGCAGACAGAAAGAGGAGTAAGACTGTGTGAGAGGAACAGCCCTGCAGACACCGAGGTCAGGGGAGAAGGAGGGGCAGGAGGTGCTCCAGGTGCCAGAGCAGAGATTCCCCTGCAGCCCCTGGTGCAGACCGTGGGGAGGCAGCTGTGCCCCTGCAGCCCATGGGGATCCATAGGGGAGCAGAGATCCACCTGCAGCCTGTGAAAGAGCCCACCCAGAGCAGGTGGATGCCCAAAGGAGGCTGTGACCCCATGGGAAGCCTGTGCTGGAGCAGGCTCCTGGCAGGACCTGTGGCTCCGTGGAGACTCACACTGGAGCAGCCTGTTCCTGAAGGACTGCACCCCATGAAAAGGACCAACACAGGAGCAACTCGTGAAGAACTGCAGCCTGTGGGAAGGATTCACGTTGGAGAAGTTTGTGATTCATGTTGGAGAAGTTTGTGATTCATGTTGGAGAAGTTTGTGAAGGGCTGTTTCCTGTTGGAGGGACACTACGCTGGAGCAGGGAAAGAGTGAGTCATCCTGCTGAGGATGTGTGATGACAATGTGTGATGAACTGACTGCAGCCCCCATTCACCATCCCCCTGTGCCGCTGGCAGGGAAGAGGTAGAGAAATTGTGAGTGAAGCTGAGCCCTGCCTGGAAGAAGGGAGGATGAGGGAAAGGTGTTTTAAGATTTGGGTTTATTTCTCATTATCCTGCTCTGTTTTGATTCGCAATAAAATGATTTCCCCAAGTTGAGTCTCTTTTGCCTATGATGGTAATTGTAGAGTGACCTGTCCCTGCCCTCATCTCTATCCACAAGCTTTTCCTTATATTTTCTTTCCCCTGCCCAGCTGATGAGGCGAGTGACAAGTGGCTTTGGTGGACACCTGGCACCCAACCAGGGTCAACTCACCACACAGGGCCACCCTATTTTGTGGAAAGAGTACAGCATCAGCATCATGCTTCTTCTCTTGGGTCCGTGGAAGGCACTCTGGGTTGATTTATTTACTGGTTTAGACACAGCCATGCTTCAGTATGGCTCATAACATGCCCAGTGAGAATTTTTGCCAAATAGGACTACTGCAAGCAGGCACAACAGGTCAGTAGTCAAATCTTGCAAGGCTCACCTATTTCTAGGACTTGTGGGTGAAGATTTCATAGAAATGGCCAGTTAATGCACTGTGAGCTTGACGTTTCTGGAAGTGTAAGACTTACTGCACATGGAGAAAACTTCCTGTACATCTGCATCTGTGATGTGTGAAATAGACTGTGTAACAGCTGCAGGTGAGCACAGGTACTGGTGCATGCATGGTGTCCATTTGCCCAGAACTGCCAGCCCAGGCAAAGTGATTGCCATGGCTCCAAATGGACAGCCAGGCATGCAGGAATGCTTGACTGTGTTCTTCTTTTTCTGACAGTAGAAATTTTGAGGAAGAAAAAGGGCTCTTTTCTGTGGAAATATGAAGATATACCTAAGAATTTAAGATTTTCAATTGTTCCTGAGTTAATGGTTTCAGCTCCTATACCATACAAAACTTTTCACTTCAGAACAGTTGTTCATTTATCTTTTAAAAGTCTCCTGAATTCATGTGCAAAACGAATTTTACTGGCAGTTAGGTATTTGGTGAATTCTTAGCTTGCTGCATGTGTTAATCATATTGAAACTAGCTATACTCTAAGGTTACTTTCAATTCAGACTGAAAATTAGTATTCTCAGTTGAATTATGTATTGGCTTATGAAGTGTTGTGTCTTCACTACTGCAAGTAAGGCCTTTTTTGTGAGCACTGCAAAAAAGATTATATTGTTAATATACATAAAATTTGATTTCAGCCAAGTATGTTCTCAAGGGGAATTCTAGGAGGCAAAGGGTCCTTGTTACTTGGAACATCATTAACAGTATTTTGTGACCTTCAAGGCAGATAATTAGAAGAATAACTTGTTAAGGTTTATGTACCATCCATAGCTTTATTGAAACAAAGGACCTGTGTGAGATGCTGTTTCAGAGATTCTGCACAGATCAAGAATTGTTGTCTTTGACATAACCCTTATCAAGAACATCATACCAGAAATGAAGAATTGGCAATAAAACATCCCCTGTACTGGATTTGGGAAGTAACCAAACTGATTACAAAGAAAGATTGTAAATTGATTTAAAACGTGAAAGGGTTGTATTAAACTTAAAGACTGCTGTACTTGTTCCATATCTTTAGAAGTGACTGGCTGAAGACTGACTTGCCCATAGTCTGAAACAGACCTTTTATCATCTGTCTGCTGGATGGAACAATACAGGCATGTTTCATTTATTTAGAATATGGCCAGGGGCCAAAGAAAGATTAAAAATGTAAGCAAGAGTCAGTGCAATGGTTGTTCCTGTAAGAGTTAGGCATTTGGATTGCAATATCAGCAAATCCTCCCACAAAAGATATATTCCTACAACAGAGGATTTTCATTTGATGTCCTGGAAAAGCTATTGGTACGGTAAGGACAGGCTTACCCATTACTCCAGCAGCTGAATTTGGAATGCATTTGGCATTTACAAGAATAAACAAAAGCAATTGACATACTTGAATAAGTTGTTTTGTGAGCAGCAGAACTAATGAATGCAAACAAATTCTAAAAGGAACAAATTGTCCCTTATGGAATTCTGTCTTTGTTCTTCAGCCTCCCTCATCATAAGCTCAGCTCCCCTGCCCAGGTCCTCTGCACTTTTTGAGCCAGCTGAGACTCATCACATGCTGCAGCTTACTCAGAGCTGGGGTGTGCTGTTGGCCCCCTGGCCCTGCCATAGCTGAGCTCTGTGTCTCTGTCTCAGTCAGGGCAAGTTGTCTGAGGACCTCTGTCCTCCAGGGAAACTTCATTGTTTTGTAGGTGCTTGAGAGGGGTTCAAGCCTGCCTAACTGAGAGACCTGACTTGACCTTAAATTAAAGATTTAAATTTAGAAAGCCAGCCTTATTTCAGTGTTTCTGCCCTACCAAAAGCAACAATAGATCATCACTGCCTGTCTGAGACCAGGCATCTAACAAGGTCTGCCTTCAGAGAGATCCAAAGGTATTCGACTGCTTACACTGACTGTAGAGGGAAACTGCTTTAGGAGAGCTTATTCTTCAGTTTCCTGAAATGTTTGGTCAAGTAAAAAACCTAAGGTAAGACTCAAATTTGAGCCTTATTCTTTCTATTTTGATTGAAACTGGCCATGGAGGCCAGGAGAGGAGGACAGGCAGATTGCCCCACTGTGGGAATTACGGGAAACTATGCTAAAAGTAATAACAATTAGGAAACACATGTATTTAATGTAATGGTTTATCTGCTTCAATATTGCTCTAGATAATGTAGAAAAATACTGCAACATTAAAATAAATTCTCATTTAGTTTCATTAAAACTTTTTTTTTAAATAGTTGAATACAAGTCCAAATCTTGTGTCTATCTGAAATAATTTAATTCAGAAATGCAGAAGAGTTCAGTCCAAGGTTTAATCTCAGGTGAGGGAGCTGATTCTGCTACATGCATTGTTAGTGAGTTGAACAGAAGACTTCTTGAACACAAACTTCTGTAGAAAAGCCATTCACCAGTTGAACTCACGTTTTCTAATATACCTGTGTCTTCTGCAAGTAGCCAGACTGGTGGCTGATGTAATTCCTTAATCTTTCTCCATAGTACGTTTTTAATTTTTCCTTGACACTCAAGTGGATCAGAGATCTACTGTTTTACGATTTAATTCTCTTCAACTCTTTTGGAACATGTACAGCTCATTACACAAAAAGAACTGGAGAACTGCTGATTCAAAGGGATAGTAACAGACCTTGGAATAACTCAGTCTGAATAAAAGAAGAAACCAGCTGAGCCTGTAGTCAAAAAATGACTGATTTCAAGCTGAAATCCTTGGCACATTTGGATAACAAAGAACACACTATAAAATGAAGGTTTGTGCCTTCTTGTCTTCTTAGGATGAAGCTGGAACGAGGAGATACTCTGATGGCAGTTCCACTGTGCTAGCTCAACGACAAATGTGACTGGGAAGTGGTTGAGGTCTCACAGGAAGCCTGTTTTGAGCTCAATATCACAACAGAAGTGAGCTGTTTGGGAGTAAGAATACCTAGTTTTCTTCAGTGAATGTCTGAAGACTTTGCTATAAGACATTCACAGTGTGGAATACCCATCTATTTGTCCACCCATGCTCACTTTTTTTTTTAAATGAAGTGCTGGTTTGGCCAAGGTATGCATTCATGAAAAGTGCTAATAAATCTCTAATCACCTGGGCTGGCTTTGTTTCACAGACAGCACCCACAGACGTGCTGTGTCCTCTTCTGTGAGCTGTGACAGTGGCACAAGGAGGAGCAGTTCTCCTTGCCACCAAAAACCAACCCATCTTCAGAGGGCAAGCGGCTGAGTTCCTTCACTTGCAGCGAGGCTCTGCTTCTTCTCTTCTCCACCGTGCAAATACTCTCTAAGCCTTCTATGGTCTGGCTCTAGACCCAACTGCAGTCACATTTTTCCTCACAGAATTGAAATAAAATTTACAAGTCAGTTTTGCTTAAGCAGCAGAATGCTTGGGGAACCATCCTGGACTCAGGGAGAGGTATTTCCACTGAGGTATTAAAACTACTGAAGTACTAAAACTATTATCTGAATATTTCTGAAAAAGAAGAAAGCCTAAGGAATATGGAAAAACCCACTTGGTTTATTTGTGCAATATATAATTTGTGAATTACATAGAACACATGTAGGACAGTATCAGTCCTTGGGGAGGATATCTTAGTTCTGCCTCACAGGATTTCCACATTTAACTTAGGAGTAGAGTGGGAAACCAAAGCTAACACCTTTTTTTTTTTGTTATTGTTAAACTAAGACTTCTGTGCTCAAATCTTAAGTGGTTTAATGTGGAAATTCTGAGAGACAAAAAGCAGAAAAAGGAAAGAGCAATTGTAAATAAACCCACAAGAAATAAGGAGGATTTTGGCAAAGGAGGATACGAAGATAGAGAAAGAAACAGAGAAATTAAATACATCTAGTGAGAGACAAAGAAGGAGTAACTGCAGGGAGCACCAGAAATTTCCTACCCATGGGACCGTATCAGTGGCTCAGACAGAAGCAGCTGTTCCCAGCAGAGTCCCAGATTTTTCAGAGATGCTGGGGCTGTCTTGACAGAAATTAAACCCAACTTCCAAATGCCAAGCAAAACAGGGTTAGAGATGAAGGAAACTTTTTACCTTAAATGAAAAGCTTTGCCTTAAATAAAAACTTTCAAAGGACTGCCCCCCCTTCTCCTCTACTGCATGAAAAATAGAAAACTTTAGCAATCAATGGCTGTTGGGCTCTGTTGTCAAGGACTTGGTTATAATGCAGCTTGGACAGCCACGGTGGATGAGGCCAACAGGGGATTCAAATGGAATGACCTTCTTTTGTTGCATTTTGGTTTTCAGTTTTTATTAAAAAAAGCTCTTTAGCTTAGGTCTTTACCTAGGCTTTTTTTGTAACTGAGATATAAAACAGTTTGGCTCCATCTTAACTGGCCAGCCAAACTGTGTTACAAGGTCAGGCCATAAACAAATTTAACAACTGTTGTTAATTAAATAGTTATTGTAGTATAGATGGGGTCAAACAAAGGGTATGTGTGGGAGGGGAGGGAAAGAGAGGGCCTAAGTGGCAAAAGGTGGGGGAATCTTGGCTCCTGACTTAGAAGGCGTGAACAAGCTAAGAATTCTGTGGAAAAGACCTCTGGGACATAAAAATAACAGTTAACATTTCAAATTTTGGTGCAAATATTAAGAAATTAAAAGCAAAAAACCCCAACTCATGTTCTCTCATTTACACTTTCCTATTATGTGAAACCATCTTGGTAAGACTTGGCTTTTCTCCAGCAGAAATCCTGTATCTGCCTCTATCAGTGGTATCACTTCAATGACATATTAATGCCTCCCCATGCCAGGATGTTGTCCAAGTTCCAGCTGTTTGAAAGAGTTGTTACCGAATGGGAATTCCAGTTGGAGATTCATAGAACAGCAACAGGAAAAAAAAAAAGGAGGATTACATTTAATAATTTAATTTTGATGCTCAGAAATGTGCTTTCCTTGTCATGAAAGTGGAACCCTGCCTGCGTGTCTGCAGCCTGCCTTGCATGCTGATTTTGTGTGTGCCTAGCTAAAACCAGCGCCTGTGATATGATCTGATTTTGACTCTACAGAGGAAGGTAGGAGGAGCAAAATTTATGCTTCAGGTCTGTAAGGCATTTTAAAGTTAATCGGGTCCTTGGGGTCTGATATAATTTGTGTAAGATTGCTGTTGATGATTAGAATAGCTATTTAAGGTTTTTGTTAATAGTCTGTTACATGGACCCAGTGGAAAGATTCCAATAGCAGTCTGTTAGTTTTTCCCTGTCACATTCAGGTTACAGACCCTTCACAGATGTTGTAAATAGACATCAATACTAAAAGGGAATATTACACAAATTAAAATCATAAGTGTGCTCGAACTGCCAACATAGACATTTTGTTAAAAACATCTGTCACATAAAAGCAAACATTTAAGGCCATTATATTTATAACAATTGTTTTCATTTTTTATACGTACTACGTATTTTTGTTTTCTTCTGTTATTATTGATTTGAATATTTTTTCTTAGACTTTATTACTTATTTTTTCCAACATTACTTATGTCCTTGACCATATAAATAATAATGTAGACTTTTAATGAAAAGAAATAAATTTCAGTGGTTGGAAATCTAGTGGATACTTGCACAATGAATGAGTCAACTGAGAATCCAACACCATGTTCTCCAAAAAAAAATACTTCGTTATCAAATGTTACAAACACAAGTATTAATCTGGATGTCTGTTCAATAACATCCAGTTATTTAATTCGGTTCTGAAATAATTTCTTAGGTGAAAAGGATGAATGACATATAAATGCCCTATTCTGGGCCTTTTTGTTGCATTACTGCTGATGCAGCTGTTCCAGTTGTACAAGTACTCACCATAACATTGTGCAACAGAGCCCCCCAAAGCTGGACAGCCTTGAGGTGCTATCTAACTAACACACCTACTGCACTGGTGTTATCCACCCTTCCTTCCCCCTTTCCACCGCTGCCTGCAGTTTCTGGGTAAATCTGTGAAATCTCTTAGCCCAAGCTGCTCTAGGCTTGTCTCACCAGTGCTGTTTCTACTACAAAATAAAGTCCCCGTTTATCCTGCTTACAGCTCCTCTTTCTCTTATGTTTGCTTTGGGGAGAACTATTTGGAGCTAAGGCAGAAAAGGAGCTAACAGTGAAGAAATGGGGACAACTGGACCTTGTGCTCAAGCTCGGCCTTATCCCCTTCCATTTGTAGCAGCACACCTTCACATTTCCTAACAGCTCAAACTTGTCAGAAGACTAAATAAATACAATGAATTATCACAATCAGGAAGGATTTGCTGCTCATGGAACAATAGTCTTGGTCTGGTTGAAATCAATACTTGCTGTTTTCTTGACTACCTGTGTTCTGAAAACCACTAAAATGCATGATCAGCTTTAAGTTCATATTTAGCTTTTCCTTATGATGGTGAGGTATTTCTCCATGTAAGGCCTCCATACAATTAGGTCCAGTTGAAGAAGGACAGCTGTAGTCCCCTTTAAGTTGTGTGGCACAGAGGGTATGCTGGACTCTACAAATGTAGAGACACAGCCCATGGCCAGGGTAGCTGTTGAACCAACTCAGACTCAAAAAAGAGTTATGAAAAATGTAAATACTGACTTCAGGTTCCACTCAAGAATGGAACAGATCTTATGAAGAGATTTTGAAGGTGCCCTGTTGTGTGGGACTAAGCCAGGCCTGTAGTATCATAGAAATGTCAGTGGGAAGAGATCCCTAGAGATTTCCTGGTTATCCCATGTAACCTCCCTCTAGAAGTGGGATTGCCACCAGTGCTAGAGCAGCCCTTAGACTAAAAGAACGTTGTGATTTTTTTCATTGCTGTGCATCACAGGTATCACTGCCCTTTGAACGTGTCATGTACAACTTCTTCAGAATTATCCTGCATGTCTGGATCAGTCCCAGGTCACTCAATAAAGGCATGATATGTTCAAAAGTGCAATTATTATGATCACAATAAAGCCAAAACCAGAAGTCACTTGGCTTTACTGAGTTGGTGAAACAGTCAAGAGTCAGAGAGTAAAGGATATCTTTGCAGCATCCTGCTGCTGCTGCTGCAAGGTTCTAGTTTGCTGTAAATTCTATCTTAACTCTGTCACATCTGCCAGCCTTTATAGATGCCTCTTTATGGAATCTCAACTAGACACCTGTATTTAGGAACTCCATTGACAGTAGCAAATAGATTTCAGCTGACTGCAACAGGAGCTTACACAACATGCTCCCAGATAAATACCTGCATATAGACACCTGTAGGATCCAGGTCCTACCTGCAGTGGTGAAGTAGGAGGCTTCTGGAAGAAGAGTTTTGAACCCTGTTTTGAAGAACAATATGTTCATCACCCATCTTATTGTGGAGGTACATATCCCATGTCCCTAATGTTCCAAATGAAATATTGAGGAGGCCATGCTGTGTAAGTGTATGCACTAAACCAGCCTCGCTTCTCTCACATATTCTACATTCTATGCTGTCTAACACTTAACTGTATAATCATTGTAATTTTTAAAATTTGAGTATTTAGTAAAAAGTATTTAATAGTATCTGTTCAATTGTATTATGTTATTTTTCATTTAATAGAAGATCCCTGAGAGAAACAATAAGAAAAGATAGTGAACATGCATAAAAAAAATGAGCTATTGCAGTTTCACCCTCAAAAAATGACATGATGTATTTTTAGGCGTTTTCAGTGGGAAAAGGGAAACACAATGGATCACAAATAAAATGTTGCTGTCAGAATAACTGCTTTAATGAACTGCAAACCAGAACCACCACACAGTCGGGCAGTTTGTAGATAAGAACCATCAGCATCAAGGCACTAAACAGACAGATTCCTGTAAAGCACATAGCTCCTAGGTACATGACCTGCATGGGATCCTGCATGGGAAAAATATACAATTCCTGAAATATGTCAGTTCCTCTGTTTTCTGCTCATCTTAATTTTTCTGTGTGTCTTACTTCAAGATGCCTAATTTGCTGTGTTCGACATTAGTTTCAGCAATCATTTCTCAGCATGTGTGTGTGCCTTGTCCCTTTATTTCCACATTTTGCTCTGTGGACACAGTTACTGCCATTTGCAGCATGAGTTCTGGTAGTATTGTCCATCCCTGTTCTTTATGAGCTTAAACGTGCATGAAGTCAGGCAGTTATCTACATGTCTTTTTAATTTATTATCAAATTATGCTGTCCTCTAGAACTTAAAAGATATGTTAGTAGAGATTTCAGAGAACAGATTTAAAGTGCTTGTACTTCCAAAATATTTATTTAGAGCTAAAGGAAAGAAATTTTTTTTGCTGGTTTTTTGTTGCTGTTGTTGTTGGTTGGTTGGTTGGTTTTGGTTTTTTTCTGGGCAAATGAATTGGAAGGTTTGGCAGGAAACAAAATGTAAGAATCAAACTTCTAGGTTATTTTTGTCAGAAAGAATGAAACAATAGAGTCTATGTTGAGAGGTAGCTGAGGGCCACTGTAACCTGTGCAGGGGTCTGGGGGAGATTGCTGCCTTAAGTGATTTAATTGTAATGCAGCTTTGCTTTGCAACCAGACTGTGCTGGGACAGAGGTAAGCTACCATGGGGAAAAGACAGCATGCAAATATTAGATGTAAATCCACTGACATCATCTCTCAGTAACTCCACGTGCCCTTTTGTCTTGCAGAAAAGTGGTCCTTTGAAATGTCTTGCCTGTCAGCCGAAACCAGGTTGAAAAGTAACAGTCCCCCGGTACCAGAGGGGAAAGGCTGTGCTGGCCAGCAGACTGGCAAAACACAGCTGCTAACTCTGTGCTCTGACAGGTTGGGAAAACACAATCGCTGGGACTTGTTCTAGGTTCTTCCAGACCTCAGGAGGAATGTTCATTGCCTTTTCTGGTGCTGGCTGAGATCATCTATGCATAGATTTTCCCAGCACCCAGTTCAGATCCTACTTCAGGCACTACCTGGCAAACACAACTTTGTAAATACTTTGTAGCACTCTGCCTTTGTGCCTGAGTGTTGTGTCTATGGCTGATCTCTTCCTTCGAGCATACAGCTGCACAGGAACCTGTATTTATCCTCATATTCATTGTGCTTTCAACTGTGTTCAGGTCTTACAAGTGTCTTCTATTTGTTATTTTTCTGTTGAAGCCTTTGTTTGCCTAAGTCTTTGATCTCATGTATCCAAACATAAATATTCTCTCAGACACTGTATTCAGATGGCCAGAGGAAGGAACAGTCTTTGCAAATATGCATTGTGTCAGTATCTCAAAAATCAGGCAAAGTCACATTCATAAAGCCAAGCATTATCCTCTGTTTATAAGACAGTAAAGTGTGGGAAGCTTCTTATCACTGCACAGAGCAGCCCTGCACAGGAGGGGGCAGGTTCCAGAGAGGATCAGTCCTGTGCTGGTAAGGTATTGTGGTGACATGGTGCAGGTGAACAGATCCGTGGGAGGGCAAGAAAGTCGTGAAACCCTTTTTTGTTCCAGTCTCTTCCCCGGCAGAAGGCTGAAGTCCCTTTCAGTCCCCATACTGTGGCTTTGGGTTGGCAGTGATGAAGACCAGTCAGGTGTGGCTGGGGAGTGTCTTCCAGGTACTCTTCATGGTTGCTATGACGGAGGCTCTTGGAGCCAGCTGGTTCTTTGGTCTCCCCAAGAGGGCAGCTGCCACATGGAGTGGGAAGGTGCGGATTTGGCTGTTGTGACTTACTTTTGTGCAGTAAATTCAAGTAGGAGATAGAGTTGCGTCTTGCTTCAAAATGCCTGGACACTCTGGGAGTTCTGTAAACGCTATGACTAAGCTGTCATTTCACAGGGAAGTGTGGAGGACTGTGAGCCTTTGACTCAGGACTCCTCTGCATTCCCTTGGAAGAGAGAAGCCTGGGGCAAAAGGACTCAGAGATAAACCTCTCTCTCTAGGTTACGGTGACAAAATGAACCACCCCCAGCATGCCTTGTTTCTCTATGGTAATGCCTTGTATCCAGTTGGTAAATTGGTTCCTACCCCACCCCCTGCCTTTCCCATAAAAAGGGCCCTGGATCTGCCCTGAATCAGGGAGCTGCTGTCCCTGGCCTCCCCTTCCCAGGGACTGCTGGACAATAAAGCTGCCTCTGTGGCACTGCCACACACAGCTCCTGTCTCTCTGTCCCCGAGTTTGCCTCAGGTGATCTCACAAAGAGCTGAAATCACAAGAGCAGGAATCACTTGTAGCTGAGAAATGGCTACACTTGCTGAGATCACCTCTGTGCAGGGAGGCAGCCTTGGCCCCTAGAAGAGCTGTTCTTTGCTGGACACTCTTGCTAGGAAGGTCCTGGCTTCTGGTGTCTGACCAGCATCAGACCTCCTTGTGGCAGGGAAGAATCAGAGGATAGGCTATTTTGGCTTCATGACTTCTGCTGTGGCGTATTTATGCTTTCCAGAAGAGGTCTCCTACAAAGATGACCTCCCAGTTTCTTTGGAATAAACAGAATTAATGCAACTAAAAACCCACCCCTACAAAATGTTACCTGCTTGCTTCTGATATGATAATAAATTAAATTAATGTTTAAAATTAAATGTATGTGTTTTTTCATGCCCAGAAGCATAAACTCAGATCTGTTTTATTAAGGATCTCTTTAAAATGGATCAAATTTTAGACCCAGTTCCTCCTCTGGCATGAATTTGCCCAGATGCCTATGCAAGCACATCTGCTTCCATAAATTGTGGATCTGCTCCTGGCAATTTAAAGTATAAGTTTTAATTTTGGAACAATTAGACTATCTGTCTCCTCTGGAGAGAGCCTAAGTCACTGGGGTTTACGTTTTCAACACCTAGAAACTCTTTACCTGTACACTGGTAAAAAAGGAGGGGGCTCAGTGACTGGTCAGAGAGCAGTGCTTATAATAAGTCAATTCTAGTAATTTCACTTTTGTTTTAAAAAAACACTAAAATTTGGCAATGACAGTGCCAAAGAGTGCTAAAGAAAAGGACAGTGGCCTTCAAGACATAGTTGTGGAGGGCATTTGCAAGCCTCTCTCCGAGGAGGATAAAAAATCATATAGTCATAGGATGGTTTGGTTGGAAATGACCATCTAGTTCCAACTCCCCTGCCATGGGCAAGGACACCTTCCACTAGACCAGGCTTCTCAAAGCTCAATCCAGCCTGGCCTTGAACACTTCCAGGGATGGAGCATCCACAACCTGTCTGGGAACCTGTGCCAGGGCCTCACCACCCTCACAGTAAAGACTTCCTTCCTAATATCTAATCTAAACCTACCCTGTTTTGGTTTAAGGCCATTCTCCCTTGTCCTAGCACTACATGCCCTTGTAAAAGGTCCTTTTCCACCCCCCCAACAACAGGTCTCCTGAGCCCCCTTTTAAGTTCTGGAAGGCAGGTCTCCCCAGAGATTTCTCCAGACTGAGTATTCCCACCTTTCTCAGCCTGTCTTTTTAAGAGTGGTGCTCCAACCCTCTGATCATCTTTGTGGCCCTCCTCTCACCCACTCCGACAGGTTCTTCCTGCGTTGGGGGCCACAGAGCCTGGAGACCCATTTTCTCACACAGTGCCTTCCCCAGCCATGGCCCAGCATGCAGGCCATGCTGGGCAGTACCAGAGCACCAGCCATGAGGAAACCACTTATAAAGAGAAGACAAGCTGTATTTTCTTTGGCAGTGTACAAATTTCCTACGTACGGTTGCTACAGAAACAGCTGTCAGCTACCTCATGAGTTTGCCATGCAGAGTGGTAAGAAGCTCAACCTTTATTTTGTGTCAGTGTCCTGAATAAACTGTCCACCATTACATATGGGATCCATAGGGAAGTAGGTTCGGAATCTGCACTGCCTGCCCATGGTGCCTCACCTCCTCTAGAGTATAATTTAATCTCTCTTCTGCCCTTATTCAGATGCTGCCATTCAGGCTTTCCCTGAGTACCTCATCAATGGAGAGTAAGTGCAGCACAGGATTTGGTCCTTTCACTTCAATTTTTATGGTTTGTTCTTACATAAACACATTTCAAGGAGTTTTACAAAAGCTGCATAATTCAAGACAGCTTTTGGCATAATGAAAATAAGTGAAAAGGGAGGAGAAAAGATCCTTTCACTCTGATTTCAAAATGAAGGAGTAAAAAGTGTCCCAGACATCTGAGATGGGAAGGTCCAGAAAAGGCTTCTTAGCAGCCCCCTATCTACATAAACAGTGAGACAAATGAGCCAGTATGAAATGCTGTGAAAAGCCACAGTAGCCCCAGACTGTACTTTTCAGGGTCTCAGAGGCTGAAAAAACCCCATCACTTTTTCAACATAGAGCTTGTTGGGAATTTTTTTATTTGGGCTGAACTTCCAGACAAGAAACAGTACTCTCTGAAAAAACCTACACTGGAAAGTACTGCTTTTGTTTAAAAAAAAAAAAAAGAAAAACAAAAGACAAAAAAAGACAGTTTTTGTTTGCAAAAGTCTAATTAAATTTTTCATTTGAGGTTATTTATTTAGCCAGTTAAAAGTTATTTGAAATAACTTGAAAAATATAAGTACGAGGCACTGTAAGAAAACATTAAAGAGTGCACATTGTGGCTTAAATGTAACTATACAGTGGTGACTGAGATGTGTTGCTGCTGATTTTCCTGCTTTCCAGCTGCTGCCCTACACAGGTGCAGGTGGCTGGTCTGCCACAGCCCTGTGTCTCGTCTGTCAGCCCTTTGGGGATGTCTTTGGATCCTTTACAGCACCCCACTCTCCTCAGAGGCTGCAGCTGACCCAGACCATTTCTTCCTTGCTGCCCTTTTCCAGGCCCAAAACTGAAACTCGTTCACCAATGCATGTTCTGTGGAAGCCAAAGATGAAGTCACAGAAATCTGACATCCATCTGGCCTCTCTGTCTGGTTCCCCACTCACCTGCTGGGCTGCTGGGTCTGGTTTGGGAGCCCTGTTTAACTGGTTCTAGCTCTGCCGTGAGTATGACCTACAGAATTAGCTTTACATATATTTCACACAGGCTGGGTGGAAAATTCAGAGCAAAAGCAGACAGATACCTGGACAGAGTCCCACATCTTTGGGAGGGGTGAGGGAGAAGATTTCTGCGAGTTTTTTCTACTTGTGAAGAGATAGAGTATGTATTGTATCCAGTGCACATGTTTCTTTTGCAAATGTTCTTACATTAAGTAACTATAACCATCCATAATATAAACTCCAAACTCTAAATAACCCACCACATGGTATGAATCTATAGGTAAGTAAAATCAGAAATGGTTCAAATGAAGTCTGCCAGAACCCAAAGTTTCCTTTTTTTTTTTTCCCCCTCCCTTTTTTTGGCCTGTAATGGGTAATAGAAAATTATAACCCTGGACTTTTTACATCTTCCAATTAACTTTTGTGCCATGGGACATTCAGATGAGTGAAGATACAGAGGATTCATTGTAAAATGTCCAATAGTGCATTACAATTTCAAAAATGCATGAATGAAGATCTACACAGGAAAATTAACCGCTTCCTCCGACTATTCAAAAAATTACAGCATCTTGCCTATATGAACAGGACCAAAACATGCATATGTGTTTTACAATCCTGTTAACACATCTAATAGAATCTGATTCCATTTAGGCGCATTGCCTTAATAGAATCATAGAACAAAAATGAGACATTGTGTTTTGTCTAAATTTCCACTCTAAGGAACTCTGTGCTCTTTGGTCGGGGACGTACCTTAGCAGTGGCAATTTAATTGAATTATGATTTTTAAATGCTTACCTGTCAAAACCACATTACATTAAATTAACAGAGCAGCAAAAATAAAATTAAATCTGGGTTAATTTTCGTATTATACTTGTGGGATGTTAATTTATAATGACATTAAAAAGCAAATAATCTACAGCAAACACCACGAAATTGTCGGTAATTGAGCAGCGGTTTTTCCTGTTGCAAGGACCATATTGTGAGGGACTTCCAGGGTCAGATATAGCTCTGCTCTGGGAGGGGCCCTGCAGTGGAGCTACACAAAGGCTCCCATGTTATGCTGCTCCTCTGGCTGGTGATAATGTTAACAGCACAGCCAATCATCCTCACCTGCCCTTGTAAGCCTATCCCTGACTTCTGCCCTCAGATTGACAGTTGTGTTTTGGGGTTTTTTTTTCCCTTTTCTTTTTTCTTTTCTATTCACTTTCTTCAATTTGTCTATAGAAATTGCACATTTGATTGTTGCACATCTGATTGAAAAATACAGTGTGAAAACAGGTAATGCTATGTTTGTGGAAGGGGTGGCATGCACTTCAATGGATCTAAGCCCAATCCTGCAAACTGCAGGCTCTTACCTAAGAGGCAAAGCCATACTGAACTTAATAGCAGTTCATGACAGTGTTTGCAAAATAAGAACATTCACTGCACCGGCCCCTCTTTCTAGAGAAATTAGTTTTGTATTTATAGCCTTTGTAATAGTCTCCATTTTTACCATTGGAAGAAAAACAAAAACAAACCCCGAAATTCAGTATTTTAAGCAAATCTCTAAGGAAACTCCCAACTAAATTATGCAAACCATCAAGTTTATGGCTATGGCTGTTAAACTCAGTTGCTGTCTAATTGTATTAGTGCTTTAGCTTGAGCTGTAGGAAAGGGACTGAGCCATAATATAATTGGATTAAAAATATAGTGTGCCCCATGTAGAGACCCTGGTCCTCTCCAAGACTAGATGGATAGAGGGATTTGGATGGAAGTGAACAGGCTGTCATCACTTCTTCCTATACTGAAAAGCTAACTGTACATACAAGATTTTTCTTCCAGACTGACCCTATTTTTGCCTCACCACCTCATCACGGATTCTTCCAGCCTTTTGTAAAAGGTACAGCCTTCCTTCTTCTCTGATTAGGCAACGGTGAGCCATGGGAGTTCAGGGACAGTCTTCTCTGAAGCTTCAGCAGCATGGGCTGGCCGCCCTCCATACCCTATATGTAGTTACCAGCACAGTCCCAGCTGTAGGGTCTGTGATATGGTCCTGGCAGAGACATCCACCACTACTCCAAGAAAAACTGGGGTTCACTTGAAAAGCACCTTAAGCTAAAGGGAAGTCAGGGCATCATCTGAAAGTTGGAACAGATATAATCTCCAGTTTCTATTAATATGGACCCTGGCAAAAGGTCTAACAAGATCAAGAGTGTCCATTTAGCAGGCAGCAACTGGCTTTAGTCTACACTGCATGGGGCAAGGCTTCTCCCAAGCAAACTGCATCCGTGCCACCTTGGCTCGGGATTTCCTGCAGGCCTCTTGTTGTACGTCTTGCCCTCAGGTGTCAGCATTATTCTGTGCAACCTTTTCAGCTGAACTTTTCCAAAAAAGTGCAGGCCAAGCCTGCAAGGCCACCAGGGATGTTTTTACAGCAAGACTGTGAGGTTCATGTTTCATGCCCTGGACTGTGACATAAAAGCATATGGGGGAGTTTGAAAATGAAAAGACTGCTGGAATAGCATCAAGGAGTGGTATAAGATGGAGAGAAGCAAAGCTGGCACAGGCTTGTCTAAAACCTGTGATTGGGCACTATCTTGGACAGAGCTATTTGGGGTCCAAAATAAAGCCAGGAAGAAAATAAAACAGTAATTAGTGTGGGTAAATAAAGGATCCAGTACTGGAACTCATTCCTGGTCCTCTGTTCCTTGGCACCACAGAAATACTTGGAAGTGACATTGCATAGCTGTGTCTGCTGCCTGCAATTATCATCTGCAGGACAGGACAGTCTGCCTGTAAGTTACACTGGGCCAAATGTTCCACACACTCCTGGGTTGAAGTTGTGCTGCTTGCACATAGGCATAAAGAGAGTTTATACCACCCACTGAGTGCCCTGTGCTGCCCTCCCAGCTCAGAGAGGTTCTCCAGCAGCAGGAGCAGGGGTGGAGGGACACAGCAATTCAGCATTTAACTCATCTGGAACAGTGATTGCAAATAGGGATGGGTAGTTATCCACCAGGCCCATATTCCCCAAGGGCAGAAGTTCAGGCTTGCATCCACCTTCTTGCTTCTGGACTGCCTGCAGCAAATCCAGACCCCCCTTTCTGGCATGAGGGCTTGGCAGCAGGTGTGACACAGCTCTCATGTACTTGGCCGAGCACCTGAGTAGCTGGTGGTGGGTTGATGATGAGGACAGCACTAAGGTCAAAGGGATGGGTGTGACAGGATTCAGGAACCTGATGTGTACATCCTGAGCTATAATAATCCTTGAACCCATTTCTGTGGGTTGAAGCAACCTGAGCATTTGTGCACTCGCTGCCAATGGCTC
This sequence comes from Monarcha castaneiventris obscurior, assembly GCA_026261815.1. Classification (NCBI taxonomy): domain Eukaryota; kingdom Metazoa; phylum Chordata; class Aves; order Passeriformes; family Monarchidae; genus Monarcha; species Monarcha castaneiventris. Next base: position 14,132,637 of record JAMPIT010000510.1, on the reverse strand, counting down.
TGCTCTTCTACTGTCTTCCATTTCTTTCACATATGGCTTCCTGAATGGACTGAATAAAATGAACTGTATTACAGTTTTATGAAATAACTTTGGTTTATGTTAGTACGCACCTCAGGATTGCCAGCATATGTCCCATTTCTGGGTATTTTTAAGCTGGAGTGGACAAGGCTCTGAAAAATACACATGGGAAACCATCAGAGTTAGCAGAAGAGATGTCTTCCTGTGAAAAATAGTGGCACCAAGTGCTATCAAAACCAGCCTAAAACCCCTCTCAAAAGATCCATGATTTTACCTCAATGGCTTAAAGAAACCTTTCCCATTTAAATGTTCTCTAATTCTGTAAATGAGAAATATTATTCCTTAGGTCTGACAGATAAAAAAATATGTACATATGAATTTAATCCCTCAGTTGGTTTATAACCTTAGAACTCAGGCAGGAGAATCACAAATCCATGTAGACATCTGAGTGCTGACTTTAGCATTCAGATTTCTGATTTAGTTGAAAAATATATAAAAAACTTGTGTAGCCAAACAGCTCCCTATTGGCTACACATCTGTATAGGCTCAAGAGCATCGTATATTTCTGCAAAGATCTGGAATAAATTGTGCTCAATGGATTGGCCCCTTGCATGCTTGTTTCAAACAGGAGACTCGGATGAACTCATGTATCATGGGAGCATCAATGGCAAAACAATACCTCTTTGGTCAAATCTAGTGGGGGCTGCCATCATAAATGTGGAAGATGGGTAGATGCAGAAACAAATAATTTTGGGGAGATGGAAATGTACTTACAGATCAATATTAGTGACTGCAAGCTACATTCAGCTTCTCAGGTATTAGTTTTACATTTTGAAAACTCCACAATGACTCTGAGGAAAAGTACTTTCTGTGGTTGGGATTCATCTACTTAAACCCAGCCACCTAGAAAAAAGGTGCCTACTCTGAGCCACCCAGCTATACACATCCTCTATAGGGAGTTCTGTGACAGTTTGACAACGCAATATGTCCCCATGTGAGATTGCCTCTTTTTCCATTGACAAAAGGGAAAATATACATGACTCCATTTAGAGTGGTACACTGAAGTTTCATCCAGCTAAAATTAGGTATCTACTGATGAATGTGTTGGCCCCTTACCCAGCCCACATACATAAGTGGCAAGTGTACAATACTGACAGCAGATTTATTAATGTTTTTGTTTATGTAACTTCATCCACACCCCACTCTGAAGTCCTGACTCAGCCCCCTTTGTTATACAAACAATGTCTTATCCATTTTATTCACCTGACCTGACCTTGTTTCTTTAACAGTAGGATATTTGTATGCCATTCTTGTCCTGTGAACATAAACAGCTCTCTGTTTGCAGTCACTTACTCTTAACCAATAGGCAGCCTCTCATTCAGCTGCTCAGCTGAGCAGTCACCCATAGAAACTGCTCACGTGTTGTTGTGCAGATCTCAAGCATGAAAGTTTGGTTTTCTTTCATGACTGGGACTTTTTGAGAGCAGGTAAAAACTGTGAGCAGATTTATGATTTCTGCTGTTCACCCAGCCTAATTTTTGGCTCTGCTTCAACCTCTTTCTCTTCCTGTTTTCCCAAGAAAATTTCCCCTTTGAAAGCCAGCTTCAATAATCCAAAATTCAAAATTTTTCAGAGACTCCCTCCCACCTTTTTACCCAGCTCATATCCTCACTAGGAGACTTACAGGTCTGTCCCTACTGAGCCAGTCTCCTTTCCAGGCCCCTCTGGTCAGAGTCAGCTCCTCCTCCACCATCTGATATCCTGTATTCAGCACAAGCTCAAGTCTCTCAAGTCTTTTAAGCTCAGTTTCCTCCCTCTGGATTCTGCTGAATTTAGGTGACCCATAATGTTTCCCAGAGGGTCCAATTATGAGTCACTTGCTCTTAACATGTGAAACATCCTTCAGCACATCTGCAAAGTGAACTGTGGCTAACACAGGTGAGACTGAGCCTGTAGCAACTCCCTTCCATGCCAAATAATGTGTATTTAGACTTCCAGGAAAATTTGAACCATTCTCATGGCCCCTCTTCTAAAGACACAGAATTATATTTATTTGTGGTTTTTAAGAAATAAATACCTAGTCCCACATATTACTGGCTAATATTAATATTTCTACTCTTAGGTCAGTTGTGGTGACAGTCTGATGAACACTGTAAATTGGCAAAAGTATTGCTAAGGAAAGAAATCTCTGATATTCCATCACTTTTTCATGCCTCACAGCATTCCTCCCTACACTAGCACAGCAGCCTCCATATCTGCAAAATTAGCTTTTCTGGGGAGGGAATCCATCTGAAGTGTTTTTGCTCAGTAGATTTAAACCTAGCTCAGCTTCTCACTCCATTTCTCTGCACAACTACGATGGAGGAGGTGATGCACAAACAAGAATGCGAGGTCAGACTGGGAGAAGGTAAGGCTGTGTATTTCAGCATCAATGCCCCTTTATACTGACTTTCGGTGACCACTGAAATGCAGCTTCCACTAGTTTACCCAATGTTGCACCTAAGGAAAATTACAGCTCTTTCAGAGACACAGAAAATTTTAAAAAATAATAACCTTCTATCATGGAAACTGTTCTGAGAACAAAAGTGTCACTTCAGGTAATTGCATTTTCTTCAATTCCTGTCAGATTTTACACCCTAGATTTTATGTGGAGCTCTTAATGGTTTCAAAATTAAAAAAAAAAAAAAGAAGTTTCTGTGACTTATGAACCATCAGTTAGTCATTAAAAAAAGTGTATACAGTATATGAAACAGTTAATGCAGAATGATAAAGCTGTATTTCACTCATCCAGGAAAAATAACAATGCTTTCTTTACTCCAACATCAACATGTTTACCACTGGGCTGGAGGGAAGACAACACCCCTAGGTATACTCTAAAGAATAAAGTTATTTTCACTTGCAGGAATTTTCATTACTTTTACCCTCACAAATACAGTACAGATGTGGATTTTAGGAGAAAGTATCTGAAAAGCCATAAAACTGCTACTCATTTTATCATGTACTTATAGTCCCTGTATGATTACACTGTCTTTAGCTACAGCAGTGCATTAGTCAGCTGTGCTCAGCACTGACACATCACAGATGAACCACTCTGTGAGCTGCTCCTGTGGTGCTCTAAAGCTGATAAAACTCAGCAGCTGTTATTTTCACTGGCTTATGCAGCACATAGTGGGTGTTCTGGTCACTTTATAAATATCACCTTTACACTTCCAAATGCTTATAAGCACATTTGTTTCTAACAGAGTATCTCCACTTAGGTGCAATGTGTATTTAGTTGGTGTTATATAAAAAGGTCGGTTCTGAGGGCAAAATGTCTCCCCAGAATGACACATAGGAGACTGAAAATATTTTTGTGTTTGTATCCTAGAAACATACACCTAAGACTGGTCAAGTGCTCCCCACAGGAAGAGCCACAGTGGTAGAAGAGGCTGCAGCACCCAGCTGCTGTGCCTGGCCCTTGGCTGCAGAGACCAGACCCCAGAGCGGAGCCATGTGGGATGTCTGCACCACGCCAGTGCTAATCCACCCATGCTAATTCAGCTGTTCATGGTTTTGTGAGTGTGCTGGGCTGACTCCATGCTTTCAGGAGAAGGGACAATCCCAGCTGGCCCTCTGTGGGGACACTGACCTGCAGCAGGAGAATGGGAAGAAGCTGGAAAGGAGCATTAGGAAAAAGAGGTCTGCAAAATGCTGTCTGCCAAGGAGAAGGATTGATTATTGACTTGCTCCTTTCAGTACAAGACAGATGTCCTATAAGGGAGCCAGGTTAAAAACAAACATGAGGAAGTGATTCCTCAAGTAGTCAGTGGGCATGACTTTGTTGCCAAAAGACATTGTGTCTGCACAGGTTTAAAGGGACAGTGGACAAGCACTTGGAAAGGGATCTACTATGGGTTACTAAACAGAAGAAACTGTCACAGGCACAAAAAAATGCCTCTAGCTGAGAAAGGTCAGAGACTGTGGAAACACTTTACGGCTTACTGGCCTCTCCTCATTCATCAACAAGCATCCCAGTGAAGACACTGTTTTTCTTTTTCCCTGGGGGAGACCACAAATGTGGTCCCCCATTGCCACAATTCAGGGAGACGAGTTGCCTGTTTTGGGGACAGCTGCAAGATGAGTGCAACTGAAATGCTAGGGGTGAGCCTCATTCAGGGAAAACACTGAGGGTATCCCCTGTTACTCTGGGAATTGGAATGCGGGCTTGAGGTACTCAGATCTAAACCATCACAGCTGTCAACATCCAGCCAAAGCAATGGACAAGTAAATGGCAGAAATTATGTCTATGCTCAAAACCATGTTCCTGAAAGCCTCTGCTTGTTTTTCCATAAGTATTTTACTGGGTCTCTGAAATTCTTTGGAGCATCTGTAATTGTTCAGCACCTGGCTTATGCCTAAGCTCTGTTAATATCCACTGGGCAGGTACTTCTCTGGACAAATACCTAGAGGCTTATCTCCGTGGGCAGTTGCACAGCAGCAAAGCAATCCCCAGCACCTCCACGCTGGGCAGCAGTAGTTTCCACCCTCCTTTGTATAATAACAGGGAAGGGAAGGGAAGGGAAGGGAAGGGAAGGGAAGGGAAGGGAAGGGAAGGGAAGGGAAGGGAAGGGAAGGGAAGGGAAGGGAAGGGAAAGAACTAGGACAACCTAATCAAGTTCATATTAGAACAGCAGAATTCTGGGAAGACATGTAGTGCATTTCCTGGAAACATAGTCTCTCCTGAGTATAAGTACTCCCTAAGGTCCTGCTCCCCCGGGGCCATGCCACCAGCACTGTAATATGCAAAGACCAACAGCAGCAACCAACAGCAATGCAGAACCCAAATTTCTGCTAAATACTACTATCACCATAATACTACTGGGGACAAAGGCTTACTGACTCATAGCCACTCCAGCTTTTTTGAAATTAGTATCAGGTTGGACTGGGCTTTGGAACTAGCTGCTACAAAATCTCAGCCTCCCCTTCCCCCCTCACAGTCCAGACACTCAAGGGCAGGGAGAACATCCCAAATCTACGCCACCAAACGCTCCAGCATTATGTCTGCAAGGCCTCATAGTGCCGATACCTTCCGTGTGTGCCAACTCAAACAAGAAACAGTGAGCAGGGCGCAGGTGGGGGAAATGGGCTCCTCCCCATGTGCCAATGGAAAAGCAGTGGCACACAGCACCAGCCCGGCAGCCCCTCCTTGTCCAAGAGGCACAGAGCAGGGAGGGCAGACTGCTGCAGGTGCAGGAAAGACACAGAGTTTGAGTCTCCCTGCAGATTTCCTATGTTCCTTCCAAAGTCACAGTATTTTAATTGATATTTCTTATGAGAATTCAACAGGTGCAACATAAATCCCATGGATTGTGCTGAATCCCACAAAATCTTGACTTTCATTTTGGAAGGGGCGGGGGGAAGAGGAATTTTCTTGCTCTTTGGGTTTTCAGCCTTGAGCTACATGAGACAGAAAAAATGCTGTATTTGCTCAAAGTGCTGCCAGATTAAAATAAGCAGCTATTCATCTTATTTTTCTGAAAGGATGGTTAAGTCATTGAGAAAAACTCATTGCGTACAGAAATACTTCCAGTTACAGCACATGTACAGAGGGGACAAACCTGGCTTTTCCCTTTATGTCCTGGAGTGGGGGGAAAAAGCTCCTACCTCCATTTCTGCCCCTTCAGGCATGCTTGGCAATGCAGATGGGACAGCAGCAGTGCCAGGAAGAGAACCTCTGGGCTTGTGGATACCCACTGGAACCCTGCTAAAACCAGTTAACTAACCCCTTCTGCCAAGGTTTTAGTTGTGAGGTGAGAGGTGCTAGTGGCAACAAAGGTAGTTGTCACAGGATATGATTTCTTCAGCATTAAGTCATGATGTATCTCCTCATGGTTTACTCTCTGCTTGACCAATGGCTCAGTATCTGCAGGACTCCACATGGTGCACAGATAAACACAGAGCAGATAGGGAGGCAGATGCTGGAAATAAAGACACACTTCCACATCTCATTTTTGCAATTGGCCTTGTATAGTATTTCTTTAACAAAATTCCTGATATGGGTTTGTTAGATGGTTTGAAGATTTTTAGGATTCTATATTAAAAAAAAGTATTATAAAAATGTTCATCCAGCCCAAAACTTCAGACAACCTAGGAAGACCATACTTCTAGCACTTAGAAAGTGATCAAGCTGATGAACTGCAAATCTGCATGTTTTTCTCCCCGCTCCTGTACCCATTCTCTACTATCTAGCACATTTGCCACTTGGTTTGAATGCCTGACATGGGTCCTGCACTGATGCCAGGCCAGTCTGAAAGTCCTCAGTAGGAAGGAACAGATATCTGTCTGCTGACAGATGTTTATCAACTGATAGATGAGGTTTACATCCTTAGGAAAACAGCTGTTTTCTTCTAACATCAACATTAATGCTCAGTGCCACAACAACAGCAACAGCAAAACTGCTGGAAGTAGTAATATAATGCTAACATTGATAGTAATAAGGACAAGCTTTACTGAGAACATACTGAAGACCCTTAAATTCTGTAATACTGAATTCATTTAGCACAATCAGACATTATTTTAAAGCAGAAGTAAAAAACTAGGCAGAAAGGACAACCTCTCATTTCCTTTCATTGCATACAGCAGAGGGGAAAAAATGGTGCTTTTTCTCCCCCCCTCCCTGCCCCAAATCTGAGATTTTTCACTAGAATAAAAAGTTGAAATATCAAAATTTTTTGTAAATGAAAATCCAAAGCAATACAAAACACAAAACATGGATCAACACAGGAAAAACACTTATCTTACTCCTCCTTGGTGTCTTTTGTCCATACCTTGACTTAAAATCAACCTAAAAAACTTGCACTAAAATAAAATAAAACTTTACAATATATGCTTGGGTCTTTAAATGCATTATTCTGACTTTCTGTGCATTTTTCCTGATTTTTAAACAAAAAAAAATTGAAAATGGCTTTCTCCAACAGACAGTGCATGTTCATGAATGCAGAATTTTTGACAACAAGACACCTGCTTAATTCTAAGTCATCTTTGCCCTCCTCTAAAAGCCTGATGAACTCTAATACCTGACATTTTCACTGTACAGGTCTTAAAAGAGGTCACCATGGGAATCAATATCATTATTCTCATTTTCCACAGTGGAAGACTGAGGGACTAGCCCCAGGACAAGCAACAGACCATGGAGTTGAAATGAGAACTTTCCCCTGCAATTTGCAGCTCAGCGCTCTTTGGTCTTACCTGTGTAACCAAAAAATGGTCTCTGAACTAATCATTTATAACCTAGCCCTGATTTTGGAAGAAACAGTGACAATAAAACCCTTCTCTAATGAGCAGGAGAAAGACCAGCACTTCTCCAGTGGGAATTATTGTGAGTAATTCTGCTGAGTTCGTGAAGCAATGTAGTGGAGGGGTCTTAAGAGATTGGGACCTGGCACGCCCCTCTTCATTTCCCCCTAAAGGAGCAGATTTATCTACATTTACAAAAAACACAAAGCTGAGAGAAGGTAAAATTTAAGTAGGGAGCACATGGAAAGCTTAAATAAAAGTCTTTCAAGAAAAAATAATGAGCAGAATTACAGCAGAAACAGTTGCTATATGGAAAAGGCAAAATATTTGACAAGGAAAACATCTCCGAGAAGAAAGCACAGGGGTAGAGCTATTATAGCCTCAGAGGCCTTTTCCCTCATACTTCTTATTTTATAACATATTTCTAAAACACAACACCCACAACTGTTTTTCTTCATCTATCAAAGCATAAAATTGCCAGTCCTTTGACCTAACTTAAATGAAGGAAGTAGCAATGTTAGGTTTAATTAAAAACAGCAAATATTTGTACAGCTGTCCCTGGTTTCACAGCACAGAAATAGGTTTAGCATCAAATCTTACAGTTTTAAGTCCTCTGGGAACTATATACAAAAACATATAGGATCCTTCTGGCTGACTTGCTAAAGCCAAAAATACGGGTTTTTTTTAGTTATTTCAGGTGGGGCTCATTCAGCTTTCCCGTTTCCAACCCACTGTTTTCCTACTTGAGACTTTTTTTTTTCCCCATGTTCCAAACAGGGTACTCTCAGCTTGACAGGTTTGGATGCATTTGATGGGGTTGTGAATAATAATAATAGTAATAAAAGTGAGGGTAGTCTGAGAAGTTTTGGCTTATCAGCAGGCTTTTGGATGGAAACCCTGATGCCCAGACCCATCTGGACATTTCCAGGGATCTCTGCCTCTCCATGTGGGTGTCACTGGGAGGCACCTGGCATGGGATGCAGGAATATCAACCAGATCCATCCCCAAAACTGGGAGGGGTCTGGAACAAAGGGGTTTGCTCCTGGCCCTTGTTCCCGTTTCAAATTACACATTGAAACACACTGTAAAATCCTTCTGCACCGAGCTTTATAATGCAGGCTTCGGAGGGCTGACTCCACATGCACCTCACCCCCTTGATTGGGCCAGCCATGGCAAGCCCACTCCCAGCAGGAACCACGGGAGGATTTACACTGATGCCTTAAGAGGCCTCCCAGAAACAGAGACTAGACAAGAATAAGGGAATAAAGGTTGGTATTTATTTGAAAGGCCTTCAAAGGTACCCCCTGGGGAGCCAGAGGCTATTGCCAGGATGGACCCCAAGATGGACGACAGGTCATGAGTTCTTCACACCTTTATAGGTTTGGTTCATTTGCATATCAGCTAAGGGTTAATTCTCCAATTAAAGCCCCAGTTTAATGATGTAATTCCCATCAGCTTGCCCCCCCTTTAGAGTCTTTGGTTTACACATTTTGGGCCTAGAACAGCCTGGCCGTCCTTGAAGGCAAAGCCTGGAGAGGCTTTGTTATGTCTACCTTGCACGAGAGAGCAGAAATTACAGGCTACAAGGAACTTCAGAGTTACACTCTAAGCATTACAGAATTTGAAAAACAGAAAAGTTAAAACCTAAGGCATCAACACCACCTTGTACAAGAGGCTTGGCAACCCCAAGCTCTGGACTCACCTGCCTGCTCCTCCCAGGGACCTGCAGCTTTCAGCCTTCTGGAGGGTGCTGGAGAGGCAGGGGGAGCAGGTGGCTACCCACCACAGGGCCAGAGATAAGAGGGAAAAAGGAGAGAAAGGGAGAAGCTAGGCTAAAAAAGCCTCACCCAGGTCTGGAGTAGGAAGAGAGCTGGGAATGCTGATGGCTGGTTTGGGTGCTCTGCTTGCATCTTTCAGGCACCAGGCACTGGCTCTCCTCATCCTCTGGGCTGCTGCAGCCCCCCAACTTCCCCACAGCCCCCACAGCCTTCCCACACCCAAAACTCCAGCTCCAGCAGGTCTGGCCCAGCTCGGCACAGACCAGGAGAGGAGGGGCAGGTGTCCATGCATGGTGGGGCTCGGGCTGGAAGGAGAAAGAAAAGCTCTGGGGAAAAGCCCCAAGGAAGGAGAAGAAAGTGGAGACCTACCTCTCAGCCCTGGTGAGCCCAGGTCAGGGGGGTTGGCCCAGGCAAGGCTGGAGAGATGTGAGATGCTTCAAGAGATGGTTCTGTGCAGCAAGATGTCCCAGCAACTTCTCATCTTCTTCAGGTAGAACATCTCCTGCTGCCTCTTCTACAGCAGCACCCTCTTCCTCTCCACCCAACCCTAAGTAAAAGAGAGACAAGAAGTACACTGATCTTGGGTTTCTGGCAGAATGGCAGTGGACTGCACCCATAATTGCATACACTGGGTCTTGCCACGTGAACTGGAAGAGTTTCAATTACAGTAATTTTCAGTTAAGTAATGTAAGTCTAAAGCCTGCAAAACAGAAAGCTACTTGACAGTTAAGTGCAGTTGTATCACAGGGGTTCAAGGCATAAAAAAGCTTTTTTGGCAGAATGAAGGCTTACTGACATGCTCAGTAGCCTGGAAAGATTATTTAGAGCTCTTTCAGAAGCCAGCTTCATATGTCTAAATTTCTAGAAATGCACATAAGGTCTTAAACTGTGAAGCTATTCTCCAGTCCTCAAGGAGCCAAAAAGCAACACAAGATGCAGAGATGTAACCTGCAAGTAGACTATGACTGACCTCACAGACCAGAGCTCACAGTTGTTCAAAACTGACACACTATATATCCAGCATAAAAGGCCAAATAAACATGTACTTGGAAAACCCCTCAATTTTCCAGTAAATATGACTGTTATGCATATTAGCCCAGGAAGAAGTCTAAGAAAAAGCCTAGGTATGGGCTTGCTATTCATAGGTTTAGTTGTTCGAGTCCAATATCTCTCCAGTGTCTTGTCCCCCGGTCAGTTTACTTTGGCATTGTCCAAAAGGTTTTTACCTTATTATGTCTTGAGTATACCATGTAGAACAAGATGGCAGTTCTTATCCAATTTTTAGTACCCAAGGTGCAGGCCACAGAAACACCATCAGTAGAAGATACCAATTTCTGGGCCAGGTGAGCTAAAACTAGAATCTGCTCTTTTGCTTCTATGCCAATCTTCCCAGTATAGACCAGTACAAAGAGGGAAACTGGAGCAAACTGAAGCAGCAAAGACATTACCACTTTAAAGTCTCATCTGGAAGATAAATAGTTGTGAATGAAGTTCTGCCTTTTTTCTCAGTATCTGGGTGATGAACTTGGCATACTGCAGGATGCTGTTTTCATGTGTACTGTGTCCAGCTTTGTGATTGTTCATAATTTGTTAAAAATTAAATCCAAGCTATCTCAAATCAAGATACAACTGACTCATAAGCTCAGTCACCAAGAATAAGGAGCAACCTTTAAACATTTAGATCCAAATATTTTCAGTCTCCAGGAAGATCCACCCAAGAGCCCACTAGAAATAAATACATGCTGAGGTGGAAGGGATGATTCTGGAAACTAAAAAGAGTGTGTTAAAAACTCAATTAAATAGTTAGACATTATTCTTAAAAATGAGAGAATAGTGACAGATTGGAATTCAGCAATACCAATTTTCCAGTAAAACTTCTTTGTTGCTCATAATTTAAAATAAACAAGGCTAATGACATTTGGGTTTTGTTAGCTTGAGGAAATACAGCCATCTCAATGAAGGTTTTATTTTCTTCCTCTTCTTTCCCAGAACAGCTTTATTATCTACTTGTATGGAAGCATGTATTTAGATACCACTGGGAATACAGTTTACTTTGGGTTCTGATTTTCACATTCTACTTGAAGCTAAGTTAGGTCCTATTTTCACTGAAAACCCATTATCATGAACTGTTGAGCTCTGGGACTTTCCATCCCGATCCTTCTTCAGTGAGGGTACACACATTCTACAACAGGTTTCCTCAAACGTTGTGTCACAGGTAACTAACACCTTTAATTGCAAGTAGTTTCACTGCTGCAGATTTGAATTTGAGGTAAATTGAATTCCAAGGGATCCATTTATATTATAACTTGTTTGTAAATTCCAATGAACAAGCCCTTAAAGTTATGCTCTAAGCTGATGAATTGGCCAAAGTCCCTTCAAAATGGCAGCCCTTGATAACATGTTCCTCCACTCACTTGTTTTTTAAGGAAAACTCCAGGTTTTTGTCTCAGAGACACTCACTCATGCTCATAGTGCTACTCATAGTAGTACTACCCATAGTAGTCAGTATTTGATACTTCTCATTTATTGCTACATTTCCACCTCTTTCAGTTCCTTCTTGGGAACCCCGATTTTTCTGTTATCCCTTTGCTTTGAGGTTGTTCCTTGTTTTCCCTTAATTATTTGATTTATCAGCTGAAGTGGTTCAAAAAAATCACTCTATAAAATAGTCCCAAAACAGACAGACATAGGCTTGAAGAAAATATAGACTCAAGGAATGGGAAGAACACACTGAAAATAGCTCATCCTCTGTAGATCCTGGGAACAATACTTTGTGCTGCACTCCAGTGCACATTAGACAGTGCTAGTCCTCAGCCATTAAAAGGCAGGTGTTAATTTCTGATGAAAAGTGACACCCTCACAAGCATTTGGAGCAAACCCTTTGCTATCGACAGCAAGCGTGTTGTTACTGAATTTGCAGTACGACTGTAGAGATGGCTTAGCCAAAGAGAAGATGGGAGATGGGGAAGGGCAAGGGGCCTCTTTCCCCCATCCTGGGACCCAGGTGACCCCTTCACCCCACTGCCTACCCAGCTGATTACTGGCATTGCACCCACAAGCAAACTCCTCGTGCCTTCTGCCTCCACAAAGGCACCCTGTATTAGTGTCCGCGCTCTCTCCTGTAATTACACACTGCCAAGGTGAACAGAACAGCCTCTTTTATAAATAGATTCTGTATTTTAAGCAGCAATATGAGTGCTTTTGAAAAGGAAAAATACAAGGCATTAAAGCTTCCCAAAATAGCAGTGTGCGGCTTGCCCTGGCTGTGCTCAGGTGCAGCTATGCATTACTCCAGCTTTTTGATAACATCCTGTCTCTTGTGCTGAAGTTACTAAGGGGTTGCTAGGGCAGTACTAAATCAGAGATGTGTAGTGGATAGGACTGGTCCAATCTCAACGGCAGCCAGAAGGGAATGGAATATAAATCACGCTAAGTTAAAATAGCCATCCCAATTGCAAAACAGTCATGGTGTTTTCTTTAAGGGGGAAAAGAAAACAGTGTCCTTAAAAGGTGCCAGATTGGCAGGGAGGGATAATAAAAAAAACTTCTGACTGTGCAAGTTTCTCCTGCCCCTATGCTATGGTGCCTCTGCTCTGCCCAGTGCAGAGGAAGGTCAGGGCAGAAGGCTCGGCACTCCTAGACAAAAGGAGCAGCATCAGAAGACTCACATATCCACCTGTAGTTCCCTTGCCCTGGATCTCCCATCCTGGTGAAACAGTACAGTGGCTGTGAAATCAGCCCAGTGGCACTTAATTTGTACTGAAAGTGAGTCACACCACCAAGACTCAAGTGATGGCAGAGGCAGCTCTGCCAGGCTCCTTGCAGGCAGGCAGGCAGTGGGGCAGTGCATTGCCTCTGCTAAGTCTGCCCACAGTGGTGCCAGACATAGGCTTTGTTTTCCTGCTACAGAGAGACCCATCCCTAGGGAGCAAAACAGAAACTGCAAGTTCACTGAAGGCCAAACAACAGCACGTCATCAGGCATTGCTGGCTTTGGCCACAGGTGAACTGAAGATCTGGAGATGTCCTGCTCGTCAGGATAAGATCAGCAAGGGCTGGTGCAGCCAGGCAGCTTTGCCAGCTGCTCAGCATAGCATAAGACCAGGGCTTTTCACCCAGGGGATTTGCCCATTTTGGGTGAGGAATATGGAAAGCGTGGCAGTTGCTAGATGACATTTCTAATGGTAGTTAATAAGCTTGTTTTATGGTTGCTGATTTCCTGACACAAATCAGAGATTGGTTCTCAGCACCAAACGAACTCATTCTTCCTTATGCAGGAGATCTGATGACTGATTCATAAATAATGGCTTTGGGTCGGCGGAAACGAGAAAAATTGCTTTCATTAAAATTCACATAAAACAGCAGCATAGTCCCTGCTTGCCACCAGATTGAACAAATGTGCCAACATGCACGTTTTTCATTTTGCAGCCACTGATATTATGAAGTCGTTCCTGGACCTAATAGCTTTGAATGTTCATTTTTTAAAGTAATTAATATGAAGAGCAATGCTGGAAAAAATTGCCTCACCCTCCATAAAGTTATTTGCAAGCTGTAGGCATCAATACTTGCTCGTGCGGCTATTTTTTTTTGAATACTGACAAATGCACAATTTGAACTTTTTCAAGTGAGGAAATGCTTCCAAGATCTTTCTGGAAGAGGAAATACGCTTAGGTGATTCCATTTTATTAATATAATAGGGCTGCACTCTGCATGAATCTGTACCTGCTGTGTTAGAAAAAGGCTTTGCAGTTACAAACTGCAGAACTAACTACATGAGGGGCTTGGGGGATTTCTTTTTTCCACAGGAACAGTAACTTTACAAGAAATTATTAAAAACTCCACCATTCTCAGTGGTATATGTCTTACGAGACATCTTCAAAATGCAACGTTTTTAGAAAACAGACAGTGAGAGACAAATACAGACTTGAAGTGGGGCTTATCTGTCCCATGGATGTTTTTCAAAGACTGAGCTGCTCAAACCATGTTTCCCTTTAAGATCATCAGAGAGAAAGAGGCAGTCCAGATTCAGTTTATCCTATAGCAGCCATCTAAGCTGAGTCAGATAAACCATTCCTATTGCTCCCCACTGACCCCATGCAGAGCCTTTGGGAAAGTTTCAGCTTAGAGTTTCATGTACCCAAATTATGCCACAGGAATCATTTTCTGAAATGGCCATTTTATTCCTCCAGAAGTTGAGCTATGCCGAGAATTTATGCTGGAAAAATATAAAATAGGTCAGTGGGGGTGGTAGTGCCTAATTACCAGAAATGGACATTAGGAGCTCTGGCACTCCAGCCATGACTCCCAGATTTTGGCCCGCCAATCATGGAGCGCCTCCAGCACCTGGACCAGGGCACCACCACTGCCCCTCTGCCTTCAGTGGAAATTTTGTCTACCAGGACACATGGAGACTAAGAAAAAATGTTGAGGGTTGGCAGCAAGCCTGGGTCTAAAATCTGAGTGTGCTGAAGAAAAAGGCAGCTGTCTGTAACAGCCAGCTGTAGGAATCTGTTTGATGGGTCAGGTTGGCTTCTCTGAGTAAAACAAAAGATGGAAGAAAGCTGTTTGTATTTTCTTCAAGGAAGCCTTTATAAAAGTGGCTTCTTCATAAATGCAGAGCAAGTTGATGGATAATATCAATTTTATGTTAAGGTTCAAAAATAAAAGCTGGGCCATCAGAAACATCCTGAAACTTCAGCCTACCACTAAGTGACAACTGCATGAAACAGACCCAGAGCAGTGGAAAATTTTAAGCCATAAATTAGCCTCAAAACTAGTAGGCCATGTTGTTTTTATTCTGGGGGAGGTTCTTTATTAGCTCATTTGTCTAAACATATGGATCTTGACAAATGAAAGCTGCAGGGAAGATCTGCTCCTGTCCTGCAATTGAAAACACTTAAAATTAAATTACTGCAAATATTCCTGTTACCCTCTCTTAAATGGCAAAGTACCACAGCAGCCGCTGCTCTCTATCAGCTCAGCTCACAAGGGGCCTATTTCCTGAAGCTAAAATGGAAAGAATTTTTAGTCTGAAACTTTTTCTTCAGTTAGTTACTCCCCACTTTTACTGAAAGGAGATAAATAAGTTAAGTTTTTGTTCTCTGTCATGTATCCTAACACTCCCATGTGCTGGACACCTGCAAAAGCTAGCAAAGCCAGCTTGTTTACTTAGTGCAATTTATTTGACCTTTTAATATATTTGAGTAAGGATTTTATATCTAAGGCAACTTTACAGAACAGATTTGAAAGGTGACCTTCAAAGGAAACATCAAAATCTTTCTGAAAAAGGAAACTTTGGAAATATATGTGAAAAAGGCTGCTTTTCAGCTAAGCTCCTGACTCAGGACTCCCTGGCTTTTCGGCACAGGGACATCCAGAGCAGTGAGTTCACCTTGCCTACAGCAGACCTACAAGCGCTATCATGCAATACCGAAGGGCCCAAGAAAGGTTTCAGATGGCCAGTTCCAGAGTTTCCCTAACAAATGCTAACCTTCTATCTGGCTGAGGCAGTCACTCAGCACTGGTTTTGATGTTAACCTGCACTTTAATCCTTAACTATAAATCCTTTTGGCTTTTATGAAGCTGGGATTGTCTAGGTCAAATGGAGCTCTTGTAGGGAGGGATGGGAGCAGACAGAGGCAAAAGGGAATGTTTTCTTTTAGTCATTTTATAAATGTGCACCCCCTTACAGTACTCACAAACCTGTGCTGGCCCAGGTCGGTGGCAGGCAGAAGGCTGCCCCTGCCATAGGCAAAGTCCTACAGCCAGCAGCACTACACATCCTTAGGGAAAAACTGGCTCCACTTGGCTTTTATTTTTGAACACAGCAGACAAGGGGTTCCATGAGCTTCAACATACAGTGTTAACATTAAAGAATGTGTGTGTCCCATGCAGAGCATTTCCCCATCACAGGCAGATATTGGAGCAGCACTTTCCGTGCTGCAGGCCATGCCACCTCTGGGGGACAAGGAAGCCTTCAGAATTTGTTATGGTGTGCAATGGGCAGAGCTGTCAAGTTCACCTGCCCCACTGGTGATCTCATTCACATCACAGATGAGGCACACTGCATGGAAGTGATGCTTCAGCAAGGGCTGATGTCAAAAAGTCCTCTCAGGAGCCATTGGGAGCTCTCCAGAGACCTCTGGATATAACATTTCCCTGAGGTCCTACCCCTGCCTGACAGGGTAGAGGGAGTTAAATTGTTTGAGGACAGATGCAAAAGGTCTGTCTGGCAGAAGTAATTTTTTTTTAAATTAATTGTTGAGGCCTGGGGATGTAGGTGCCCTTTAATACTGAGCAGGTGCAATTGCTATTTAGGGCTTCTTGCCAAGACAGCTTGCAGTGGTATTCAGTGGTTACACACATTTATCTCAAACCTGAAGATCTTTCACACTGAAACACAGAATATTCATAATTAGGAAATTTCTGCTTAGAAAATCATGCCTAGAATGCTTGTGGAGCAGTATTTTTCCATCACTTTTTCTGCTTGTTCTTTCAGGATAGCATTGAGTTAGGAACATCTGTAGTTATATGGCTTTACTCTCTGAGAGGGACAACAATTTGAGAAAGACTTACATGAAGGTCACCAGTGTTTGAAGACCATCATTGAGAAACTCATTTGTTCATTGGCAGTTTTTCCCTCAGATTCTTATATTCCGGTCCGATCTGCTCTGAGACAAATCCTGCAAAATCCCCTGGCAACGTGAAAGAGCAGGCTGCTTGCCCAAGGAACGAGCAAAGCTTATGAGCTGTAACAGTCCTATAAAAATAACAGATATCTTGAAAGGTGAATCCTGCAGATTTCACTGTAGTGAGAGCTCCTGCTGACTTTACATCACTGAAGATTTCCCAGAGGAAATGGTGTTCCTGCAAAGTAGTGAATAGCCTTCTCATATCAAACTCATACCGAAATCATATTATTAGGAGCTGGGAATGCCTCCAGAAGTTGCTCTGGAGGAGCAAGAATTCATTCTTAAATAATAAGGTCTCCAAATGAATACAGAAGTGTGGAGGCTGAGAAGACAACCATCAGAAATCTCTCTGTTTTCATCAGAGCTCAGGAAAATGTGTTTTCAAGTAATTATTATGGAGTGAACACTTGAGAGAGACAGAGAAGATAGAGTGCATAAGTTTGAACTCTTTCGTGAGAAGGTATACAGCCTGATTATGTTGCAAATAAAGACTGCTAGATCTTCACTGAATTTTACCATAATAAGCCAATTAACCAGGGGAGAGGCGTAAGTGCAGTATCTTCTGTTGAGAAAAGGAGAAAAAAAAAAAAAGAAGAAAAATATGTGGGTCCAGTGGGATCAATCACTTTAAGGCAATAAAAGGTCTTGGTAGATGATCCAGTGGAGGTGAATGGAAAGCAAAGCAAAAGAGGTATTAACACGGTGAAGTGAAGGTATTTATAAACTGAGGTGAAACATTTGTGAAGATTGCTTTGCAGAGCTTTCTCAGCCCCGTGACTGTGCAGCAGACAGCATAAAACTCTGCTCTTCTACTGCCAAATCAGGATGGTTTATGAAGTCACTTACTTCTGTCAAACAGCTGCAGCTGTAATGCTGAGAAGAGGCATTTCCCCCCCCCCCCCCCTTTCTGCAATAAGATTTAATGTCTGTGTGATTGCTGAGCAGGAATAAAGTCTTGTAAAACCTTTTTTTTTTTTAGAGGGATAAATTAAGTTTCTTTTAACTGTGATTTGGGTAGTAGGTGAGGGAATTTTGTAGATTATGAGATAGAGAAGTATCTCTTTCCATTGGCTGGAGGAACAAATTTCCACATGTGACTTTTAAATTTTTTATTTTTTAAAATTTGTTAACGTGTGATCAGGAACATCATCAGCTGAATACTTTCCGAATGTGGTTCCATACTCTGATTGATTTGCCATATTTTTTGTTCACACTTTAAATATTACACTGGTGTCATTCTCACAACTACAATTAAGGCTACCTCAAAAAACTTATTCATTGGTTCTTGGTGTGAATGCAGACAGCTGCCCTGGGTTGAAATTTTGCATGGGATGTCCTAGCTTAGGAATTATTTGGAAATAGGAAAAAAAGCCATGAAAGTTTAGCCAGCACTAGATACCTGCTTTCTTTTTTTCTTTTAAGCCTGACTCCGTCCCTCCAGGGAAGAGGGAAAAGGGTTCTGTTGGGAGCACAACACAGTGGTGTTTGCTGAATGTTGTGATCTCCAGGGCAACGCCGAGCATAACAGCAGGCAGCAAATAAACAGAGGGAATGCACACAAAGGTGCTACACACGTTCCTGCACAGGTCCTAGTGAGTGTGCATCTACTGCTGTTGGCACCACCCTTGACAGAGAAGGGAGAGAAAGCTGAAGAAGTCCTATGGAATGAGTCTTTTGGCTATTTTTCTACTGTTATCCTCACAGAGGAGAGACACGTGGGCAGCAGAGAGGCCGCGGAAGGAAACCTGTGAGAAGGCAGCTGCAGCTGCAGCCCTGAGATTGCCCTGCTTTGCAGAGCACAAAGTGGTGCCACCACCCCCTCACCCTTTGGTGTGACAGCCACCCACTGGAGCCCAGATCCCAGTTGCCCTGGTTGCAAGGGGCTGTTTTGTTATTTCCCACCATTTGGGCTTTTTACAGTTGTTTCTATTAGTTCACTCAATCTGCTCTCACACACAAAAATACCTATTACAGGACCGTAGTTCCAGTTTCTCCAGCAATGCATTAGCCTCAAGCACAAATGGTTTTATGTCCAGTTTCATTAAAAGGTCATTTAAAAGAAAGGCTTCTCCAAAGAATCTCTATACTCGTCACTTGTAGGCAGCTCAGTGTGCTGAAATCCTGGTCTGAAGATCAATAGCAAGATCCTGTCGACATCACCAGGACCAGAATCTGAGCTATGCTGTTCAGTTCAAATCTCACCTCATCAGTGCTGCTAACAGGGCTGGCATGGGGAAGATTCTGAAAATAAACAAACACACCAACCCCTGGTGAATTTGAACTCTGTCGGTCAGGTCACATGCATGTGTACAGAAAATTAATGACCAAATTGCAGAGGAGTGAAAGTATTTGGCAGATAATTTTCTCCTCAAGCTTCCTAGAAACCAGCAAGTCCAGCCACAGTTACACCAAATTGGACAGGTTCCCTTCTGGATGGCTCGAGGCTTGCAGAGGTTCCTAGCTGAAGAAATACAAGGCCCAGAGACTTGGGGGAAATTTAGGTCTTCTGAATATCGCTCTTCATGTTTTTTTACAAGAACTAGTGTTTATGCTGAAAATTTCCAGAACTCTTTCTTTCCCAAACATTCCCACTTAAAATGAATATTTTGATTCATGGTCATTTAAAAAGAAAACATTGTTAAATTCTTTGAAATTCTGGCCAGAAATTCAAGAATCCCTTGGGAGACTTCATCTTGCATCAGAGTATACAGCACAGGTTTTCAATTCCTCTCCTTGTCCTCGAGATGACGGTGCAACAGAATGGGAGGGCAACGGGTTCTCAGGCCCTGAGTCTGCAAACACTTTGGGTACAGTTTCATGACTCAAAGTGCTCACATTAGTGTGGTTTAATAAGTTACCACCCATCAGCTGAGCTGTGGCAACTGCTTGTGCACATACAATTAGCTCACCCTAATTGCAAAATGTGCAACTCACCCCCTTTCAGGAGATCTGTGCAGCTGCACATTTATCTCAAGTTACTTCTTGGCATGTTTGCTGCTCAAGGTCCCGTTTCATCATGCCTTAATTGAGATGAAGTGTGCTAGAAGATACGAGCATCCGACATGCCCATGGGGTGGGGATTCACAGCTCTCCCAGCCGCGTGGCCTTGGCAGGCTGGCAGTCCCCCACCAGGGTGAGCAGCCCTCGAGCCAGGGTGCAAGCTGCTCTCTGCAGTGTCTTGTGTTTGCCATGCAGCTAGTGAAAATCAGAGCATCAGCGAGAACAGCCTACATTCTGCATCCCTGCCTTTGACATGGCAAAGGAACCTGCTGCCCAGAAGTAGCTGCCCTCTTTCAGTGGTGGCTGTCACCAGCTCGAGTGCCACACACATTGCCACCACACCTGAAAAAGCTCAGTCTTTAATGCTAGGATATTCCATTTGGGTTCAGAAGGAGAACAAACACTGCTTGCACCTCTGTGATTTCATATGCCCACCCCAACATCCGGCACCGAAGCATCTTTGATTCAGAGCTCTCTGTATGCATCTTTTCTGTTGTGCTTTCCAAATAACACCACCCGATTTAGCACAACTGCTGTGCATATGATCCACAAAATCAGCCTGTTTGCCCAGGTTATGTGTTTACATCTCCTGCTACCAGGCATTTAATGAAACAACTTCCTCCTCCTTACCAGTCCTTTTGGGCCTGGATGACTCGAATCCTTACTCACGTGAGCAGTCCTTGCTTGAACACACGCTCTGTTGTTTCAGCTGGCTCTTCCTACAGTAGCATCTAAAAGATCAGGATGTTTCCCACCAGCATGCAAGGTTTCAAACACAAGATACGCTTGCTACAGCAGGGAACTAGTGAATAAGAAACTGAACCAGCAAGGAAACCCTGAGCACGAATGTATCAACAATTCTCTCTGATAGAAGTGTTCTCCTATTGTACTCTGCACATGAGGCTCAGGTCAACAAATGGGGCAAAGTCACCCAGCAAAACAGAAAACTTACATAGTAATGCAACAAAAATGTACTCATACACTCTTTTCAGGGCATGTATAGAACTACTTGAATTTTTTTTCAAAATCTAAGATGAAATTTGAAAATTGAAAAAATAAATTAGAAAAAAATTAATGATTTTTCCTTAGATATTTTTTCTTAAATAAATTTAATGCTAACTGCTCTGCATTTTATTTTAGCTGCCTGGAACTGTTTGATATTTAGATCAGAAAAGAAGTCTGGAACACTTTTTTCCAGAAGGTGTTGGTTTTGCTCTGACTAGTCCTACCATTTAGGTAACCTTTCCACATCCCTGTAGCACATTTCATCTGTCGTTTACCTTTGAGCAGCACACCTGCGTTCCTGAATCCCTGCTCTGAGATTGCTTTAGCCTTTCAAATTCCTGACCAGCTTCAAAGAAGCACAGCTGCTTGTTTGTCAAACATTAGAGTGCATTTCTTTCACAGCCAACTAAAAATACTCAGTGCCAGGCTAAATGTGTGATATCTGACAGACCACCACAGCTAGAAATTGAGTATTTTTAACAATTTCAAGATTAATATCCCATGGCTTAGGAGTGACCGTCACTTTGAAAGTCTACAGACAATTCAGAGGTTGCTTAATTTGTGTTATGTGCAAACTTGCACATGCTAAGAAAATGCCATGAAAAGCATCTAAAACTTCCCTGGGAAAACTGATTTTGTAATTGCATCGCACCACGAAATGTTCTGGTTTCTTTCTTAGTTGTGTTTGTGGTCATTACAGAAGGTCAGTGTGCAATGAGTGCTGTTACGGCAGCGGCATCAAACACGCAAAGGAAAGAAAGAGTTGTCAGAGTTGGGGTTTTTTTGCCAGTCCGTCAATACGCTCCCTTTTGCACGAGCATAATGTGAAAGTTTTTTATTACAGACTCTCTGTCCGAAAGCTCCTGCTCCAGTGCGTACCCAGGACAGAGAGCGTTCCCGAGCGAGCATCCCTGTGATCTCTGGCTCCGTGCTGGCCGCCCGCGGAGGAGCAGTGGCACACGGAGGCGGCACTGGGAGCAGCCGCCCTCGCTGGGCCCAGCCACGGGGCACCGCTGCCCCGGCTGAGGCCAGGCCTGGGCTCAGCCTCCGGAGGGGAATGGACAGCCCAGGAAGGGCTCAGACAGGACTCCTCGGGCGTTTCCCAACTTTTCACGTTACTTCCCGCCTCTGCACATGGCGCTGCGTAACTTCAGTGCCTGCTGTAACCTTGTTTCCTCAGAAGAAACCCAGCAGGAACTGGTGAGGGATCCCGGCCAGCGTCCCCCAGGAGCGCCGCGGGTGCCGCTGGCGCCGGGCTGCGGAGACCCGAGGTGACGGACCGGGGCTGCATCCATGTCTATCAGTCACCCTCACGGCGGCTCTGCTCCGGAGGGGCCCCGGAGCGCCGCGTCCCGACTCGCCCCGGGGTCCCCTCGAGTGGCCACAGCGCTGCCGGCGGGGCGCGGGGCCGCCCTGCCCAAGGCCGCCCAGAGGGTGGCGCTGGCGAGTCGCCGCCGGGCGCGGCGGGGGCTGCGCGGGAGCGGGAACGGGAACGGAGCGGGAACGGGAACGGGAACGGGACGGGAGCGGGAGCGGGAGCGGGAACGGGACGGGAGCGGGAACGGGAACGGGAGCGGGAGCGGGAACGGGACGGGAGCGGGAGCGGGAGCGGAACGGGAGCGGGAGCGGGAGCCGGCGGTCCCGCCGTGGGTGGCGGGAGGCTGCGGAGAGGGCGAGAAGCTGGGCGCGGAGCGGGCGCGGGGAGGGAGGAACGAAGGAAAAGGTGGGAGGAAGACTTAGAAGCGGAAAAAGTGATGCTGCCGTGGGGGCTGCGGAGGGCCGGGCGAGTGGTGGGAGGCGGCGCTGGGCCGCGGGGGCACGGGATGGCGCGGGGGAGGAGAGGAAGGGAAGGGAAGGGAGAGAGGAGGCAGGGGAAGAAGGGTAAGAAAGGAAAATAAATAAATAAACAAAAGGAAGAAACTTCTCTGTGCGTTTCCCGCCCCCTCCCCCCCCCCCAGCTTTTTCAGAAGGTCAAAATAATTAAGTTAACTATCTCTATTTTTATCGCTATTAAATTTCCACCCACTTCCACGCTATCTGCAGGGATTGAAAGTGCAAGAATTCAAACGCCACGGGAAGACTCTTTTTAAATACAATGTTTGCTGCGCTCCCCAAAGTGCTGGAAATCTACAGCTATGGCAAGGCATAGGCTTCTCTCTTTTTTGATCACACGGTGACTTTGGTGATACCACAAGTGCAACTCTGCCTTCACCAGTGGTAACATGTACCAGTATAGCACCTACCTCTCCTGAGGAGTCAAAAATTACAGCAAAGAAGAGGAGCCTTGCAGCTGGTGCAAAGCTAGACTTAGCAGTAGGCCTGTCCCACTTACACTCTGCCATGAGGTCCAGCAGGTGTGTTTTGTGTTCAGAGTCACACGAAGGGGCTCAACACTTGCCAGCAGCATGAGACTACACAAAATGGAGTATCACTGGGCATTCCTCATTTTAATGGCACTTCTGGAAATGCTGAAAGCTTTCTGCATAAAACCAGATGAGGGAAAGATGCTTAGTGCTACAATAGTAGTCTTTAACCCAAAGACTTTACTAGCTTGGGTAATTTTTTTTTTTCAGGAAATCATATTTTCCAGCTTTTGTTTTCCTGTGCATTGTCCCTTGGAAAGCTGTTAATATTGCTGTGTCCAAGTCCTGAGTTTTGTTTGGCCCCTGCTGTTGCACACCAGTGAGGGTGGCCGCAGTACTGCCAGGAGACACAGCAACACCCCCCTGCACATGAAGGAAAACTACAATAGCCACTTTTGAAAAGAATCTGCTAACCATTTTTGTTTTACCTTTTCAGAAAACTGCTGGTGGATCAGGCTTGACGTGTCTCCCATAATCTTCACACATAATTAAGCAATTTATACCTTTTATCTGTGGGTAGACAGTGCTGTCAACACTCAGGCCTGTTCTGGAAATTGCTGAATTGCTTTCTTTGGGAAAAAAGAACTAACAAACAACAACCACCTCTTGCTTTCTGCCACCTTTGATTAAATAATCTTAAATAACAAGACTGTAGAGTAGGGAAATTTTCTTGTGTGGGCCATTGCTTTTGAAGCTGATGTGACAGCTTGTTGCACGACTCTGTACGCATTCTTCCATTTCACTGTGACGAATGCAAGAGATTGGTGGAGCTAGAATTTCTTCATTTTTGTTACTCTAAATTGATAAAACAGCATTGTTGGCTCTGATGTTACACTGACATCAGTGTTTCACACCTCAGCAGTCTGAAAGTAGCCATAGTATCTGTAGGATGGGCAGAGGAGGCCCAGAGTGGACTCCATACAAACCCAGGGTCTTGCTGGCACCCCTCCCACTGCAGCATCAATGTCAGAGGGAGCAGAGGGAAGTCTTGCTGCCCCCACAGGTTACCATTTGCCTGTGTTAACAGGATATTCTGAGTAATACATGTGTTGTCCTCAGTTTTCTGAACTTACTTTGCATGGACAGGGTTGTCCTAAATATATGCATCATCAAGGAGACCTGCAAGGGACCCAGGACATCTGGGCTCTGAGAGAGAAATAGGAAACTTGTGCTGGGGGTGAAACAGTCTGCAGTGTCAAACTAGACATTCAAAAGAGATCCAGGCTCTTCAACACATGGACATAAATTAAACTGGGAAAAAAAAATAATGTTAGACTCATGAAATCCTCAGTTAAAGGTGAAAAACACTCTTTGTTCTTCTCTTCCCCACAATGTAATAGGATGAGTTCTTTCATAACTGCACTGTCCAAACCACTTTTTAGGTTCATGGCTTTTTTCCATTACTTTAGCAAAGGTGTGTCTCATTCTGCATGTAATATTTGAAATAGGGGGGACTTGGTAGCACATTCCAGGTTAGCTAGTCCATAACCACACAGAATACTATCATGAAAGAACAACTCCTCAGTCTTATGCAAAGGGAGGAGAAATTGAATGCAGTTAAGAAAATACAGATGCAACCCAGTTACTGGGAGTATTTTTCCAGTTGTTGGATGTTGCAGATGGTGGAAGAGTCCCTCCAGAAAATATTGGTTCACTCTTCATCCTGGCACATGCTGAACTCATCTGCACAAAGCAAAAGGAGACACTAGAATTAAGTCAAGGATTCAAACAGTTTTTCATAGAAAAGCTCATAGACCATTTTTACGTATTTCTCGCCCATTTTTTTTTTCTTTTTTTTTTAATGAGAAAAGCAGTTATGTTAAAAACATCATGGGGAGTAAATCTGAACTGGCAGAGAGATGGGATAGATGATTGAATAGATTCTTTCCATCTCCACATTTTGTGATCTATGAACTCACCTTTGGGAAACTTTTCTCTTTTCAGACTGAGTTTCACTCCCCCAGGGTTGTCTGAGGAAGGTGAGATATTAACCTAAGCAGCATTAACACTACCACTGTGTTTTGGCTTTAAGAGCTAGCAAGATGTCTCAGCCCAAAGAAGCCATCACGGCATGACTCTTCTCTTGTTTGCTTTCTTCCTGGAGGCCTCTCCACAGTACTTTCTGCTGGTGCTTCACACTGTAAGCCAGAGGCACTGTCAGCTGGATGTGCTGCGGAGCACATCCATCCTGAGGTGTGCTGCACCAAGTCTCCTGTGGCTTCCTTTTGCATCCTGGCTTGTTCCTCACAGGGAGGAAGATCACATGAGGGACCACCACTGAAATACGGTGTCCGGTGCAAGTTTTAACAAAAAGCTCATCTTTCTTCCCTGCAGCAGCTGGTCCCCTTGCCAAGGACTGCCGAGGTCTGTGTAAGCCCTGAGAATTCCTGCAGCTCCGTGCTGCTTCCAGCACCAGGTTGGTGTTAAGTGAGCATGGCAGTGTCCTCAGCCAGTAATCCCATTTAATAGGACTCATTATAATGCAGGGTAACTGGGTGACAAGAATCCAAGTAATTCTTTTTAACTGAGGAATCCGAAGAGAAGTTCACATAGGATCTAATGACTCACAGTACAGCGTTTCTTCAGAGAGCAAAGAGCAAATTAGGGGAGAGCCTTCAAAAATGAAAGGTGTGGATGAGAGGACTGGAGTCACCAAAAGCAGTCCAAAGCACTTGATCAAGCACCTGGGAAGAGTGAGAATAGTTTGTAGGAGTGACAGTCTGTGCACATGTGGTGGTCTATTGCCAGGCTTGCAAAAGGATTAGGGACATCCCCAGCTGTAGAGCAACTGATTTTCCTGGCTTCATTCCCATGCAAACTGCTTCTGTCACAGTACCCAAGCGTTGCTTCACCTATGTTGGTTTTTTCTGGGTGGTTGATTTTACTCCAAGCAGCTGCATTTATAGCCAAAAGCCTGGGATCCAGAATAATGTTTAATTTAGTTTACAGCTCAGGGGATGTAAGGAGGAAGTAATGTGGATATCAGTTCAGGAAAAAAAACAATAACCTGGAAAAATAGGCATAAGAGGACATTCACCCATTTCAGCTAGAACAGTTTGCCATCACATGGTGCTAAGAGGACAGCATCAGACTGATATCCAGTGGTCTACAGGTTTTCTTTATATTCTTACTAAACTTTCCAAATTAGAGACAGTGCAAACTTATGTAAATAACAGTATGTAATACATAACTGTTTTTGGTGTAAAAATGACTCCTGGGGCCAAGAAACAATTAATATTTGAAAAAGAAAAACCTCAGAAAAGTCTCATTGCATTTATATTTCTTTTCAGACTGGAGCTTTGTGGCTTGGAGAATGGATACACCGGCCTTTTGCTGGTGTGCTCTTCAGCTCTTGCCACAGGCATCTGAGTGCAAGGGAGCTCAGTTGTCCTCCCCAAACCCCGACACATGCAGACTCCTGTGATCAGGAGCCTATGCTGGTCTTGCCACAGATTTCCTGTGCGGTCTTGGATAGGAAGGTGTCTGTGTGCCTCAGTTTTTCCATCTGTAAAATAAGAGTGATGTTACACTGCTCCACCAGTGCAGCTAAATTTCTGCTTTAAAAGCACTCTGTGACCTTTGGGTGAATGGTGGTAATGAGCTGTTTGCCTTATTTGTAAGTATCATTTGCTGTGATGTAAATATTTTTTTGTATTGTTCATACTGTGTTTATTTTGTGCAAGTGAATACAGTCCCAATGAAAGCAGGAGACCAAGTATTTTGCTTTCCCATGTAACTCAACCAGCATTCCCAAATTCTGATCTCTAACACCTCTGCTATTGCAGTCCTGGGCCTCTCTTGAGCAGAAACTGCTGATCATGCCAAATTCTCTGGTGTTTTGTAATGTGGGCTAACATGCGCCGAGGTTTGGATGAGACCGATAGACTCATTTTCACTTAGGGCCTGCGGCAGCACTGAAGCTGGAGAGAACAGAAGTGAAAGGTCAGTGTTTCCCTTCCCTGAGCCACACAACTCCTGTTTGAAAGCAAATAAAAATATCATGTGGCTCTTAGGATTTTTAAATTTTTTTTTTTGATAGCTGCAGTGCCTTTTGTCCAACTTTACACCAAGAGGACATTTAGATGTTATTACTTTTGTATATTTGCATTGTTCCTTACTTGGAAGGTTTGCTTGAAAAAAAAATAACTGTAGACCTATTACTTCTCTCATTTTTCTAATTTGGTGTGTCTCAGTTTATGTGTAGAGTGTTAGCCAATATTTAGCTGGCTTTCTGGAACAAAGTTGGTGAATATGACCGTGCACTTTGAGAAAATAAGGTCTGAATAGACATGGACAAGCAATTAAATTACCGCAACCTAAGGAGTGTCACTAGAGAATAATTAAAGTGAGCACTTAGCTTGGGTGAGCTGGGATCGTGTGCACAATATATTACTATGGCTTGGAAGATGATGAATAAATTGTTAAATCACAATAAACTGACAATTTACCATGTCCATGTCCTGAAGGACATGGCAGTATCCCCTTTCCACTTCCAAAGGGTGGTTTCAGCTGCTTTTCTGGGTTTCCTCTGGAGTCAATCAGAGAGTCACACACCAGCAAAGAGATGACCCCACTTATTTTGTGCATTCTGTTTTGGAATGGTAGAAATCAAACACTTTGATGGCTAAAGTTGGTCAGATGAATCTTACATGAAATACATAAAATGGTATTATTATCAGAATCCCTTATTTTCTTGAAGGGGTGTAGCCATTGAATGATAGAATCCTGGAAGGCTTTGGGTTGGAAGGGGCTTTAAGGATCATCTAGTTCCAAATGCCCTGCCATGGACAGGGATATGTTACACTAGACTGGGTTGCTCAGAGTTCCATCCAACCTGGCCTTGAACACTTCCAGGGATGAGGCATCCACAGCTTCTCTGGTCAGCCTGTGCCAGTGTCTCACCACCCACACAGTAAAGAAATTCTTCTTCTTCTTCTTCTTCTTCTTCTTCTTCTTCTTCTTCTTCTTCTTCTTCTTCTTCTTCTTCTTCTTCTTCTTCTTCTTCTTCCTCTTCTTCTTCTTCCTCTTCTTCTTCTTCTTCTTCTTCTTCTTCTTCTTCTTCTTCATCATCATCATCATCATCATCATCATCATCATCATCATCATAATATGTGTATATATAAAACGTTGAGACAAGCTTAGCAACTCAATATACCCACCAAATATCTGAGAAAGCTGGTAATGCAGCCAAGCCCTCACATGTCACTACCACCACCCCATTCGTTCTGAGAGGAGTTCTGCTGTGGACAGCCTAATGATCCAAGAAGGACTGTTTCTCAGCAGGTATTCTACTTGAGACAGCCATGCCACGTTTCTGAAGGAGCCACCCAAGCAGTACATAAGGAATTACTTCAGTACAGAAAGACAATCTACGAGGACATTTTATCTCCAGTTACTACATACCATCACACCCTGGAACCTACATAAAGAATCACTGAGCGATTGCTGCTTAAGCTCCTGTCTAGCTATAAACCCAGTGCTCCCTTCCAAACCTTTGTCCAAGACCTGATATCCAGGTCCTTGTTAAAGGAGACACTGGATGGAATGTATTGCATGGCACTGCCTCATCACAAGCAGTATGGTATAAAAACTCTGTGGCAAGGTATACAGATCAAATCCCAGAAGCAGTGATTAGCAAATAAGGATGAATCTGCAGAAGTCTGAATCAAGTAGTCACTAAAAGCATTGAATACTGCTGAAAATTTTATGAAAAACATGAAAATATACTCTGATGAGATTGCTCACAATTTTCATCTCTAATTACATGAGAAAGACTGCAAAAACAAAAACAAAAAAAAAAAAAAGTTTTGTGTTTTCCACTGGGACTTCTGCTACAGGTACTCACCATGAGAAACATGAAGCTGCAGAAGAAGGAAAACAAGCTGTTGTGCAACTTCTGTGAAACTTTGAATTTATTTAACTGAGATCAGGAGTGCAAGTTAAGCCTTGTATCAGAAACCAACCTACAACATTATAGTCTGCCTGCCTGGCATTGCTCTTTTTCTTGGTGGCGAGGGTCTTTCATGGAAACAGAAATATAGAAGTTATTGCTGTCCTGGGTATAACAGCTCACCCTACAATAGTTGCATTGTGATTGAAATGAATTTTTCACCTGGCAGAGTTTATAATGAGCCAAGTTTCAGCAGTTACAGTCCCGGGTCTCTTGAGCACCTTACAGGGAGAGAGCAGAAGACCTTGATAGTGACCACGCAGCGGGCCAGGGGAGCCCTGCTGGTGGAGTCTTCTGCACCTGCTCTTCATCAAACCTCAACAAAAGTTTACAGAGAACAAGCAAGCAGTCCCTTCCCTACTCAACATAGTATATTTGCATGTGATGAAGAATTAGGTGGATTCATTTTCTGCTGTAATTGACGAAAAAGAGGATATCAGGATATACTCTCTGCTGTATGTATGATACGCATAATGGCATAATTGGAAAAGGGGCTCCGTGTTTCTCCTCCTTTCTGGAAATAAATTGCTGTAGAAGTATAACCAAAGGCAATAAAAGTATCAGTTGGGAAAAAAGAAAGAAAGAGAATGGAAGTTCTTTAGAAAAGACAGTAAAGCAAACAAGCAGGCATGGATTTATCAGTGTGAGGGGAGGAAAAGGAGAGAACAGGAATAAAGTAGAGGGGAGAACACAGAAAGAAGACGTGGCACTTGTCTGCTAGGAGAAAGATTCTTTTTCCAGAGATTAAAGGAATCACTTTGTCTCCTACAATTTTTTTCTTAAGAAAAACGAAGTGGCAAAACCAACAGAACTTCTCCAGAAGCAGGCTTAATGGAAACTGAGGTGAAATCTCTGTGGGCTGCAACGGAAGTGTCCATTAGTGAGAAGGAGCAGGAAGAGTCAGCAATCCAGCATGCTGGAAAAAGGGAGGCAAGCCTGAGGGGTGGCACTTTTGACAGCCATGGCCGTGGAGGAAAGCCTGGAACAAGCAGTCATGAAAGGAGCTCAGATCCAGTGACCTCTGTGATCAGGCCATGTATCAGAAGCTGAAGTGAGTCCACTAACAAAACCTCATGACATGTTTGCTAAAGTTTTGCTGAAGGCATTTTAAAATCTGGCTAATGAAAAAGCTACATGCTCTTTTCCAGACTTGCCCAGGGAGGAAGTTTCTCTGTCCCAGAGCTCTCTTCAGAGATACTTGGAGTAGCTCAAAGTATCACTATAGAACTCTTTGTCATCTATGGGGTGCTTCGATTTTTTGTCCACTTTGATGGGTCTGTGTGAAAGTCAGTGTGGTGCTCTCACTGAAACTACCATTTCCTTATTTTTTCCCTACAAGAACTGCTACTTGTGTACCAAGTCAGTGAGGGAACGTGACAGTTCTCAGCTACTACCAGAAATCAGTTATTAAATATGAACAGTAGTTTGGGTTAAATTTACTTGAAACAAGTTGTTTACGAAAATGTTTATCATCAATACAAAAAGAAGGCTGGATAATTCTAATATACTTGAACACCTTAATTATTTCAAAGCTTCTAGTATACATTTAAATTTTTTATCTCTTCTGTTTTATATCCTCATTTTGGTTGACATGCCTATACGTAATATTTAAATCTTCTATCAAAATAGTTTCTCATATTTTATGTTATTTTTATTCTATTCTTCAAAATTACTTTTAAAAAAAACCCAAATTTTGGTACCACTGAAATTACCAAAAATATGTTTATGAGCTCTATCTCTTTAAGAGCAAATATAAAATCAAACTGGAAATTTTTTCAGTGTAAGCCATTTTCAACTTCTAAATGAGGAAGGAACAGTTTGAAGACATTTTTGAAGTGTTGTCCAAAATATCTCCTTTCTTAAAACAAAGCCATATCACATCAGCCTTAAATTTTACAAAAATATTCCTCTTTGCCAAGAGACCACATGTGAAGCTTCAGGTGGGAAAAAATTAGGCTTACAAAAGAAGAAGAAAAAAAAATATTGGATCTTCCAATAAAAATCAACATGGAACTGCTACTGTAGTTCCATTATAAAGACTCATAAAAACATTTCCAGTTGCTCTCTAGTAGGTCTCATTTCCATAAGCAAAATCCCTCTTTATTTCTTCCACAGTTTCTTATAGGCCTTTAAGGAGCTATGAAAAGTCTCTTGCCAACAGGGAATTTCTTGCAGAAATAAAGTGTCTTAGGAAACATTTTTTTATAGATCTGGAAACATATTAATGATTAAAGGCCTGGTCCTTCAGAGCTGAGTGTTTGCAGTTTCCATTGGCTTCTGTGTGAATTACAGATTGCTGGGCACCTTTTCATATCAAATATAATATCTGCATACCTCAAGTGTTAGATGTTTGTACCAGGCTTGTCAGAAACCTTAGTGCTTCACCTTCTGAACCACACAACACAGCACAGGTTCTCATATTGAAACCCAAGAGTTTCAAATTCAGGATTCAGGTCCTTAAGATCATGGGACAGACTTAAAATTTGTGAGCTTTTTCAGTGTTTGTGTGATTCATGACTTTGAATCTTTTTTTAAAGTATATTTCTTGCCTTTTAGGTTTTCCCTGCAGAAATCCAGGCTGGAAATGCACTTTTCTTGAGAATAGAATGGTTTACCTGCTGTCACCTGTCTCCTGCAGCTGGGGCTAAAGAAAGATGACAAACATTTAGTGTTGCACTACAGGCCTCGATGTGGCTAACTCATTGTCCCTCTTGCAAGTCTGGTGCCGTGCTCCTGCCTGTCTGTCCCAGCACAGCCCTGTGCTTTCTCAACACTTAGCTGGGGACACAGAATGAGAGCAGAAAAAAAAAATCTGTGGGAGGCAGAGCTGCAGCTGCTGGAGGAGCTTATTTTATCTGTCAGCAACTGTACATGAACCCTCTCTACTGCAGGATAAAATCTGACAGAGAGGCATAAGTCCTGACAGAGAAAGTTTTATGTACATTAAAGTCCCCATCAACCTGTCAATGCATAAATGGCCATGTGCAATGTAAGTGATGATTAAAAGTGATCCAAAAGAAAGCATTTAAAAACCAAATGAACCAACCCACTACACCAGATCTACACCAAAGCTTCTTGATAACTTAAACTGTTTTTAAGTCGGAGATCAGCAACAAAAGGCCTGACTGCCAAAAGGCATTTCAGACATTCAGCAGATTTCCTATTAAAATGTAAGATAAGAAACCATCAAAATATAAATGAAAAAGACCCCAGTCAACTGTATAAAGTCTCTTGAGGAATCAAGGAAAGCATGTCCCATTTGTGGGACCGCTTCCAGGGCCTTCTCCCTCTCCTTCAGCTTTTGTGCTTTTGTGTTTATGGCAAAACCAGTTTAGAGTTGGAACGGCTACATTCAGCCTACAGCCCAATAGCAGCTCCTCTTGGAAAGATATTTATTATTCCTGCTGCCTTTAATTGCCCAGTTAATCTGTGTAACCAAGGGCTGTAATCCATGTAATCCTACGGCCCTTTCACTTGTCCTTTATTGACCAGACAGGTATTTGTTATGCTGCTGCTTGTGTTCTTCCCTCCACACAGCCTGTCAGCTCTTCACACATGAGGATTTCCCACCACACTCAGTGTTTGTACAAAGCTGGCACAACCAGCCTGAACATTCCAAGGGCTACCAGATAAAACAAACAAATACCCCTGAAGCCATCCTAGTAATTTGCTGAGGTTTATTTGCCCGTTTATACCATTGAAGCTGGCAAAGAGCAAGGGAATGAGAAGAAAAATTAATTGCTTAAAAAAAAGGAAAAGAATATAGTACCAAGTGTTGTGAGGAGCCAAGCTCCATCTTTTTCATAGTGCTCTCTGACCTCAGGGTAGTCACCTTCTGGGAAGGTACCAGAAAAAACGTCTAATTTTTCAAAGATGAAAAATCAGCTTTATGTATTCAGTAAGGCAATGACAATTAAGTGAGTCCTATTTCCTCAGAACCTTTCCATCAATATAAGACACTGATTTAACACTCAAATAAGATTGCAGTGGTGGGTCAAAAATGTAATTCTTCATTTTCCTACATTTGCATACCACTGAGGCTAACAGATGTACCTACTCCAGTGATATGTCCGTATGAATGTCCGCTCATACACACAATAAATGACTGAGAATATTTGTCAAGCTGCCCCTGGGAGTGGCCTCATATTTTTTGGATAAGCTTCAGATAAAAGTCTAAACATCTGGATACTTATAAAAATCATCCAGAGCTCCTGGATGTCAAGTCTTTTCTCCCATTCATTTGGACTGAAATTGTCAGTGGGCACAGAAGTGTTGTAATGTGAGGCATAATCAGCCAGTGGACAGAAATAGGAATCAGATGTCTTTCAAATAAAACTCCACCAGCAATCCTCCAGTGAATCTCCCACACCTGTGGATGAGGGTTATGCTGCTGTTACTGCCATTCAGAACTCTTTTAATGCTGGATGTATTTTTTAAAAGACAGCTCTCGCAGCTTATAAAGCAAGGTTTTGGCTTCGGCTAATGAAAAGCATTAGTGTACTGCGGGAGGTTCAGGGAGAGAAAGATTATAATTAAATCTCTCCACTCCTCTCCCGTCTCTAAGGGCTTGGATAAGAAACAGTTCTGCTGGGCAGCTGAATTTTAGCTAAATAAGATAGCTGGGGGAGGGAGCCTTCTTGGTGGTTTCATATATGCTTGCACATGTGGTAGGGCCAGGGAACATTTCTGATGAAAATAAAATTGTTCTGGGCTCAATCCAGCTGAAAATACCGGCAGCCTGCCGGGTCCTGCAACTTTCATAAGGTTGCAGATCCTGGCTCCTAGCAGGAAGCTTGGCCCAGCCACCGCAGAAGGCCCAGCAAGCAAAACAATAGTTTTTGTGCCTGAAAATTGCACATCAAATTGGGAGAGGCAGGAGGACGTGTGCCAACATGCTCCCTCTCTCCCAAAGCTGCCGAGGTTGGGCTCCTTCTTGTACCTTCAACCCCCCTTGCCCCACACCCTGTGAGCACAGCCGAGAAGTCACATAGGAGCCCAAAGCTGGGGGCAGTGGCTCCTCTGCTCACAAAAAAGGGCTGGTGGGCCTTGGTACCTTGTGGGCTGTTGGTGATGACCAGCAATGGTCTGCTGTAGGATGAACATGGTTCTCCTCTCATCCTCCTGTGTGTTCCCTTTACTGTCAGCCTCTCCTGAGTTTGATTTGGCCTCGAAGAGCAAATGTTTGTTGAAATGATTTACGATTCACATTAATTTATATAGCACCCTTTAAGTACATCACAAGCGGGTCTTTATAAGAAGTAAGTTTGAAACACTGTAGGTGCAACATGCCAAAAAAATACAGCTATTGAAAGCACAAGACTAAAAGACCCCAAACAACATTTTAAAACTTCAGAAGGAATTTGATATAAAACCTTCTTTTGGAGTACAGGGGGATGTTGGATTCCGTGGCTTTGGATTGCCAGGAGATGTGTTTAATACACTCCTAGGGTGAGAATGGAGACTGACCCTGTGTTGGGCAAAAAAAATAAGCTCATAAGCTTCGTCAGATATTAGAGACATAGGCAACAAAAAGGCTTTAAACTTAATGCTACAGAAGTAATTCCTGCAGCTGTTTGGACCAAACTCAGCTCTGCATCATCTCAGTATTTGCATCTCATCACCCTAAAATCACTAGTGGTCCAGAACTTCTCACATCATGACAAGATGGCCTGTTCCAGGACCAGAAATAGGGGCTACATGAGCAGGGTCAGTTCACCTTTCTGACATACAATCGAATGCAGCTACAAAATTTTGCTCTTAAGTTTCTTTTCAAGGGGAAAAAGACAAGTTTCTACCAAAACACAACTGTGATCTAGGCAACTCTGTACCTTCCTCAGGACTATACTGCTCTGGGTGAATGGAAAGGCCCACAGCCACACTGATTTCCACCCACAGCATGTTCTTTTTTTTTTCAAAGAGGTGGGTTTTTTTTCAAAAACACTCCTTATAAGGAAAGTTCACAAGCACAGAAAACATGGAATATAATGAAAAATAATGTTGAAGTAAAACCAGGCTGTTAGTGCCTCTTATCATCTCTTTAATCACTGATTAAGCCCTTGCACCCACAGCCATTTCATGTAATTTAAACCAGCAGTAATTAGTCCCCATCCAAACGAATACTTAAAAACATACATCAGCCCACTGTGAGGACTGACACCCGGAGATGCCACACACACACTTGGACACTGAACTGAAGCCTGCATTTTCCCTTTCATGTAGAGGAACTGCTCTTTTTCCTGTGACCATGGAGTTAACGTGAAAATTTGCCTGCCACTCTTTTTTTTTTTCTGCTTTAGCAAAGCTTGCTCAAATATTTCAGCTGTGATTGGAAAGTAGGCCTGATTCTGTACTTGGGAAGCGACCAAAATTTTTGGTCTTGATTGCAGTGTATTCAGGACTAGGCCTTATCAAGCAGCAGAAATCTAGTTATGTGTGTGACCTGTGTTTTCAGAGTTTCTCAGTATCTTGGACTACCAGATCAGTCTCTCTTTAGAAGCATAGATTTGAAGAGAATGTAAATACCATTTATATATGCACATGCATACACACACTTACTCCAGGCACGCATATACATATAATAATAGCAGTATTTTACCAGAACTGTGCAAACCTGTTACCTGATCAAAATACAAGCCAATATTACTTTAATGGTGGAAGTCTTTGCTTTCCACTGCAGTTGTCTTTGTTGGATTAAATGAAGACAACACTTTTGTCAGACATATATATAGACACATATTCCAAATGACATAGAGCCCTGTTAAGCACAGAGCGATATTTTACTTTCAGTTATACCAACGTAACTGCTGCTCAAGATGAAAGCATTCCTCTGATCATACACCAGGAAGATGTGCTTCTTCTGAGCAAAAGACATAAAAGACCTGTCAGATTTGTGCTCCTCAGTGGGATTTATATCTCTGTAAGTGGGCCTGTTTGAGTTGAAGATGTGTGTGCATTCATTATGGGAGCTTTTCTTCTTCCCCTAAGTGCAACATATGGACACAGACATAACTGCATTATGTATGAAAACGTAGTAAAATATTTTGCTTGCAAACATGCAATAGAACATTAACGCATCATTTTATGGAAGAATTTTTGTGCATAATCTGATTCTTACATTGTAACATGTTTCAAATATAGTATAATGCTCTCTCACTTTGAAATGATAGTCTGCATAGAAAGATGACTCATGATAAGAGCCCTTTGCTCTTACAAATACACTCTAAAAACAGGCTGGAGCTCCAAGAGGAAATGCACTGAATGGGTTTAGACCAGGGGCTCACTGGTCTGGATAGCACAATGTCTTGGGGTGACTTTATGATGTGTATCCCCTATCACTGCTCTATTGCCCAGAAATTAATTTTGTGCCTTTCCTGTGCCTTTAAACTGATCTTGGTAGCATCGCTTGGGAAAGACCCAGGATCGAGGTCCCAGCAGTCCTTAACTCCCCGGAAGAACCATCTTCCCTTA
The DNA here is from genome assembly GCA_026261815.1 of Monarcha castaneiventris obscurior. Taxonomy (NCBI): domain Eukaryota; kingdom Metazoa; phylum Chordata; class Aves; order Passeriformes; family Monarchidae; genus Monarcha; species Monarcha castaneiventris. Next base: position 14,096,091 of record JAMPIT010000510.1, on the reverse strand, counting down.
AGGCCACATTGCAGCTTGGCCCATAATGGATAGAAGTTATGTACAATGTGTTCCACTTGTATAAATGGTGCCTCCACGCCAGATCTTTGATGTGCTTTCAAAGGAAGTGATGATTAATTTTTAATAAACACTGTGGGAAGGCCACATCTCCCTCCATGTCCCATACAGCTACTGTTTTTTGCTGAAGTGCCAGTCTTCATGCATCGCACTGGGAAGCAGTGTGTTGTCTCCAGATAGTCCTGCGAGGGCTCTGAGAGTCACTCTGCCTTGGGCCAGGGCAGCTGGCAGTATTTCAGACCACATGAAAGCTGCCACATGATGGAGTCAGGACCATTTGCAAAAAGCTGTGAGTGCAGTGCATTGGGACAAGGGTGCAATATGAGCAGGGAGGGACAACGTGACAAGGGAGGGAGGCAGCGAGACAGCAGGGACACCACGTGCCTGGTGTAAGTCTGGGGTAGAAGTGACACATCTGCACACAGAATGGAAGTCAATAAAGTCACAATGTCTCAGGAAGCCTCTCGGAATAGGCACAGTAGTCCTTGCTGTGTGTACGTCTAGAAATGCATGTCACAGCATTAGTGACAGACTTCCACAGAGAAGAAAAAGGGGTTGCTTCTTCCATCTTAAAAATAATTTCCTTATTGTAATGATGGTACACAATGACACTGTTCTCTCAGTATTTAGGTGCTGAATTCCCCTTTTTTAGAAGGGACTTAAACTTGAGTGACCTGTGGACCCACCATCCATGTACTGAGCCCTCTTTGTTACTTGTGCTTTTTGGAGAGATTATGCTCTCATGATTTATATAAAGAGTCTGCCGTCTTAGAGGGGATTTCATATGACCCCATGATCCTATTATTTAAGTACTAAGATCCTTCTTGTTAGAGGGTGCTTTAACCACCATTTACACACTCAGCTCCACAGAATAGGGCTTTCCCCACCAGTATCAATAAAGTTAGCTTTTGTTCAAGTGCTCTTCCTCTGCAGTTAAATCACACTTCAATGGCAACAATCCTATTTTTTTATAGCATGGTCTCAGTCTGGCTTCATCGACCCATGCCAGTGGCATGTTAAGCAAAATCCAAACCCAAGAGTGGATGTTGACTGTGGGTTGTGCAGCCATGACTGTGGCTCTTAGTCCCATGAGTCAGCACAAGAGTGCCAGGACTGAGCATGGAATGGTGATGGCATCCTAAATGACTGTGATGAGCTCCTTAAATAATACATGCTCAGGCAAACCCCCAAATCATTGCCACAGAAAATTGTCATGATGAAAAGAACTAACTTTGAAACTACTACATCCTTGCCTTTTTATCTCAAGCATTTCACATTTGTGAACCATGTGCTTTGTGTGCAGTTATGCTGGTAGTATAAGATTAAAAGCTTTGGTTTAGCATGTTCAGATAAAGAATGCTTAATAGAATTTTACAGAGAATAAATACTAGGACAGTTTTAATTATAAGTGGAGACAGGCTCTTGCAAATTTCAGAGATCAGAAAGAAAAGCCAGGAAAAAGCATGGTGAGGAATAATGCTTTTTAGAAGACAAGTACTGCATGGACCAGAGCATTTCAATTCCACAAAGAAGAGATGGAAGGAGAAAGATAACTAGGTATAAAGGAACTATAGTGATAATATATAAGATGTGGCAGGAAAAAGATGATGCAGACATGAATATGGCAATGTGGAAAAGTAATACAGAAAGTAAAGGCACAGGGAAATAAGTAGGTATATTAAATACCTGTCTTTCCATTGTAGAACTGTATAGGTGGATCATGAAGAAAAAGAGGCCTATGAGGAATTCCTACAGGAATTTCATTGTTTATAGATGGCAAAAATTCTTTTAAAGATGTAGCCAGTGATGTTTGAAATAAACCATTCCATGAGACACTCCACAAGCGGCGGAAGGAGCTAGGTGCTGCTCACACGAGTATTACAGAGCAATGTATCTTCAGAGGCTATTAAAAATCACCTGTTCCAGAGGAAGATATATCTGAGGTGACCTTTGGTGTACTGGTCTTATATTTAGGGGATGCTTCATAGATTTTATTGTATCAGGATAATTTCAGATAACTGAGATGTTGACTTCGTGCCAGGATTCATGAAGGAAAATAGGTAACTATAAACAAAAGTAATGAGAGGTCCTCTCATCGGACAGAAATTTTAAGAAAAAAAATATAGCAAACAAAGGGAAAATCATTAATAAAGGAAGTAGAGAAGAAGCCTTTCCTACTCAGTTTGCAATTCTATTCTTTAAACTGTTCTAGACTGATGACTTAAAAAAACCCCACAATAGATTGAAGAAATTACTTTATTTGACCCCCATAGAAGTATTTTATTTGGTGTTCAAGTATAAAATGTTCTTAAAATAAAGCTGAAGCAAAATTTGAAATTAAACATTTCAGACTAAAAAATTCAAAAACTTAGTTTTTAAAATGTCAACCCAATACTTTTCAACTATAAGTTCTTCTTATACCCATGCATATATGAAAACACATGTTTTCAGCTGTAATAATTTCAGAAATGTAACATTATTTCAGAAAATGCATTGGTCTGTTTCAACTTGCATTTTTCAGTGGGAAAAGGGAAGTTTTAAAGAAACTTTTACTCTTAACTGTAACAAGGAAGTAATAGATGAGAAAATATTGCCAATCAATATGGTTGGAAATACAGATATAATTTACACTTGTACGTAACTTCAGGAACACAGATGTTGGAATATTATCTGTTGGTACAGCTCTGGTCATCTCATATTTATAAAAAGATGTTGAAAAACTGAAGAAGATGTGAAAGAATGAGCCAGGAAAAATATTCCAGTGCTGGGAAAAAAATTCTGCACAATGCAAGACCTAAAAATCTGATCAAAAAAAGGACGAATAAGTAACTTGAATATGCCACAGGTTCCTTCATCACAAGATATTCTTGGACTAAAGTGAAGAAAAGTACAACTATAGAAAATGTTTTGGAAAGCCAAAGCAATTTATTGGCCCAAAAATCTTCACTTCAAGACTAGATGTCTATATGGAAGACTTTGATTCAGAGAAACTCTGGGTAGAAAACGTGATATGGAACTAACTTAATTTAAAACAAACACACAAACAAAAAAACCCCCAAAACCAAACAAATCTGAACAAAATCATGGCGTAGTTTATCGTGGGAAATCAATCCTGATGATCTAATAGCCTTTCTGAGCACATCTGTGTGACTTGCTGACTCTGTTTCTATGGATAACACTTTGTGGAGCAGACCCAAGTCTTCTTGCACATCCAATTTACCTTTTTTTGACAGAGCACTGAGAGGAGAGATGGTTGTGCAGCTATTGCCAAAGCTAACAAGAAGCTTACACGAGAAAAAGTCCTGCTTCCAGAGAGGCTTAAGCTGAAGTGATGTATATCTTCATGCAAACAGCAAAAGTCATAAACACTCTGGAGCCCGTTCTGCCTTTGGTTCCTCGCTGCTCTTGCATGGTATAAAATGATATTTGAATTCAAGGCCTCTGTTGCTCTCAATATGCACATCTGTGCCTTCTCATTTCTAATGCTTCATGGTATTGAGGAGATAGAAGTTCTGCAACACTCTTGTCTTCCTTCTATAACGAAGACATTATCCCTAAGACCTCATTTAAATCTATATCTCTCAATTGATACCTAAAGGTTTCAGTCAGTCTTTGAAATGTGCCCACAGTGGTTTGCTGTACCCAGAGCTCCCAGCCCAACATGACTTATTGTCTTCACAGAGGCCAGAGCCTTCAAAAAGTTTTATTTCCTACCCCTATGCTTTCTAACTTGGAGTCTTGAACTCCATTTATACAAACTGACAACACAGAAAAGGATTTGGGAATCATGTCTAAAATGATTTGGAATTTGACCCTCATAAATCTTTATCAGTCAGAGGGCTGGGATGTTCCTTTTGTTAAGAAAGCAGATAAACCCAATTTCTTTTTGGAAGTCCAAATATCCTGGAAAGCTAATTGTAAAATAATACAGTTTGTACAGACACCTGGGCATAGTGCTCCATCCAGACCGTAGGCTGACATGAAAATGCAGATAATCAACACCATTAAAATCAATAGGAAAACTTGATATGAGAGAGTAGAGTTTGCAGGACCCAATCCTCTGCAGAGTTTCTTTGCTCGCAGAGATATTTTGTGCTTCACTAAGTAAAAAAGTCATCATATTTCAAAGTGAAATTTTGCAGGCCATTGATCTAGAATGTGAGTTAGCTCCTTTGGGTATTTTGGAAAATCAGAAACAACATATTTATTTAATTTAGAAAAATTACTTCCGTCCAAGGCTGTTTCTCAAGAAACAGTCATGACAGCCTAAAACTTGCAAACTCGCTGCATATATGTGCCAGGCATAGCATAAAGATAAATAGCTCAATACTTTGTGAACTCTCACTGAACAGGAATTACATATTAGATTGTAACAGATCTTAAAAGAGCTTCCAATGTCCTGGAAAAATAATCATAGTTTTAAAAGGCTAGTAAATCTTTGCATGGTAGTTAGCAAATGTTTCAATAAACTGTAAAGGTTCCTTTTAACAATTTTCATACCTCATCACTGAATGATTAACAGGTTGTTTTTCTAAAGTTTACATTAAAATAATAAGAAATAGACTTTCCAAAATAGTAAAGCATTGTGGTTCTTACGCCAATAGGGAAAGCCAAGGGCATTAAAAATTAAAGATGACATCTCCATTCTAGATTTTGACCCTAGCTAAGTAATTTTCATGCTTCTGGACTCTCTTGGTCCCCTGAGCAAAACGGAAGAAACCATTCTCCAAAAAGTACACCTGACCTAAATTCTTCCAGATTACAAACTTAGAGAGTAGAAACCCAGGTCAGCTTGGTTATTGAATTTGTTTGTGTTGTCACATAAGGCGTGGTACACTTTATAGAAATAACTACTGAAATAACTAAGTGGATTATGAGCAAAGTGATAGTCTGAAAAGAAAAATAGTCTGTTTGGTTGTGTTACTGCCTTGGTTGTATTACTGCCTGGTTTAAAGGAGTTTAAAATTTCTCTTCTCTGCTTCATTATTTTCTCCTTTATGTTTTTTAAGTATATCCCAAACTTGAAATTTAATATAGTTTGGGGTTTTCTGCCTAAAAAAAGTCAATCTTTTGTAATAAAAGCCTCTGAATGTTGGGAGGGGGTGTGCGTGGGTGGGTGTGGTATTTTTTGGGGGGGTTTTTTGTCCAGAAAAACATATAGATAGAATATGCTGAAAATACGCAGGTGGAAACAAAATTTTGCTGCCAGTCAGAAAGCTCACTTCTACTTCCCTGGAAACATAAGATTAAAGGTTCATTTTGCCCTGAACCAGGCATCCTATACCGAATGTCAAAGAGCAAACAAATAGCAATTTTTCACCAGAATACTGTCTAGGAGTCATGGCTCAGAGACTTTCTGTGCTGGGGTTGGTGTCTTTGTATGTAGTAGCACACATAAGATTTGTCCCCCAAACTTTTCTTGTCGTCTTGTGTGAAGGACATCCTCAGCTTAAACACATGTGAAGGAGCTTCCTTTTGCTTGCTCTCAGCCTGACATCTGCTAGATATTCTTGTCCTGTGTGAAAGTGAAAGAAAGGGTTTTATTCACCTTTCCACCTCTGTCATTCAGCATTTCAATTCAAAACTCTGAGGTCTTCATGGTATAGACCAGAACAGGATAATTTATGGACAGTTCAATAAAGCTAAAATTAAATGTTATATTTACAATTAAGTGCCAAACTTTCAATGAGATTCTTGTGTAACATTTCCATTTTGTAAAATCAGGGCAAACTTTTCTAACAGATAAACCTGTCTTCTGGAAAATTTTCAAGCTTCTCTGAGTGTTATGTTACATTTTTGGCTCAAGAAGCTCAGTAAGGGCTCTTTATTTTTATTTTAATACAAGGTGTCAAAATTAATTATCAGAAATTTCAGTGACATAAAGGAAAATATTTGAGCCAGGGCATTCATTGTTATAAAGACTATTACCAGAATTTTCATGCTGCAGCCATAACCACATATTCATGTAGACGAACTAAATAAAATACAGATTTCAAGCAAGCAAGGGTAGAATTTTTGGCTGATACACACAAGGCAATATCTTCTGTGAAGTTTCACTTTTATCAGTTCATGTTGTTCAGCCTTGACTACAGATATTTTGGACACTTAACAATCTGCTCATTTAAAGAAGTTGACTCAGAAATGAGGGAGGCCAGAGGCCTGCTGGAGATTTTGCCATCCCTCTTATGGAGGAGTCTCAAGAAAGGAATGACAAAAAGGCAATTCTGTGTTTGGCATCTGTATCCTGCCAAAGCCCCACTTCAGCTCCCTAGATCCTCCAGAAGACTCTCAGTTGCTCAGACAAATTTTTCCCTTCATAAATCCATGCTGACTTCTCCCAGTCACCAACTTGTCCTTAATATGTTTGGAAATGGTTCTGTTTTATCATGTTCCTAATGATTGGGTTGAGGTTGACTGGTTTATAGTTCCCTGGATCCTCCTTCATGTCATTCTTGGAGATAAGAGTGAAATTTGCTTTCCTCCAGTCCTAAGGAGTTTCCTGTGATACCCATGAATTTTTCAAGACCATCAGGAGTGGTCTCACAATGACAACCACAGTTCCTCCTAATTCATGGTGGAGCTTGCCAGATCCCATGGGCATGGGTACATCTGGTTTGTTTAAACATTCCCTAACCAGGTCCTTTTCCACCAGTTTCAGGGACCTGGGATTCCTGAAGGTTTACCTTATCAGTAAAGAGAAGGAGGAGAGATTTGAGTACCTCAGTCTTTTTCCATGTCCTTTGTCACTAGATCTCCTGCCCTATTCGTCAGTAGGCCCACATTTTCCCTGGTCTTCCTTTTGCTGCTGATAGATAGTACCTCTGGAAGCTTTTCCTCATTACCCTTCAGGTAGGCTCTGGCTTTCCCAACCCTGGTGCTGCATGCTCAGGCAGTCTTAGGCAGTATCACCATGTTCCTTCTAGGTCGTCTCTCTCTGCTTCTACTTCTTTAATTGAAGTTTAAAACGTCAAGCTTCTTTTAAAAAATATCAGAAAACATTCTAGAGAGGGAAGAATAAGCCTGACAAACTTATGGTAACTCACAGTGCTGAAGAGGCACATGGACCACATTTCCTGAGTGTTGATGGCTCCTGTCATGTACCATGTTGTCCAGATGAGGAGTGACAAAGATATAAAAATCCAAGGCCTGATTTAGCCCAGAAATATCATTCAAAGATGTATCTGTATGCAGGCTTGGAGACTGCAAAGGCTCCAAGGCTTCACTAAAACAATGGCCTGAGCTGAAAGAATACACGTGTGATATGTCAAACACAAGATCACAATACCTTGGAATATTTTAGAGGGATATGGGCTGGGAAATATGGAATATTCCTGTAAGGTTTGGCATTAAAAGTGACAACCATTATTGTGACTTTTGCTCATGAATATGGCAAGAATTGTTCATAACACATATTGTTAGGCATGTAAGCTACTTAGCAGGAAAATTGAACTATTTGCTTTTCTTCCTGGAAGAAGGAAATTCTTTATGGGAATACTGAATATTGGTTTGTTCTCCTTGAAGATGCTTGATAAAGAAAGGATATAAAGAGGATAAACTGAGAAATTTTTTTTCCCACTTAATTAATTAAAAAAAGAAAATCCTTATTCCAGTGCATTCCTGGTTAATTATTTTTCAGAGATTTTCAGAGGGAGACACAGTGTGCTTAACACACACTGAAATAGCTGATGATTTCTTGATGCACAAACCTTGGAGGTTGTAGACAGTGCTTAAATCTCTTTCTCAGGGTTTGGGGCCAGGGCTTGAGCCAAGTCCCTTAACCCCCAACTAGGCAGCCTGCACCAAGAGCTGCTTCTGCAGGAGTTGTCCCCTTTCTCTTTGGAGGGAAGCTTGGTCTGGAGCTTCTGAACAGGAGTTTTTCTGGAAAGATCTAGTTGTAATAAAGATTTTCTTGTTTCAGAAAACAGTCATTTTCCAATTTAAAACATGTGCTGTGGACTAAATTTCCTGCCATGCTCCAAGGCTGGGTGTCTTCAGAGTCTGGAGATGTTCAGGAAGGTGGAAAATGCTTCACAAAAGGGGCAGAGGGCCCATCATCTCACAGGACCACACAGCAAACACAGGAGAGGCAACAACAGGAATGAGCTCATGCCAGGGCTTTTTTGTAATCATCCAGAACTGACCTGAGTTTGTTGTTGAATGCAGCAGTTTGGTTTGGGGAAGACAGTCTCTTTAGGTTGTTGTCCTGTCCTGAAGGCTTGGGAAACTAAGGACAGGAATATGAGAGCCTGGTGAAACTTCTCCAGAAAAATGGTTATCTATCCAAAGGATTAAGTGAAAGTTGGCTTTTCTACAAAAGCCCAGGTCTGGACATGTGCATGCTGATGGAATAGCAAATTCCTGTTTTGCAATTACATCCAGAAAGAGAAATGTTTTCCATTTGCTGCCTCTCCTCCCACTTGCCCAGTGTTGGATAAGGGTGTTATTCAGTTCAGCCTGAGAGATGGAGGGTTGGGGGAGTTTCATGGACAAAAAGAAAGAGACAGGAGTATGAGGAGAAAGGGGGAAAAAAGGGGAGGAGGAGGTGAGGGTCCTGGCACAAATATATAAGCATTCGAACTGTTGCAAAGCTAGACCTTGTAAGACTATAAACCTTGTGCAATGGAAATGCAGGTTCTGGTATGATTATTTGATTATTTCTGCAGCCCGTGAAGCTAGGAGGTTAAAGCAGGGAGATGATAATGCTAAGCAGCAAATGCGGAGGCTGTCCAGGCCCTGGTACGCCCACACACACCGGGTAGCTGGCCTGGGCCCATGGCTGAGCCAGAGCCCTGGCCAACTTTCCTTTTATTTTTCCCTCCTTGCAAGAAAAAGCACGAGGTTAAGCTGACCGGAGAAAGCAAAGCTACCACAGCTTTTTGTGGCCAGTGAAGCCAAGTACAGACTGTCATTGTCAGGCTGTGTAACACAGTCCACTTTTGTTATTTACTTGCAGCAGACGGTGAAAGGGACTGCTCTAAGTTATGTTCGGTGATGAGGAGCCAGGAGGGCTGTCGTGGGAGGAGGCTCTGCTGTCTTCCTGAACTTTCACTTTTGATTTTCAGCTGAGCTGGAAACACGATTCTATTTTGTTATTTTCTTTTAGTGCTTGGACCTGAGGTGAGATCCTCAGCTGGGATAAATCAGCTCTGCTTCCCTGTGGCCGAGGGAGGTAGGAGGATGCACAGTGGTTCTGGATACAACCCACCTTGTTCAGAGACTGGAGCGCTTCTTTTCCCTGGTAAAATTGAGACCACCATATTCATGTGCTCAATCATGAAGTACGTGAACATTTTTCAAAAGCACAACTTCCCAATGACCCAGAGTGCCTTTAAATAAAGAAGTGCTATTGGACCTCGGCAGTGTGAAAGGAGCAGTTGAAATCCCTGTCTTGCCCAGCTGTTAAACCTGTGTTTGATTTCTGAAAAACCTATAGAGAAAAAGGGTTAAAGGAGACCATACAAGAAGTAGAAGAAATAAATTGAATGCACATGTGCAATCATTATTCATACTAACGTTCCTTGTATTACTTCATAACACAGCTGTATACACAAAAAACCCAGTCCAGTTTGGTTTCCTCCTATTTGAATCTTATTAATTTCTGTTTAATGGAACACAAATGTTTGCGCTCTTCATTTTGACGAATGCAGCCTCGTGCTGTATTTGTTAAGCATTAGCTAGCACAGTTGTGACCATCTAATACGAATGTCTCTGGGCCTTTCATGGCTCCTGACAGGACATCTTTTGAGCATGACAGTTGCCATGGGGACGGATGCAATGCCTATTTGGAAGGAAAATTGGGAGCAATGCTCATTACGTCAAAAACTACATCGGGGAGGGAGGGAAGGAGAATGTTTGCTTCTTGTGCTGACACTTAGCTGCTTGTTTTACCCGCCACCCACACACTTCCATCAAACAATATCTCTTTCAAACGCAGAAGTCAAAGTTTGCATCTCCTATCGTTCCAGCTGGAACAGGCAAGGGCTGTGTGAAATGAATATCATCATGCTCAGGGCCGGGGCACTGCCTGGCTGGCTCTATCTGTCACTTCATAACACAGCAACACTGAGCCCTCTCAGTTTTCCCCTCCTCCCGCTCTTGGCCAAATGCTTTGCAGAGCTCCCTGGGGCACAGCGGGGACACCAGGGTGGTGTGGGGAGGGGGCAGCTGGGGAACTTTAACCAGTTTACTCAAAACCATCGGATTTATTGTGGGTTTACTCTGGTGAGAGAGGGATCAGTGTTTGTGTCTCTATCATAATTTCCATAGACAGGGAAGGTGGCAATAAGCGATACAAAGACCTTCGTATCCTCCCCATCCCCCCAGGACACTGTGGGAAGGCAAGGGAAAAAAATCCCCTTTTTGTACAAAAAGAGTCCAGAGCTTGCTCTTTCCCTGTATTACTTAAGTCCGCACATTTCTTCCATTAGAAATTAGCCATCGCTGTATTTTTCACTGACTTGTTCTGTTGACTTAGACTTTCAAAGAAACCCTAAAGCCACACTGAGAAAACCCCCAAACCCCACAAAAACTGGGTAGCGGCCAAACTGTTGAAGGGAGAGACGAGGCAGACTTGCCACAAGGCCCAGGTTTGAACAGAGGGTGTTTGCAAAGTGCTCAAATGTCTGACTTTGGGTATTGGGGTAATATAAAAAATCTTGGTGAAATACAGGTGGTGGCTGCAACACCTTGCTGATACCTGTGATGGCCACACTGAATTGTTAGGGTGGGATGGATGCTTAGTCCCTGAGACACCTGCATCCTGAAGAATTTGCCTTAATGTCCTGATTTGCTTTCTGTGTTTTACAGGGACCAGGTGTTCATGGCAACACTCAGGGGGTTGCATTTCCCCTGCCCTCAGGATCATACAGGAATCTGGAACCTGTTTAGTCCATGTGCCAGACTTCTTGGAAGTACAACTTCCCTAGCATCCGGCTGAATACAAATTATCTCCCGTATGGAACAGGAGCAGGATGGTGGAGCTGGCCTCTACTTTGCGGGGCAGTGAGAGTGTGTGTGTGTGTGCTTTTGTGTGTGTGTGAGACTTTGGGGTTTTTTGTGCTGTCGGAGCCCTTCTCCATTCTCTTCACTGTGAGATTGCAAACATGAAACGTGATGCAGAGAAAGAGGCAGCTTTGACACACTTGCAAGTTTCCTGGCCATCATCAGTTTGTGGGAGTTCGCACTAGGGACTCTGCACCAGAGAGGCTCCTTGACCAGCTCCCTAACTGCAGGCAGCAATTAATTTCTAAGGTTTTATTTTACATTTAAAAAAAGCCCAAAACAACCAAACCTCAACCCTCCCCTCCTAGAAATGAATGTCATTATATGCAGCTGTAACAATGCTCCCTTCCTCCCCCTCCCTGTTCAGTCGTGCATTGACAGCTGCCTTTAAACTGGAACTTTCTCTGCTCCTGCACAGCCTGCTACCATTTGAACATCATCTTGCAACAGCAAAAGCATCAGCAACATCAGCAGCAGCAGCAGCAGCAGCAGCAGGTGTTATCTCATCTGGGGAGGGAGGTTTCCAGGTCTGAATGCTAGAGCTGCAGAGGGATCTAAAGCATTTCCCATGGAGTCACAACCCCAGGAGTCATAAAGCTGATTTTGCATGGGGATTATTGTTGGAGTCCCAGGTAGTTCCTGGACCTTGGTACTCTCCTCTCTCCCCTCCATATCTTTTTGTGGCATTCACTAAAGCCAGGAGGCCATGACTGAAAGGAGCAGGAGATTGCCTCTCCCTCATCTTCCCCACCATTTGATGGCCACTTTTGGAAGGCGTATTTAGCCCCCTTAGAGGACTCTTTCTCTTCATTAGGGTGACATATATGGAAATCCAACTTCCCTTAGCTTTCTTGCACAGCCAGGTGCTATTCTCCAGATTAAGAAATGACAAGTTTTTCTAGTAGATAATTTTGTCTTAATACCCATGTGTTTTACACGGATTCATTGTCTGCTACATCAAAATCTGCAATCAATTCAATATTTATTCTTGTAAAATAATGATATAAATGCATTTTTTCCTTCTAAACCAGTTTTCCTTTCAGTAGATACAGCTAAAAACAATTATAACACATGAAAAACTAGCATTGCAGCAAGTTTCAGAGTTAACCTTTGGTATGTGTTTGCTTATGGCTAACATGAGGCAATTGAATTAATTTAGCCATCCCTGCCTAGTCATATCTTCCATCACTGTAATTTATCTGGCTATCTGATCTTTTTTTTTTGTTCAAACTTTAGGCCCACTTCTTTCTCCAGATTCATGCATGCAGTGGCATGCACATGTCTCTTAGGTTTAGTGGGAACTATGAGTATGTCTCTGAAGGAAGAGCTCTAGATCAAAAGTCTATATGTTTTCACAAAACTTGTATGAACACTACTCTGCAGAAGAGCATTCTGTCATAGATCAGTGTGAATTTATTCTCAGTCTTGCTTTTTGTACTGTCTGAAGGTGTAATTTTCATAAAAATCCAAGCTTAGTTGTAAAAACCTAGATTTTCATAATATCTGATATAAGTTAGCAGTTTATCACTTTTACAATGAAAATAGTATTTTCAGAGCTTTCAGAATTTTTTTAATTCAGTTTTGAAGGAATTTAATGTTTAAGTTTTAATTTTTTTATTTTTGCATTATGTCCTGGCATTTATGTCAGCATCAAAATTGAAGCAGGAGACGCTTTGAAATAAGAAAAAAGATAAAAATTTAAACTTGCTAAATGACACTTGCCTCTCTGATTTTTAAAGATAATTTAAATAAGAGAGTACTTTAGAGAAGTAATTGCATGCTATCATTAATTACATGTTGTATAATTCTGTAAATAGGTAGAATAAAAATTAAAACCACATTACATTAACTAAAAGAAAATAAATTTTAAATAAAGAAATTCTGAAATGAACTTTTTCAAATCATTAGACATTTCCAGTTTCCACTTCACAGAAAATTTTAGCTGTATTTAATGATGTTCTTAGTCTCTGACTGTCTCAATAGTTCTTAGTTTCCTGCTCTTCCGAGCAGGAAAATAGGTGTCATTTCAAAAGACTACTATTACAATTCATTCTGCTCTCTTACAGTGACTTTATTAAGCAGGAAACAAACACTGGCCTAAGTGCTTACTAGGAAGAAACTCTGCTTTCCAAACACTTGAAGTAACTGCTTTTTGTTCTATGGCAACCAGGTTTTGAAATTCAGATGTGCAAACCTCCCACACACTTTTGCTTCTTCCTGCTTGCAGTGGTTCACAGAACTGCACTTTGCAAGCAGGGACCCAAAATCAGCCCCGGCACAAATAGCCCCTGATACCCAGGCTGGTCTACAGCTGTCTTTAGACGTGTCTGCTTTTCTGCCCAGGGTCCAGCGTTCCATGGAACTGCTCTGCTTAGGAGTAATGGTTTAACAGAAGGGATGAGTGAACAGCTCCCTGGGTCTTCATTGGAAAATGAAAACTATGTCCCCAGCAAAATACTCTCCTTAGACTTTATATGGTCTTTAACGGTGCTGTGCCATGAGCTGCTCACTCAAGCATCCTCTCTCCTGGGCTGTATTGTATTTTACATGTTCAGAGGGTGTTCTAAGTGCAGCATTTCCCTTGGCACTCTGAGGGCAAGGATATCTCCACAGCCTCATCATGGTACTCTGAGGACAAATTTCTCCCATCTATTGAAAACAGCATTATTTCTACCATTAGTATGAAAAAAATTTTTTTTGTAGGGAGTTGGATATTCTTTTTTCTTTGCAGAAAGTCAGGGAATTCTTCCATATTTGAATTTTCTTAGCAATACTATAATTGCTTCCCCTGAGCCAATAGTATCAAGAAAGTAAACAGGCTTAGTGTGTTCCAGTCACGTCCATCTTTCTTTCCAAACTCAGTGAGCAGCCATCGTGGCTGGGCAGAGGGATGGAAAATTCCGCTGTGGGGTCTTGATCTCTCAAGAAGAAAACAGTAATTTAGGGAAAGGTAAGAGAGATTCTGATCCAAGAAATACTAGAAGATAAGAGATGTTTGCTTTCCAAGAGTTTCCTGGTCTTGCTGAAGGCAGCATCCCCACAGAAAACTAGTCAGCTGAAAGGCTTGGTATGTAAGTGCAGGGGTTACCTTAGATTTCCTCTCCTTGCTGATGCAGGAGTAGCCTGCATTACAAAGAACATGAATGTCTGCTACAGCTCAAGTGCTTTTGTGCTAGAACTCCTAAAATGTGCTCCTGCTGTCATGGCCCCTTGCTTTGTCATGCTCATTAAAATAAAATTACTGGCTGGTGATTAACACACACACATACACACACACAAAAAAAAAAAAAAAAAAAAAAAAACCCAAACAGTTGTGGTTTGATATGTTTGCTGGGCCTGCATCACTGTAACATGTAAAAGACCATTGTTCTAGCTGGGAAGATTGCCCTCAGAGACCAAGAACTAGGGTTGCATCCAGACAACACAGCACAGGTTGTCCAGCTAACCACAACATACCATTATCCAGATATCCCTGATGAAAGAACTAGGAGAAGATGTGTCTGGAGATAATACATCTGTGAAGTTTCCCTTTCCTGAGTCCAATGACTGAATCACTTAAGCAGGACAATACTCTCGACATGCCCTTGGAATAGTCTCTCCCTGGACTGGTGACTTTCCCTTCTCTGTGACTTCCCTGTCTCTTCCAACACCAGCATTACTAAGTCTAATTAGCTTCCTTTTCCATAACAGAAGCCTAGATTTATGCAGCTTTGTGTATTCTGCTACTTCAGTCTGTGTTCTGGCCCACATGCCATTTATACCAAAGTTGGCATTCCCAGTTAAAGCATTGCAAGCCTGAGGCTGGTGTCCCAATTACCCCCTACTGAGGTAATTCAGTGTAAATCAGCTCCTCTGTCCCATCAAGGAAATGGAAGTTCAACATCAAAAGAGAATAACAATGTTATGATATTTCTTATCATTCCCTTTTTCCTTTTGCACTATCCAGGTCCTTGGTTTTTCAAACTGCTCTCTTCTCTCTCGCTCCTTCCCATGTGTCCTTCATGAATCCAAAGCACTCTCTCTTGCCCAAGGTGAGGTTCCCATGCATTTTCCTACAGTCATACAGGGATTCAATTTGCTCCTCTTTGGCTAACACCCAAATTCAGGCCCTAAATGCTGAAACCACTCAAAACAGCAGATAACAATTCCTGTTTCATGTTTCCTTAGGGCTACATCCTGGGCTTTGCAACCCGAATACTCCAGCAAACCTCACACTGCATCTTCACAGGGTTTCACAGGGTTCATACTTCTCAACAAAGACCATCTGTGTTGCTTCAGTCAACATACACACCCTTCCTAGGTTTTCTTCCATCCTCTCTATTGTGACTGAATGTTTCAGGACTTCTCCACAAATAAAGTGGCATGGAATGTCTATCTCCCTGAGAGGGAAGGAAGAAAATAAATGAATTTTTATACAATTTCTCCTCCAAAAAGTGATGTTAAGTTTTAGGGAAAACAATGAGGACAAAAAGAATAGTTTATTCCTCACCTTAGCCCCACAGGATGAATTCCTTTTGCATTTGTTCTAGTCAGGCACATACATAATTCTTGTACTTATCATTAATTTTGCATCCCTGCTCATGCTCCTCAATCCATATGGCCCAAAAACCCCCACCAAAGATACAGATACTGGCAGCAACCTCAAGTTTGATTCCCTTCATGTTCTATAATAAGCAAGTACTTTGCATGGGAAAACGTTTCTATATCAAGCCCTTATTTCTCCATTCTTTGAAGAGGAATGTTCTATGGTTACTGAAGAAGCTTGAGCCATATGGTCCCACCTACATGTTCTTCCTTCCTGTTTTCACAGTATATTTTGCGCTATTTAGCCACTTTTTTTTGTTTTGCTGTTGATGTACCCACAGTGATCCAACAACAACTCATTTCTTGCCGTTCAACTGCAGAATTGTGACACCAACCATTTTGTGCCTGTATGTGATTGAGTCTAATAGAGGGATGGTCATTTTTCCATATATTGTTCCTTCCAGTTACATCCTCTGTCTCATCTCCCATTATTAGTAGCGTTAACAGTGTTCTTGTAACAACAGCCAGAGGCTTTGGCCTCTAGCTACATGAAGCATTGAAATACAATTTTTTTGTTTTCTTTTTCACAATCTATTAAGGTCACAGCAAGATCTGCTTTACTTTCTCATCTGGTTTCCCCTTTATTAAATGCAAATATGCTTTTATGTTGCTAAGTGGGAATGTTGTTAAGTGGAAAAGACAAGTCTGCAAAATTAAAAGAGTGCCAAATGCCCTGTGCAGAATTAATTTGCCTGTCCCTGCCCCCACCTGCCAGTGCCCACAATAGCTCAATGCTTTTTTCCATCATAGTCAGAGAAGGCAGAAACTAAGAAAAAAGGCACAAAGCAATGACAGGAAAATAGGAAAATGGAATTTAAAAAAATCACAAATGCGGAAAAATAATAGAAGTCATGGTCAACAACTAGACAAAAAAACTCAATGAGCTACAACTCTGTTATCCAACTGAGGGTCATGTCCTGAAATGTCTATGGAACATCCTGAAAATTTCCTGAGCTATTAGAAACTTAAACTATTTAGTCATCAGGCCTTATTAAAGAAAAGATTAATCACAGCAGAATGTTTTATATTATACCTGCTGTGCGAGGATCACTCCACGATTTATAAGGTCCAATGTCATGGCATCTATGAAGCAATCATTATTCCTATTGTATGGAAGAATGCATTTAGATGTGCAGAAAGTCAGGCTATTTTAAAATAATTTTTATACTGTAAGTTATCCCATAATTATAAGTGGAAATACATTTAATTAAAAAAATATAAAGGATTTTCTATAGTTTCCCATATTAGACCTCAATTTCTCTAAATTTCTGGTTTTTTATTTTGGTTTTTTATGTCTTATAGATATAATTTAAAAAAACATGTAAAAAAGTGCCACAGAATCTGTGAATCTGTCACTTACTCCACAACATATAAATTCACCATCTTCAGCTACACATTAAGGAGGTTGACTGTGAGGTCATCTCTTATTTGTTTCCTTATCTTAGGAAATCATCTACTGGGTTCTAGGTTTAGGGGGAAGAAAACAATCAACCAGCCAACTAACCAACCAGACAAAAAACCTGACCAACAACAAAACTTCATTCCTTTTACTTTTTAAAGGATAAAGCCTTTAAGATTTATACACCATTAAGATGAGATACAAACAATGACAATTAGACTTTTGCAAGACTATTTCCAAAGTGAAACATATTGTACTGGCATGACTACGATTAATAAATAAAACTTGGTCAGAAAAGTAATAGAGGATTCTCCGGCCCTGTTTGGTTTTTTTTTTTTTTTAATATAAGCAAAAACTTGGTTAAACTGGACCACTTAAATGATGGGTTCAGTCCTGAAAATATTTGTAGGAAAATCCAGCTTTTCACATCTGAGCAGCCTCCACCAAGTCTAGAGGAAATATTCCCATGTGTAAAATTTACTCAGATTTGTAACACCAGGACTTAAATTAGGAAACAGTGCCGCAGGCCTGCTTGGGGGAACAAAATGGAACAGCTGCACCTAATATGTGTCATTATTATTACTGGTTTAATCTGTCCCCTGTGTAAATAAAATTATACTAAAATGGCATTTGCCTAAACTGAACTTGAGAAACAATTAACAAATGCAGTTCCAAAGCATAACAGAGGCTGGAGGATCCCCTGCCACTGATGATACACATGGCTGTCTTCATGTGAAGATGTGCAGAGCCAGGAGAAGGGGGTGTCCACCTGATGTCTCCTCCTGCATCCCTGACTATGCAGTGGGGCAGGCTCTTGCACAAGGATGGGCTTTTTTAGTGTTGGACTCCTTCTCCCTGTGTGTTCTCTCAAAGCCCAGGAGTCTGGCACCAAGCACACGTGGCTTCTTTAAGATGCCTTTCTCCTTAAGCACATAGGATTTAAGGGTATTTCCAGGAGATCTGTGTGGATCAGTGGTCACTCAGATGATGGGCCACATGGAGCAGGAGGGAATGAGGGAAAATTGCAGAGTGTACAGACTGAGTGCAGGAAAAGACAGGCTGTAAAAGGAACATTGAGAGCTAATCCCCAGGAGGCTGCTGAATGAGTGAAGCCTACCCAGGGGCTGCTTTGACTTGCACTCAGTCCAGCAGAGGTGTTATATGAGCACTTACCGCAGCAGCTTCAGCAGCCCACACCAATCCAGAGAGAACCCTGAAGATGCAGGGAACCAAAGGTACTCACAGGCTGAGGATGTGGGCTCTCAAATATCCTGAAAAGGGGAAGCTTTTAGCCAAAGAATAAACTGGACGTGTGAGCCTGTCAGCACATTCTGTATAGCATCACTTCATTGTGACTCTCACACATTTAGAAGGTTGCAAAGAAGTATCATTGCATGTGGAGAAAGTCTTCCTCTGTGCAGCTGGAATACCAGGAATGCATTCAGGTCTTGTTGGGTATATGAGACTTCACTTGTGCTTGGGTTTTGGGAAAAAAAGAGAAAAGGGGTCCATGTCCATGTCCAGGGAGATGCAGAGGCAGGAATTCAGAACTCAGAAAGGATCTTCAATGGCAGAATCTCCATCGGAAAGGAAGAAACATGAAATAAGTATCAAAAGACACTATAATCTTTTATTTCCCCATATAACCAAACAGGTCTTCATTAAATTGTTAATAACAATTTCTCAGGAACCACATGCAATTAAGGACACTTCTAAAAAGCAGAGATGAAAGTACGGCATGTTGCTTGTACTGAGAAATCATCTCAGCGAGACAGAAAGGAGCAAATACAAATTAATTCTGGAATAGTTAGAAGTGGTGGCAGGTGTGAGCCCCTTTCTCCACCCCAGCCCTGTCCAGTGCAGTGTTGTACACTCAGGGCTGCACAATCCGCTCTGTCCAGAGCTCTGCCTGACCATGTGGAGCATCAGGTTCTCCTGGGGCAGCATCAGTTGTAAGAGATAGGTGTCATTTCCAGCCTTGCTTTTCTTGGACTTTGTTCTGGGGTGAGTTGGGGAATGGGGAATGTTCTGAGGGGTTATAAGAAGGAAGTCATCCTGGGCCTTTCTGACTAAACTGAGCGGCTTGCTGCCCACAGCTGTGGGGGTGTTGACAATCCAGATAGCCCCATCTCATCCCATGTTCTCCAAAACACTTGTGAAAAGATTCAAGAGGGTCTTGAAGAGCACAAGATGTCACTGGCCATCTGGAGAGCTTTGGATTTTACCCAGAACCTTGGCTTGGACAGCTTTGGTGGTGTAAGGATGTCTGCATGGTGGTGTACCACGATGGAATGTCTACATTAATGATGTAAAAACATCCACATGAGAGAGCTTGTGATAGGCATGTCCAGTGCAGTGTCTGGGATGGTCACCAAAGATTAGATTCATCTTTTCTGGCATCTCTGCTGCTGGGGTTGTTTGCAAGCACAGCAGCTTTGCTCTACAGGTGGTGTCAGAGATGTAGAGAGCCTGGGCAAAGGGCTGCTCCCCCTTTCCAGCTGCCTTTCTGGATACCTCTCTGCTGAACTGGACCAAACAGGGCCCTGTTGTCTTGGGGTCTTGGACAACTGCTCAGAGTTCTCACCTATTAAGCCAGCTCTATCTGTAATTATTTTTTTCTTCTGCACACAGCAGGACTATGACAGACCAGCTCCTAAGACCTTGTTTTGTACCAGTAGACCTTGTGATCAGATTCAGCCAGCCTTCTCCAGACTGTCAGCTGGTGTTATGAAGTTCAGTTATTTCATCAGCCACTTTGGTGGGAATGAGGGTCATTTCAGCCCTCATTGACTGGGTCTGCTGGGACATGGCTACCTTTCTGGACAAGGGAGCGCTGCAGCAATGATGGCAAATTTTTTTAGGAAGTTTTCATGTAACTGTAATGTAAGCACGGGTTGATTATTCTTTCCAATTTATTTAATTTATGCCTGATAGTCACTGCTGTCATCTTTGTGGCACAGAGCTTTAAGGCTGTGGCTGTGAATAGTGTTACACATTGTACATTTGTTTTGTTTTCCAGAACAACTGGAATGACTTGGTGTGTATTTTTATGCAGTTCTCATAAGATAGGCAGATAGGTCTGTGTTGCTCTTCTACCTCTACTTTAGCCAGCGTACTCCACCAGCATTTCAATTGCTGCTAGTCAATAACACTTACTTCAGTAGAAGGAAAACCTTGATGATCTTCCTAAGTACTGTGCCAGGTGAATGGCAAACACAAGAAGTGTCTTGACTAGATAGAGGCTCTTCACACCTTTTGACAGATGGACTACATACACAGAAAATATAGTGGTGTTTTTCCAGCCATGAGTCTCACCCTCTGCATAAACATCAAAGGGAACATAACCAGAATATTCAGCTAGATGAAGAGTGTGAATTCATCACAGATTCCTCCTCAGCATCTGCCTAGATTTAAAATAAGCAGATCCAGAGAGATTACTGCGTCAGAAGCAGGGAGAACCCTGCCAAAGGTGAATTGCCTCTTTCCTGAATGCTGCCAAGAAGTGGGTAAGGCAACTCTACATAACTTGTATGATGCTTCTGCTTGGCCTTTCAGCTAGTCTTAGACTGGGATGACCTTGAAAGGCTGGTAACTCCCTCACTGGTGACACAAGAAGGCATTGGCAGAATGGTACTGACTTTGCTATAGCTGTTCCTGCTTTTTGTACGATTGATGGAGGTGAGCACTCTTAGCGCTCAAATCTGGTGCCTGCAGGGCATCTGTTTTTCACTCACGTAAAATCTATATATAACTGTCAGCTGTTATTAACTCTTAGTTATGGTATATGTACCAGTTAAACAAGAGATATTGTAAATAGCATATTTGTGATGCACAGCACTTTTTCAGTACTTTCCAGGAGAAAGTCAGGGCCTGGCTGAAGGTTTAAAGTCAGAGCATGAACAGACCAAACTGAGCTGAGACTGTCAGAAAGGGAAGAATGTTAAAAGGACCAAGCAAATTTTCCTACTCTAGAAAAGCAGAGCGTCTCACAAAACAACACTGGGAAAAGCCTCAAGGCCATACTGTGCTCACCTGGCCTGCAAGGAAAGTCCCTGAGCAGCCCTGCCTGTCATTTATTTATATGGGTCTTGACATATTAGTAATGCAATGTAGAGGTGACAGTCCACAATTCTGCATGGGGACGACAGATGTGCAGAAGTTTTTATAGCTGTTTAATAAGTGTGGTGTGGAGAAAGAGATGTATTGCTCAGGAAGAGTACTTCGACACAGCTAAGACCTGGGCACAGCCTTCCTACATCCAGGTTTCATCCTCTTGAAAACCTCTGGCTTCCTTTTCACCCCATCATTATCCCTAGGGGTCCTTGCCTGCAGTTAAAGAACTGAGCCTTCTGTTTCTTTGTCAGAAGTAGGTTATTTTGCTCTGTCCTAATTTCAGCCAAGGATGTGAGGGGGTGGAGCCTGGAGCTGTGTGATTGTTTCCAGGTTGTTATTCTATACCACCCAAATCCTTGCTGGGGCAGAAGTAAGGGATTCTCACCCCTCCTTCCCATGCAGATGCACAGGAGGATGTTGGGTACCCCAAGGTGTTTGCAGTCAGATTGTGGAAGTCTCATGTGGCAGCAGCACACCCCACCCTTCCCTTCCCTTCCCTTCCCTTCCCTTCCCTTCCCTTCCCTTCCCTTCCCTTCCCTTCCCTTCCCTTCCCTTCCCTTCCCTTCCCTCCCCGGGGAGCTGTTTCTATTTTGACCCCTAAGGAAATACACTAAATGAAAGCAACTTTAATTTCTACTACAACCTGAAAGCATCAATTCCAGTAAGCAGTCCTCAGACGTAGGCCAATAAAGGACTAATGAAGACATTAACAGCAGCGAAGCCTGATAATAATTTGAGTTTTGACTGCCTCAAGAACTTAAAAATTAGGAGGTCACTGCCTCAAAAGAGACTGGATGAAAATACAAGCTATTTTCTTTTGAAGCACAATTCAGGCTGCTTGTATGGAAAGTCTAAATCAGAGTGTAGTTTCCAGGTCCTATGTTTACCTGCAACTTTTTTCTCTTGAAATGCAAGCTTCCATGTAAAGACATGACCATATAAACTGAGGCATCATTAAAAAAAAGAGTCATTGCCATAAAAAATCAAAAGCTGACCACATTGCGACCCTAATCAGAAAAGCAAGTTTTCTAAAAGTGGAAAAACATTTGGGTCAGTAGGGCTTCTTTTTGCTGGGTTTCAGTATTGCAAAGGTAGGCATGCAGAACAATACAGTAGCCCATCTGAAAAAATAAACAAGAAGCTATGGAAAAAAAATGTATCTTATCTATTTTTGAAGCTTTCTCACCACTCAGCTCTAGATATCACCAATACAAGCAGCAGAAAAATTAAGCCCTTCTCCAGAGAAATAGTATTAGTGATGATTACTAAAAGGATAGTGGGAACAAAGAAATCTACTAGGGTTCTTTTATTATATTTTTATTATTATAGTATTTATATTTAATATATAAATATAGTATATTTAATATATAAATATAGTATACATTTATTATTATTTTAGTATTATTATATATACAGATCTTCTACTTTTTGAAAGCAAAATATTTGTTATTTCTAGTGCCAAGAAATAAAGACACTTCAAATGGAAAATACCTGAGTTTTTTCGTGTAAACATATACAGGGCTTTGAGCTTTGGAACTTCTGAGAAACAGTCCTGGTTTATAAATACAGTGAGTTGGAATAAGTAGCTGTGCGGTGAGTAGCATCATTATGTCATCAAGGAAACTCCTCACATAAAAAAAAATTAAGGACATACAGGAGTGTTTATAGGGTCCGGACTTCAGAGCAAGTGATGAGTGCAATGGAAATCCCTAAACCAAAGAGACAAGGTCCACATCTTTGATCCATGAATTACACAATCCTTTGCATACACTGACTAATGACCATGCAACAGCCTTGTGTAACAACCGTCCCAAATATTTTGATAGTCCTTATTTTACAAGCGGTAAAGATCTGGTGGAGAAGGCAGTAATTGTTCTGATTTATGACTGGCTCAGAGATGTAAAGCGGCTGTGTCTGCTCCAAGGTAAGGAAAGGGCTTTGAAACAAAACCTAAACCATGGTGACTTCCGTCAGTCTTTGCTCCTCGATGAGCTGGCTGGCAGTGCTCCAGCCTACAGTGAAACTATCTAAATGTTGGCTATGTAGCCAAGGCTGTTGTTTGGGTTCTCCTTGTCAGGGATGAACAGACACGCACCAGCCTTCCCGTTGGTCTGGAATACCTAAGCTTGGGATGAGAGACAGCCTTACAAGTGTATCTCTCTCTGCACTGATTATAAATGGGTGAGTGACTCAGAAAGGACACTAAATCTAAGGGCATCTCAAACCAAGCTGAAGGAGTTTCTGTTCTTACTAAGCAAGTTTTGACCTTGGATGCTCCACAGTTGACAGCAGCCATGGAGCCCTTCAGAGCCTTCAGAGACATCTCCGGATCAATGGGACACAAGGAGCTCAAAGCTGCCCCCAAAGACACCCTGCGTCTTTAAGTGTTCTGTTTTCAGGAGCATCTAGAGCTTGAGCACAACCTCTTTTAATGTTGGTTGTATGTGAAAAATGCAGTCTGATCTTGGACATCTGGCAAGTATATGTATATGCTTAATTGAGAGAATAAACATTCCTCAAAGATTCAGAGTCCTGAGATTACAACCTTGACATTAACCTTTTGACTTTCTTCACATCCTAGTAAATGCAATCTATCACGCATACCACATTAGAGTCTACCCCGAGAAAACTGGAACAGATCACAGTTCTATGAAGCTGAAAAAAAAATATTTGTGATGGGACTTAGAAATGTAAGATTACATCGTAATCCTCTCTTCAAAAAGAAAAATGAAAAGAAAAGCTGAGGAAAAAAAAGCAGCAAATTATTCCTGCTGTGGCATATGAAAACTAGAAGAATTTAATTTTCTGGTCTGTTTGTCCTAGCATGCTTCTCTAGGCTTGTCATCAGTTCCACTGGAACACAGGGAATGTAAAAGATATTTTAATACAAATTACTGAATTTGATTCATTCCATTCTCCTTATAAAATTTTCTGCTGTAAAATTATGTCTAATGTGAAACAGTTATAATTTGCTTGCTACTCACTGTATTAATACCTATTAAAACTAACCACAGTAGTATGCACCCAGTTGTTGCAACCTGTGAAAACCCACAAGATTTATTTCAATGTGTCTGGGGAGTGCCAAAGCCTGAAAATATATTGAAATTTAAAAGGTCTAATGTAACTATTATGTAGATCCTTGAGAAAACTGCCAGTCAACTCAGAATAGTACAGTCAGCTCTTTCTAAATATTACAGACCTCTTATAAATCCATTTTTGTGATGTTTCCTACATTAGTTACACCTATCACTGGATTTTTTGACCTTGATTTCAAGACTTGCAGTGTCTGTAGACCTCTTTAAGCATGGGAAGTTTCTCAACATGAAACAAATTAATTTCAGAAAACACATCTAGAAGGAGCACTAAAGTCACCTTTCAAAAAGCCCTTATGAGCAGTGTGTTTATCATCAGTATTAATTAAAGCCTGGAATCTGACCCCAGAGTTACAGACTACCCCAGTGCTGGCTGCAGATCAGCCCATCCAGCAAAACAAACCCTTTAAGCAATACCACGTGGAAGACCAGTGGTCTCCAGTAGGATTGGCCTTTGGTGATAAGATCACTGGGGAGGCGAACATGACTAACAGTATTTCAGTGCTTTGATACTCTGGTGATAGGCTCTATAAAAAACCTCAGACACTTTGTACCAACCTACACTCGCCAGGCATGGCAAAGTGCCAGCTCAGCCCTTTCTCTTGATGGACAGAAGCAATGCTGAGCATGGTTTTTCTTTCCACAAAATAGCAAGTGGTGTACAGAGGTTCATGACAGTGAGGTGATAAAGAGACAAGAGCATTTTCCTCCTGCAAGAGTCACAGCATCTTCTCATAGGAGGATGAAAATGGCAACCACAAAGTGAGCAAACCAGCCAATAAAGATTATTGCAGGCCTGCTAGCGTGCAGAGTGCTAAAAATTTGCAAACTTCAATCCTTCCTGCGTATAACATGTAGATCAAACTACCTCTTACTGCTTCCAGCTGTGGGAGGCTGAACATATGCAGCAGGAAACCTGCAGCTGCATGTGCAGGGAAGAAGGCACCCAGATGGTATGTGCACAGATGGAGCGAGCCTGTGCTGACGGCGCTGCCCCTCATCCAGCACCAGATGACACGCGGGAGCTGCTGGGGAGAGAGGGACAGCTGTGTGGGGACTCTACAGTGCCTCCATGCTGTGTGGCCTCATTTTGATGAATTTGGAGGTATCCTGACCTTGGTCTGGCTTTCTGTGCTGGGAGCCCTATGGAGCACTTGCTCAGGGGAGCTGTGGTGAGGCATGTGGGGCAGATGAGGCTTAGTCAGAGGAAACCATGTAAATCTCAGCAGTGGCTAATTTGTGGCTTCGTCCACAAATCATTTAGGCAGACAAGGGCAACCTACTTCCACTGCAAGGTTGTAAACACATGTATGTTTCCTAATCCCCCTGCTCCTCCTGAACCCAGAAAGCATTTACAAGCCTGTCTGGAAAGTCTCCTCTGCACCTAGTGGCTCCTAAAAAAGGGCTGATTTAAGAACGTTATCCCAGAACGTCACAGAATCATCCATTTGCACTGGAGGGAGCAGCTGTAGACACCCAGCTCTGTCTTTGTGAAGGAGGTTCACCCTGCTCTTCTCCAGGACTTTCACCATGAGCTCTCTTAGGTACCTCTCGGCTAGGTGGCCTGTGAAGATCCCACTCTTTGCTCAGCAGATGTAGGGCCTGATGGAGTGAAGGGGACCCTAAACATGAGAAAATGCAACACCCAGGACCTTCTGCCAGCTCTGCAGCCCTAAATACCTTGCATGTGGAAGCACATAGTGATGGCTCTCCTTACTGGACTTGGCAGTGTGCTATGTTAAAGTGATAGAGCAGAGTAGAGGACTGATGAGAATAAGAAATGCAGGAATACAGGGAATACAGTAAGAGCATGAGATAGGAGAAATTCTGCCATCAACACTGGTAAAGTGTGTCCATTGTTGTCATATAGAAATGAGGACAGTGGGCAAAGGATGGGCTTCACTTCACTTACTCTGTCCAGATCTCCAGAGTAGGGTGACCACGCCCAAACTGAAGGGAATGGTGAGTATTCCACGCTAACTCCCAAAATGAGGAGTGTTTGCAATATTGGTGTTAGGGCTGCACTGGAAATCTGCAAGGAAGAGCAATGACACACTAACAATATACACGACTGAGTCTCAGTGCCCAGATATGTTCCTGGGCATTGTTCAGTTTATTGTCAAGTGCTTTCTCTTTGAGATCTGGTCACCGTGTGGATTAGTTGACCTTTGTACCACTGCAATGTGCTAAATGCTACATTTGAAAATACAGTATTCTGAATATTGTTGCACGAGGCAAAACAAAAGGAGGAGTAACTTCCTAAACTATGAGTACATCAAACACAAAAACACTCATATAATCTCTGGAAGTAAGACATCATCATTTCTTCACATACAGCACCAGAGAAATCACCCTGATTAAGTGAGCATTAAAAGAACTATTTAATTACCTGGCAAACCTAACAGTGGATAGAAACATCTTCCCTTTGAACAACATTTTTGATACATTCTCATAGCAAGGACATAAATACTCCGTGACAGCATTGTGAAAAAAAAACCTGAAAGGGGAAGAGAACATAACCTGTAGTGAGATAGAAATTGCCATTCAGATCAGTGAAATGCCTTCTGCAGTCTTGTATTCTGCCTGACTGCTGTTAGCACAGGTGCTTTGGAGAAAGGTGCAAACACAATGTAGCACTATGCAACAACATGCCCATGGAACAATTTCTGCTTGACTTAAAGACCTGAGTTATGTCCCAGAGCATGACAGTTTATCACAGCTTGTGTGACTCCTACATTTTTATCCTAGCTTGTGTAAGAGTAGATGGGATGATTCATACGCATCATTTGGTGCTGCTTTTAGCATTTGTGGAGGAAATGCTAACTGTTTCTTCTTACTACTTTGACTGATTTTTACCACTGGAGTTACCACGGGGCTAGTGACAAAAGAGGCAGAGGCAGGTGCTCTGGCTTCAGCTTATAACACAACTAGATTTGGGTAATTTCTTCCAGACTTAAAAAAATCAGGAGCTGCAAAGGGAACTACATGGTATTAGCAAGGCCAGCCTTGTTTTTTAAATATATAACTTTCAGGGTGAGCCAGACTTTATTTCTGTTTGTGTTGTGGCATGACACCTTGTGACTTTGATTTAAGTAGGGGAGCAGGTGAGGGCTTTGGTGACTTTCCACCGGCTGGAGATTTCCTATCAGGAAGCCAAGTTCACCTGCTGGCTTCAGCTGTGAGCCTCCAGGCACCTCCAGGCTGTTACTTACTGACTTTGAGGCCTTTCTTGCCCCACGGGTGGGTTAACTAATGACATTCCTCTGTTCCTGCCACCTCCTCTTACCCAGAGAGCCACACAGCTCTCAGGGCCCATTGATGTGGTCCCATCAATCCATCATCATCTAATGTGGTGTGGGCCCTGACACCTCCTCCCACCCCTCATGCCAGTTTCCTCACTGGAATTGCAGACCTTGTTTCCATTTGCAAGCTTGGATCTCTGAGGAAGGAAGAAATGCTTTATGACTCACCACCCTCAAGAGCTTTACACTTTGAGATGTAAATGTAGGAGGATATTGTTCAGAGGTCTCTCAGTTTGCTCTAAAAGCCTTCAAAATCTAGTGTAGAAACCAAAATCATGAATTTCTCTATTTGGCTGTATGGAAATGATTATTGCAAAATGCTGATACCTGCAGAACTTTCCATGTAATTTTCACAGTTAGGAAACAGCAAACACAAAGCCCCTCTGCTCTAAGCTGACTCAAGAAATGAGTTTCCATTTACTATTGTATGCTTTGCTCTTGTTGGTGCCAGTAAACGCTAAGCAAGTTGTCTACAATAGCAAATACTTACATAAGTATAAATGACATGTTTTTACAAAGGATTCCAATATATTGGCTACCTCAGAAGGAGAAATAAGTGGAAAAGATGATGAGAATGTAGTTCTTAAATGACTTGTAGCAAAGGGAAAGTCCATCTCCTGATTTACTGTGGAACTATCTGGTAAAAAATATACTCTTGGGTTCCATTTCATCTACAGATTAGGAGCACTAAAGATGCCACAAGAGAGGCCAAGAGCATTGGCAAACTAGAACAAGTACTCCACCCTTGGAAGATCTGTAGATACAGTACTCCAAACCCCTCTGACAGCCCTCCAAAACCACTACAGGAAAGGTAGGTTTTAATAACTGCTACTAACATCCTAGAAAAGAATAAAGAGTAAACTGGGATTTATTCTGGGTGATTGCTGGTGTCTAAGACTATCTCGGCAATTCCTTCTGTGTCTGAAATTGGAAAGAATCGGGGAGAGGAGGGCTAAGAAATGAGGAAAACAAAGCCAATTCCAAACACTGAATTTAATCTCTGAAAAATTAGGAGTTTAAACAAAAAAATAGTTGTTTGTCTTTTGATCTGGACTTGTAGATATCACTCGGTTGACTTGTTGAACAATTCTGCTTCAGCTAAGAATGTCCATTCCCTTTTCTTTTTGGGAATTGTTAGCCATTGAGAATTTGAATGCCAAGGAAAATGCTAAATACCATGCCTATGACTGATGTGAAAAAGTGGAGGAGGGAAATATCTCTAATTAATCAGCATCATGAAAACTTTCTTGCTCTGTTTTAGTCCCCTTTGACTTAGCATGGCCAGAGATTTTATTGCTGCCTCTGCCAGATAAGATGTAATTTTTGATAGAATTTGATTTTCAAAATGGCTCAGTCTTGATCATAGATAGAACCATAGAAATTTTTGGATTTGACGGGACCTTTAAAGGTCATCCAATCCAACCCACCTGCAATGAGCAGGGGAACCTTCAACTAGATGATGTTGCTCCGAGCCCCATCAAGCCTGGCTTTGAATGTCCACTGCCTCTCTGGGCAACCTGTTCCAGCGTTTCACCACCCTCACTGTAAAAAAAAAAAAAAAAAATCTTGCTTGTATCTAGTCTAAATCTAACTTTTCTTGTCTCTGTGAGATACCCTGTTGGCAAACTCTGTCGCTGCAGTGTCTGCAAAGTGTGCATTTGGGTGAAACAAATTAAGCATTTTAGGTAAGTCGGGACACTTAGAAAACATGCTGGAAGTATCCATCCAGGCCTAATGAGAAGAAAATTAACATTCTCCCTTTCTTTCTGAACTCCCTCCTTTTCTTTCATGAAATGAAGAAACTTCAGGAGAAGCAGAGAATGAGCCCTACTGACATTAGCAGGAATTGCATACTGGAGGCAGATACAGGAGTATTGTATATCATACTGTACATGAATGGGAAGTGTCACTGCCTGTCCTGATATTCACCAGAGTACAACAGCTAAAGGCCTTCCCATGCATCAGGAATCTTGGCATAATGTAAAATTTTCAGTCACAAAATTGCAGCAAATTGCACATTACTCTTTGTGAGAGGGTACCTACACAGAGGCGACTAATGGTGATCTATATGCCGTAGTGACTTTTTCTGACTTAGGTTTTCCAGTGGTGCTTCAGAAGTTCAGCTCTCTTTCTTTCCAGCCCTTCACTGTGGCTGGGCACAGAAGCTGCACCACCAGCCACTGAGGCAGCCAGGTGTGATGCCTGGACTCACACTGCTTGGTTCTGTGTTTAAAGGCCTCTCTTCACAACCGTGACAGGGCACAAAATACCAATGAGAGACAGGAAGCCAAATAACCTGATCAGAAAAGAACAGCATCCTGACCCAGCTCTTCCTAGGGCTGTTGCAGGAGGCTGTCACCCCAACAGACATGGAGTAAGGCATGGAGATGAGACAGCAGTAGTGGGTCTCTGGAGCACCTGGCAGGCTGAGGAGGGTTATTGTCTGTGGGGGAATGAGAGGCTGGGGAAGGGCATTTTGGGATAGCATGAGACTTAGTACTGGACATTTAAGGGAAAAATCAAAGGTGGGGAAAGACAGATACTGATGGTGTCTGAGGAGGAACAAGCACATGACAAGACAGTGATAGTGAAGCTACAAAAGGGGCCAGTCATGCAAACAGCCAGCTGGTCAGTGCACTTGTCTGACCATGCCCCACACCTCAGCAGTACAGTGTGTCCCATCTCCTGATTAAATTACATTCCAGCTCTTCTCCTGGGAGAGGGATCCTGTTCAGCATCTGTGGGTGTGTGGGGTCAGAGTGCAGAAGCTGAGCAGGAGCAGGGACATGTGACAGGAGAGCCTGAAGAGCGTATGTATCATGTTGGTGCAAATGTCAGTGGTTTTCACAATTAAATACCAAGCCAGACTAGCTGGCAAGTAAGATAAGAGGCTTTGGAGCCAGATATTGAGGTGCTCATTTTGGTTTTGGGCCATTTTCTGGAAAGACCCAAGGGTCTGTGAGTCATCAACTGGAGGGACCAAGGGATACAGGGGATGACTGAGAGATTTGTTTGTGTGTGTGTGTGTGTGCATCTGAACATGTGCAAGGGGGGTTGTACCTAAGGGACCTGGAGTGGGGCCACAGCCACAGGGCTTTGTAAGCCCAGGTGCCAGTGCTTGCAGAGACTGGGGTCCAGGGGCGGCTGCTAGGCAGGCTGAGCATCCAGTCCCATGGATGGAGGGACCCACATTTTATGTATGGATACATTTCCTGCTCCTAGAACTTCCTAGAACTGCCAGAGAGCTGGACAGGATGAGCCCATTTGAGCCACCTATGTGTGTGTATTTCTGCCTGTGCTGATCTGTATGGCCAGCAATGTGTGTATGTGCATCTTGTGTGGATGAGCTCCTGTGGTGGCTGTGTGCTCAGCCCTCCGTGGGACAGACCTGGGGACACAGAGATGTGGCCGCCCCATCTCAGTCAGGCTGCTGGGTGTGGCAGCCCCTACAGTAGATTACTGTACAAAGGCAAGGCTTGATTTAATTTTATGTCCATTCATCAGTTTTGCTGAGAGTATATGGAATAAAACACTAGCAAAAAAGGGCATTTCAGCTGATCAGGCTTTCCTAAAAACAAAAGGTGTGTCTGGACTGTAGAGCTAGGTTTAAGATCCCAGATCAGCTTTCTATTAGTATTGCTGGTGTAACTTAGACTTGAGTGTACTTTAAACACCCAAAAATTTACCCAAGCCTCCTGGCCTCTTGGACTCCTCTGTCAGACACCTGGCACAGAGAGGATCACTCAGCATGCAGCATTGCTTTTATTTCTCTGCAGGTCATAGATTCTAAGGACAGGACTCACCAAGAACCTTCAAAAGTTCTTAACTGCACTGAGGTTGCCCATAGCCCTAAAAACCTGCAGCCCATTGAGGTCTGGCCTTATCTGCAGTCAGGTCTCTGCATGACAGATAATGAGAGGGAATGAAGGGCCACTGACAGAAAGCTGTGAAAGAAGAGCCTGAGATGAGAGAGCCACCTCACTTGCCTTCATGCAAGGCAGGCTCTGCCCCAACAGCTCTTTAAGCCTGCTTCCCCACTTGAATCTGCAAAAGAAATAAGATAAAATAACCGAACAATAGGGCTCTGTGTGATTCAAGCCACAATACTATGTCTGTCACAAAATATAAAAGCTTTTGTTTGTATTTGGCTGGTATCTATGAATCACAGAGGCCACAAAGATTTTCACCAACATTTGCACCATCTTTGATGGTTTGCAAATGTTCCCCACTGCTGCTTAATTTAAAGTTTGAGCTGCGTTAGCAAAGACACACTGGAAGCAGCAGCTCTGATGGCCTTTCTCTGAACTGGCTTTTACCTTACAAAGCACTTCTTGCTTTTTAAAGCTTTGATTTTTTGATTTTTTTGTTTTTGGGTTGAGCAAAAATGGGTATAATAGTGGTGTTGGGAATTAGTGATACTGCCAACTTCCTCAGTGGTATTTTCATGGCAGGATACAACGACTTGAAAAGGAACAAAGCAAAAACACCATAAGATTTTCTTCTCCACTCCATTTTCCCAAAAGGACAAATCTAATCTCTGCAATAAAGAGTATCTCTTCCAGTCCAAGGAAATATTTGAATGTGATGTGCTAAAGAAGAAATTGAAGACAGTGAATTACTGCCCATCTCCCACTGTGCTGTTTGCTGATTTTATCATTAGATTACTGCACTGTGGTTTGTTTAAATGACCAAGCTGTTACACTCACCCTAAATGACTACACTCTTCTGAAAGAAATATGTCCTTGATTCAGAAATCATTTATTTCACGAGGAGTGGGGCCTCCTCAGTCAGACAGCTGATGCAGAGTGGATCACTCAGCATGCAGCATTGCTTTTATTTCTCTGTAGGTCATAGATTTTAAGGACAGGACTCACCAAGGACCCTCAAGCCAATGTTCTTTTTCCACGGACCCCAGGACTTACTGAGATCAGTTCATGCTTCAGATCCAAAGACAATGGTTGGAATAAAACAGATTTTTCTGGAAAAACTTCCAGTATAAACATTTTTTTATCCATTGTGAGTTGTTCTGATGATGAAGTACTTTCTTACAGTAAATCACTTTTAATTAAAAATGTATTTCCAACCCCAGCCACTGGATCTTGTTTTGTATCTTTGTCTGCCAGACTGAAACAGTCTCTCTAGTTGTCTGTTAACATATAGGTTGCTCTTGGTTGTAATCAGACCACCTTCTAGTTTGCTGGTCCCTTTAGACCTCTCCCAGGTACGTTTTTCAGTCCAGCATATTTTTGTCCTTTGTTTGTGAAGAGTCTCAAGCACATCAACACCAGTGTAAGATCCCTAACTCCCACCTGCTTCCTTTCTCCCACGATTCTCTGTCCCACAATTCACAGAAACAGATATGTAACAGAAACATCTTTAGATGATGAACATACCCCTGCAGAAGAGTATTTTGAGACCAGAAGTTGACCTTTTTTTGGTGCATCTGGCACATTCCCCATTGATTCTGCATCACCCTTGCTGCCTGATAAAAATGTTGTGCAGTACCAACTCCACTTTCCAGGATCCCCATCAGGCTGACAGGTCTACAAATTATCTGGGTCATGCCATTTATCGTGCTAGCTTTCTCCCAGGCATCTGGAACTTCCCCAGTGTGCTGAGATTTATTTTCTTTGGCTTTGGCTTTGGTCTTTTTTTTTTAGACTGCTGGATACAGGTTACTCGGATCCTTGCCTGACTTTGTTATCTGCTGTTTAACCTCCTTTTACTCACAACTAGAACAAAAAATACGTGATCACTGTTGGTTGACATGAATAAATGATTAGGGTTTGGGTTTTTTTCCCTGGACATAGAACAAAAATATAACAGAATAATTTCATTTTTACATATTTTCCTGTTGGCAGTTTTACTATTTTCATCTGGTAATGGAGGCATGTAATTTTTAGTGTTATGTTCTGGAAATACTAAAATAAAATCCCAAAAATACAAGAAAATACTCCTCAACAGGCAACTTTCCTCAACTCTGCTTGTCATGATTCTCCTTGTGACCTGTTTCCTCTTTTATCAATTTTCTCCAAAACCTACCTTCTAATTTATATATTGACATTAGGAGCTTTTTGCATTTTCTCTTGAGGTCCAAGTACACATATGCTTAAGAAGTTTTACTTCCCTTCTGCAGCAGGCCGTTTAATGAATACAGATTCTTTTGCTGGGTGGGGCTTTTTTGGGCATCTCCTGAAGTATTATCCAATGATTCTCAATCATCATTCAGATTATTCTGTTAATAAAGTCTTTGTCCCAGTTGAATTTCTCCCATCATTGTTTTTAGCTAAAATGATTTTTTTTTTTCTTTAAAGCACAATTAATATTCTTTATTGGTTTGGACTTCATTCTGTTTGGAGATAACAATAAATATAATCCCCCTGTCATCAGTCATACCCAAGCCATTGCTAATTGTTAATTTTTTATTTAGTCTGTCTGCTGTAGTAAAGACAAGATCTAATGTAGGGGATTTCCTGGTTGAATATAGCACTGAAGCTGTTGTCTGTAACATTCGCAATGATAGCCTCTCTTTTATTTAGTACAGAAAATTTGGGCTTTTTCAGAAGGTCAAGCTACACAAAAGACAAAAACCCTGGCAACTAAACAGGTCAAGAAAACAGCACAGCTTTTTTGCATGACTGGCTATATTCTGAGGAAACATCCAGCTGGTCTCTCTGAAAACCAGTCCTGCAATATTTTACAGACTCTGATAGAAGTAGCACCTTCAGCAGCTCATGACATATCACCATCACATGGTACCTTCCTTCAGCAGGGATTCAGAAGATGCACTGGCTCCTTGTTTGCATAAAGGGATCTCCTCTGATGCCAAAACCTGGCTGCAGGGAGATCACAAAGCTTCTGGGTAAAAATAGAGGTTTAATGCACCGTGTACCCAGTTTGCCCTTTATTGTGACCCATATAACAAAAAGGATTAAAAAAGAAGATGCACTTGAGAAAAAAGTTTGCAAACGCAACACCTAGAAAAATGTCCCCTGGGTGTCTTTATCTGCACAGCACAGAGAGATGAGGCAAATATGATTGTTCTGTATAAACGTAGGAAGAGCAAGTCCTGAAGCTCACTTTGTGTCAAAAGGATTCACTGTTAGCTTTCTCTGGTCCAGCAACATTGCATGGCATTCTCTCAGCTCCATTTTAGAAGTCGAGTTACTCAGTGTTGCAAAAATTGGTACGATTTTGTGCCTCAAATTTCCCAATATTCTGTGTTGCATTCTTAGAGCCGTGGTGAGGGGTGATACATGATCTAAAAGATTATCCTAATGTAAATCTGCATGTGATAGGGAGAAAATATTATTGCAAAAGACTTAGATGAAAAGCTGAGCTTTCAAAGTGCCACTTCTCACACCTACTTTTAGTACACTACCAGCATCCACAGTGCTCACCTCTTCCACAAAGCCTGAAAAAAGTAGCAAACAGGTCTTGCATGATGATTTCATTTTTTAAAAGAACAGCATTTTAAAAAATCAATCTGATTTCTGCAAACAAACACGTGTACACTTAAACGGAGTACCAGATAGTTTTCTAATTTTGAATTTAGCTTGCAGCATGCTCAATGTCTACAAGACCTTTTCCTCCGTGGAAGTCTTTTCCAGACAATCCAGGAGAATTCATATTTTGTTCTAAGAGGATTTTTCCCTTTTAACTATTGAATCTTTCTTTCTTTCTTTCTTTCTTTCTTTCTTTCTTTCTTTCTTTCTTTCTTTCTTTCTTTCTTTCTTTCTTTCTTTCTTTCTTTCTTTCTTTCTTTCTTTCTTTCTTTCTTTCTTTCTTTCTTTCTTTCTTTCTTTCTTTCTTTCTTTCTTTCTTTCTTTCTTTCTTTCTTTCTTTCTTTCTTTTTCTCTCTTTCTTTATTTCTTTCTTTTTCTCTCTTTCTTTATTTCTTTCTTTTTCTCTCTTTCTTTCTCTCTTTCTATGTGCTGGCATTTGCAGAAGCAGCCTGTGTTTGCACTGTAGGCCACCAGTTGCTGATTCAACAAGGCAGGAGCACAAACACACAGGCTCACTCACACACACACACGTACACACAGAGCTCCACAAGAAAGTGATTGATGACCAGTTTTCATGTCAGAGCTGTGATATTTCTGGCTGAACAGCTTTCTACCTTTTTTTTTTTTTTTTTTGGTACGAAAGCCACGGCATAAAGATAAGAGGCAGAGCACTTAAGACATGTTTACAAAGATTAAACCACTGACTTGGCTTTAGTTAAAGTAAATTCTCCTGCTTCCCACTGTGCAATGTAGGTTTACAAAGGGAGGACTGGCAAAGGTTGCTTCGTCTTCTTTTCTGGCACTGTCTGTTGGCTCCAAAACAAATGCACAACTTAAACCACATAAAAGGGCAGCAAGGTATTAGCACTTTTGAGGAGTTCAGCATCTGACACATTCCTAATCTGCCTGGGTAGGTTTTTGATCTGAGCTGCTGCACTGACTTTATAATGACAGGGCAATTTAACAAGCCCAAAATTCAAGATTCTCTCTGCAGCCGAGGAGTTACCAAGGCCAGCACTCAGCCCGTCTGCTGCTGTTGTCACTCCCTGCTCCTTGGCTCTCCCCCCTGGGACCAGGGAGGTGCAGGGAACCCGAAACCCCCCTGTATTGTAGCTCAAAATGCTCTCATTTTCCCCAAGGTTGAGACCACAATAGATCAACCTGAGGAAGGATTTTAGGAGGTTATAAAAAGGGAAAATTGCACAACTGCAAGCCTCCATTGCGGAAGACAAGGTTTCACTGAAGGGAAGGTGCTGTCCGCTGAGACAGTCCCTGGAAGCAGAAGGCAGCAGAACAACCACGGCACAGCAGTGAGGAGGAGGAACTATAGAAAATAATAAGGGATGGCAGAAACACAAATCTCAAGAGAACAGATTAAAAAAAAAAAAACCCAACTAGGTAAGGCTCACAGAAAAATTAATTTAAAGATCTTGAGTACATCTAGAAGTTCGTATTACTGTATTTGCATTAGTGTTAGTGTGACACATTATTATGGTCCACTTGCAGAAAGGGATTGTCTTGGCTATGGCAGGAGAACAAGAAAGGACAAATGTCATGCCTACCTCCAAACAAATTATGTGCCTGAGAGATTATTTCTCTCAGAATTGATTATTGACTAAAATAATTATTTAGTAGTAGTAAATATGAGCATGGAGAAAGGAAAGGAATTGAACGACAGGCTTTTACTTTAGTTTTTGTCCCTGGTGAGGAAAACAGTCATTGAAGTCAGCTTTGGCGAGGTGTAGTCCAGAGGAAGACATGGTGGGGCAGGAAGTCTGTACTGAAAGAATATTGTGTTGCCAGTCAAAGTGGAGGACATATGGGATAGGTGCAGCACAGCCTCTCCCAGGTTTAGTCATATTCAGTATTTTTATTCATGCCCCAGACGATGGAACAGAGAGGATGTACAGATGGCAGCCAGCAGGGAAGGACTGTCAGGAGTTTGGAAGACAGGATTAGAATTCAAAATGATCTTGGAAAACCAGTATTTTTAAGGTCTATCAGGAAAACATGCTACTCTGGAAACAAGCTTGCAGATACTTCCTCACATAGGCAATAACTGATTGTATACTGCAGGATGGAACAGTTGCCTGGCCAGCAGCTCTGCAGAAAACCATCTAGAGGCTGTAGAAGGTCACAAGCTGAAGAGCTATTTTGTGTTGTTGCAGAAGAGGGTAGCCCCACACTAGCAATGTATAAGCAGAATTACACCCTGTGAGACACAAAACCAATTTTCATCCCTGCAAAGTGACTGTATCTGTGTGCAGTCCGGTAAACTGCTCTCTGAGAAAGATGTGATTCAGCTGTACTGAGCTGAAAGAACAGCAAAATGGCTAACTAAAGGTCTAGAGACACGGTGCAGGAGAAAATTTAGAGTTACTTGAGTAGAGAAGGCTTTCTGCCATGACGCACAGCGTGACAAGAGACAGACATAGGCTAAAGGGAAGCAGACTGAAGTTAGAGATCAGGAAGCACTTTCCTAATGCTAAAGGGAGATCATACAGGAACGACTGAACCATGGCATGTCCACCAGGGTTGGCTTTTGAAATGCTTCCTGGGGTATCTGAGATGTAGCTGAGCCTGGCTGACAGTAGAGGGATGGTCCTACAAGCCTATAAATGGGCTCAAATGGCTACATCCCAGCCCACTTCCTCGGGGTACACTCAAAGCACAGTTTCTAGATCACGAAATTGCATCTCAGCACTTACCCCAGGGCAGGATAATACTTCAGTGAAAGGACCCAAAACACAACAATGTCTTAAAGTGTCTCATGATCTACCATCTCCTTCATCATACTGGCTTTTGAGACCCATCCTTTAACCCCCACCTCCCCATCTTTGGGATACAGGGAGCTGGGGTCAATGCTAGAGGGTCTGAGGATCTGCACAGGGATACTGCAAGCCTGGGAGGGATATTTAATGGTCTGGCGGGTCCAGCTACTGCCATAATCACTGGGCTAAGCTCATTTCATCAGGAATAGAGGGCAATACATCTTACTTGGCAGAAAAACCCACATGTACTCCAAATCAACGAGTGAGTCAGAACCAGAATAAAAAGAAGATGACGAATACAATCTCTTGTCTAACCCCATGCATTGTGGCCTCTACTACAGTACATATACCAGGCAAACAGTCCCTGGGAACCCCTATTCTTTAGAGACAAATGTATTTTGAGTCAAAAGAAATTAAAAGCAGGCATAGGGTATCTAGCAACAATCTGCAAAGAAACAAACCAAAGAGATATTTGTTATTTTTGAAGGAATTCTCCCTCTATTTTGAAGCAAAACAACGGTTTAACATCATTTTTCAGCCAATACTGTTAGTGCATACTAGCAACAACAAACATTTATGTCACTCAGAAAAAGTAATCCACATTAAAAAAAATGCAGACAATCAGTGGGTTAGAGTCTTGGGGGATTTAAAAGGCAAGGCATGGAACCCATTTATCAAAATTCATAAAGGAGTAAGTGTGCTGTAAGACTTTTCAGGGGAGGTACAATACATTCTGCTCGCACTCAAGAGTGCAAGTGTGGCACAGCCAGCTGGGTTTTTAAATGCCTACCATTGTGGCTTGCTCCATCCATCAGTCAGTCAGCTCCCAGATAAAGTTTCTTGCAGCATTCATTTCTGGGCCTTAATGCTCTTAAGAACCATTGGAAGGAACTGTTGGTTATGGGGGTGCCACAGACTGTCAGAGGGTTTCTTTTACCCTCATTACATGGCTTAGATGTTGGTGGGAAATAAGCAGATAGAACAAACAGAGGAAACATCTAAAGACCATGAAAGGGCATATTTTCAACATAGACTCCTACACGGCCCTTTTGCAGAACTTGCAGGCATGGCTATTTGCATTTGGCAAGTGGGTGAATGAACAGAGAGATGACATTTTACACAGGCATTTGCAGTTACTTCTTTGTTGTACACAAAGAGGTTGCACAACCATGCAATTTTCCATACACAAAATGGATGCAACTGTAAATTTTTCAGGTGCACTTTAAAATGCTATTAAAAACCTCCATATGACTCTTTCAACATGGAATTCACTGTTCTCACTTCCACTTCTTCCTTACCTCACATCTTTAGCCAGAAACATTAAAAATACACAGAGCTCATAGAGAAGCAGCAGTCTCAGCTCTCAATCTCCATGTTTTTCTGTGTTTGAATAAAATGTTTAATGTTACTTGAGCTGGCGAGAAAGGTGGGGGGTTGTGTGTGTCTTAGTAAAGATTAATGTTTTCGTTGGCTGGACAAACTCAGGAAATTTCTGTAGTGAGCATGATGAGAGAGGATGTTTGGCAAGATGTTTTCCAACAGCTGGTACAGGTGAAGGATTAGGGGGAAAAAATGCTTAAGAGTCTTTTCCCTAAATTTTCTGGTTTGTACCCTTATTAGATATACAATCAATTTTAAAGTCTCATACAAATCTCCCTGAAATCCATGGGTCTCTTTCCACTGGCTCAATAAGACTTGAAATAAATGCTCCAAATGCTGTGTTGGTTATTAAAAACATTTTGACATTCCTCCCTGCCCTCTTAAACACAGCTATTTTGGGAAGAAGCAGCAGATACTGGCCTCTCTATGCAGCCTGAACTCAGAGAAACCACCCAGGTGACTCTGCCCATGGCCAGGACTCAGTGATCTGTCAGGGTTCCAACATGTTAGGTGATGGGGTGACTTGTCCCACTGTTTGTCCCTTTCTTCATGGATGAGGGGTGGGGGAAGAAAGGCCGTGGAGGGAACAGACCTTCAAACTGCCTGATGGCAAAGGAGGTACAGAGAGGGGAACAGGCTTAGATATGGTGTGTTGTGCCTTGTGGGACATGGATGGTCCTTAGCTGGTGCATTTGCCTAAGGATCTTTGCTAAAGAGTGCATGATGCAGCGAGAGAGCAGGATCAGCCTCTAAAATTCAACATAATTTGTATACAGAGAGTTTTCAGCAACTGTCTTCACCCCCTTCACTCAGCAACACAGCTCTGCTACACCATAAGTGCATTCATACAGAGTATTGGGTATTTATAATATAGAGATACTTCTGCAAAGTGAACATTTACTGACTCCAGGATTGCTTTTGTTTAGTTCATTATGAAGGTCAGAATTATTATAAATATGCACAAATTGAAACAGTATTTTGGCATGGCTCTGACATTTGAACCAAGTTAATAAAAACAATGATATATAGTATTCGGGTATCATTTAGTCTTAGGAATCCATAGTGAGCACAAAGACCAAAATATACTCTTGCAACACATGTTTATTCACGTATTAAGATTCCCTGAAACTGTTCTACATTGCTGACTTTCATATGCTTGGAAAATAAGAAGGCTTTTTCATATTCATGCTCAGTGAGTGAAAACACATCACTCAGGAGACCATCTGCTTCTCTCTGGAGTGTGCATCTTGACCTTAACACATTGGGCTGCATACAAACTCTGAGGGGAAAAGATGTTTGGGTGCTTCAGCACAATCTTAAGAGCATAGATAATTCAGTCAGCATTCTGAGGATTCAATGTTAGTTCAGCTGCTACAGCAGCCAAAATTATGGGAGATTATTCAAGTTTTCATCTATCTGCTGTGGTACGAGTATTCTGCCACAACCTATTTGCCACTTTATCCCAATTCATTTACACAAGGCTGTACCTGGATCCCCAAGAAACAGATGACAATTTTGCCACGGACTTCCATGTGATCACAATTTAGCCTGTGGCAAGGAAAAGAAAAATAAAATTAAAAAAAAAAAAAGGTAAAAAAAAGAGAAAGAAAGGGAAAAAAAAAAAGAAAAGAAAAATAGAGGCAACAAGTCCATCTGGAGAGTGGCAAGCTGCCCACCACCTCGGTGCCCACAGTCAGCACAGCCAGAACAAAGGCAGGAGAGGGGAGAGCTGTGGTTTGGATATGCATTGCTTTCATCCTCCTGAGGCCTCCCCAGGCTCCTGGGGGGACAGAGCACCTCCTTGGGCAGCCACTCTGGAGG
Organism: Monarcha castaneiventris obscurior; assembly: GCA_026261815.1. Lineage (NCBI taxonomy): Eukaryota > Metazoa > Chordata > Aves > Passeriformes > Monarchidae > Monarcha > Monarcha castaneiventris. The sequence continues at coordinate 14,055,066 of JAMPIT010000510.1, read as the reverse complement.
GAGCTGCTTTCCCTTCCATCAGTATAAACGGAGAGCTAGAAGAGGCAGCCCTACAACTTCAGTGCTCTCAGCTCCAAGTGGCTGCAGGATTTAGATGAAGATTTGGCTAGGTTGGGGTGGAGGAAGGATTCACCTTTAGCACATCTTGCACCTTGGATAGTCAAGGTGTTTTGGCTGGTGAGGCTGTGCAAGGACAGGGAGCTCAAATGCTTTTAATGTTTCCAAAAGCCATATTACTTCCCAGGTTTGAATCCTAGAAGGACTTTTGAAACAGAGCCTCTGACAGGTGGCTCTCTGCTGAGAACATGCCCTCTTCTTCCTGAGTTAAGACAATTGCAAAAGAGCATTTTAAGAGGAACTGGATGCAGCAGGAAGAAGAAAGTTGTCATGCTGGAGTGCTCCCATGGAGATTTAAGGGCACAGAAACAACAATGTACAACACAAGCCCTGATAACCTGCAGCAAATTAATTCCCAACTCAGGGTTCACAAGCTGAAGCTGAGCCAGAGCAGGGTTTTCCTAGATGAGGTGGCTCCAGCACAGGTACCTACATTGTAGATAGTTCAGGTAATAGCAGAAGGAGGAGAAGTGGTAGCATAATCTGCAGAACCCTCCAGGAACTTGAGGTATTCAGGTAGCAGTTCCCTGCTGCCACACCTGCCCTGTCTGTTTACCTAAATCTGGGTAAAATTTACTTGAGCAACTTGCACTTCGTCAGGGCAAAATTATTGCTCATGGCTGCTGTGTCAGCTTTGCTTCAGGTCTAGGCTGTCATTAGACTGTCTCAGGACAAAGATACAATTCATCTGCCTTGAAACCACTTCTTTGAGGTCACAGCAGCTCAATGTGAGCTGTGCATGCAGTGCAATGCAGAAGTAGAAGGGCTTTATGGGCGAGAGAACACAGATGAGGAAACTGATCATTATATCCTGACTCGGGGTGAGGGTCCAATCTAGTCCCAGGAGAAAAATTAGGTGAATGCAGCTACCAGTGTCAGTGAGAAAACTGCTCATAGCAACTACCTGCTTGTACCAAAGAAAGAAGAAAATTAGAGGTAGTAAATCCACCATGTGGTGGGTTTTGTTCCTTGTATGCGTGCTCAAATGAACCTTGACTCTTGCCCATGGTGTCATGAAAAGTCCCACAGTCCCACAGGTACTGAGGAGTGTGATCAAATCCCATACATGCATGAAATGACCACCAAGTGGCACAAGGAAAGTGATAGCAGGAAAAGGCACCCCTCTCCTGGTCTCAAAAAGGAAGTCATAGATGCATGGGTGGATGTCTTCTTGTATGAGCATTCACAATGGCACATGGGGATCTAGAGGAGAGGCAACTTCAGAAAGAGAACCTTAAAGATATAGATTGAGGACAGAAAAATATCTCACAGTCTATGAGAAGCCCGAAGGGACTAAAGCCTTACCTGGTAAAAGTTAGGGTGAAAGACTGCTTTCTCCTGGTAAGAAAACAAAGGAAAAAGATGAACTCCAATGACAACACACTGTTTTATTTTGGAAAACAAAAACTGTAGATTGAAATATCAACCAACCAAAAAGACTGAGACTTTAGAAAATGCCTGTGTGAATGAGATGGGAAAGGCTAGTGTCCCAGTGGGACACTGCTGGAAATATTGTCAAGAAAGCTGCAAGGCAGTAAAGCAAGACTTGGAAGAAATCCAGGTACAAAGAACAAGGGATGGTTTGATAAAGATCCTGAAAAGTCTTGGAAAACAACACATGGCAAGGGTCACATGCTGCTAGGCTCACAAGATATTTGTGGGGTCAAGGAGACAAAGCAGGAGATGGTCCTCAAAGCATCTGACCAAGGGGGAGGCATGGATGGTGTCAGCCACAAGGAGCTTGGACATGTGGGAAAAAAAGGAATTCCTCCACATTTCAGGGCACCTCTTTGACATGGAAGAGGCTTGGGCTTTGCAAAATACCAGTACACAGCCTGCCACCCCCATGCTCATAGCCCAAGGCCTGAGGTGCAGCAGGAGGTGCCTGTGCAGGTGCTTGGCTACAAGCACTGTAGCAGCCGTAGCAGGATGGAGCACCTTGCAGTCACCCCCCTCAAAGGGACAGTGTCAATGGAGAAAGATTGATGACAACTTTCCAGCCCACAGAGCAGTTCTGAGCCAATTCCCAAAGCTGTCCCAGTGGTAATCAGAATAAGGTCTCAGGAAGTGTCCAGGTTTTAACAATGTCCTGCCATATTATTAAAAACAGGGGGGTAAATTCAGTCAAAGACTTTGTGAACTAGTTCTGTTGATTGGGTGGCTTGAATTGATTCCAGGGGAATGGCAGGTGTTTTTTCTGATTGTGCACAGGAAGGACGGAGAAGAGTCAGAACAGGCTGGAATATCTCTTTTCCCAGTGCAGCATGCAGAGGCAGAGCCTGTCCATCCAGAGACACTCTTTACTGAGCAAACAGTAGCAGAGTATCCACATTAAATCAAAGGGACAAATCTTGGCAAGGTTGGCCTGCTCTCTCTCTGAAGTTATGTGGGCACATTAAGGCTTTCAGCGCTTAACTTGGGAACAGAACAGAGGATAAATATCCAGGGGCCACAAGGGTGTAGCCATGGGATAGAACTGACCCAAATCTTCTTGTTATTTTTGTAGCTATTGTTTTTCTATTAGTTCCTATTACAGCATGTGAAGGGTCTGTTCTTGACCCAACAGCAAAACTGGCCTCCTTTGAAAACCGAGTCCCCCACAACTGTCAGGACTGGAAAGCTGTTGTATGGGTTAAAATTTGTGTTTTGACATTACAATCCTGGAAAATTTTAGAGATGGAATGAACCAGAGCTGGCAGCTCTGGTGTGGGAAGGACAGAGGAGAAAGAGTTAAACAGGTTACAGAAGTGTAGATATGAAACTGAGGAAAGTTAAATATCACAAATCACATTTGATAAAATGCAGAAAGTATTGTTGTTTGGTTTCTGATTTCATTTCCCATTTGAAGTTGAGCTGAACTACTAAATTGTTATTGCAGGAGGTAAGTCAGAGTGTACAAAGGAATGCAAAAAAGAAATACCCTTCAGATCATAAATACTGGAATCATCAGTCATTAGCCATAGTGAGATCTTCTCACTGCCTAGTGTGTAAATTAATTCAGAATAGATTTTGAACTTGAAAAGCAGGGTGTGCTCTATTCTAAAATGAGACACAGAAACATTAAAGAAAGAGACAAGTTAAAATGATCTGCAGACAGTTCCCTGTGGCCAGACCAATAGGAACATTCAGCATAGAATTAGCTTAAAATTAGCCCTAGTTTTCATTCAGAGCTGGTATGGCTCAGAGTCATTAGCCACCACACACTGTGTCAGCTGCTGCAGGACCTGCTGAAGCCTGCGTCAGGCATTTCAGCATTCTGGCCTGCCAAGCTTCTTTCTACAGAACAGAGAAGTTTTGCAAGAAGTCTTTGCAAAATGTTGTAGTAATGAAAACTTTAAAAATACCCATCTGTTTTGCAAAACCCTTGTAACAAAGACTCCTTTGAGATCAGCTCCATACAGGCTCCGTAGTGGATGTGCTACCATCAGTGCTCTCAACAGAGACATTATGCAGCCTAACGTTTCCTCCATGACTCTCTCACCCCATGGGTCCCCTGCCTGGACCTTGTTCCTTCCAGGCGGTGCTGCCTGCTCAAATCCCTGCTTCAGTCCCTTTATTTGGGTGCCAGAAACTGCTTGCAGGGGTTAGGCACATTTGTCCCTTGGGGTGACCTTCTCATAGGGCTATTTGTCCTGACTTGATGCTGCTGTGGCTTAAACAGGACAAGTTAGTGCGTCATTTTGGGTGAAATTTAGCTGCAGATGAACTGGGTAATACTGAGGAAAAAAGTCCATGACACCTACAGACACCTGAGCAACTGAGCCCCTACTGTGTTGATTCAGCCTTCCTCCATATGCACCAACATGTTTGCATGCTGTGAGCACTGTACAGGGTGCTGCTGTTCCTGAAACCTATTTACTGGTGGTTGGCATCAAGCTGGATTCCTAGATCATTGTTACTGACAGCTGTTTAGTGGAATCCATTTTCCAAAGTGAATAGTTTATTGGGATTTGAATAGTTGAAGGGAGTTCGTTGTTGTAAATAAGGTAGTGCCTGACTAGGAAATCTATTTAAGGTGCTTTTATTACCACAGAGAACATGGGGATTCAGCTTTTCAGTGTTACAAGTATTTCCCTGAAGTGATCATTGGAAGAAATAACTCCTAGATTCTCAAATGCTGCTATCTGTACATAAGCTATATTTCCAGTAAATTTTAATGAAAAAAGAAAGTTGGCCAAGGCAATACGCAATGGCTTTCACTCTCCTGGGGAAGCCAGGAGGAATTTCCCATCAGTTTGAGCAGGACCTGGTTCCTCACTGCCTATGCTACCGTATCTCTTTGCCTTAGTGTCAAAGATGGGTGAGGTGGGAATCACAAATCTGTCAGAAAGGAGCAGATGGGGAGGAACCAGCTTGTCCCAGACATCCACAGGATAAAACTCTTGTGTTGCTCTTCTGTGGTTCATCTTCAGGGACCTGAATGCAAACAGGGTAAGAAAAAGGTGTGGTTATACTCGGTGGAATTAAAGCCCTGTCTGGCCTAGTATCCCATCTCTGAAAGTGGTCAGATGCACTCCTCAGGAGAGAGAACAGAGGAAGCATATACCATGCTCCCTCGAAATGCCCTGCTAGACTCAGCATTCCACACCTCAGGGACTCCTGGCAGCCCCCAGCTAGGAGACCAGAAGATATTGTCTCACCAAGCGTTGTGGTGGGTGCTGACTTGAGGAGCTGTTGGACTGGGGTTTCAGTGGGGCACACACTCTGCGTGACACTGAGTCACCAGTGGTAGCATTTCACTCATGGCTCCTGTTTGTTTCATAGACAAAAGACTGGAAGAGGCTCAGCTTCATCGGAACCACCACACTGCTGCAGCAGTAAGGAGTATATGACCCCTGACAGATGTTATTCTCACCTGCTCTTGAGGCGAGCAGAGGGGAGAGCCACAACCTCCCTAAGCAGTCTGTGTTTCATCACTCACAAAGTTGGGAATTTGCTTTGTAACATGGAACCCGAATATTCCTTGCTGCAAATTAAGCTAAATTCCTGTTGACCTTTTCCTGACAGCTACAGGGGACCATTTTAATCACTGGCCTCTTTGTTGCAGTCTTTGCATTCTGGAAAATGTATCACATCTCCCTTTGTCTCTTCTCCCCCAGAAAAACAAATCCCATTCTCCCAACATTTCTTTGTAGGTTATGTTTTTTAAACCTCTTCTTGCTGTCTTTTGGGTTCCCATAAGGGTGTTTGCTTATTAAAATAGAAGCTTAATTTTACAAAGGTTCCTACGTTACTTGGCACAGCAGAAAATAATAACAAAGGCTACACTGCCACTAGGAAATCCAAGATAAGATCACAGAGAGGAGGGATAGGGTGGATCTCAAGAGATCATCCAGTCTGTTTCCTTGCACTAGGCCAAGTTCAAGTGAAACAAGAAAATCCCTTAAGATTTGTCAGGTCAATGATGACAACTTTCAGTTATGGCACATCTCCAGCTTCCGGGCAGTCTACCCCATGGATTTTACTGTCCTTGTAGGAATCTGTTGTATGTTGTTACAATTGTGAGGATTAAACTTCTTAAAGAAGATTTTAAAATCACATATGCCTATTGAGCTCCAAAGCAGAAAACAGTCTCAGGAAACAGAGATTTAAAAAGGGGTAGATTTACCAGCTGTGAAGATGAAGGTTTTTTTATTTTAATTTTTTCTCTATTCCTGCAATTGACTGTTAATTTTTTACCTTTAAAGCATTCAACTACAGTAAATGCATAAAATAAAGATGAGATAAATGGGTAACATATTTAAGGACCTGGCCTAGAAATCCTGATATATACACGTGATCCTGGCACTTTCTTGGCAGAATTTCGGCCACAGAATAATTTTTCATGCTAGAAGTGGCAAAATTACAGAGCTCCCTGGGAAAGGCCAAACTAATTCTCCCCATCCTTTGGTTTATTGGTTCTAGGCTGATCTCACCCAAAACCAGGTGAAAAAAATAAGCTCCTATTCCTGTCAATACCTTACCACAGATATGTCAGCTATACTGAAGGTTTCCTTGTGCCTGAAGCCCATGGTGGGCTTCTGAAGGCTGCAGAGTCAGAAGACTTTTTGAAGGTTCCAACAGGAGCTGTCTGGAAGTTTCATATAGGCTCAGAATGTTCCCTTGAAGACGTAATTTTATACCACTGCTCTCTTTTCAAGGAACAACCCTGTTCACGTAAGTGGACCCTCCGTCCCAGACAGGCTCCTGTCTAAACCACTTCTCCATGCCCTGTATTTATGGCAGGGTCCCAGGCCAGCAGGTGCCACCTGTCCCAGCGTGGTCAGAGTGGAAGAGTTATAGTACTGGCATTGACACTGGAGGGAAGGCCTTGTGTAAGCCCTGAAAGCAACAATGCAGACCATGCATGTACGGCTGCTCTGGCTCTTGCTCCACTATTTCATTGTTACCACTCCTCATAAACAGAAATGTTTCACTCCACAGGATTTCCTTGCATGAATCCTGATGTCATCTCTCTCCCATGCACACAGGCAAGAAGTTTCTACTGGGACAATGAGTGTGGGAGAATAGAAAAAGAGGAGGGATGTGCTTTTGCTTTAACCAAATGGGTCCTTGGAAAGCTGAAGCTAATGAAGATTCAGTTAACAACTCTTCATATAGCTCCGATAAACAAAATGTTTCCAACTGGAATTTAAAAAGCTGAACATAATATTATGAAGAGGGAATAAGAGCTTCCCCTTGTCAACTGGCTACTAACAAAAGAAAAATATGAGGAGTGAATACTTAAAAAAAAAGACCAACAGTGCTGTAATATAATTAAAACCATTAAAAATGCTGTACTCTGGTTTTGCTCCCTGAAGCACTATGTTATTTTTCTTTCTAAAGCTGTCACCACATTTTGATACCATAAGGAATAAACTAAATCAAGACAAACCTCCATTTCAAAGTTGGAGGATTTGCTAGAAATAGTAACTTAAACTTCAGTAACTAGCAGATGATGCTCAATCAACTGCAGCCATCAACTGCAGCATCTTTTTATTTGTTGACAGTGGGTATTCCTCAGGTGCTTAAGCAGCACTGAAGTGAAAGAAGGATAAATGCAGAGACAAGCCCAAGAGAAAGCAACCACAGAAAGCCTGCAATTTTAGAAGCTCAGAAAGGGCCCCATTCAGCAAAGCACTGAACTAGAATGATCTCTATTATACATGTAACTTAAGAGTATGCAAAATTGAGATTTTTTTCATTTGACAGCTCTTCAGGCAGAGGTAAGACAACCTTCCTGTCCCTTGCTATCATATTCTGAAGTTTTCCCGGTGCCATGGAGGTGATGTAATTCTGACGCATGAGCAGAGATTCCACTTGCCAGAAAACTGCATGGGGCCACTCTTCTGCTAGAGACATAAAAGTATGAAACAAGGGGTTGTAGGACTGAGCCACCTCATGCATTTACCTCTTTTACTTTTCTTCTTGAGGAAAAATGCAGTCCACTGTCATTGAGAATGGGACTAGAAGGCAATGAACAAAGCAAAGAATGTTCACAAAAATTATTGCAATGAATGTACACTAATAAAAGCTTAATAAATAAACCAGGAAGAAAAAAAGGGGGAAGTGTATTAACTATGTTCCTGGCTTGTCTAACAAATTTGTCAGTTATCATTTTCGAACCTTGTAAAAAACCAGATTATTTAGGTAAGTCAGTCAACCTCTACCCCACCACCTTCTAAAAACTCAAAAAGCAAATTAAGAAAGATGAGTATACACTAATAACAGATTTCTCACAAAACTTTTGGCACTGCACAGTAACCCAGACCAGCAATACTGGACACCCCAGTTGTTATCTTCCCAAGGGTGAACAGACTGTTACTTGCACCACTCTGCATGGCCTCGAGGCATTGCAGAGCTGGAAACTGGATGCATCAGATCCCGCACAACCTCTTTTTAAGATCTGAAGATGCAGACTTCTCCGTTCTCATCCTATACTGTCAGGAAAATGAAGATGTAAAGAAATACAAGAAATATGCTGTGAACAAATCTTTCAATGACGGGATGACGGGGGACAGAGGCCACAGTACTGACATGGCCTTACAATCACAATATATTCAGTGTATGGTTAGGAGAGAGAAGAATAGTTGCAAAAAGAATCTTCTCAGTGTGGCCAATTACCATAAATTGGCTACATTTCAGTAAACTGTGCTGCAGAGTTGTGTTTTGCAGAGAAGCTTTATAGAGCTGCTGGTAGTGGAGTAGAATAAAAAAACCAGAAATTAATGTTGTTGTTCAGGTGGAATATGGCTCATAAAATGTTGTATTAACAATTTCTTTACCTTACGAGCTGAAACCAAATTGTTTACCACAAGCCCTTGATTTACTGTGCCCTAATTTTACTCAGTTTGTTCCAGAAAATCTTTGGTAAAAGAGAGGCATTGTTGATCCAAGGGCTTGATACAGATTCCAAGCTGACAATATGAAGACAAGCTTCTAACTAATACAAATGATCCCTGGCACCAGCCTGGCAGTCAAACACAACACACACTCTCAGCTGGAGATTCACAAACCTGTCCACTGAAACCTCAGAGGCCACATTTATTCTCTGCTATGACATGTTGAACCTTTCAGCTGCATTCAAGTGCTTGCACATAAGATCTGCAGAAGAAAACATCTTCTTTTGCTTTTTTTGTTTCTTACCGCCCTGTTTTCAGTGACATCTGGACCTTTCAGATGAGGACAAGAATATTCCATCACTAGGAGAAGATCCCTTTCCTTGACATCACCAATTTAAACAGGAAAAGGCCCAGAAAAGGCACCCAACAGGATCTGAGATCAAATCCTGAAAATTGACTTCTCTGGCCCAGTGCTGGAGAGAAACTTCAGCCGCTACTTCTTCCACAGGGATAAATCTCCAAACAGTGGTAGGAAAGACAGGCCCAAGGGTTTGTCTCAGGGGAATAAGGTACTAAAAAGAGTCTGTGGTAAAACAGTCTAGCAGAGAACTTTGTGTCTCTTCTGACCACAGATGAAATGATGGGGCCAGATGTGTCTCATGAGCCACCGACTAGAAAAAACTGGTTGTGAACCTTCCTTGGATCAACATGAAAGAAGCCTAAGGTTACAGAGTACCAAAGCTGCCAACAGATGAGACTCTTTGATGTTTTTAATGAACAAAAAAAAGGACAGAAACATTTTTAATTTTGCATTAGCATTTTGTGTTGTGTGTGTTTTTTTCCAACTGACTCTGTGATTGTTGATATTAATTAAAGTGAATGGTAGATTATTTTCTAAAGGCTATAATTTAAACCAGTAGCTGAATATAGACTGGAGTGTAACATTCTTCAGCTCAAACCACAAGGTATGCAAGCTGGGAATGAACTCTATTTCTTTCCTGTTGAAGGACAGATTAAATATTTTTTATTAATTCTAATGCTAGCAAAGAAAGTAAGATCCCCATTTTTCCTTCAATTTTTCTCTACACTTAATTGATGTATTCTACCAAGCTGTCAAGCTGCTTTTAAAACCCATTCTTCTTCAGAGCAATATTATCCTCTTTTTATTAGTTTGAGTTGATAAATGAATCAAGAGCCTTTGAGGTATTGTGTACTGTCAACAGAATACATCTTTCAGATGCATCCACTGCAACAGAGCTGAAAAAATATATATCATGAAACACTTAATAAAAAAGATACACAGATTTGTCTTTTACAAGATCATGGGACTTGAGTCTATCTCCAGGGAGGAGTTCCAACATGAGAAAGAAAATACATAGTTCAAAAGCCCATGTTTTCAATTTGCGGCCACATGGTTTAAATTATCCCTCTATTTATTAAGGCCGCTAAATGGGCAGCTTGACTTAGGGGAAAGGGTCATTCAAGTTGAGAATAGTCATGTTTAATCCCTCAGCTAGCTGCAGGTTAAATTTACTTTAAGATGCTGAATACTCTTTACATAGTGTGTGTTAAAATACCACATGAGACACAGCTGGAGGGTTTTTGCCATTTATTGTTGGTTTATTTGGGTTTTGGGGTTTTTTTACTTTTATATAGCTGCATTTTGAACAACAATAGAAAATTGTTAAACACCTAGTGTGGAAGTACAGCATTGTCCTATATGCTGTACAAAACCTATCATATTGCTGCCCCTTGTACTTCAGTTTCACACATGAGTGTGGAGTGTTTTGTGGTCAACTCATGATTTTCCTGGTACACGATGTTGTACATCTTCATGTAATCGGAACCACAAAAAAAGAGTAGTGTAAGATGTCTTTTCCACTTTGTGCTGAGGCCTTGAGATAGTAGGTTTTTGGATATTGCATGTACTTGCTTGTGAACTTGCTTGTTCAGCATTTCAGGAGGGAAAAAATGAAAATTAACCGAAATCCAAAAAGCAGAAATTAGAACTAACAAAAGAGCATTTCCAAATGGACAGGCAATATGAATTTTAAAGATTTTCCCCTAAGACAACAATTAAGATGAAAATAAGTAGCTATTGATTATGAAGGCAGTTTATCCTAACATTAATATTCTTTTATATTGGCTGTTTGCCTACAGACATACACTGGTGGGAATTTAAAATACATTTCTTGTTCTAGCTATCTGTTAATTCACCCAGCTAATCACCTGGATTTTGTTCATGAGGTGCAAATGGATAGTTGCCATGATCCAAAAGGCCCACTGTTTTTGACACAGACCTGAGATTGTTGCTTTTGTTCTTCAGTTGGGCTGAAGCTGAAAGCTGTGGCCTAGGTACTTACATCCAGCTTCAGTGTCTAAATGTTTTCAAGGAGAGAAAAAAAAAAAAAAAACCAATAACCGTAACACAGAGAATTTCTGAGCAAAGTCATGTCTAAAGTCACTTTTAAATTCAAATAAATATTTGTGGGAAAACTGCTTTCCCTATTCTCCTAGCGCTCATAATTTAATTATAGTAGCCGCCAGGCATCTTTAACTTTTGTGACCAGAAGATCACTCTGGGTCTCAGTGACCTTGGCTGTTGTAACAGGGTAATATTTTCACAAGGATGAAATGTTCTTGAATACATTTCTCCAGTGTACTGGTGTTTGCAGGCATTTCTCAGCAGATCTGACGTGAAGTGCAAACATAATTCTTTTGTTTCACCTAGAGGTTTATTGACAAACTCCAGAAAAACAGTGTTCCTCTTCCATTTGCAGAATCCCACTCTCTGTGAGAAGGCAAAGCTGCTGGTATTCTTCATCTGGTACTCTTCATCTTCATTCTGGTAGCCCTCCATCATCAGTGGGAGTCTGAACCAAAGGTCTGAACCCAGGAGCCTTTGAAAATCATCCAGTGGCCACACATCTAAACATGAAGAGAAACAAGAAGGCAGTGAAAAAGAGTAAGAAAGAAAAAGGTAAGGACTCAATCCTTTGGAGTTTTTTTCAAGATATTTCAGTGTAGTGTTTCATGTAAAATTACTCTTAAAGTTTATTGCAAACATTTGTCAACAAAGTTCAATGAGAAAACCCAGGCAGGTGGGAATTAGTGTTCTAAAAATCCCACTCTTTCACTAACACTTTAAGCAATAGTTGTGAAATGCAGAATCAAATCATCAGCTCAAGAAAGATGCAATCACCAAAATTTCTACATTCTTTTGCTGGTGAAAAATCTCCTATTCTACACTCACGCAATGTCACTTTTGCCAGGTTCTTCTGAAAACATCACAATCTGTTTTATCAAACTAAAGAAATCTCATGTATTAAGACCTTCAGCTTATGACCTATGGCTTGTTTTTCCACTTTGGATCATGCAAATGCAAATCCTTACCTTTATCACAGAATCAGAGGATCATAGGATGGTTTGGATTGGAAGGGACCTTAAAGAGCATCTAGTACCAACCCCTTTCCCATAAGCAAGGACACCTTCCACTAGACCAGGTTGCTTAGGGCCTTGAACATTTACAGGAATGGGGCATCTACCGCTTACTCAGGCAACCTGTTCCAGTGCCTCACCACCTTCACAGAGAAGAATTTCCTCCTGATATCGAATCTAAACCTACTCTCCTTCAGTTTAAAGCCTAATACCCCCTATATCCCTATATCCCTAATACTGATCCCTGTGGAATGCCACTCGTCACTGATCTCTTCTTGGATGTCAAGGTGTTGACAGCAATTCTTTGAACATGACCAACCAGCCAACTCCTTATCCACTGGGTGGTCAATCCATTAAATCTAAGTCTCTCCAATTTAGAGACAAGGATGTCATGCAGAAAAGTGTCTATTTCTTTGTATAAGTCCAGGTAGATGACATCAGTTTCTCTTCCTTTACCCAATTCTATCAGGGCTTTAGTTTTCCTAACGTGATCTCTGCCTGCTCAGACAATTTATCTGTATTTCCCCCAGGCTACATATTCTTCCTTTCACTCTCTGTAGGCTTTCTTTTTGTGTATGAGTTTGTCCAGGAGCTCCTTGTTCATCCACACAGACCTCCTGGTGTTTTTGTTTGATTTGTTCTTTGTTGGGATGCATAACTCCTGACTTGGAGCAGGTGATCCTTGAATATCAAACAGATTTCTTAGGTCCAAATTCCCTCCATGATAATCTTCAAGCAGTTCCCTAAAGAGGCCAAGATCTGCTCCCCCAAAGTCCAGAGTAGTGATGCTGTGCATTCTTCTTGCTGCTCTAATGATCCTGAACTCCACCATTTCATGGTCACCACACCCAAGGCTGCCCTTTAATATCACACTCCCCATCAGCCCCTCTTGTTGGTAAGAATGAGGATTCAGCATAGCACCTCTCCCTGTTGTCTCTTCTATCACTTGGAAAAGAAGCTACTATCAATGCATCCCAGAAACCTCCTGGATTGCTTATGACCTGATGTGTTGTCCCTCCAACTGTTATTTGGGTGGTTGAAGTCCCCCACAAAGACCACGACTTGTAAAAGTGAGGCTGCTCCTATCTGTCTATAGAGGGACTCATCCACTCAGTTTTCCTGGTCAGGCGGCCTATAGCAGACCCCTACTACAATGGGACCTCTGCCCTCCTTTTCATCCCATAAGCTCTGAGCTGGCTCTTCATCCATCCCCAGGCAGAGCTCCAGGGTCTCCAGCTGGTCATTGACATGAAGGGCAACACACCCTCCTCGTCTCCCCTGACTGTACTTTAAATCATATCAATCTGAGTTGTCCATAAATTCAAGGAAGATTAAGAAGGCATTCTGAACACATTCGTCTCATTCAGAGAAATGAGGTACAGCTTACTTTTCCAAATGCCAAATTTTGGCTAAGTACAGTTAGCTTTTCTCTGCTGGAAACTGTTATGCTAGTCCTTGAGAAATTGTGGCAGTATTATAGCAAGCATATGAGATAGCAGCCTTAGGAAAAAAATATAAGGTCTTGCATTCTTGCATGGTTCAGGTTATTTTCTTGAACAAGGGGATAAAAGGCCCAAAATACCGGATATCTAAGAGACAAGGAATAGGTCTTCTCAGAAAATGTTTCAGCTAATTTTTTCAGAGCCCTGAGTTTGAACAGATCGTATACTGACACAAATATTCTCTTAATCTCTGGGCTCTTATGAAATGGAAAGATGACTCCAAATCAGTTTAGCCTTTATATCTAAATCAAAGGCAGATTGATCAATAAAACCCAGGTTTTGACTATCTGAAGTGGTTGCAATGTGCTCAATGGGCCTCAGACACTTTGCACCTAAACCACAATTCCAGTCTGGTTCAGTTTGATAATGTATGAAAATTTTCACTGCAGAAGGTTTCATTAGCTAATATAATCTGATACATAACAAGGACAGGCTTGACCTGCTGGGTTTTGCCCTATATGCTAAAGATTTCTGCCCACAGTCCTGTTTTTCCTGAGAAGAGATAGACAATTATTTTTTATTTTAAATCAAAGGGAGTGTTTTTACTCTAATGGTGTCCCAACACATACATCTTGTTCAAAAGGTTTATCTGACTGCTATGGCTAGAAAACCACCATATAAACTACTCTCAAGTGACCCAGAAGTCCAGAAAAACTTCAGTGCTCTGGATTAGTTTGCTGGGTAGCCTTATGAATCCGAAGTTGAAACTAGGAAATTTCAATAACAGCAAGATCTGGTGTGCTAACAGTACACTTACGACACCCATCTACTCAGAAAGCCTCAAGCACTTTTGGCAGGACATAAATGTTTGCCTCTTCAAACCAGAAGACCTGTCACCATGCCCAGAGCTTGACTTTAAACTCTTTGAGTTACATCTCATGAAGATTCCAGGATGCCTGAATTTTCTCCCATGTTCCTCAGTAGTTAGGACCGCATATTTAGTGTGCCACTTAAAAGCCAAAGTCATTAGTTTAACATACATATTGTGTTACTAATTCAAGTATGTAGGTGCCCCAAATGCCATATAAATTTGTATTTAAGGTCAGCTAGGTTACCTTGACTTCCCTGCCCAAGTACAGAAATGAGGACAAACTGGCCCCATCACAGTAGTGTAAAAGCACAGACTCTCTGCGTAGTAACAAAGCAACCACACCTCCAAGACTATAACTAATATTTTTAATAAGAATCTTTTATTCATCTTACTTTCTCTTCAGATGGTTTGTGGGCGACTGACAGCATCTCGTACTACCATGCTGGATTGCAGCATTTTTTAGCAAAATAGGTAAATATGCAAGGTGTCTAAGTTCAGCATTTTGAGGGCTATATAGTCTAATTCCTGCAATAGTCATGAGAACAGGGGGTGAGCAGGAGGAATGAAAGAGGAATCCCGAGAACAGATGTACCAAGCACAGACCAAGAACAGATTGTTCACCGATGGGCTGAGGCCAATTGGATGAGGTCCAACAATGCCAAGTGTTGGGTCCTGCACTTGGGTCACAATAACCCCAGGCAGTGCTACAGGCTGGGGGCAGAGTGGCTGGAAAGCTGACCAGCAGAAAATAACCTGGGAGTGCCAGCTGACAGCAGCTGAACGTGAGCTGGTGTGTGCCCAGGTGGACAAGAAGGCCAGTGGCATCCTGGCCTGGATCAGCAATAGTGTGGCCAGCAGGACCAGGGCAGTGATTGTCCCTCCATGCTCATCATTAGTGAGGCCACACCTTGAACCCTGTGTCCAGTTCTGGGCCCCCCAGTTCAGGAAGAACTTTGAGGTGCTGGCTGGAGTGTGTCCAGAGAAGGGCAATGGAGCTGCGGAAGAGTCTGGAACATATTTCCTATGAGGAGCAGCTGAGGGAGCTGGGGGTGTTCAGCCTGGAGAAAAGGAGGCTTGGGGGGACCTTATTGTCCTCTACAACTGCCTGAAAGGAGGGTACAGCCAGATCAGAGTCAGTATCTTTTCTCAAGTAAACAGTGATGGGACAAGAGGAAAAGGCCTTAAATTGCACAAGTAAAGGTTTAGGCTGGATATTGGGAAAAAAAATTCCCCTAAAGGGTTGTCAGACATTGGCACAGACTCCTCAGAGTAAGGATAGAGTCACCATCCCTGAAGGTATTGAAAACATGTGTAGATGAGGCACTTGGGGACAAGGCTTAGTGGTGGACTTAGCGGTGTTATGTTAACGGTCGTACTTGATGATCTTAAAGGTCTTTTCCAACCTAAATGATTCTTTGTTTCTATGGTTTATTTCTCTGCCAACAGCAACATTAGGGATGGATTTGTCAATTTTAAGAGACTCCAAGCAGCAGTGTGTTTGCTGTCTCATCCAATATTTCAGTCCTGTGTTTGATTACCTTCACTACAGAGAGAACATAGTAAGTATGCTAGAGGGATATTATAGATTTAAGAAATCACGGTTAATAGCATTGTTCCTCTGCTATATTAGATCTTACTTGAAAATTAATTCTTCATTCAGTTTCTATCTCTCTGTAGATGTCTGTAGGTTTAAAAAACAGAACCATCATTTTAACCATTGATTTGGAATAATTTAGATTGCTGAAGGTCATCAAGCCCAACCAGCTCAAAACAGGTCCAGCTGGGTTAAGCTTTCGCAGTACAGTCAGGCTTTGAACACCTACAGAAACAGAGACATCAAAACCTCTCAGGACAACCTGTGCCAACATTTTGCCACCTTTCTGAGGAAAATCTTTCCTGATATCCATCAGAGCTTCGCAATTTCTGTCTGCTGCCTATTATTCTATCAATGTGCACCCATGTGAGCCATATAAACCTGTCTTCTTTATCTCCTGCCTTAGCTAATGAGTAGCAGGACCAACAGCACATCCTACCTAATTGGCTCATGGATCTGCAGTGTCAGGAAATAGTTCTTGCCAGTCTTGAGAAACTTGTTGGATTGGCTGTGCACTGCCATGTTGCCCATGCAGGTGGTTAAAGCCACCCATGAGAGCCAGGGGCTGCAATCAACTCCTTTCATGCCTCTGCTGACTTCTGACAGACCAATAAAACAAAATTAGAAAAGTGGAGTGAAACTGGAATCACAGCTGATGGGCCTTATGAGCAGTGATCAATTTTTTCAAATTGGAACATTTTACCCACAGCATTTTGGTGAATATTTATTGTTCTCTAGTCCTTTTGTTCATCTACAAAATGACAGCAACTGTGTAGCAGAACTTCAATAGTCACTCATTCTCACAGTTATGCTAGAAATTAATCATCATCATGATCAGGTAATAAATCTACATGTCCATGGCATAAGCTGTGTTGAACATTAGCAAATAGCTCATATCTCTCTCAGTTACAGCTAACAACATTCCTTACCCAAAAGCCAGCATTTCAGATGGGCACAGACAAAGTATTTATCCACCTTTCTCCCTTTTATTTATCAGTATTCAGGATTTTATCACAGGCATCAACAGGCAGAGAACTATTTTGGCTTTTTACAGACTCCAAAAAACAGCTTATCTTTTTAAACTCCATTGGGATCAGACCTGTTTTCCATTCTTTATATATTTTTAAATGTTTCATTCTTTCTTTGTTTTACTAGGGAAGTTTTTTTGCTGGTGGTGTTCTACATAACCTTTTTTTTTTGTTGTGGATGGAATCATGGGCTTTGAAAAAACTAGCATAATATTCTTGAACAATTCCTGATTTTTCTCAGTGCCTTTCCACTTAAAATGCATATGCTCAGTCAGTTATGCCAGCAGATGCTCTAAGCTTTGAAAAGCTGTCCCTATTAAAGTTCCAAATGGGCAGATTTTTGCTCAATGCCCTATTTAATTTGTATAAAAAAAATCTAAATTGACTGTGATCTCTTGTACCTCAGCAACTGCACTTTTTTGGGGGTTGTAACTAACACTTTCAGCAGACTTAAGTCCACTATCAGGTTACTTTGTACTGGATACAGGATTTCCTGTTTTGCAAAGAAAACATTATTATTATTTATAGAAACACTAAGGAAATTGTCTGCAGGACATCAGCACCAAATGGCTCTCTGGTTGAAGGCATCCATGGTAAGTTTCTTGCCTGCTTTTTTGACTGTTGTTATTTCCCTCATCCCCTATAAATTATTAACTGATGCTTAAAGAACAGCCACTTTTATCTCCTAGAAATTGTTCCTGAGCTATAAAAGACCCTGATCTGTAACCTATCTTTTGCTTTAAATAACTGTGAAAACTAAGCTTTCAGGTTTAAGCAACCTTAAAGATATATCTAGAGCGTATGAAGAACTGGAGTAGAGAGATTGGCACGTTAGTAGAGACCCTTGGACACAGCACAACACCTACCCCTTTAACAGGATGAGGCCCGGAGGCAACTTATCTCAGCAACCTGGACACTGCACAGGAGACAGTGAGAGTCAACACTGTGACCTTGTTAGTTTGGGCCCAGATAAACATGGCTACATTGCATCTGTGCCCTTCCCTTCCTCCCCTAGTACACTTTCAGCCAGCTCAGGTGTCTCTGCACCCACCATCATCCAACTTTCCTGTCACGTAGAGATCCAGGTTTAATGCAGAAGAGTAAGCTCAGATATCTCTGAATCTGTCACTGTGAAAAAGATCAAGATCTTCCCTCAGTCTTCTGTTTTTCTCCTTCCATTCTTCATCTGAACCCTTGGCTTTCTGGAGCAGAAGCAAGGAATGGCCAAAGACTACTGAATCAGGAACGAGAAAAGCTGACAGCACTGGTTGTCTCATCTTCCTTTTAGCCAGCAAGTATAGGCACTGGTTTAAATTACACAAAAATAGCCTGTAAAACTCTCATCAATCTCATTTGTTCAAATGCAGCTTTTCCACATGAATCATTTACTGTGACACAAGTAAACATTGCCACATGTTTCGGGTGCAGTGGTGCTCTTACATTATTCATTCAGCCTAAGGTGCACTGGTTTGCATGAAGCTGTACTCCCTCTTTTCTCTCTTTAAAAAATTACATGAAAAAGAAATCATACAACCACATTTTCATTTAAGAGTCAAAGACAGGAATATTGAGGGAGCAGTTGTTTGCTGGCTGCCCAGCCAAGGAAAGGAAAGTGTCACATTTCAGCCTTCCTGCACTCATCCTTCCTTTCTCTTTCTGCCCATAAAGACACCTGAACTAGCTCTAGCCACTCCTGATCAAATATGGGAAACAAGGCAGCTTCATTAGCACAGTGTGCCACAAAATCTAACTTCACCTGCCTCTAAGCAGACATATGGCTATACTTCTCGCTAGCCCAAACCAGCTTGCTGTCTGCATCCAAAGTCTTTCTTCTTTTTTTTCCCCCACCCAGTGTAACGTTTTGGTGTAAGAGAGGGGAGCACCCAACAGTTGTTCAAGAAAACTTATTTCCCACTTCTACACTTAGTGAATTATGCTAAAAAGTCATGGACAGGTTTTAACAGTCTGTTCCTTGTTCTGTGCCATTTAGATGCACTTTATACTTTTTTTTTTTTTTTTCAAAATAGATTTCAGAGTAGAAAGAAGTTCAAAAGCAGGAGGCTGAATTTCAAGCCCACAAGCATTCAGTCCTGGGGTGTAAATCGGACTCCATCCCTGCAAAAAAAAAAAGCACAAAAACACTCCCTGTTGCTACCAGCTCTCCTGATCCATCCAGTGTTTTACAATTGTAAAGCTGGTATTCAAGTCCCAGCTTAGACCAAAGACACTGAACAAAAACCTCAACTTTCATTCCTGCAGGAGAAGTTTCCATTCCTCCTGTTTGCAGAGAAAAGTTTGAAAACACGACCTGACTGGGCTCAAGCAAGTTGCTGGGAAGGGAGAAGGAGCTGACTCATGATTTTTGCTACCCAGGGATTGCAGTGCTGCGACATTAGCCAGAAGAGAGCAGAATTTGAGACTTTGGAGCCTCATTCATTATTACAGCTGTGCTGTTACTCTGAAAGATGGCACTCTTTGCTAGAATGGAGGCCAAGGTAAAATGTTTTGGTTTTGAGGAGAGGTGTCAGTCAGGTGACCTCTCCACATAAACAAACTTACCTTGGAGAAGGCTGTGTTCAGTGTAGCACAAAGAGAAGACCTCCAGTGCCTTGTTCCTCCAGATAAATGACAATAAGCAATATACCACCACCAAATTTGCCCACGTGTCAGCACCTTCTGAGGGACGTCCGGCTTCTTCCCATCACATTTGGTGGGGTTCCCTTCCTAAGGCAAGAATGTTGGCTGTGCTTGCCTCAGTGTCACCATTTCTTACAAACTTCCTCCATCAACGGCCCCTAGTGAAATAACCCAATGGCCCTGCCTCTTTGTGTTGGCTACATTTACACAGAGTTGAGCCTCTTGACAAAGTTCATATTAAAAAAACAACCAAACAACTGCTCTAGTTTTATAAGAACTTCCTGATTAAAAAACACAAAAGCCCTAATGCTGTGATACTAAAGGGACAATTGCACAGGTGTGATGGCATGGGGCACTGATGTATAATGGTACATCAACTGACCCACTCCAGCCTCATAGCTGGCTAGGAAACAGTAGAGAGAGAAGGGAAAATGGTGTCAGCTTTCTTTCAGGGGAAGGGGAAGGGGAAGGGGAAGGGGAAGGGGAAGGGGAAGGGGAAGGCAAGGGAAGGGGAAAAGTTGTGAACAAAAAAAAGCGATTTCTGGTACAATTTATTGCTGAAGCTTCCAAAGCTGATAAGAATTTCATTGTCCATATGAACACATGCAGAATAAGGCAAATGGAGAACACCTCTAGAAATGCTAAGCATGAAGTATATTCTACCTGTTCACATTCTAAAACCAGCAGTAACATAATCTTGGATTAAGAAAAGCCTTGGCTAGCTAGAAAAAAATATGAAACCTGGATTTAAAGTGTGTATTCTGTAATTGCAAGAGGAAGACATTGGCAGGAATGGGTGAACAGCAAGAAGTGCTGCAAGAGGACTACCTGAGAGCTGACCATTCTGCTAGAGTTCCAGCTGAACAAAGCATGAGGGTCTACACTGCTCCTTCAGAGCGCTTTGTACCCTGAGTACTGGCTACATGCTGGATGCTGAGCTACTTGTTAAGGGATTGAGACTTGTTTCAACAAGCAGAGGTGCTGTACCTGCCCAGGATCTGGACTTCTCTTCAGAAATTCCATACAGCTAAGCAGCTATCTGGAAATCTGCTTAGGATGAGAAACTGAAGAAGTGAGGAAGGGCAGGAAGGAGAGAAGTAATGTGTGCATGTGTGTGTGTGTGTGTGAGTGTTGAGATGTTTTTTACCAGATTGCATTATTTTTCTGGCATTTCATTTCTCACTGTTGTCCTGACCTTTGGGTGTGGTGGGTTCTGAGTTTTACCCTGTGTGCCTTTAGAAACAATATTCTCTGGGCAAAATTGCTTTTCCATTTCATTGCAGCATTGTGGTTATGTATTTATTTCATAAGGAAAGGGGGTTATTTGGCAATTTAAGTTCATCTTGTGGGTGTGGTCCCTGACGATAGTTTTCTTCTGGATTAAGTCTTTGTGAACTGTTATTTCTCTGGTAGTACACCAGTGAGCAGCACACCACTCTCCAGATAGGAATTCATTTTATCTCCCATTTTGTGAAAACACCTATTTCACCTAGGTCACCAGCTACACTTTGCTGTGGCAGTCCTGGATTCTTCTCAGGGCGGGTGGCTTGGCTACCACCATCACTTTCCCTGAAGCACAGAGCCTTGCACAGGCATATTTCCCCACCACTGGCACCCTTGCAGTATCCCAGTGCTCTGTCCAAAACTAGCCAAGGTATCTCTTTGCATTGCATTTGCCTGTGGATCATGAGCCTACCTACCCCAAAGAACCTCTTGTAGCTCTGGAGTGAGAACACAGGAAGAAGGAAGGGACACAGAAGCTGGCAACGGCAAGCCATACCAGATGCCACATAATTTTTTTGTCTCGTGGTCACTCTGTGAGCAAAGAGCACTTCTGTTCCATCACAGAAGCAAACCAGAGAAGGAGTGTATTCACACCTCCCATGGCAGGTGTTTATGTTGGGAAGGGGGTCTCCCTCTTTACACTGTGTATTCTCTCTCTTTCCAGAGTACAAATAAGTACTTGAGCATGATTTCCCTCAGATGACTATGGATATGGAGCTAAGGAGAACAGCCTCTTAATTCCAGGTATGTCAGGTATGTGCCCGACATGCAGTGATGTGAGTGTATCTTTAGATCTGTTCAGCCATTTCAGAGTATGAATCTCTTTGCTATCCAAAATCATACCTTCCACAAGAAAGCACTAGGCAAGCACCCCATGGTTTGCACTGGTACCTGTCTGTTCAACATGTCCTGAATATATCATGGGAAATGCAATTCCTAGCCAGTGCATCAGGTCACACCTTGATGAACCTACTCCTTAGACCCAAACATCTGGAAAAGCAACCTGTTTCCCATTAAATTGAGGGGAGGGGGGTGGTCACTGGCCAGACACCAGGCAGGCATCCCTCCAGCAGCAGGGCCTGTGCCTCCAGCACCAGGAATGTGACCTAAGCTTGCAAAGCTTTGCCTCCAGCTGCAACGGGAACTGCAACTGTAGCGGAGCCATTCCTACAGAGACAGTAAAATCACACATATCACACCACGGTATTACAGGCACAAATTAAGTCTGGTCTGAGGCCCTTTAAAAAAATTAAAAAGGTCCGTTAGGTTTAATTTAGAATCTCTTTCCTTGCAACTACAGAGCAGATTGACAAAACAGACTTTTTAAATCACCTATGAAACTTCAACAAATGACAGGATACCAAAAAGACTCTTTTGTGCTAAAGTGTTAATTATTAAAACATGACCAAACGGTTAGTTCAATTTACAGCATCGCCATTAGAAGGAAGGCTGGAAACAATGTGCACATTAAAAGGCTATGGTATATGTTCTGTTACTTGGAGAGTCTCTGAAGTGAGAAAAGACAAGTTACGGAGCCAAAAAATTCTCCACTGGAATGGTGTTGGTTCTTTTTTTCTCTCAGTACAATCTCATTTATCTGAAATGCTACAGGAAGCAAAAATTATTCAGCCAACAAGAGATTCAAATCACCAAAAGAAATCCTGGGGAAGCAGTTCAGACAAACATTTGAACGGAATGGACAGTTTGGATGAAAATGTCAGTCGCTCAAGCTAAGTGGCAGCTCATTATCCTTCATCATTAGTTTGTGGCTGAATCACTTGTTCTCACAGTTTCCCATTCAGTGATCATTCAAACGATTTATAAAGCAATTTACAGGAGGTTTCCAAAACATTCAAGAACAGATGGATATGTACATAGCTGTAGATTTCAACATTTCCCCTCAAAAGTGTCTGTTTTTCTGCCCTGCCCGAAAGACAAGGAGGGGTGTCAGGCTGAAAAAGCCACTTTGCTGACTTAAGAGTTCACTGCACAGTCAGACAAAGGAGAAAGATACCAAGGCTGCAACTCAGTGAATTATTTAGAAGCACCTAAACACCAAACTGAGATTTGGGTTCATTTGGTAGCAGCATAAATCTGTCAAACGGAGACAATCCATTGAGTATTTCTCTATTGACTTGAGCTAAACAAGTACAGTGTATTTTTTAAAAAATAACAAGCCATACACAAAATACTGAAACAAGTTCAGTAACAATGTGCAAAATTATCTATTTTTCATCACACCAAAAAATGAAACACACCCAAACCCCCCCCCAAAAGCCCAAATCACATCAGCTCTTCTGAACTCTTTTGAGATTTGTGTCATTTAGGCTCATCTGGGGGTCTGTCCTGGAATCTACATGTATTTCACAATTTTTTTCCCAGACTATTTTTTTTCACTCAGATCTATTATGTACAATAACAAAACAGACTCTGAAGCTGTGTAGAAGTGTTTAGGTCAGTGATAGCAAACTGGTGTGAAGCAAGAACAGAGCCAGATCTCAAGACTTGCTGTAGGGTTTTTTCCTTCACTCTCATTCTTTATTTAATTTACAACCTCCAGTTCTGTTCAACTTCTTCCTTTCCCAAGTCCTTAGTAATAACCCTATTTCCTTAGCCCTTTTCCCATAAATAATTCTCCTGAAATAACATGAGGAGAACCTACTTTGCTAGCACCATCCCCCTCAGAGAAGGCCAGGAGATCAATTACTCCCATTGAAATACCCATTGAAAAGGAGAATTTCAGAACAGGATTTCACACAACAGTTTATAACAACAGTGTGGGAGAAGGAAAAGCAATGAACAACTTTATTGTGTGCTCCTATGTGGCAAAAAGAGTTAAGAAGTACCCAGACATCACTGGAAATTACTCTCCTCAGTGCTTATTTCCAACTGACTTTTCTCCACGTCCAAGTGTTATCATCTCAGCGATAGCTACTGTAGCAATATATAGACATCACCATTCCATAACTGTTTCCTTTAAGTTAGCATACAATAAAATCAGTCAGCTGTGCCACTGATTCACTGCTGCATTGTACAGGAGACAATATAGGGAAAGGACTTAAAGGACTTAAAATTAATTCTGGTTCAATGGAAAAGATCTCTAAAAAACCTGTTTATTAAATGTAGTAACTGCGTTTACTAAACATATTTTACACTTGATGTAATTTTACACTGCTTTTGAATAAAGTGGTTATTTAATTAGCAATAAAAATGACCCCATTGTAATTTTTGTAGCTAATGCTTGTAGATTATTTCTGTTGCTGTGCAAGTCTGTGAATGCAAATAGCATTATTTCAACTTAGTGTATGGTTGAACTAGGACCAGCAAAGAGTACAGTAGCAGTAGCTTTGAATAAAAAATACACCTTTGAGAGTGGGGGAGGTAATAACCTGTATTTATACATAGGGTGTCTAAATGAATCTTCCTTTTGTTTCCTCTCTTCAGAATAATTTCAACTCCAATTATGAAAGCAGAAGTAAGTGACCTGGCAGCAGAAGGCATGGTTGAACATGTCCTCAATGATATGCACAGTTTCTTAATTTCTCTGAAGGTTCCCCACCTTGGGTCAGTTCAGTCAGTTTTGAAAATAAAGATAAATATGTTTCAAGTGTTGCACTTTTGAATCTCTCGTCCAGCTTTAGGGCACTTTACTGGCCTTCTCCATTCTAAGGAAGCTTTTCTTTCCTCCAGGAACAGGGGGATCTGGACAAACAAGAATGCTCTGTATTTGGATGCAGTGAACAGGCGATAATCAGAGATGTTAAAGGCTCAGTTTAAACACACCAGCAAATGAGGTAAACAGGAAGCACAGAAGGAAAATTTTCTTTGCTCTTTCAGTTATGCTTCTTGGCACATTAATATTAATTAAAAACAAACAAACAAATAAACAGCAAATCCCAGCAACAAAACTGTTCATTTTAAACTCCCCAAATTGCCAGCACAGGGACAAATTTTCCACTGATGGAGCACAGCATAACTCGATCACAGAATTTCACCTATTTACACTGACTGAGGATCTGTCATATAATCTAATACATGAAGATGTGCTAGTTCTTAACCAATGAGCAGGGTATTATACTGACTTAGAAACATCCTTCCTTTCTTAAGAACTTACCCTCTTATTTTTCATGCTGATTAGTGCCAGTTCCATCAATTTACCTTTGGGCTTACAGCCGACACAAAAATACAAAGGCCAGACCAAGAAGATGGAGGCAAACAGCGGTTATTTGTAACAAGAAAGCTTGATCTGTCTCAAGTGTAAAGGTTTTTTACCTCCTGCAATGACATCTCCTGGCTCCCTGAGAAAACACTAATTGTCGAAGGCAAAACTGTGTCTTTTAAAACAACAGATCTTGAGCAAGCAAAGAAAGTCCCAGGGGAAAGAAAGGAGGTCAAGAAAAAATTATTCTGGAGGAAAGATTGAAGGTCTGGTGCTGTTTAGTCTAGAGAAGACATGACTAGGGGGGACGGCACGGCAGAAAAAACCCCACCCTTCCGTGCCATGCTGAATATAGTGGAAAATGTAGAGCTGGAATATGCTTTAGCTGGTACAAAAAGCTTTCCAGCCACAGGACAGGACTGGCTGGAGACATCTGCCTGCCATGATCTAAGGATGAGACAAGCAGACATCACCCGGGAGCGAGAGCGGCCAGGTCAGCGCAGTGGTTTGCAACTCCATGGAAAGGCACACAGTGGCCAGGGAGAGAGAGAGCACTCGGTCTGAGTCAGAGCAACACATCTTTTAGAGGATTAAGAGATGATGTAGGAAGTTGAGACTGCAAGTTGTCGACAATGAATACCAGACGGCCGATGAGGAGCTGCCAGCTCATCAAGGACCTGACTCAGCAAAGAGCTCTGCTTTCTGCGATTGCAGCGCCAAGGGTTTGCTGCTCCCACACTGCAGTGCATGCCTCAAAAGCCAGAACAATCTTTCTTCCTTTCCTTCATTTTTTTTTTCTTTAACTGAGGGAAATCCTAAGCCAGGGTCTCCTAAATTGGGAGGGCAGAAGATAAGTGGCAAGGGAGCTGAAGAAGGGAATCATGACTCCAGGACTCCCTGTGCTTCATGCCCACCTATAGACACACAACAGTTCTACAGGCATCTGTGATCTGTAAAACAGCTGCTTGCTGTTTTACCCCCCCACCCCAGCTACTGTGGAAACCCTCCTGTGGCAACCAGAGTGCCTGTGCTCCTCTTCTGCTCCACCTGCCTGGTCCTGGGCAGAGGATCCCTCCCCACAGCCAGAGTGGGCAGCAGCAGTCCTTTGCCACCCACTTGCACATGGGAAGAGGGAAAGCCACCCAGTGCCCGGACAGGGAGGAAAGAGAAGCAGGAGAGGGCTTTAATAGATGGTAGGTTACAACAGATGGAAGAAAAAGGGGATAAAGTGAGAAAAAAGTTGCTGAGTGGCACCATAAGAAGACAGCAAAGGGATCAACTGTTGGTGGCAGTTTACATCTCCCATGAATGGCAAATGAGCATCCTATTTTCCTCCCTGCTTCCTGCCAGCAATGCCCAGGCTCTCAGACAGTCTTTTGTTTGCACTGTCCACCAGGACACTGGCTGGTCCCATGGTCAATATGAAGCTCTGGAAATGGGTTTGCATTACTGCCTCTATTGTAGAAACAGCTGGAAAAAAAAAATGTGGATTTTCCATGTTACATGTGAATTCTGATGCTAATAAAATTTCTCCTCCAAGCTAAAGAGACAAGACTGCTGCAGATCGTTGTTCAGAAGGAAAAAAATTAAAAATATCTAGCTTATTTATTCCAGAACAATTAATTGAGCTGTTCCCTGCGGTTTGGTGTCCAAGGCACCCCGGAGAGCTGATGTAGCACCCAAAGTATCAGCACAGCCAACAACCTGCTGTGAGCTCCCACAGAATGGATCAGATTCTTGATGGAAACCTGCCTGTATACACAGGGACACCTGTAGGTCTCCTCAAGACTCCCGCAGTAAAATGCTTGTTCACCCACTCCAGATGTTTAATCAGAAAGTTTATTGGTGCATTATTCACAGTCTCACCTGTGATATTTGGTCTACTTTTATTATCTGTTTGGTTTTAAATTGTTCATTATAAACTTTTATGCCCCAGAGATAAACTTTCAATCAGTGTACTACTAAAGATAAACTATTAACATGTTCTTCTTAAGAAGCAATAATAGGGTTAAGTATTTGCATGGCTCATTTATTAGAAAAATGTGTGCAAGTAACTCAAGGAGGTTTCAGTGAGTTACTCTTTATGAGTTAGATTCAATCAAGATTTCTCCTGGCTTCAAGGCTGCAGTAATTGTCCAAGGCAGATCAGCTGCCCAAGCCTTGGAGCCCAGCCTGCACCAGGCTGATGTGGCTTCTCATGGCAGCTGAGCATGCACAGGGTCTGTGGCCCTTCCCAGCCACCACACAGCCAAACCCAGCAGGTCTCCAAACCAAGGACTCAAGAAGAGATCCGCAGGATCCCCAGGTGGCCTCTTTGCCACTGCAGTGGTGTGCTATCCCAAAGGAATCCTCAGATGGGTCAGGACAAGTGTCACGGAGAGCCAAAGGTGGGTTGAAAGACCCCAACTCCTCAAGAGCACCGAATTTGTCTGAGCTAAAGGTGATGTGGGAAGTTGTCTCACTGAGTGCACCCCTGGATCTTCCACATGGAAAAGAGTCCTGCTCAGCAAGCCTTGCCATTGACCTAAATGCAAGCACTAGAAAGTGGGCTTCTCTCCCTCTCCCCCACCCCAACAGATTTTTCTTATTTCTAAACAAGATTTATTTGACCTGAAATAGTAATTTTTATTAGCCTAGATGTATTCATTCTCATTTTCAAACTAAAATCTTCTTAAATTGGTGTTTAGAAGACGTTTTCAGTTAGAGACTGACTCGTTTTATTTATTTCTTTTATTAGGATTAAGCAAGCCAAAACCAAGATGTTCTATTTTGGATTAAATAAACCATTTCAGGTTGCCTACCCCCTCTCATGTACTTGGAGTATGAAAAAGAAATAGGCTTTGTTGAAACAAAGATGAATGTATAAAACTCTTTCTGGCCCATTTTTCACACAGCTGCAGTCAAAACCTCTCCTACTTGGATTAACTCTTCCCACTTCTTCACACAGCCTGCTCTATTCCAAGCACTCAAACAGAAGATGTAAAAAACATCTTCAAGTAAATAAGAGCTACCTGCCAGCTGCAAAACAAAACACTGGAAAGCAGAAACGAATCTCTTTTTAATCTGAAACAGAAATTGTAAGCACTGAAATTTCAGCGTGTGGCCCCACCCTTAAAACTGCCTGTGTTGGCTCTGCTTTTGGTAAACCGAGCCACAAACAGAGAGCTAAAACCTTTGGCAAACCATATCCCTATGGAGCAAATGCAGTGTGAATGGCATGGGGAATCATGCCCTTGGTAGATTATATTGGGGTGGCTTTATTGAAGTCAAAAATGGCCCAGCTGGAACAGCAACAGCCAAGACCCAGTGTCCTGAGGTCTCTGAATCTTGGAGTAAATATTTAGCATCCGTTCTTCAAAAATTTTGCTCATTTTAAAATGAGATAGCCTCTAACAGCCTTTATTCAGAAGTAACTACCAAGACTCTGCCTTCACTGGATGAGTGATTTTCAGCTCCTCAACGTGTTTTTCACATGCTGGGAAGAATAAATAAGGTTAAACAAATAAGGTTAAAAAGCAATTCTGTTCCCTGAGCAGACATCAGAGAAATTGCAGCTTACAGCACAGACATCTCGAACAAGACAGGATTCCAGGGGCTATCTTCAGTGCTGTTTGTACACAGAATATGGACCACTGTGACTGCACTGGTCTAGCAGTTATGGCAATAAAGTCCTTGGCCACTGGGACCGAGTTTGCATCCTTTTTTTTTTGTTTTGTTTTTGTTTTACTCCATTTCGTAGGGTCCGGCACCAGAGCCTAGAAGCTCACTTAGTTATAAGCAGTCACTCTCTATTGCATCCAGACATCTCTAAGGTCTTTTCCCTTCCTAAATCTCTTGCTTTTATCAAATCAGCCTTGTTCCAGGCTGTGCCCATTGGCAGGCAGTCTATTCTGTGTCCTGTCTCCCTTGCTCCTTCACAGAGAACCTGGCTGTTGATGGGGAGTTGAGTATCACAGCTCAGAGGCTAGAGGGTTTTCAGCTTTTTCAGAAGAGAAGGAGCAAATGCTTCATGAATGTCCTCTCCTCCTCTTACTCCTCCAGGACAAGTCTGCAGGAGCTCTCTCTGCCAGGTTAATGGGGCACTGTGGGCACAGGGTTCCCACACTGTTGGGGAGCACTTTGCCCTTTCCAGGACAGTCCCTTTCCACCACAGCAGACTGTCTCTGACTGCAGTACCATTCAGATTGGTGTGGCTGAGCCAAAGGCTAACTCTGCAGCATTCCCCACTATGCAAAGCCAGGATGGGCTTGCATCGTGAACACTTTGTACAGTCCTGGATGTTCTTCCACCCACACAACTTAAAAAAGATACAGTGCAAACTGAAGTGGGGTCAGAGGAAAGCAGCAAAGAAGGGTCAGAGGTACAGAGTTGTTTGCACACAAGGAACAGCGGAATGGCCCAGAATGCTACAACCTGGGAAACAGAAGACCTGGAAGTAAAGGAAAGGGTTTAATGCAGTCAAAAATCAAGTAAACATGAGAAGCATGGAAAGCTTAAGTAGAAAATGCCCATTCACTGCCTTTTCCTGTGGAACTCACAGCTGGTAGTTGGATCAAATCCTATGAAAGAGGGTGGTTTTGCATAGTGTGCACTTTAACTATGGAATGCCAAGACTGTACGTGGGCTCACAGGGAGACTGGACAAGCAAAAATCCACTGAAGGTGGTTCAGTGTACTGCAGAACTTCCGGCTCAGGTAACCCTGATCTGTGAATAGTTGGATGCTGGGAAACCTTCTGTGGGAGTGGCATGTACACTTGGACCCTCATAACAGGCATTCAGCCACTGTTGACCTCTGCCAAAAACTTCTTCCCAGACTAGACAGACCTTTAGTCTGCCCCAGCATGATTTGCTACCACACATTCCCCACGCAGAATCATGCTCTTCCTTTTTTCCCCAAGGACTGCAAGTTTATTTCACTGGTATGACATGTAAACACTGATGCACAAAGTCTTTCCTCTCTTCCCCAGGGTATGGCACACCACATCCAGTCCCACAGCCACTCTCCACTCTGCTGGGGATCAAGCCACATTTTTGTGCTACCTTTTTGCTCTTCTGTCTGCTCTCTGAAAGACAAAGCCTCCCAGCCCCTCTGCCATGTCCTAACGCTGTTTTCCCCTGGCCCAGTGCACCCAGAGCTAACTGAAGACTTGTCAGCTTCAGAGGAACTTCTCAGGGAGTAGGGGGTAAAGATATCACCAGGGTGGGAGGTTGAGGGTGAGCCCAGAGAGAAGGGATTTCTGCACCACTGCCTCTAAGGACTGGCCAACATTAGCAGTTGCAATAATTTTCTGGACATTCAGCAGTTTTTACCTTGGCTGTTAAAGGCAGCTTGGGTTAGGGATACCATAGTGGTACCTGCACCAGCTCTGAAGGCATCATCAGAACCCTCACAGTGGGCTCAGGCAGACAAGTCCTTGCTGGGCCACCCTGGTCCAGGCAGGGCACGACAATCACAGTCTAGTTGGGGGAAAAACATTAATATATGCTGAATTGACAAATTTCCTTTTGGGTCAGCCCAAACCACTACATTTGACCCAGTGTGAAATATTTCTTTTACTTTTGGAAACAAAAGTCTTTTCTCTGTGTTCCAATTCAGTAAAAAGTCTTGTTTTGAAAATGTTCATGGCACAAGTGTGTTTCAAAAAATATTCTTTTCTTCTCTTACATTTAAAGGGGTTTTTCTGACTTCAGCACATTTGACACAATTATTAGCTTTCCCCAACCCTCCCCACCAAAAAGAAGTGACACTCAGCTGACCTCACCACGGGATCTCTGGCAAAAAGACTGCAACATGGTGCCATAGTGGTTTCCATAACACAAATAATCATGCCCACAATTAAGTAGGACAGTGTTGGGAATGGACCTGATCATAGACTGTTGAAGCCTAACTCATTCAAACCAGAGAGGAAGCAGCAGCACAACCAGTGAGGTGTGGGCAGCACCACAGCATTGAATACAGAAAACACCCATTTACGTCTTGACACAGTTCACTCCTAGGTGCCAATGCTCCAGGGGTGTTAATGGTAATTTTAGCTTTTTGTATAAAATCAGGTAGGAGACAAGGGCTTAGTGGAGGCAGAAAACACTGTCCTACCCCCCACAGCTCCTCTGCTCCTTGTACCTGAGCACTTAGGCCTCTTCCTCACATTTTAGGAAGATTCCAGTGTTCACCTATGCATGTTCACAAGATATGCACTGGTTTCACTAAATTATCCTCGAAAGTCTGTTTCATTCAAATTAAATTTGTTTAACAAAGTTAACTTTTTTCAGGCCAATACTATGTTCTACAGTCTTTTTCAAGTGTGTCCAAAGGCTCTGATTCTCTGTCAACATGAGTTACTAAGAAATCCCAAGAAACTTTGGAAAAAGCTGAGTCTACATTTGAAAAGAACATGCTAAGCAGCTTGCCAAAATATCCTGCCTAGCCTCAGAGAGATGTCTCAAGAGTGTGCAAGGTGTGACTGTAGGATCACAAGATAGTACCACAGATATCCTAAAGCCCTGAGTCCTACAGCACTCCCAGAGGTCCTATAAGAATCTGTTTCCTATTCCCATGAAAAGAGCCCATTGTAGCCCCTTGTCTAGAGTCATGACATTCCTATCCTCCCCAGAGACTGAGCTTTAATATTTCTTGTTTTCACAAACTGTTCACCACGGTAGCTCACTCTGCAAGTGCACCTAATAATAGTCAGTTAATTCATCATTTCTGCTGGTCTCATTAATCTCCTTCTCCCCTTTCACAGATAAACCACATTTAATGGCTGTGTTAAACAAAAAGAAGCATGCCAAAGACTATCTTGCATACTTCAGGAGGATAATGTCCTATCAGATTTATCTAGGAGCTTAAATCCCATTTTGAAAAAGTTCTATTGGTAACTTAACTACTGAATGCAAATTTCATGATAATTATTTCAAAAGGGGAAAAGAAATGAAAGATTATTAGTTTTTTGTTCTTTGTCTATATGTCAATATTTCGATTTCAAGTCCTCATCATAGGACTTTCCTCAGGTGCAACCTCATGTGTTCTTAAAGGATTTGCCCTGCAAATGTGTCTCTCAATTTCCTGATCCCAGATGTAACCACTCCAAGCAGAGACCTCAGCTCAGCTTGGCAGGGGCCATGCTAAATCCACCTCCCAATCCTATCTGCCACTTGTGTTATCCCAGCAAAGAGGCCATGGCATCCTGCCATTGGATGCTGCGTGTGCCTGTGCTGCCCCAAGGCCAGGGTCTGCACTGACGGCAAGCAGCACACAGCATTTAGTGCTCCCCCAACCCTTGCTGTGCCTACCCAGCACACCCATATGCTCCAGAAACACCACTTTCCACTTCTTTGTTTATTTTTTAAAGCTGAGTCTTTGATCTTCTAGGTAGTAATAATTTTCCAGCCATCAAACAGGCATAAGGAGTGCGGTGTGTGCCTGCCACAGCCCCAAACCACAACTGAGAGCTCTGAATACCCTCTATCGTTAGCCCCAAAAGGACACCAAAGCCAGGCTCAGATGCTGAGCCCTCGCTGTCTCAGCTAAACTTATGTATTTTGCTGTTAACTATTTTTGAAACAAGATGGGAGGGTGTGGCAGAAGCCAGACGTGGGGATCACTTGAATGTGCCTGCATCTTTCGCTTAAAGCGAGCCCACCTAAAATATAGAATGGATTTTTACCTTGAAAGTAGAGATTTATTGGGGGATCCTAAAATAGATAGGAAGGGGAAATCCACAGCCAGAAGGCAAAATTGCTGACAGATTTTCTTGGAACACAAACTATGACTAAAATCATGCATTTCTCCCAAACACCTCCCTTCCTTTTTTTTCAAATAATCTTTTTGTGGGTTTGTTTCTTTTTAATTGCAACAGAATATAAAATCTCCTATTAAGAAGCACAGAGTAGGAAATGCTGAAAAATGTCGGCATAGGAGAATTTATTACCAAAGTTAAATTAAAAAATTACTTTGGATCCACAATCAACAATGTCTCTCCAGCCTCTGCCATCCTAAGTGCTATCTTCTCCTGCCTCCCTCAAATAAGTACATCCCAATGTGCTAGGTGTATCTCTTCACAGGTTTGTTTTCAGCCATGGTCAGTTTGCTTTTTTGAGGGACTGTTTACATTTCCTTTAAAAATATTTCTCTAAGTATCATAAGGTTATACTGTTCTTCGGCATTTTAGCAGTCTTCATGAGCTCTGGTCTCTTGCATGCTTTCATTGAACAGCTATTTTTTCCTCACCCAAAGATTTCAAACCCTATCACATGCATCAAACATGACTAAATAAGTGTGTGATGTCTGGAAAACAGTCTGATGAGAATTTTTGGTGTAGAGATGACTGTAAGGCAGAAAAGAAAAAAAAGAAATTGAACTTTCATTAATCAGGTGTTTTTCTGCAGCATTGCAGCATGAAATGGTGTCAATTTTTTGCCATGCTTTGGAAGGCTGCCGGCTGCCCATGCTGCGCACAGGAGAGCCAGAGCCTCCAGCAGGATACTGCTGTGGCTACCCTGGCAAACCACCTGCAATTCACCACCTGTGATGCACCACGGCCCCTGAAATGAGACAGAAATCAGGTGGGTTTGTACTTTAATAGTCATAGAGACTGCACAGACAGTTGCATCTCCTGTAAAACACACTAGGAATCATGGCCAGCATTTATAGCTACAGCCCCTGCCATTTTCAAACAGGAATTACATATGCCTACTGCAGACCAGAGTGATCACTGCAGACCAGGGTCTGAGCTCATTACCCTGCAGTGAATTTAACATAATTCAGTCACTCACAGCTGGTACTTTGGACTTGCACCAGGGTCACTGTGATCAAACTCTGCTTCTCTGCCTGTTTCAAAAAGAATATTTAGAAAAAGATGCCAAAAGTATCTTTTCCCCAGTACAGGCACAGGCTAAGAGCATGTCCTTGATTATTAGAGACCTCTCACGGTCTGGTCACATTTATTTAAAATATTATCATCACCTCTGCAAAATTCATACTGTCCTGCAGCATTTGGTGCTCCAGGGGGCACAGTGGGACCAAGCACCACAATGAACACAATGACACAGCCTGCAGAATATTTTGGGTCACTGCTTAGTCAAGCTGTTGACCAAGCCTGCACACAAGGATCCTGGCAAGGCTGGAGAGAGAGGCAGAGCCCACACAACATATACTTGTCTAGCATCATGCAGAAAATGGCCCTTCTATCTGAATCAATGCTCTATGTAGGTTGATTGCCCTGCCAGCAACACTGGGCTCAGGGATTTGACTGCCTAGGGGAAAAAGTGACACTTCATTGTCTTAGAAGTATGGATGGAGCATAGGGCATAGGTAGCCTGACTTGATTAGATTCTACACTTGTTTCTGAGAATGAGAATTAGAACTGCCTCAGCTGATTGATGGTGGAGACTCAGACCTGCCACCACAGCACATTGTGGGCATCAGCTTTTGTCCATCAGGACCTTGCTAATTGCAGCAAATCACCTTTACCTTGCAACCCCTGCTCCTGACTTGGGACTGACGGCAGACTTCTTCATGTGCTCACTGCTTGAAGGTGCTACTAAGGGAGATCAGATGGAAGTTAGAGGAAGCAAAGTAAGAGCAGGTAAGTTTGCATTCACAGAGTGTCTGGAGAGCTAATTAGACTTGGTTTTGGTGAACACACTTGGGGGTAATGATACTAATCAGCCAAGCTGACTTGCCATTTCCCTGGAGACCTTCAGTGCATTAAAGGAAAAAGACATTACATTATGATTTTGACACCCACGAAACTCCATGCATGCTTTCTACACACCACTGTTATTGGCTGCTTGTGGAGGAATTCAAAAGTGTCTCTGTCTTTCTGAAGTTCCTGTAACAGTCGTGGTTCTGCATCCCCACAATGCTTTTCCCTGTGGGATGCTGGCAGCCATCATCATCTGGAATTAGCCTGGGCAGTTTGCCATAATTAGGGCCCTAGTTAGTGCTGCAGTGGGAGCAGGAGCCCTCAGGAGGCACAGTGCCTCTTTGGGTGCAGTCCCAGGGCAGAATAGGTGACACGAGCTGGTGCAGGAGGCTGAGATCATCAGAATATCAGACAACCTGAACACCACGAAGATGAGCAATAATGCAATAACACCAAGTAGGATCTCCCTCAATGACTGAGCAACAACAATTTCTGATATAAAGTGGAAGTTCCTCAGTATTGAAACACCAAGGACAGAAATCTGAGTGTGCTGCCGAGCCCCAGGATAAAGATACTGCAAAGATGCAAGGGAGCCTTGTGCCATTGAGGCACCAAAAGAGCCATAAAGGTCTGCAAGGCTGAAGTGCCCTAAAGACCCAGTGCCCCATGACTAGAGCAACCCTTGAGAGCAATCTGTCATAGCAGCATCAGGCAGCCAGGAGGAAATCAGGCAGATCAGCAACAAGATGCCCAGTTGGTAAAATTAAAGTAGAAGCAAGCAAAGCATTTTAAAGCCGTGAATAAATACTGTAAATACCAAAAGAGAAAGGTTTACAGGCCTGAGGGCAGCAAAGACACTGTCATAATGAAGTAGAAACAGAAATAGGTGGAGCAGCCAGATTGAGCGCCTCTCTAATCCTTTCACAACACAGCACCATAAAAGGTCTTAAAGTAAGGCTGGTCAAAATTTTCCATCCAAACTTCTCTACTGAACATTAAAAAGAGTACTTTTTTATGATTACTCTATTTTTTTTTTTTTTTTACCCACAACAGCTGCTTTCCATGAAAATTTTCAACATTTTGTGGAAAGGCCAAAAAACACCCAACCCTCTGTTTATGGCAACTAAACATTTTCAGACAAAAAAAAAAATTAATGTTTTTGGTGAGAATTAAAGAATGGCCTGTAGTTTCGAGACATAACTAATCCCTTTGTTGCCAAACACTGAATACTTCTTGGTTTTCCACTAAAAAATCCAAATTTTTCTCTGGGTAAGGGGGGCACTTTCCAGACCAGCAGCTCTTTAAATATCCAAATAAAAAATTCAAACTCAGATCCAGCTTTAAGGGATGGCCAGTGCTGAGATCTTTGTAAAGAAGGAGTATTGGGAGCTGGTCAAAGAGCAAAACCAAGCAGAAAAACAGAGTGATTCTGGACAGGATGCAAAGAGAAATGGAAAAAACAGGAAAACCAGTGCGGTGGGTTGATATTGGTTGGCTGCCAGATGCCCACCAAAGATGTCCTATTACTCCCATCCTCAGCTGGGCAGGGGAGAGGAAACACAACAGAAGGTTCCGAAGTTAAGGATGGGGAG
The DNA here is from genome assembly GCA_026261815.1 of Monarcha castaneiventris obscurior. Classification (NCBI taxonomy): domain Eukaryota; kingdom Metazoa; phylum Chordata; class Aves; order Passeriformes; family Monarchidae; genus Monarcha; species Monarcha castaneiventris. The sequence continues at coordinate 14,018,938 of JAMPIT010000510.1, read as the reverse complement.
AAGTCTTCAATTACCATCACAGGCAAACCAGACTCTACTTTGGGAAAATTTATTGATTTTTTTACCAATCAGAAGAGGGTAATGAGGAAATAGAAAAAAATCTTGAAACACTTTCCCATCACCCTCCCTTCTTCCTGAGCTCAGCTTCTCTCCCGAATCCTGTACCTGCTTCCATCCAGCAGGACAGGGGGCTTGAGGAATGGGGACTGTGGTCAGTTCATCAAAATTTTTCTCTGCTGTTCCTTGCTCCTCACCCTCTGCCCCTGCTACAGCAGGATCCACCCCAGTGAGTCCCTCCCACAGGAGACAGTCCTTCATGAACCTCTCCAAGATGAGTCCTTCGCACAGGCTGCTCTGGTGTGGGTCCCTTCCACAGGGTGCAATCCTTCAGGAACAGACTGCTCCAGCATGGCTCCCCATGGGGTCACAAGTCCTGCCAGGAGCCTGCTCCAGCATGGGCTTCCCACCAGTTGACAGCCTCCTTTGGGCATCCCACTGTTCTGGCATAGGGCTCTCCACAGGTTGCGGGTGGAACTCCGCTCCCCTACGGACCCCCATGGGCTGCAGGGACACATCTGCCTCACCACGGCCTGCACCAGGGGCTGCAGGGGAATCTCTGCTCTGGCACCTGGAGCACCTCCTGCTCCTCCTTCTCCACTGACCTTGGTGGCTGCAGAATTGCTCCTCTCACACATTCTTACCCCTCTTTCCCACTGCAATTGGTCTTGCACAGTAACCATTCCCCTTGTGAACTCTGTTATCCCAGAGAATCCACTGTCCCTGCTGGGCTCAGCTTTGCCCAGTGGCCAGCAGTGCATCCATCTTGGAGCTATGTGGCATTGGCTCTGCCGGACATGGGGAAACTTGTGGCAGCTTCTAAGAGAAGCCACCCCCGTAGTCCCCTTGCTACCCAAATCTTGACATGCTAGCCCAATGCAACCATCAAAAAAGAAAATAATGTAAGCTATTAGGCTGGGAAACGCAGAGAGAGAATTGGAGCTCAGATTGGTGGTTTTGTTGTAGGAAGTGTCAAATGGTTTGGTTTTGGATGGCTGAGAAGCAGTTTGCAACTGAGCATCTAAAGACTTGGAGACCAAGTACAGTCTTGAATACTTGGCCACTCAGTGGCCCTGTCTGCCTCAGTGTCTTTGGTTGCTTTATAATGATAGAGAAATGCAGGGTATATTTTTTTAATCTGCCTTTGCCAGGGCAGGCATTGTCAGGCCTGAAAGGTTTCTCTAGCCCAGAGAAATATCATTCAGTAAAATAAATACATTATTGAAAGAAGTTAAATCAAAATCTAAAATACTAACATTTACTGCAGGCATCTTATATGGTGCTGTATATTAAAAATAGTCATTTAAGGAAACTTCTGTTGGACTGAAGCCAACTCTTCTGTTTTTAGTAATAAAATATTTCATCTCATTTCACCTCTAACTTTTGATCTTGCGGCAGGTATCACCAGAAGATGGCAGGGTAAGCCAAGGCAGCTGTAAATGTCATCATGCATTAGTATAGGACCTGCAGTTAATTTAAACCTGTTTATTTGTGTGATTCACTTGCTTTTGTATCACCTAGCAGCTTACTTTACAAATGCAATTTTAGCCTGGGGTAGATTTATCTCATGAAATTTCAGGTTTAAACATGTTACTGCAAATGATTCCCAGCAGCTGAAGCGATAATAGAGGCCAAATTGCAAAAACTTCTGGAGGAGACAAAAACTACTCTCCACGGGGCCCCTATAACCTCTGAAAGCTTCACCAAGCCTGAAGAGAGCTAAAATGTAACACATCTCTCAAAAGGATGCAACTCTCTTTGAAAGCTGGGGAATACACTGATGGAGCTGATGGTCTGGTATCTATGAAAGAGAAGAAAAGGTAGTAAGAAAAACATTCCTGGAATGAAAAACTCAAAAGTGCATCACAAGGGGTGGTCTGAAAGCGGACCCTGTCATGGTGCTACAAAGGTTCTGTCTCTGGCAGTGACCTGGTCATAGAGACATCGTCATCAGCATGTGTCCACCTGGACTGGGGAAAACGTGGTGGATGAGGAAGGGAGGAAGGGAGGGAGGGAGGAAGGGAGGGAAAAAGGAAGGAAGGAAAAAAAGGAAGGAAGGAAGGAAGGAAGGAAGGAAGGAAGGAAGGAAGGAAGGAAGGAAGGAAGGAAGGAAGGAAGGAAGGAAGGAAGGAAGGAAGGAAGGAAGGAAGGAAGGGAAACTGTGAAAAGAATATTTAAAAGTAAGGGAAAATGACCAGTCTCCTCATCACAGACAGTTTAGGAATGGAAACAAAGGACTCACAGAAGAGGAAGAGGCTGGTTTCTTGAGCAAGGATAAAAGGCTGTCTAAGAAAAGGAAAGTCTAATCTTGAGTCTCTTCTTCCTTCAAAGTTTTACCAAATGGACACACACTGAAGGATATGGTTTTTGTGAGGGTGGAAGTTCCAGGTAAGCATGAGGCAAGCATGATGCTCACATTGCATTTCTCTTTGGACTCAGTGGGGATGGGAACTATTTGTTTGGCCTGTAAAAAGCCAAAGGGAGTCACAGCCAGCAGTGATAGAAGAAGAAGGTTAAGAACAAGAAGACACAAAGGGAGAAGAGGAAAGCATGAGCGGGACATGTGGCTCAGTCCAGGGTAAATGGCAAGGCTATGCAATTCCTGAATTTCCTCTGGGACCAATCCCAGTTAATTTTCTTTAAAGAAGCTCTTTTCATTTCAGAGTAGTTACTTTTGGTTCCCATGCTTGTGCATAAAGTATTATGGTCTTTTCATTAAGAATGTGCACAAATTTCACTCTGTAGTGACATTCATGTCAGGCTGGAGTGCTGGCAGCAGGTTAACTTCAACCTCACAAAATAAGCATTGCTTATTTTCAGTCCCACTGTAGGGTGAAAAAAACATATAGTCCCTTCCGTTGGTTTGCTGCTTAAATAAAACTAAAAGACATTAATGTAAACTGTGAAATAAAAAATCTTTAAGTTAATTAATTCTCCTTCACTAACCTGAATTTTTAGGCACTTTTCCTTAGAGCAGGATAAATTTAAAAACCTACTTCTGAATTCATTAAGGCCAGTATAAATAAGGAGTAACGGCTCATGCTAATGGAAATACACTTGTGTATAAATTAGCAAAACCAGATTTAGTTTCACTCTGTTTTGTGTTATACTATGTCTAGTTTCACTTCATCCTCACAGTTACATTTCAAGAGGTGTTGCTGTGCCTTGCACACTTGCACAATAAGACTATTAAATAAACAGGGATACAATAAAAATATGAAGTTTCAGAATATTCAGGAAATCATCATTTCCTGGACGTGAATAAACATTTTAGAAAAAACTCACCCAGCAGGAAATGGAGCTATCTGAAGTGGCCAGTAGGTTCAGGGGATGTGGAAAGGGATTTGTTCAGAGGCGTTAAATAAACAGAGTAAAATGCCTTGGGAAATAGTTGCCTTTATTTGCTTTCTTGGCTAACAATGTTCATTTTACATTCAGCCTTCAGCACAAGAGACACAAACAGGCCCCGTGCAAGATTACCAAGCTGAGTGTAAACTGAGACACAGCCTTCCTGGCTCTGCAGGCATCCTGAATTGATAGCTAAGGGAGATCACACTGCCCTGCTCTACTCCTGAGTACCATAACTGTGCATATTAAGTATTAGGCAAGTTAAATATTATCAAAATAACATTTCACTGCTCTCAAACATCACAGGTCTGCTTATCCCTTGGCCAACTGTCCTCCAAATCATAGGAAACAATACAAGCATATATTGATAGAAAAGCTTGTGGCATATCAAAACCTACTAACCAGGAGATGACATCAAACCTTAAGTCTAAACCTCAGTGACATAAAAGGGAAGAATGCAAATCCTGACTTTCATGCTTAGATCTTTACAGTCTTCTGTCTCAATACATCTGTGAAGCTGACACAGAATTCCATTAACATTGTACTGGAATATTGCAGAATACAAGGACCTTGCTGCATTTTTCAGCTCTAGCCATGCTTCAGGAAAACAGGCTTTTCAGTCCAGGCCCTTGAGCCACAATCAGATGGTGAGCACAGACTATATAGTTTCCTTGCTTTTTCTCCCACTGTTGTCTCTCCTTGCCTCAAATTCTGGTGAGTTTTAATTCCCCACCATGACACTGTGGAGAGAAATGAATCGTCTTGAACTCTCTGAGTGGTCTTGACTCAGACACCAAGAGCAAGTTTTTTTAAGTTTTCTACATGGGTGTCACTCCTATACCCCAGAAAAATCAATAGATTGAATGTAATTAAGACAGTTACCATGCATAAGGATGTCAGACTGGAGAGAAAAAAATGTGTTCACAACTTTATGTGTCAAAACAGTTTAGTAAATTTATCCTTATTTTCCATATGCCTCAGTTGCTGGTGTGTAAGATTGAGGCTGTAACCCCTTTACTAAGCCTGTGGAGGACATGAGGACGAGTGGTCCAAGAGCTGTGTTTTCCTGCCCAGCTACACAATGCTTGGCACCATGGGTCTTCAGCATTACTTGTTAATAAAATATTAACAGCAGTGATGCCATCTGGATCTGCATCTCACTGCCGCTCTGAGGTCCAAGAGAGCAGCCTTGTCAAGGGATATGCTCCATTACTGGAGTTGTTGTTCATGGAGCTTCTGGAGAAAAGATGAAAATGTGGACATGAGGAGAAAAACAGGAGGGTCCTGGGTAATTAAGAGAAAGGGCAGAGAAAATGGAAGAGGTAGTGGAGAAACACAGTGAAGGAAGAAATAATGTGTGAAGAATAAATGGGGGGAGAGATTACAGCCAAAGAAGCCAGAAAACATATATTAGGAACTTTGAAAAGAGGCAGAAGTAAGATCTGGATGGATGAGAAAAGATGGACCAAGAGAGCGAGGGGAAAAAGTTCCAGCAGGTCTGATAGCAGAGCTCTGATAAGGCTTCACACATTTCAAAATAGAAATACGGGCCCCTCCCCAGAAAAACCGGGCTTCCACTGCCAGCAAAATTGTTTCCACAGCTGAGACTGCAGTGCCAGCGAAAGTCTGCAATCAGCCCATCCAGGTGCTCTGAGATACAGGCTGCACCAGACTCAACCCATCAAAGCAATGGGAATGAATATGAGGGCCAGGAATTGGGCCCCTGCTTGGCTGCCGAAAAACGAGAATGTAAGTAGCCAAAAAAAGACACATTTAAGGTATAACTCAACAAAAATAAGAAACAGACCTTTTGATAGCAGATGTGAACAAATCAAGGTCATGGTATAAGAACCAGCTATTCTGCAGGAGGGACAAGGACTCTGGATGCTGCTGCAACAGCCTGATATGCCAATTTGCAGACATTCCCTCTATTTCAATTTTTAAACTGGATTTACACTGGCAAACTATCCTATCTGAGCTTTTAATCAATATTGTATGAACTACATGGCCTGCAGAGATTCAAAGCCTCATCAGTTTTCACTCTCTTGCATCCCAGTGAACACCAGTATGACTTCTCTGATGGGCCCTGGGTCTCAGCAGGGGAGTACACCAGGGTCAGTGGCCACTACATCATCACCACCACCGAGCTGCAGCACTGTTTCATGCTGTCTCAGGGCATCCAAAGGCAGGGCACTTAGTACTGCTTGTTCCACAAGTAGATGTACTGACTTTGTGGGGGATTGTTAATCCAACCAGTTCTAATAGGGGCGTGACAATTTGGTCTGATGGAAAAGAGGGCGATACTATGACCCAGATCTGTTTTTCCAAGCATAGTTCCAACACATTGAGTGCATTATATAGCTAGGGGTAGGCGAGATTTTCTAAAAACAAAATAGTAACCCAAATCCCAGTGAATAGCCCCTCATGGATCTGTGGGAGCAAACAATAAAATTAGGCTGGAAGGTGCCCTCTGGGGCCACGTCCAACTCACCGCTGTTGCAAGCAGCCACGACATAGAGTCTCCTCATAATGATTAATTCACCTTTGTTTACTAGGGTGTCAGGCGTTATCTATCTAACTATGTCAAATATTCATCTTTTTATCTCTGCAACACAGAAGGTTTTGTGAAGGAATCCAGTTCTTGGACCAGAGAGGGAACAACATGGCTGCTCATGCGTCAGCTTCTCTTGGCCACTGTCTGGTCTTTGTTTGCACAGGACTTGAATGTTCACAACATATATTTAAACTCACAATCAAATCCTGATATGATTCAAATTTATGGGAGTGTTCCACACTAGCAAAACTGAACCAAAGCCTTGCTCTGCTGGATGAAGATCATTTTAAAGATAACCACCCACTTTCCTGGGAGGCTTTCTGCAATCAACAGCTGAATGACTCTGAGTGAATGTAACTGGGCTCACATATGGTGCTCAGCATGTGACTGGCAAGATCCCTGCCCTTGTATTACAGGGGATATGGAAAAGCTACCACATCAGGAGATGGTGTTTTCCCCAGCACCCCACAGCGCTCCATGCTATGCTTAGGCTGTCCTCCCTCTGCTAGCCCCTCGCCTGGGCTGGGCTCCACTTCAGCTGTGAGGGAAGAGACCCGGGAAACTTTTCACCATTGCTCTGTCTTGAATTCACCTTCATTGCAAACCCTCCCTGAAAAATACCCTCCTGTAGTTACATCAGCACTGTGACAACACTGAAAGTTTGCAGTGGCACCCAGAAGGATTTAATTTAAGCAAACTGTTGGGCAGTTTTAGAGGAGCACCAAGAAGGACTGAGTCTTGAGCAACTTCATTTTGTGTTTTCTCAGCACATTCCCTAAAACTTCTGCAGCAAGAAGCCATGGATCCAAATTGGTTCTGTTGGCTGCCTAACTTGCCTGAGGATGGTGCAAATCAAACAGACATAACCAAATCTCCTTTGCTTGCTTTCAAATCTGCCCAAACACAGCATGCAAAGTCAGGCAAGGCACCAACTTGACACTGATTTTGCAGCCCTCATGATTTCAGGCTCCCTTAGATGTACTCACAGCCCCCCAGTGCTGACAGCAAACTCTTTCTCTGCATGAGGCAGAGCAAAAAATGATGGTCTACTGATCCCATCCAAAGCAGGAGGCTAGCAATCTCCCTCTTTGAAAGAACAAATCACAGGCAACGCAGAAGGGACCAACTTGGCCCCTGGGGAAGCTCAAATCCACCGTAAAGGAGAGAAAGGAATAAAGACAAAATCTACCACGAACTTCCAAATGAATGATACACCTCCTGGGAAGAAGACAGTATATTTCTTTCGGTAAATCATTAGTCACAAAACAAATTTCAGGTTGGCTGATCATTCTCTGAAGTTTGAACAAATTCAGTAAACTGGTTTTGACAAAACAAATTAAGATGGGGGGTGCATTTTAACATATCAGAAACAGTTTGTTTAGACATTTTCTGAACATAAGCCCTTCATATTTTGAAACATTTAACTTTCTGGGTACTTAGAATCAAGGTCATGTAAATGAAGGTCATGCAAATAAAATTGATGGTAGCTAACTTTCCATCCAATAACACGAAATTAATACCCTCAGCTTAAAAATGGAAGATGTAGGTTGGATTTCTTCCTGTGGCTCAAGGAGCTGCATCCACATTCCAGAAAACTCCACTGGCCATAAGCCAGTGCTGGTGTGTTTCTGCTCTCCTGGATCCTTGTGGATGGTGCTGCAGTCTGCAAGTGTCCTTTCTGACTAAAAGGACTGGCTTGAACCAAAGCCTCCTACCCTTTCGGAGGACAGTAGTCATTTAGCCAGTTGTTGGTCCCTCTCAGTTTTTCCTGGTGCTCTGCCCCACGTGTGAGGCTCGGGATGCTCCAAGGAGGAGAGCACTGCCGGGAGATGAGGATGACCAATGCAAAGGAGGGAGTTCTAGCCAGGGGCACAGCTGGCAGAGCTGCCTGCAGCAGCACATCCTACACTCCCTTGCAACACGGGCAGAGTAGTAACGAGGGGTTCCTTTCAAGTCAAAGAGATGTGCAAGCTGCTGCCAGCTTTATGAATTTAGCATTTAATTTTCTTGGCTTTTACCTCAGAACTCCCAGCAACAAACGTAAAGTGACTTTTCACCCCAAAATTTTGGGGGTTTTTAACCTCTTTCCACTTGGGCATATTAAAAATCCTCATGCTGGGAGAACATGATCTGCATTTCAGTTATTTATTTCAATTACTTTGCAGATCAGCAACAAACTTATAACTTGGTTATTTACCCAATTCCTCCTTGCTGCCCTCATTTGACCTATTCCCATTTTATTTAGATGTTTGGCTAAAACAGACTGGTTTTTTCCAAATTATCCCAGGAGCAGTTGTCTTTTTACTTCGGATAAGGCACTAAGGAGGCCTAATTGCTCACCCCATCCCTGGAAAAAAATTTAAAACTTAACCTTACTAACATATTGCTTCAAAATTAATTTCATACATCACTGTCTGCATTTCTAGTAGATAGAGTGGAAAATAAAGAATCCATTTGTTTGGCATAAAAATTTTTTTAAAACCCACCATAATTTTCCAATTTCATGTTTTTTAACATGCTTCATTGTACAGCTGAGGGAGAAATCAGCTGAATTTCCCTCATGCCTGACCATATGATCAGGAGGCAGCTACTGTGGGTACAGTTCTGTCAGGGAACTCTTTTGAAGTCAGAAGTCAAAAAGACTTTCAGGGGTTTAAACGCCTTTTTAATGTGGTCTCTTTTCTGTGTGGAGTGCACTCCACACTTAAAGGGCTTTCTATGTGCCTGTGAGAAATGCCTTTCTTGAAACTCATTTTTCATCTCTGCTCTACAAAATCTGTGCAAAAGCTGAGACCACTCAGTAGATCCTCACATGCTTCAGTGTGTGCTCATCTTAACCATGGTTCTGTGAGGTCCCAAAACCAACAGAAGTTTAGTCTGGATCAGATAATGCAGGTCACAGTCTAAAGGCTGAATGCAAATTATGAAGGTAACAAAAAACTTCTTTTTCTCCTTATTCTCTTTAAAGTCAAGGACATCTGCTTTGCAATCAACTCATTTTACTTTTCTCAGGGCAACCTCATTGTATTTTAATTTGTGGGCCATCACTCTACATGTCCCAGGCAGGTACCAAGCTTCTGGAGGTCAGGTAGGACCAGGTCTTTGTGTCCCTCCAAACACAGGTTGCAATCCTCTGGGGCAGGACAGGCATCATTACACTCCAAAAAGTGACTTCTCAGGGAAATATCAGTGGGCGTTGCCTCAAAAAGGGTAAAGGGTTTCCTAACATAGTAGAGCTCCTTGCCTCCTCTCATCATGACACGTCTGGTAGGAGCTGCCTCAGGTGCACAGTGGTTTTGGGGAAGGCTTGGTCTTTCCTCCTGTGGCACCACAGCTGGGAGATGGCTGTCTTGTGCCAAAACACCACCTGCAGTGTGCTGGGCACCATTGGTGAGGCCCATTGTGGTAATGGAAATCAGGTGGCTGTATGTCCTTCCTTTGAGCTTTGAGCAACAGTGGAAAGAGTGGGTCTGGAATTGCCTACTTCTCCCTTTCCTCACTGACTTTCCTTCCCAGTGTAACCATTCAGGTTGCTGTGCACCCCCAGACTACAGGGGGGAAAAAAAAAAAGAAAAAAAGGAAAAAAAATCCAAACGGTTTCTGGAACATATTTCAGTTTTCATCGTCTTGTCACCCAGTCTGAGTGCAACAGTCAAAGTAATTATGCAACCTTTTAAAATATCACAGTGACATATGAGGTAATGCCACTTTCTACTCAGGCTCCGTTGGGAGCTGCTAGGCTGAGCCCTGCAGTCAGCCGTGTTTTTGGAGCAAGCACTCATCCACCTTCATTTTCACAGGGAAACAGGAGTTCCCAGAGCCCAGACAGGATGTCATGGTGCAGAAACACCCCTCTGATGTGAAAGTCTCCTTCATTTCTGAATGATTGTTTGACGAAAGGAGGAGTTGCTGTAATTCTGATTTGGGAAGATAAAATGTTTGTTATCTGAATAGGTCATGGATCAAACTGGCTGAGATCAGCTGTGAGAGTGTGTTCAGCCATTGAGAAACATGGAATTAAGCTAGAGCTGTAACATTTTTATAGGCTGATTGCTAACCCCTCTCCACAGATTTTGCCTAAAGTCACCTAGAGTCTCTGAGAAAGCAAACAACATGTTTTCTTTTACTAGACCCGTTAGTTGTTATTTTAGCATTTCTTTCATAGTGAGCACATGGAACAAGCAAAGCCTGACTAATCCCACAACCTTTTCTTCAACTCCATGCAACACAGCAAACCCATCACATCCCCCCAGACGGTAGAAGAATGAGAAACTGCCCATTCCACCCCACCCCCCTCACAGTGGGTGGGAGCCCATCACCCTCATAATTTCTCTCTTTCTCACTGGATATTTCTTCAAATGTGGCCTAGACTTGAAGCTTACATGAAATGCTGAGGAATAGTCATGCTTGGGGCATGGATCAGCAGACCTAGCAGGAATGTTTGGTCCTTCCTCTACACAGTCTGCTTCAGTGAACAAGGTCTTTGTCCTGTGCAAAGGTGCCAGACGTGTTTAGGCTCTCATAAACCACTCCAAAACTCAGCCTGTGCATACACCTGAGCATATGTTTGCACGCAGACAGAGAAGTCTGGATCAGGAAAAGGAAAGACTCACGATTAATAGACGACACTGACGTGTCTGGGGACATTGAAGAGCTGTGCCCCATGAAATCCCTATTCCCCCAAGGAAGCAGAGTATTTTTAGGTTGGAGAGGACAGACTTGATTATTTACACGATATGTGATTCCTCTGTCCAAATGTCTCCATGGAGAAAAGATGTCCTTGGGGAGGACTGCCTCTTTGGATCTCCAGTAAGAGAAAAAAGTCTTTTTTAAAACAAGTGACAAAGAGGACCCAGGCAACTAAAGATAATCACTCTTTCCTTGCTTCTTGGAAAAATTAAGGAGCAAGTCTTTATGCAGGTCATTTTACTGCAAGTGAAGGGAAAGACAGCAACTGTGAACAGCCAGCATGGATTAATGGATGTTGAACTCATCAATAACCTGGACAGGGGAACCTAATGAGCCCTCAGAGAGTCTTTTGGTGACACCAAACTGGGAGGAGTGGCTGATACATTGGATGTTACCCAAGGACTCAGCCGAACTCGAGAAATGGGTCAGAAGGAGCTTCATGAAATGCTACAAAGATGAATGCAAAGTCCTGCAACTGGGTAGGATCTAGCCACCCTGTTCAGCACAGACTGGGGTCAGCCAGCTGAGGCACTGCTTTGTGGATGCGGATCTTGCTGATCCCAACTGTGGGAACAAGGACTAAGCACATACTGAGCTGTATGAGCAGAAGTGTAGGCAGCATTCTACACTTGGAATGTGTAGGAAAGTGGTTACTGCTCTCTTCTCAGGACCTGTGAAGATACATCTGGAATAGTGCGTCCCTATTTGGGCCCTGATCAAAAGTAAGGAAAAATTTTTACAGTGATGGTGGTTGAGCACTGGCACAAGTTGCCCATAGAAATCGTGACATCTCCATCCCTAGAGGTACTCAAAATGCAACTGGACAAGGCTGAGCAACCTGATCTAACTTCAAAGCTAGCCCAGCTTTCAGCTGAAGGCTGGACTACAAGACCGCCAGAGATCCAGCCTGAATTTTTCCACAATTCTATGATTTATGATCGCTCTCAGCAAATCCTGTGCCATTATGTTGTTGAAAAAATGGTCTATACTTTTACAAGGGGAATGTTTCAAGCAGTATCAGCACTTCCTATTAAATTTTGGCAAATGCATATGTCAATATTTTTAAAATGTATTTGAACATTGTTGCTTTCATTATTTTCCCTACTTTCAGGAAGAAAATAGTTTATTAGTAAACATGAATTTCTAAAATTATATCATAAAAATTCTGGCAAAACCCTCTGGAAATACATTGTAAAAATAAGCAGAAAAAGTATCAATTTCAGATCATAAGGAGTGGAAAGATCTTCAGAATGTCAAAAATAGTGAAATAATTTAACTAGCTCTGTAATTTCTATAATGCAATAAACATATGCATTACCTGCTGGGTAAAAACCATGAAGACATTTTCCATTTGAATTAAGCGAAGTCAATCCCATAATTTCCATTCTTTGGTGCTCATTTTCCTTAAATTATCTCCTGAAAGAGTTTCTTGGCAAATATGTTCCCTGGAACAATTCACTTTAAATAAATGTTGCACACATTGCAGAAAAAGCAAATTTCACTTTCATAATTGCCCCACATTCTCGCTACAAACTGTAGCATGTGAACAGTAACACTGCACATAACCTTCATGCAAGTCTGGACACACGAGTTTCCAGTAGCAAATATTTATGATTATTTTCTCATAAACATCCAGGCAGATGAAGCTGGCCCTTCCTTGTTTGTTTATGCTTAGCTATGCCTTCAGCGCAATGACAGCAATTCCTTCTTCTGATGTTCCTATTGGTGCTGCCAAGAAAAGTAACCCCTTTGTATATCAAAAAGCATTGGTTTTATGGGAGCACCTGGGAATCTAACAGCCTATCTATCTGAGAAACAAAGAGAGCTCTGAAATACCAGAGGTGGCACAGTCTGCACCCTTTCCACCTGTATTATTTTATGGGCTTGCACAAAGTGTTGCTAAGACCTCAAGCAACCTAATATGCCTCTAAATTTTCCTGATCCTAAGGATCCTCGTAAACTGATTTAGTTTGTGTGATTGCATTATCTCAACATGATATGATGATTGTACTTGGATTTTCCTCTACAGAGTTCCAGACCTTGGGCTGGAGTAATGTCCAAGATACGGCTGAGTGCTCATGCAGCACGTGGTTAGAAAATCTCATCCTGGAGTAAACTCTGACCAACATTGATCTGAGAGCAGACACATATCCTCAAGACGGAGTTAATAAGGAACAGATCCACATCACTTCCACCAAAATCATTGCTTATCAGGCTGGCCAGTATTGTGTCACTGCTCTTTCATTTTCTCTTTGATTGTCCACATCTAAATCTTACCTCTTCTCTTGTAGTAAAAGATTTGTCTTTATTATTCTATGTACCAAAATACTTCCAGTTATGAATATTAACAAATATGTCAGTAACTATGTAATGTCAACACCAAGCAATTCTCTTAGTAGACAATAATATAAGGAAAAGAATGGAAATCCTTTTCACTGAACTTATTTATTTCAAATGAAAACACATACACGGAAGACACAGAATTTATGATAAAATGCACACAAACCAAAACTGGGCTTAGCTCTTCATGCAGTAAAAATGGCACTACTCCTGTCATGTTTCTTCTTCCTTCTGAATATCAGTATTTTTTAATTTCTTCCCTTAAAAATATCGTATTTGTATTATTACCCATCTTTTCTCCCTAATTCAGTGCATGTTTTTTTTTTTCTTTTTTTTTCCAAATGTTTACAGCACATACCAGGTTACATTAATGAAATTTGGACCTTCCCTGGATTTTTAACAAAGCCAGTAAATAAGATACATTTTAGAAACAATCTTTGCAACACCTAAAGGCGTTCCAAACTGTTCAGTTTTGTGGACATTTACCCAGATTTCATGTTATGTGAAATGTTTTTTTAAAATTTGATTTCATTTTTTGGGTAAAACTTTATGAGGCTTAGAGAAATGCAGTTCTGAAGTATAAATGCTGTTCTTCATCTTGCTTTAATAAGTATGATGAAGTCAATATGGTTATGTTTCCTTTCTCCAGCTGAGACTCTGACCTTCAGTATAACATTTACCTCATTTTCTTCATCCACTAATTAGTCTAGGCTATAAAAATGGTTTGTCTGGCAACATTTAGTCTTGACAAAACAGTGCAGGTTATTGATCATAAGTTTATTGTCTTCTAGATGTTCAAAGACTATTTTCCTTATCAGATGTTGAATTCTGGATTAAAGTACTTTAAAAATGGCAATTGCTAAAAATATTCTCTTTTTTGAGGATTACTTGTGTCCTTGGCTTCTCATTGCAGTCATTTCTCAGTGCTTTCGGGTTTTTAATAAATAACTGCCATAGTCTGGTAAGTCCTTTAGCTTGCTAAGACCTAGTTCACATTTCTTAACCTGTTTGTCTTAACCATATGATGGAATTCTGCAGAATTAGCAACACGTCAGTTGTTTTAGAAAAGCACTTTACAAAGGTATTCATTGCCTCAGTCTCTAATTGCCACTAATTGTGTCTGTTCACAATTCATTGTGAATTTTTTTCCTAGGTTTTTAATCTTGCACTCTTTAAAAGTTAAGGGTGAGGATTTTATTTATCTTATTGATGTAGAAGAGAACCATTTCTCCTCAAAAAGAAAGAAAAAAAAAGGAGAGAAAGGCATTTTCTTTAACCTCAATGACTAATTCACAGGACACACACAAGTTCACCCAGTTTACACTTATTCCACACCAATACCAACAAAAATCACTTACTGAATACAAGAGTTTCTAAGTAGACTTAGCTAGCTTTCCTTGCCCTTCACCCCGCTGTATATTTTATGACCTGTCCTATTGTGATTTGAAGTCACGATCACTTGAACAATCTCATGTTGAGGATACATGTGCTCTTCTCAGCTACAATCTTAATTCTCTTCCACTCATTGGAGAATCACAGAAAGACTGAGGTTGGAAGGGACCTTTGGAGCTTATCTGGTCCGACCCACCTGGTGGACCACCTACAGCAGGCTGCCCAGGACCATGTCCAGTCAGCTTCTTACTGCCTCCAAGGAGGGATAATCCACAACCTCCCTGCACAACCTGTGCCAGTGATTGGTAACTGTCACAGTAAGTAAATGTGTTTTCCAATGTTCAGAGAGAACCTGCTGTATTTTAGTTTGGTCCCATAGCCTCTGGGGCTGTCTCTAGGCACCACTAGAAAGATCCTGGCTGTGTCCTCTTTACCCTCCAAGTATACACACTGAGGAGCTCTCCTCTGAGCTCTCCTCTCCTCTCCTCTCCTCTCCTCTCCTCTCCTCTCCTCTCCTCTCCTCTCCTCTCCTCTCCTCTCCTCTCCTCTCCTCTCCTCTCCTCTCCTCTCCTCTCTCTCCTTCCTCTCCTCCTCCCTCCTCTCCCTCCTCTCCTCTCCTCTCCTCTCCTCTCCTCTCCTCTCCTCTCCTCTCCTCTCCTCTCCTCTCCTCTCCTCTCCTCTCCTCTCCTCTCCTCTCCTCTCCTCTCCTCTCCTCTCCTCTCCTCTCCTCTCCTCTCCTCCCCTCCCCTCCCCTCCCCTCCCCTCCCCTCCCCTCACAGAAGAGGTGCTCTGGTTTCTTAAACATTTTTGTGGCCCTTTTTTGGAGTGTCTCCAGTATGTCCATGTCTCTCTTGTTCTGAGGAGCCCAGATCTGAACCCAGCACTACAGGTGACTTTGCCCATTCACATTAAAGAGGCCATGGACCAATTTTTTGGGTTTTCATCAAATTTTGCGGAAACTAATCATATGTACTCTCCTACAATGAGTAGGTCTGTCCTTGTTGTAATGAATCAGAGAAGCTTTTGGTTGCCAGTTTCCCCATTATTCTCAAACCAGCACTGAGCAACACATCAAACCCCATTAGAGTCAATGGAAAAACTCTGTGCTGGTTTCTGCTGGTGGAAGTTTGACCAGGACCCCTCCGGGCTGTACTGCACCTGGTTAGCTTGAACAAAAATTATTTGTTACAGCTTCTTAGATGGATTAGAACAATTTTTCAGTTCATGTAGGAGGATATTTAGATGAGCTTTTAAAGCAATGTTTTCCTCTACTATCCAAGGAAAAGGTGACCGCTGTTCTCATATGTTTACCAGACTTATATTACTCATCTCTCCTAAGTCCATTAAGAAATAATACACTTTTTTTAAGATTTTGCCAAACAACAAGAATGTAAGCTTTCCTGTGCTACCCCATCAATTACTTCATGGCTATAGTAGAAAAGTTACTGCATTCAGGGACCAAAGGGTGATTTACTCAGCACAGTTAGTACAGTTAACTGAATCTTTGGCTTATTTAGCAGAATGACAGGCATCTGCTAACACAGAGGCAACAATTTTTGAAAAACTGTCTGTGAAGAAATGACTCATGTTTTGGGAAGCTCTCAAAAAGTCATTTAAAGTGAGGGCACTACAATTTGAAGAATGTAGCCAGTGTAATCTAACAGCAGCAGTACTTCAGTAGCAGTTTTGGGAAGTATCAGGTTTTCTGACCGCTTCGGAGATGTGGAAAATGAATCTTTAGTGATTGCACAGATATAATCTCAAGTACCTCATCTATAATCTCAGATAGTTGCTACAAATGCCAAGATTGCTTCATTCCAGAGGGGTGACCATCAGGCAGACCCTCCATGCTCTTTTAGCTGAAATTCCATCACTTTTTTTTCTTCCTCTCTCCTCTCTGTCATCCAAACCCTTCCTCCAAGAGTTTTCACTGGATGGCTATCTTGAAGTAAATTAAGTAATCCCTTACAGATTACAGCAAAGCACTGCTGGATGTGCTAAATAGGCTGGGCTGTACAGAAACTAACAGTAACTCTCTACTTCTGGGCTTCCTCACCCTGAATGCTTTGAACTATGAAAAAGGCTTTTCACTGGGAAAAAAAAGCTCCCCAATAAGAGGTTCAGTGGAGGGAGTAAAGTGTTTCTGTTCAGACCTGGAATGAAGGACTGTAGGCCCGACTGGATGGGGCCTTGGGTGACCTGGTCTAGTGGAAGTTGTCCCTGCCCATGGCAGTGGGATTGGAACTTTATTAGGTGATCTTTAGTGTCCCTCCCAAACCAAACCATTTGATGACTCTCTGACCATACAGCATGGCTAAAGGTGTCAGAATGAAGATTCACTTAGGTATGTATTCTTACCATGCTGGTAGTTTTCCTTTAATAGACTGATTGCACAATCTCACTTCAAATAATGTCAGAAGAAACAAGTAGTCAAAATAAGATTCAAGCAGTTATACTGTAATTTAAGGATTCTAGTGTTCGAAAACTTACCTTTGTATATACAGGCATCAGGTTAATGCTGAGGCTTCCTAAACTGGCACCAGCCTCATTAACAATGCTGCTGTAACTGTCTACTGGCACACTGGATTACTGCCATGTGCTGAAATAGCCTTAAACAACCAATCAATGGACTACCAGGACACGGCCATACATGCATCAAAACAAAGATTGTAGGCTTCAGATTCCTACCTCCACGGACATGTGTTACTGGTTCAATTCCTACAGCATTCTCCAGGCAGTGCCGATCAGAAACTGACATAAGGGGCTACGTGGCTACAAGCAGGAACCTTGAGAAATATGACAAAATTTGTTTCACAGGCATGACTGACCCATGGAACAACATACATTCTCAAAATATAATAAACACAAAGATGAAAGAAAAGATTGCAAACTGCAATATTTTTCTTATTAGCTCAGTAAGAAAGCTGCTGATGAGAACTGACCGCAAAAGATGCATGAACAATGAGGAATGAAAACCAACATTTAAATACTGTGTAGGAAAAATATGAAAATGAAGTAGTCTCAAGACATAGATCGTTAATAGTGAAATCAAGGAAAATTTTCACAGAGATTTTCTCCAAGATGGCAGCTGCTCTTAGGAGCTGATCCAAAGCCTACTGAATTCAATGGAAAGATTTAACTTCAGTGGACTTGGGATAATTTTTACTTTTGGCTGAGAGAATTGCATTACTCCAAGTTAAAAGAAAAAAGACTTGGCAAATGATAACTGAGACTACATCTCATTTAGGGTCAAAAGACCTTAACTGCTAGACCAATTCATTCCTGATATGATTCCATCATATCCAGAGGATTTGCAGAGTCAGTTTTGTGGTGACTGATGACACCATTTGTGATTTTCAATGAGTTCAGTTTGTAGGTCAGGGTAGGATTTGATCCAGGGGATGCGACTGAACTGTAAAGTTTAGTTAATTTAAATACAATAACCCTATTGGTTTAAATAACTGCAGAAGTTTTTCTTAACACATTAAATGGCTATATTTTATGGCTATAACCTCACAGCTATGAAATACAGCTCTCTAACGATATAACTATTCCATATCATTTTCTTCCCAACAGCTGCTGGTGGGAATTTCACTGTTTCTGAAATAAATACAATATGCATACATACCATACATGGAGGGAAAGGGAGAGCAATAGGAAATACAATGAGCTGACTCAAGATATGTTATTTATTTGCACACATTATTAATGATCTCATAGCTCAGAAGTGGTGGAGGGAACCTGAGCCACTTGCGAATTATGAAAGGTCATCAATAACTCATAGCAATATATGACACATCCATTCAGGTCATCCAGACTTACTCCATGCTTGGATCTGTTTATCTAACACCAGTTTTAGTTTAGTCTGTACTGTGTGTAGATTTCATAGTACATCATGTAGCAATGAGACCTCTTGGCAACACTCCCATGTAAGATGACTAAGTCTGAAGTACAGGAGAACCTGAAACAAATTTTCAGAGTATCAGTTGGTTGAACTGAACCACACATATCTACTTCCAATGACATGTTATGAGCATTAAGTAAAATAACTTAGATATAAATATATCAGATTGGTTGTGTGCACGTGCATCTGTAAAAACACTCTCACATTTCATACAGTTGAAACTCAAAACTTTTCCTTGTGCTTGTTTCTCTCCCTAAGAAACTGAAATAGCAAACATGCAGCAGAGATTACTTTGATAGTAATAGCAAAAGACACTCAAGTACTACAGAGATGAGCAGAGTAGAAGAATGAAATGAATTACTATCCAGTTTTTTACTGTCTTAAAAGAAATCTAAAAGGCACATTTTATTCCCAGTCACGTATCTGAAGCTCAACAATTAGGTATAATCCATATAGAGAAAAGGGTATAATTTACTTTGCTATTCTTAAAAACTGTGCAGGCTACAGTTACACGTTTTAATTATAGCTACTTTGCGACAGCTCTCAGACAATAAACCATATTTGAAAATGCAATTCTGAAAAAGCACATTATTTTCAACAGGTTTTGTACAAGGAATCTTAATAAACTGATAAGCAAATATTAAACTCCTCTGCCAGTTCCTCTTGGTAATACTCACTACATCAAACTGACCAGGCAGTGCCCATTATTGACTGCCAAAAGTTCATGGCAGTACCCTGGGGCAGAGTTCATTTCTTCCTGCCCCAAGCACCCCTGTGGTCACCACTTCTTGAGCTAATGCAAGCTCGGTGTGGGAAATACATGGCACGTGGCACACCGTGGGGAGCTGTGGTGAGCACACATTCTAGGCAGTGCTGCATACTTATAAGGTGCCTAATGCTAGCACTGTCATCACTACTCACGTGTGCAAATTCTCACTACAGACCAGTATCCAACAGCTATATGGCAAGACAGGATGCATTTTAGTAATCTACAGATGTGCTTTTCGGGATGGCTGCAAACATTCAGGCCTTTGGACAAGCACCCCACCTGGCTCTATATCAGCCCAAATGCTACACAAACTATTTTGTAGTGTTCTTGCATCAACTCGGCATGAAAAAAAAAGTCTCCAGACCAAAATCCTCTGAGGATTTCTCACATCACACATGCTGTTTGTAGGCAGAGATTGAAGTCATTTATCTGCACAGTTGCTGTCCAATCTGAAAAAAACCCAAGCCAAAGGGTCTTTGATATCAAAGAAAAATTAATTCCATGCACGCAATTCTTGTTCTTTTCAACTACTTAAATCAAACTCTCATGGTAAGTCATTTCACATTTTATACATGAAATAGAACATTTTGTTTATAAACCAGAACACTGCACAAACATCATTTTTGTCAGGGCAGGAGAACAGCTCTCAGGCAAACAACAACACAAATCAACCCTTTCTACAGGCACTCCACACCACAAGAGAAAGTGAGGGTTAGCTGTTTACAGCCAGAAGATGGAAGAAAGCTTGGTCCTGCCTTTTGCTGTCAAAACCTTCCCTCAACTTAATGGCAAATGTGCCTATCTAAAAGTGAGAGGACACCCTGAAACTAGTTTTGATTCTTTCTCCCTCACTTACCCTTTTATAAAGTTTGCTTTTTCCCCTCCTATCACCCCAAAATTGGCTTTAAACAGCTGAGTTATCAACTTTTGTCAAACTGATTGTTTTGGTTGGTTGGTTGGTTGGTTGGTTGGTTGGGTTTTGTTTTTCAAATAGGACAGACAACTTTCTCAAAGTTACAATAAAAGTATTGGTTGTAACATGACAACTGAGTGAGTGGCGAAGCATAGTGGAGGATCCTCATCACAAGTACCCAGAGCTGCAACCCACAAAGCTCAGAACTGGACAATGTTATAACTGAAAGGACCACCAGATTTAAAGCCTGAAAGGGGTGGCTAGGATGGCCGAGGTTCTGCCAGGAAGTGTTTCCATACCTGACATGTTTCAGAAAGTAAGTGCAGGGTAATAAAGGGAATATCTGCTCTTTCAACAGGTTGCCCACTGGTCCTAAGTATTAAAGCCAGCTCAGAAAGCCAGGCTACACTGAATTTGCCTTCTAACCCATGAGAGGATGATCTTCTGGGACCATGGAGAGATTATTTACAGAGCTCTAGAGAAGCTCACATATCAGCTACTAGCATTGCTCCTGCCCTGGGGACAAATGGAGGCCTGAAGTCTACAGTGCTTCCCACAAGGCTACAACTCTTCAGATCCAGATGTATAAACTTCAAGTAAAAGAAAGAAAAGCAAAGAGCCTATTGGTTTACAGTTAGCACTTCTTCCAGGTATTGAATGAACACAGCAGATCTAATCCTACGAACCTGATTCTGACATCACCACATTAAATATATTGAGAGGTATAAATATATACATCTCAATATATTGCACTATCTCTGTCAATTTAAATCAAATCACTGCTGATTTTTCCTCCTATTAGATCACAGTTAGGCAAATGAACTGTTCAATACGACTGCAAAAGTCAGGTGCTTTGAGTGCAGTGTTGATGGCTCCTATGCACATACTTAAACACAACAAAACAGAATACTCCAGAGCCTGACTAACACGAATCTGGCATGAGACCAGGATCTAAGCCTTGTTTTTCTCATTCATACATCATCACCACATTTTTCAAGTGCCACTGTCATTAAGTTAAGATACAGAGCAATCCATCATTTAGAACCATTAAGTAAACATTTTTGGGTCAAAAATATGACCTTTCATATAACTTGGTCTGAAAAGAGGAACACTTTCGCAATGTGGCAAAGGGAATAAAGCAGAAGAATTCATCACACAAGCAACAAGTAAATTTAAGCACTTCATCACTAATTAATTATGATTTCCACCGGATTTATGCTTCATGGTTGACTGCACTTTCAAACAAATCACAACAATGAACTCATCCTTGTATTACCTACAGCCCCACTAAAATAACCACAGTCCCCTCCTTTCTCCTCACTCCAGGGCTCCTCAGATCCCTACCACAACATCCTTATGCCCTTTCTATTCCTTTTTCTCCTAGCTATATCTTTTATCAACTTTGTCTAGCTTGCTGGTGGGCCGAGAGATGCCAAAACCTTTGCAGGGACCAGAACTACAAGAACACAGTTTGACTGGCCAGGACACCCCATGTTGGTTGCTCGGCCAGTCAGTCAGGAATCAAACACTTTTCCACAGCACAGTCCACAGCAGTGCTTCAGGTGCCCTTTGATGAATTCTGCCACATTTCTCTTTTGGAAGGGGAAGACAGGACATGGTGAAGGTCAGACAACTGTGGATCCTTATGCTCTTTCACCATACACCTCACAGACCTTTTGCAGAAACTTTGTATATTGAAGACTTAACCCTCTGTTAAAGCTTGATGAACTCTGCTTGTGAATTGAAACAATAACAGTGAGGAAAAGAACTGACATACCCACCCACAGTGTGACTACATACATAATCTCCTTACTCTAAGAGCTACCACTGATACCACACAAGCGCATAAAAAGGTGCCGCTTTAGTAGAAGGCTCACACAATTTAAAATGCTTCCTTTTGTGCAATTTTCGTGTAACTGCTCAAAACAGTAAAGTAATGCACAGTTCAAGCTGATAGAGAAAATCTGGGAGTTGCAGAGGTAGGTTGGTAGATCCTCTTTGCTGACTAAACCACCTTGGCCGATGGAAGGACACTTCCTTTAGCTTCTCTTCACGTGTCAAATCTAAAAGTAAAAATTATCAGGGCTACAAATTACCTAGGATCTTTTTGAAGCTTCTTGCAGTGTTTAGAGGAAGAAAAATATGTATTCAACTCACAGAAGCACAATCTTCTGTTAACAATAAAGTTTCTATGCTTTTGCAAGTCCTGATGTCAATAATTACCCTTCAGCTCCAGAACAGCTCTTCTGTGCTCAGGCTTTTGCTTCTATCCTGAAAAATTGCTTCTTCTGCATTCAAGCCATAAGAACTGCAGCTATTCCCAACTACTTTGAATTCTAGTTAATATTTTTGATGTCCAGTGTTTCCTCCATTTAATCTATTTAGGCATTTGTAACAGATGAGTGAACGACAACAGCTGATAAAGACAACAGCAGAAAGGCACACCATCTGAATAAGATAACTCACAACCCCATTTAAAAATCAGTCTGTTCTGGTTATCACCTTCCTCTGCTTCGGTTTCAGCATGATTTTTAGCAACCATGCTTCTCACAAAGTCCTAGACTCAGCAAATAATGCTCAAAAGTTAAACCACTCAAACTGGAAGTAACAATGTTCTGAAATAGTCTACTGCTTTCATCCTTTAGACAGCTGCTACTAAAAGAAGGATGGTGTGGAAGCAGAGAGGAAAATGGAACAGGCAATTATTTTTCATGTGTAAATCAGTAAGATTCTCTAGAAAGATTGTGTTAGTTAGAAAATAAGCATTCCAAAAATGTACAGCATTTTTTTCCTGTTCATAGTACTTCATGATCATGAAGGTTTGGAAATACCCACCAATTCTTTTCATCCCAGCAGGAGCTAAGGGTGTTAGTCAACATGCCAGGATGCTTTATTACCACTGAGAGCTCAGGACAGTCCATCTGTACCGTTACGTGAAGATGGAGAGTTGTCCTCTGGTAATTAATACATTTCCACCTCTGTCTAATTAAAGAGATCTAGTGCATTCATTCTCATTAAAAAAGAAATGTGGAGCTTTGCAATTTCTCCGGTTTGGGGTTGTAAAAGAACTTCAAACACCAGAATAATTTTCTAAAAGTAATGAGTTCCCTCGTTCTAGTTGGTGCTGCAGCCCCGGTAATAAAGCATCTTTGCTAAAAACTGCTGTCTGCAGACTGATTCATTCTGGTGGCATGAGAGAGAGATTCAGACTGGGAGTGCTCTGCAGGGAATCTGTGACAGTCTTTCATCAGCTGCATATTCTTGACTTATAAAAACAAAAGCAAAGGCATATTGTGAAGATCATGGAGCCTCATTGCAGGGCTGCAGAGTGTTTTAGCTGAAGATTTCAGACTCGGATACAACAGCGTACTTGAGAAAAGGGTGCCGTATAAACTTAAAATCAAGTGTGAGATTTCTGTCTCCATTGCTGTCTGTACAAATCAACGAAATCTCAATTATTCTCCCTCGAGGCATCTTGTGGATTTTGCTTGTCTCTTAACAGACCCACTCTACTCCTTTGAAGTGGCAAGTGGAGACAGTGGCTTGCCTCTCTGGGGTAATATGCATAATGAATCTGTTCACATACAACTGCCTCCTTTCTTGGCATATCTGCAGGATACATGCACCAAATTCTCATCCAGATCATACCAGTGTAAATCTTGAACAATTTAGACAGAAATCATTACAGCTGAGGAGAAGTACCCAACAGGCTCCAACAGGAGACTGGCCTAAGCAAAGTCTGCAAAACTACTGTGAAGACACCTGAGAGAAATGTCTTCAGAAGGCAATGCCGGGGTACTAAGCTCCTAATTTACATGACCTTGCTTGGCTTTCCAAATTAGTCAGAATTAGGGAAGAGACAGAAGCTTGGGCTACAGCCCACCTTCCCTTTGCTTTGCACCTTTTGACACTGCTGGGCCTCCTGGGAGGAGCAGTTGTTTTGCTCCTTTGAGTGTGGGAACCACAGGCATTTCTGGCGTTTGCTTGCAGAACTTTCAATATATTCTCCCCTCTACTCACACCCACATTAAACATAAAAGACAGTGTTTTCCATCAACACTTATCAAAGTGCCAGTACTCTGAGAATAAAAACTAAGGGAAGAAGGGGAATTCAGCTAAGAAAATGAAACCACTGCCTTCAACCCATTGAAAACTCTTCTAAAAGCTTTTTTTCTCCCATATTCCCTACCAGAGTGCCAAACAAACGGTAATTAAAATATATATTATGCTCAAAGGCACAGATTATTCTTCCCACTGGATTTCTTGAGTGGTTCTCCTGTCTTCTTGCATCAGTGTTTCAAACTGTGAGCTTTCTGAGACATGACTTTCATTATCTCTGGGTCATTAGCAGCTCATAACTCAATGTCAGATAATACTGATAAAGAGAGACAAAGGGCAGACCCTTTTCAAATTGTGGAGCCAAATGTATTGCACTGCATTGTGTAAAGTCAAAACTGTACGCATTAGTTACCAGGCACTGACAATGCTGGACACTTGTCTGGCTAAGAAAATTGGATGGCATGGCACACTGCCTTCAGCACTGGGATTCACACAGCTTCTCAAAGAAACACACTGACAGCCCCACTGAGTCAAAGATGGGTCTTCAGGGATCTTGGTCACTGGAACAGAACCCAAGACCCAGGTTAGTTCAGGTAGGGCAGAGTTGTAGCTTCATAAAAATAATCTAAAAATACTCCTGAAAACCCCAAACCTTGCATTCTACTGTGATCAATAGGAACCACAAGCCACAGCAATGTGTTTGGACTCCCATATAACCTTGGAGTTTCTCCCCAAATGCAGAAGATGCCTCCAGCTACACAGCACTTACAGTGGGCTCCATGGGATCTGCCAGAATCACCCAGGAAAGCAGGCCTAGGATCACTCTTTTAATAATCTCAGTATTTTATAGGGAAAGTAATTTTTTAAGAGTATCCTAGTGACTAGCATTCACTTGGGAAGCAGAAGACCAGCCCTGGGGCGCACCACACCAGACGAACACTCTGACCCTGAGCAGCTTGAGTCATCTCCCATCTTGGTTTTCATTCAAGCCATATGAATCCCACATTGTATGCAACACTATAACACCACTTCAGAAGGAAAGGTTGGACAAACCCTCCCACACGACCTTATTTTCATGGGTATGACTCAAAGTACTCCCCAGTTCAGCAGTGAATGTGGGTTTGAATGCCCTCAGGCTGATGAGGGTGGTGTACCCAGCTTACCTACTCCTTAGTCAAAGAGTCTAACTCACAACCTAATATGTAAAGGCATTGAAGTTTTCCTGTTGGGGCTTTTTTAACTGAGGAAAGGACTGCTGATGGTGAGTACGTTCCTGTCTCATGTCCTCTATGCAGGGAGCATGACTCTGCAACCACATCCTTCAGGTAACCATGAAAAATACATCTCTGATAGTTGGGAACATGGTGCGGCCCAAACACTGCTAGTTCTGTCAGCATCCAGAGGCTCTCTGGGACCAAACTGGAGATGGCCAGATGAGGAACCTGCTGAGAAAGTGAGTTTGGGGAATCACAGATTTAATTCACCTGAAACTTACAGAGGTGGTGGTAATCTTATTATAAATCTGGCTCCATCTGGTTTTCTTGCACTCACCTGAAACATCCTCTTCCAGGACACTGCCACTTTTCAACAAACCTCACTAGCTGCCTGAAGCAGGGCTCCAGAGCTCAGCCTTCACCATGGCTCACTTGCAGCTTTCTGGAAGCAACCAAACAAATGACAGCAGGGTGTGGATATTCTCTAGGACTGCTGGTCTCCTAAGAAGCTGAGTTATTAGGCTGCACTGAGAGCAGTATATGTATTTTTTGCTAAAAGATCTTCAAATAAAATAGCTTTTTCCACATGACTTTCAGAACCTTGTTTTGTCAGCAGAACAAAAAAAAAGTTAAATATTGCTAATTAAGGATTCTTTTTTTATAATTTTTATGTCAATAATTTTTCTTTGCAACTTTTTATTTCTTTTTCTGCAAATAGCTATTGTGCTTGAAAGCCTTCTCAGTTAAATAAACTAAAAAGCAACTTCAGTTGTGGTCCCAGACAGACACTGCTGAGCCATGTTTAATAAGTCTGGATTTTGTTGCTAAATATATTTTTAAAATAAATTCCACATCTTTGCAAGGTTGCTAGGGGGAAAGGATGAAAATGCAGTCTTACACAATCTTCTGAAATGCTCTGTTACTCTGTAACATGTCACTGTGTCAAAATTCCCCTCTCCCACTCCATACACACCTGAACACAGTAAGAGGGAAAATGGTTTTAAAAGTTGGAGAAACTCCTGATCAAGTTTAGAAATAGGGGAATGAGTCTGCCATTTTCAACACATAAAATTACACAGACATCTCAGGTATAAATCCTATGGTTGAGGCACAAAGTTAGGTGGCAATTCCACCAGTACTTGGTGAAATATTAACGAAACAAATTTGGCTCCCTGATATCAGAAGAGCGAGGAAAGTGGATAGGTTGTCTGATGGACTCATGTGACAAGGTTGAGATGTTGATCTGCCTCAAAACTCAATAGGCTGTGGGTACTACAAAGCACCAAGTGCCAAAGGGGGAGGAGGCTAAATATGGAAACTCTGAGACTCCAGAGACAGTTTCATAGGATCAGAGGAAGCTTTGTGTGCATAGGGTGACATGAACATGGCTTTGGATGTCAGGCCTATATAATCAAAATGGCAGGAAAGTGATTTGAAGCAACAGTGCCTCCACTGAGAAAAGGCACCTTGGACACTTGGGAAACAGAAAATCTAAAAAAACACAGTTTGAAACCATGCACCTCCTTTTTCATGATAAGGGTCTGCTGCCACCTCCAGCTCAGTTTTCACCATTGCTAAGTGTCTCCCGCCTTCAATCTAGTTAAGTAAACACCATGATCATGATTCCAAATGGCTCCACCTGCCCTATGGCACCGAGTGACCTGAAGGTCTGAAGCTGAGGCATCCAGGGTCCCCCATCACCCTCCTGGAGCAATACTCACCCTGTCAGGCTGCAGAAATCCCAGCGTTGCTCACTGGGAGGCACTTCATCTCCAGCCAGGGTTTACATTGCCATCTCCACCTGCAGTGCAGGCAGCTCCCAGGTTCCTCATGTGTTCCTGAAGTTACCATGTCAGGCTGGAAAGGCTTTAAGGCCATATGATCCATCCCAGAACAGTCACGATAGCACCAGGGCAGGAGCTGCGTGCTGACAGCCCAAGCACAGGCCTCATGTCCTTAATCGAAGTCACCAGTGAAGACATCATGTAACCACACCTTTCCCCTAACAAACCTTCCCTGTGGCCACAAGGAGATTACAAAGGGTGAACAAACTATTACACACTTCAGTACTATTTACAAAGAGGTGTGTCTCAGATATTATACAACTGCAGGTGAAGGAAAGGGTTTTAATTATTTCTGCATTGCAGAAGTAACACTATCAGGAATGAAAACAGCTCTTATCTGAAGATTTTTGCAGCTGAATGGTCAGATCATGTTTCGTGATTATGAATAAAAGGGAGGAGCAGTTCTTTCTTCTTTTCATTTGTACCATCCGCAGTGGTGCCTCTGTGAAAATACAAAACAGTCATGGATGACAGGGGCTGCAAAGCAGGACTGCCATGGGATGGTTTAAAAGCAGAGAGGGAGGTGGACAGTTAATCCTTATAACAATGTTCTAAATCTGACAAAACAGAGCCTGGCATTATAGCATAGAAAAAGAAGGCACATTCAGGAAGGTCACTGTTTCATTTAACTAATTTGAGGTCAGGGCAAGGTAGGCATATGGAAAAAAGAAATGTAAAATGTTCTTTAAGTGGTTTTATTAATCATGACAGGATCTTGTGTTGGGGGTGGGAAGAGAAGAACTTTATTCTTTTTACTACCATTTTCAAACAGTCCCACCTTCAGAAGAACACAGTTATGGAGTATTCTTTCAAGCAATGGATAGTGAGGAAGACCTTAAAGCAGGTTTCTGAAGCATTCATGCCTTCTTCCTTCATGGTTTTCTACATCCATAACAGAAATAGTAAGGAGCACTGAAGTCTATACTGGTGAATACAGTAGTAAGTTAAATGTGCTGAGTTCTAGCCCCTGTCCCTGAGGGTAGCAAGCTTCAAACAGCCCCCATCTGTATGACTAATTTCACTTACTCTCCACAAATGAGGGGCCATTATCAAGCCATTCATTTGGAGTTTCTCCTCCCTTGCACTAATTCTGGACCGACCAGCCAGACACAGAAAGTGACAGCTGACCTAGGCCAAACCCATGCTAAGGACTCTGCTAACAGTTCAGTGCTATGGGCAATCACTTTCCATAGCCAAAGGAGCTGGAAATACGGAGCCACATTCAGCAGATGTCAGTAGGCAGGACCTCACTTCCAAGACGGATTACCTCACAGACAAATTTCATTTAGCTTAATCATCTTCCCCTTTGCCTATGCTTAAGGTGGAGCAGCTGGAAGTCTTTCACCCTGGTCATTTTATGCCAGTGGAAACTTCTGGTGTAAAGGTCCTACCTTAGGTCCCTGACCAGTGATGTAAATGGCTCTTCTGAACCTGAACTTATAGTCAAGACTAGTTGGTCTTTTGGGAGCACAGAACTGACTGGCCTTTGATGTGCTCCAGCTCAGGAGTGGCATCTGGAAGAAATGGGGTAGGGACCCAGTCAGCGGTCTGCAAGTGTGAGGATCGCAAAATTTGAAAAAAATTTCTCTACTTAACAGGGGACAAAAAGGTGACAGCTGTCACCATACCCCTGTCATTATATTGGCAGTGTTCTAGTCCCAGTTTTGGGAAAAGGACCCTGTCCTGGCCCCCAGTTCATAGAGTGGGGGCCCAACAAAGCCTGTTTATTCATCTGTTAGGTGTTTGATCTTCCATATTTCATCAAGCAGAGCACCAGCGAAAGGACACAGGAGCTTTGCCTGAGAGGACTCTGCAGGATTTTGGCCTTTCATTTTAATGGTTAAACAGCTCTGAGTCTTGACCTTCAGCAGGGCTGAGGAGATCTGTGCAGATGGGAGAATGCTCCTTCTTTTCTTGTGGTAAAATTAAAAAGAAAAAGAAGCTCATACATCATAAAACGTGACAATTCCCAGAGTAGTTCTTTTGGGGCTCCTTCTACCAAAGAGTTGTAGCACTGCCAGGCAAAAGGAGAAATTATCTTAATCACCCAGACCCTAGGAAAACACTATATCTTTTTTGTGAATCAAGTTTAAACAGAAGTTATGCAGGAAGGACCAAGTCAAAAAACACTTTTTCCAGATGTCAGAAAGATTGAAACGCACATGAGGGAAAAAAGCAGTGTTACGAACTTTTAGCTTGATATATCTTGTAGGTGAAAGAACTAATGCTGTAAAGAAAATGTTTGTCTAGTGCCGCTGAGTCTGCTCTAGAGTATAACACTGGTCAAACAGCACTTTCACCAAATGTTTCTTAGCCACTCTACTGTTTGAAGAGCAGAAAGTACAGGGAGGAGGAGAAAAAGAAAAATCCAAATGTGAACACTAAGTCCTATTTACTGAGATAAAGATTGAAGAAATAGATATGGATATAGAAAATGCTCTTGAAATATGTTCCTTGTTATAAATAAACCATGTTGCCAGCACTTAAATAAAAAAAAAAATAAAATCCCTGTTGAGAGTCACAGGGGAGCAATACCATCGCCGGAATATCTGCTGATGCAGCTGAACTATGCTTAAGACATCTGCTGAGATGAAACTACTTTGTGGCTGGAGGTATTAGGAAAAAGAGAGTTTCTTCAACAAAAAAATAGCCAGTGTGTGAAAACAAAACCACACCAAACTCTAACAGATCACACACTTCTACAGCTGTGGCACCACCATACAGTAGTTATTCCATCAATCTGTCTGCCTTGGAATTGAAGCAGAAGATTGTAAAACAGGCTGATAAATGAAGAAACCTCCCCCACAGCACCACTTTCTGTTGAAACCTCAGATCCTGAGTAGACTCGCAAAATATTAAGAGAAAGCGAGGATCAAAAATAAGTGGGATTTGCAGCCAATTTATTCAAAATGAGCGCCTTGTTCACTTTGCTGGCAAAGCTCTGAGTTCAGCCCCCGCGAGGTCCCTGCTGCTGGCATCAGTACCTGAACCGAGGGCAGCAGCGCAGTGCCCAGCGCTCGCCCCGGGCGGAGCCGCAGCTCGCAGGCAGAGAAGCGGGGAGGGGGCAGTCAGCAGACGTGCATTATTCATGTGACATGCACCACTTGACCAAGGGTGAGTTTTTAAACAATTTCCTTAACTTGGACTGGCTCTCACTTCGCTTTGCGAGTGGTTCGATGCTGGCTTTGCTGCAGTTCATCCTTTAGTGGCTGCAGCTACACCAGGTCATCTGCTTGACCAGAAGACATATAAGCACTTCATTTTAATTAAACTGCTTTAAAAGTCAGCTTCAACAAAACACAAGTTGTTTCTGCACACAAACCATACCTTGCCTTTTGAAGGCTGCAGCCTTCCATTTATTTTTTTGTAATGAGTACAATTCTCTGCACTTCTTCTGTAAGGGAAGTAGGAATTCTTTTTATCACTTTTAGTATGAACTCCTTACTCCTACTTTTTGAAACACTGCATAGTGATTACTAACCATCAGTCAGGTCTTCAGGCAATAAGGGTCAGACTGGCAGACCTAATGCACATGTACATTAGAGATATAATCCAGGAATACTAAAGAACAGGTCCTACGTCCAAACTCTCACCTGAAATAGCAGAGGGTTCCTGCATCTCTCCCTTCTCCCCCCATTCCCTTCTCTCCGATTTCTGCTCCTCCTATATAAAATTATCACAACTGTTATATGCATTTGTTGTCTCAGGTGTCACTCAACAAGCATATTCACCACATCTTGCTCTTTTCTCCTGATGATCCTCCATCAGCATTTTAAAAAATATTTTCCAGCCACCATACTTAGATTTCCCATGTTCCCCTTTCCTGCCAGCCTAATGATATCAGTTTCCTCAGTTCTTGGGTTGTCATGGGTTTAAACATGAATCAACTTCAGGATTATCTTTTATTCTTCTAGAAAAACCGGGAGGGCAGGGGGGAGGGGACAATCAAAAATCAAACAGTCCTAGATGGTACCTTTTTACCTGTACATAAGGGTCAGGCCCAGATGTGTGATGCATTGATCAGCCAAGAAAGGGCCATGACTTCCCAGAAGGAGGATTCCACAGGTAATTTACCACCCAGTGGCAGCTTTTTTTTGATGAAACAACACATGAAACTTTAACTCCCTGGTTGAACATTTTAGTGAATCAACAGCTCAGAAAATGCCTCAAGTCCCCTGTTCACATGGAAAGCAGTGGTAACCTCTCTGATTTAGCTCTGGTCCCTTAAGTAATAATTCAGTAACTAAGGTAACTTTATTAATACCTACTTGACAGACAAAAAAGGTAATGACAGTCATGTCATGACAAGTCTCATTGTGGCTGTTGCTTTTTTCTCCCTGCTCTTGCTTTCAGCTCCTGTTTACTGGAAAACCTCACTCGTTTGTTACTTTTGTAATACACAGTAATGCAGAGTTGGGGGATTCCCTGATGGAAGAGCTATTGGGATTCCCTGATGGAAGAGCTATTTACAATTCAGTTGTAATCAACACAGTTCATACAGGATTGCAGGATTTTGTGTGTGTGTATATATATATATGTGTGTGTGTGTGTGTGTTTGTACACACTCCCTCCTGAATAAGGTGGTCTTGTATGGTTACTTTTGCAAAACAAAATAGTAAAGACAAAAATAAGCTTCTTATGGGTACTTAAAAGTACCTCCACAAGAAAAATAAGCTAAGAAAGTATAGGCTGTTTTTATCTTCCCCTGATGTATATGAACCTAAGAAACCTATAGGCCATACAGGCCTATTTGTTCACAGAAAAACTGTACAAAAAGGCATCTCTCTGAGGTCAGACAAAGCACAAATATTAGCCATCCTAAAATTACTGAAGGAAGAAGAGATGTTTGGTATTAAGTATCCCTTTTTGATCACAAAATAGAGAATAGGTGACAACATGATGCAGGTGGTCTGTATCATGTTTTGATAAACACTTAATAAAAATGCTTCAAACCCTCCCATTTGTGATAAGTGATTCACAAAAGTTCTTGTGGCCTTTTCAGTGAGGCCAGTTCAGTGGGACTCAGTGCTCAGCATATCTGTATTGGTTGCTCACATGTTCTAGTCCCATGTATAGTCCTTTTGAGCATCAAATGCCAATATCAAATGCAGAAGGTTTTGAAAATCATTCAAGGAGGTTGTACTTACAGACTTTGCAGGAGTGCATTCACATCAAGAATAACTTATGACCTAAGATGTCTGTTCCAAAATAAATTTCTTCAGAGGAAACAAGTGATGTCCAACATGGAACATTATAAAATAGACTTCTCCTCTTTCCTGAGAATCACTTTGGAGCAGTCATGCAGGGAATACGTACCATGTTCATTGTGAGTAGAGCACATGCTCATCTCTCACATTAGAGAACATCCTATCCTGATGGTGTATTCCAAAGGCCCAAAGAGAAGAGAATTATACAACTTATTGTTGCAAACTGGAAAAATAAAACCAGCATAAAACAAACAAACAATACAAAGACAGAGATATGAAGTATTTCCATGAATACATCCATGCTGGTCTTTTCCACCCAAATAAATCTTCATGCTACCATAACTACTCGACTGATTTTACTTCAAAAGATATGGGCAGATCTGCAAACATTTTCCCCCACATTTTTGTGGTTTTCACCCTTTCAACCCATTTTCTGCTATGGAATTAATTTACAAACAATGTGTGTTGTCACCCAAATGACTGTATGTGAAGGATACCCTGTGCGATGAGGCATTTCATACCATTAGGGCCACCCAGACTGCCCCTGGAGACACATCCTTCTGAAAACTGCATTTATATTTCCCTTTTTATATAGTATTTGAAGTTGAGAATTTTCTCTTAAATGCTTGGCATAACCTTTTCATTACTCCATGGTATACTTCTCACACAAAATAACAGACAAATAAGGGAAGAAGATCTGAACTTTTTTTTTTATGGTGTTTATGTCACAGAACATCTGGTACTACCTTTGATTTTAAAATCCTTCTAGCATGTTAGAATTTGTGAAATTATTTTGATCAAAAAGAATTTGGTCCATATATCTTGAGGTGTATAACAGTAGCTCACTAGTTCCTGAGAACTAAATGATACCATTTTTTGACAGAGGAAAAATTTTTCAGAGGCAGTGTGGGTGGGGTCTAGCATCAGGTACCTAGAACAGGAGGATAAACCACAAAAAAATGAAAAACTTAAACCGTTAAAATCTTCCACTATTTTAGGCATGTCGGCACATATGTTTGTTCACAGAAGCATTGTTTCAGACTAGGATAGATGTAGCTGATAGACACAACTCCACACTATTCCTCGTACCTCTGTAACAAAATTTAAGGCAAAGCATTAGGGTTCACAAAACCAGCATGCAGTATTCGGGTACAAGTAGCTCTATACCATACAGACATAAGTATCCTGAACAGCCCAAAAAGAAGTGGTGATGCAAGTGCTGAATGTGTTGCTTGCAACTTGCATTGCTGCAACAGAGCTACTCCAAATAAAAGTCCACACGTGGTCCTTGTAAGGTTCTTCTTACGGGTTTTTCAGTGCTGCAGCCAGCTGGTCCTTCCTGCTCCTCCTCCTCCTCCTCCTCCTCATCCTCCCCAGGCCTGGTGTGTGGGGCCCAGGTTTTGGAGGTGTGTGGAGGCCATGCACAAGCAGGGGCAGCCTCTGGCATCATGGCCCTGGCCCACCACGGAGCAGGCACCAGCGCAGAGATGCTGGCAGAAGCTCCTGCCCTGAATGCCCATGGCAAGCTGGGGTGCACCTGGCCCCCAGCACTACAAACAAAGCAGAAAATCAAGAATCCTTGTCTGTGGCTGAATGTTATTTGAGTCCATGAGCTTCACATTTTCTAGCTTTTCTCCATGACCACAACAGCTAAAATTCAATTTCCTTTTTAATTTGTTAACCAAAGCCAGACACCTGTCTTCTAAAACTTGGATTTTAATTCCCCTTGTGCCCAGCTAGTCTCTCCCTTCTCCTTTCCTCTTCCTGCTCTCCCACAACACTCCAATGCTC
This sequence comes from Monarcha castaneiventris obscurior, assembly GCA_026261815.1. NCBI lineage: Eukaryota > Metazoa > Chordata > Aves > Passeriformes > Monarchidae > Monarcha > Monarcha castaneiventris. The sequence goes on along the minus strand of JAMPIT010000510.1, from coordinate 13,984,857 downwards.
AAATTTTGGAAGATTTATGCTAGAGCTCCTGGAGCTGGCAGCATTATATTAGTAGCAGAAGGTGGTATTCGAGTAAGGGCCAAAGCAACACAGAATTGCAGAGCTGGATACAAGAGCAAACAGAAAAGAAACACCTACCATAAGGTACTTTGCATCAGAGCTGGCTACAAATTTTTCACCAAAGCAAATTTTCAGTGAAAATTATTATTCTTGGTTTTGGTCAAAGACAGATTCTGCATGTGAGGTGTCCACTTTTGCATTTGGCCTTAAAATAAATGCAGACTACCAAACAAAAGATATTACAATAAGCATATATTACAGTTTTCAGCCAAATAGTGTTTGACAAAAATCTGTCAATTCCCAGGGGAGAAAAGAACCCTTTTTCACCCAGTTCTATTTCATAAGCCTACAGTATACAATACCTATTGTTTTCTGTGTTGTTAAACCTCTTACCATGGTTCAGCATTGCAGCTGGCTGCCATGCTTCTGTTTGTACACTGAATATCTGCGGGGTAGATTACTTCATCATTTATGAGTATCAATTCCCCATTTGGAAAGGGAGCATACCACATTTTGTCTGTTCAGCTGATAAGCATAGCAACTACTGTCTCTTACTGTGCTTGGATACAGTGCCACTTAAAATGGGCCTTCAGTTTCAATGCACTAAAGTTGTGCCAATGTCATGCAAACAATACAGAATAATAGCCTTATTAAATTAATATCTTCTGATCAGCTCCAAGCAGGCAAAGAAACACATGCTCAGGTTATTTTTTTCCCCAGAAAAAGGCCCCATGAAGCAAATCTCCCTGGTTCTCTGACACTGGATGATGTCTATAAATCTTTGCATGTCCATGCTGTTTGCTGAGCAAACAATGAGGACAGGGGTATCCTCTAGGATTATTTGTGCACTAGTGATAGAAATCACATTGATATGAGGCTAACTCATTCTTTCCTGTTCTTCTAACAGCTCCCCAGATTATTCTCTGTCTCTTTTTTTTTTCTCCTTTCTCAAAAGGATTTTTTTTCTGCCCTGTCAGTAGAAATGTCCATTACACAGTGGTGCCATTTCATGGCAGCTGCTTTAAACATGCTTGCCATCAGCAGATCTGAGCTCAAGCTCAGCATGGAGAGGAGCTGTATTTGCAGGACTGTCACCTCTGTGGGCTTTTCCCAGAACAAACCAGTCTGAATTTACTGTCCACACCCAGAAGAGAGGGTCTGGCAGGAGAGGTCCAGCAAGGCCTCAGAAGTGCTTTCATATCCCAGGCCCATCACAGGGAATGCAAATGTTACTTGTGTGCAGGAGAGTTGGAGTTCCTTCCCAGGTGGCCCTTCATAGGATAACAGAATCCTGAACTGTCCACTCTGCCACCATACAGCACCAACAGTGTCTCCAGCCACTTGTGTCCTGCTGGGCAAGTCCATCACACAGCACTTCTGTGTGTAAGGGAGGTGCAATCCAGCACAGCATCACCGTCAGAAAAGGGGAAAAGCTCCAGGAATAAAGATGAGGAACAAACTGAGGATGATGCAGTCTGCTTGCTTTGTTCCAGTCTCCACTTTCAGGTCCTGATATGGCTCTTCTGCTGGCTTCCCCCTGAACCTGAGCCCTCACACAATAAGTAGTGCAGACCCAGTTCCAGAGGTGTGCAGAAATAGTATGATTTAGGACTCAGCTCTAAACAGAAACTACAGTGGTTTGGTGCAGGCAACCAAAGGATGTTACAGGCATACAGAACTCACTGCCTTCCCTGTGTATCTCAAGTCTACAGATCTGTAGCATTTGGCTTTGGTTGCCTCTCTGAACTTTGCCTGAAGCACGTAACACTCATGAATCTGCAAAATCGGACTGAAAGTCTCCAGAGAAGAGGATTACCCAGGAGAATTTTAGTATTTCCTGCTTCCAGTTGGGCTGGAACCAACACAAAACCAGCTATAACATATTTGGCTCTGACATGTCTGGTCCTAGCCAAAAGAGAGGAAATTTAGAGGTATGTAAAGATGAAAAAAAATGATGGGAGATTGGGGTGAGGAATAGAGCTGAGCTTTTGAGAAACTGAAGGGGAAAAAAGATTAAGTTCCATCAGTTCTCATTTGTTTCTGAAGAATTTTGCTAACCTGCAAGGCTAGGTCCTCCCCTCTGAATAACACCTGGACTTTTGTACAAAAGAACAATCCCTAAAGGCTAGGTTTTGGGCCTTTGGCACAGTTTTATACCTCCCAGATCAGAATAAAACTGCCAAGTCAGCCTGGGATCTAGCCCAGAGTTTGTATTAACTAAATTATTTATTTAGCTGATAATTACAGGCTTCCTGGGCCTGAGTCTCTTTACTCAAGTACTCTTTGGAGACCTCTACTGAATTCAGAGGAAAGCATAATCTTCTCACTGATCTTCAGCAGATGTGGCAACAGTTAGAAGGACTGCAGCAACCCTGCGTTATTACAGATCCATGCACAAATGTAGCACTTCAGAGAGAAACCACCTATCAAGATAAACAGTGGGAACTTGCTTTGTGCACACATCTGGAAATGAAGGGTTTAGATGTAGCACTTGCAGATTTTTGCTGCCTGTGACCTCCCTCACCAGCGCAACAAACTGCACTTCGTCAAGGGGGAAGCTGGATTTGTACATCTATGTGGCATGAACACTGTCTCTGACTGCTGGCTGCATTGTTCTGTTACATGCAAAACAGAAAGCAGACCCTTGTAAAAGCAAGCAATGACTTCAATAGCAATCACAAGGCATCACAAGAAGTTTGTAGCTACTTTCAGCAAGGCTGCCATGCAGATTGCCTGGAAAGCCCTGTGGTTCTGAAGGTGCACAGTGAGGTGCCTCACCAGCCTCTCTGGGTCTCGAAACAACTCATCCCAGGTGGCACTGCACAGTAGTGTCTGCATGGATCAGCATGGCCGTGCCTGAGGGCTGCTGCTCTATGGCCACGTTGCCACTGGCTTCTTCTTCCCACTCTGATCCCACTCAAAATTTATATTCTTAGACCCCAATCAACATATATTCTGTATTTCTGCTTTTATTCTGGAGCTGGATAATCCAGTGTAGACCAGCTGCTAAAAGCTCTTGTGCTCTCATAACCTGCTGTATTAAATACCCTGAGCTGGTAATGGTAGTTCACACCAGGGGATGAAGGAGCATCTTTATTCAACCTATATGTGTCTACAAAGAGTGTAAGTGCAGCACCGAGGCTGCTGGGCAATTTTCTTCTCCAGCTGGGAGAGAAGGTGGGCAAAGAGAACAGCTCTGGTCAGTGTCACTGGTAATCGCAGGCACCAGATGCATGCTCAGCCTGGAGCAAGTGGGCAGTGTGTGGGATCTCTGCAAAGTTCTTACTCCTGGGTCTTCCCTTCCCACAGCCCTCTGGCAGATGGGACAGCTGATAGTTCTCGACTCTTTGTATAGTTTGGTATGAAGCTCAGAAATTCGGCCATCCCACTCTGGTGAGTCAGCCACATGCATCTTGATAACTGGGGATGTTCATCGACTCCTGAAGAGAGGGAATAATCTAATTAGGTTGTCACTAGTCATAAATTTAGCATTGTAACAGAAAATTTTGAAAATTAGTGTTTCAAACTGGGTTTCATATCCCTGGAAGATAACTGCATAAATGTTTGGGTAATGGTCATCTAATTAGATATAGATTTACCTGAACCCATTCCATTGTGGGAAGAAGAACTTATAAAAATTGGTCTTGAGCGATAACTTGCTTTAGTTTTAAGGCAGTCACCAAATGAAAACCTTTTTAAAACAAACTCAATCCCAGTTTTCATTCAACAAAAAAAGGGGCAAGTGCTTTGAATACCAAGGGCCAAATTAAAAATGAACCTGCACATAAAAAGAGGAGAAAAATAAAAGCCTTTGGTTTAACTTACAAATAAAAGCATAAATGCCCTTGGTTTAACCTTTCTGTAGTCTCTTACAATATCATTTACACTGTCACCCAAATGCTTGACGAGGAAAGCTTTCCCCTAGGATCCTGACCTTCTCTTTGTTTTCTGTGGTCTTGCACTCCAGATTCACGGATATAACTCCTACTGCACACGCTACCAGACCACCCCATTTGTAGCTTTGCTACATTTTTGTCAAAGAAAGAGCTTTGGGCAAAAAGCTTTGCCTTCAGCTGTCTCTTTTTTACTGGCATCTTAACTTTGACATCTTTCACCACCTGGGGCTTAAGAGGCTTCTTGTAATTGAGAAAGGGCAAGTCCAGCACTTTTTTTCCGTGGTCCTGTGCCATGCAGGTCTCACTTGGTTATCAATGGCAGTGTTATGAAAGTTCAGCGAGGCTAAACACTCGTTAACTACTTACAGGATTTTTTGGCTCAGCAAGTAAATCCTTCAACAGTTCTGCTTGCTTAGTCTCATTAGACAGAATAACTTCGGGGCTAGACAAGAGGGGTTTTCACAATCTATGCCTTCGCAAGCAGAAAATCCTGAGTGTTTAGGGTGCAATTCTTGCAGAGCTGAGATGACACAGCCTCTTTATGCACAACTGTTTTTCCTTTTCCAAAATCAGAGTACAACTGTGAGTGTAAAGGATCCTAAGGACTACAGCAAAACAGATAGTAATAATAATCTCACCCTCCCACATACTCTGGAGCTAGGAAAGCAGGATGGTGGTTGTTGTCACTTCTTTTTCTTGGGGAACGCCTACCTCCTTCTCCTTCAGAACACTGGGGTACAGGGATACAGAACTAGATCTGTTGATGCCTGGGGTTAAGGGGAAATTCAGACAGCACCATACCCTGATCCCTTTGCCCCAGATTAATCTCACTAGAACTCCAGTTTAGTCCCTGTGCACCTTTAGACCAAAACACTTCTGGGGTCAAGCAAGAGCTAGGAACATCTCGATTTAGACACGGAGATGGAATCTAGGTTATGCCGCTGTTCTCGCCACGGCCGAGCAGAGAAATGACACAAAGTCCAGGCTCAGGGATAAAAGGAAGCACTTTAATGAATTCTCAGAAGACTTTTATACATTAGCTCGCAAAGTGTATTGAGTGGCATAAGGTGATTGGTTTTTGCCATCCACCCCCTAAGGGAATTGGTCAAGTTCTAAGACACCCATTTCTGAATGTTTTTCTGGTCAAAGCCATAACAATTCTGCCAAACAACCTGCAGGTGCAAGAAGTTTACAATGCTGTAATCTTGTTCAAAGTAATCAACATGGGAAAGACAGAACTCTCACAAAAATGCTGCAGAGAGCTGAAGAAATTCTCTGCTGGAGTTTTTCAGCATCCATAAGGTTAAATGAGGATTTTTTGGCGATGAAGTTTAGAAATTAAATCCTTATCTGGATGAGGCAAATTTGCATTGACTATAAAGGTGCATCAGTACTCTTGCTTCCCTTTCAGTGAGAAGAGTAGCTCGGCCTGGGCAAAACATTTGCAGATTGCCAAGGACAAGCAGAGAGCTTCCACAAACCTCAGTAGCACCTATAGTGTTTCCTTGGCATAGTGAAAGCTGTGGTGATGCCCTCTTCATTCTCCCAGCCTTTCCTCTATACAGAATTTCTACAGTCTGGATATTCTTCATCCTTTTCAATAACAAATCGCCCTATCTTCAGTTTCATACCCACTTCAAACTCACGTTTTATATCTTCTACATTTCTTTCTTCAGTTTGGATCCACATGACAAATACCAGCTCTTTCACTGACTGCTTTTTCCTTCTTATAAAAATTATAGAAAAAAATGTAAGTAAGTGTCTGTCATGGTTTCACCCCAGCCAGCAGCCAAGCTCCACGCAACCACTCACTCACTCCCCCACCAGCAGGACTGGGGAGAGAATCAGAAGGTTAAAAGCTGGAGAACTCGTGGGTTGGGATAAAGATAGTTCAATAGGGAAAGCAAAAGTCATGTACACAAGCAAAACAAGGAATTAATTGACTGCTTCCCATGGGCAGGCAGCTTTTCAGCCATCTCCAGGAGAGCAGGACCCTATCAGACGTAACAGTGACTTGGGAAGACAAATGCAATCACTTCAAATGTTCCCCCTTTCCTCCTTCTTCCCCCTCTTCATATACTGAGTATGATTTCACATGGTCTGGAATATCCCTTTGGTCAGTTTGGATCATCTGTCCCAGCTTTCATGCACCCCCAACTTCCTCACCAGTGTCTCAGAATGAAAAGCAGAAAAGACCTTGGCTGTATTTAATCCTTGCTTGGCAATAACAAAAACATCTCTGTATTATCAACCCTATGTTCAGCACAATTCCAAAACACAGCCTCATACCAGCCACTGTGAAGACAATTAATTCTACCCCAGCCAAAACCAGCACAGTATCAAAAACTGTAAAAAATATCTATATGTCATTAATTAAAACATAACATATTCATTTTAGGCCAGTTTCTTAGGAAAGAAAAGGTTAAAATATGCTTCAGTATTTTCATAATTTCTGCTTTATAACAGAAGCGATTGATTTATTTCAATAAAATTTGACAGGTGTAGAGAAATCTTAAAATACTGAGTTCCAACAACTTTGAAATGTTATGTAGTGCAGCTGAAGATATAATTTCAGCCACTGGGAAATCAGAGCTAAAGAGAGGAGAAAGACCCTGAACAGCCCTTCTGCCTATGGAAAAGCTGCAATAAGAGCTGACCATCTCTCAGGCCATATGCTATTTTAATAATACTTCCCTAGGTTTCCATTCCCTATCTTTAAGCCATGTGTCTCATTTGTTGGGGTTTTTGGGATTTTTTTTCTTCATGCTCAGGGAAAGCACTGGTTTCACTTGTCGAATGCTTTTATTTTCCCTTTCGTAAGCCAAATATCTGGTCATCCCAATAGTCTTGTGGGGAGTTTGTCATGCATCATGCTGCACAAAATCACAAACTTGGCCTTAATTTTTAGGCCATTCACATACTGATCTATTGTTTCTGCATATCTGCAGGAGTCTGATATCTGGTAATAAATAAAAAGAGATATCCAAATGTCACATATTTCTTAGGGCTGAAATAGTCCTGGAACTGATCCATTAGTAGAGTTAACTTTGCATTATCCTTTTACATTACAGAGCTGAGACTACTATCAATACATCATGCCCAGTCATGTGACGGAAAGCAGATGCTTGTCATTTCTTTCCTCACCATCTTGCTGGTACATAAATACTGTTCAAGCATTTGTCTCCCTTTCTCCCATGCTAGGATAAGATCTCTGTAAAAAAAACCAAGGTTTGTCAGGGTGCCATGTGTCTGCTATTTTCCCCATCAGTCCAAAGCAATAACAATCCAGCTGTGCTGGGGTCAGAGCCACTGCGTGCAGGAACAAAGGCAAGGTATGAACTAACATGTTGTATGTGATTGCTCTAGTCAGGAGCTGAACTAAGAGACTGAGGTCCTTGATATAAATCCAAGCACCATGTAAACTGTTCCAATCTGGTTAATCTGGTATCTTGCAGCCGTCGTGTGTATCAGTATAATGTGCGCCTATGCTAGAAAACCAGATCATGCAAGAAAAAAAGACCCTTGAGAATGAGAGCTGCTAAATATTCAGTGCAGGCAGACACCGTCATGTTCAGCATTGTGGCAGCTGGTCAGCCCATGGGCTTAACCACAACCAGCTGATGTGATGTTAAACATTACAGTCTCTGTCTGTGTTCAATGTTTAACAGCATGTTTAGCATTGTCTTAGTTACCAGGATTCCTCGGGGTTGTGTTTTATCATGATGAAATTTTCCAGTGTGGAAGAGCTCCAAAAGGCTAGTGTTTTACAACCACTGGAACATAAGACAGAATATAAAGTGTCAAAGAGGAATAGATGGGTTTAGCCAGTATGCTTGCCTTGTGCCTATTAAAGAGCTCTTCCTCCCACACATGATATTGCCACAGGTGCAATCCTGATCAAAAAAGGTCCTTTGTTTAGGAAGGAGGCACTGATAGCAGACACTTTTCCCTGCAGGGTCATCCTTTCTGGAGAAGCCTCCACCCTCTTTGTATGAAAAACCTCAAACTCATTGACTTGGGGGCATCCTGGCAAGATCCACCTATTTTCTTAGTTTTTATTGGAGATGACAGGTTGAGTGAATCAAGATTTCAAGTTGAGAAAGCCTTTTGCTTTGGCGTAGGAGCTGTTGCAGTGGGCCAAATTAGGATACTTGAATTTTTATCCATAGATCTGTGTGTATTTAAAATAATTACCCAAGTGTGTGGAGTCATCATGATGGGCGCTTTTTAAATAAAAGTGGAGAAATAGGAAAAGATAACACATTACGTCATCATATAACTTCTGGAGTCAGAGTTCTCCACTGAGCCCCTTCCCAGATATTTAAGGAGCAGAACTATTCAGACCCAAAATCAACTTTGGAGAAGTTTGAACCTAAGTTGACAAGCAACTTCTGGATCTGCCTCCTTTATCTATTAGGAAATAAAGTCATTCTTTAAACAAAAGCTTCCTGAACTTTGAGAAATTATGAGTATGCTTCCAAAATGGACCTTTGCCTCCTTCAGTTTTTGTCCCCTGGACAGATGGATTCTCACATGATTAGTCCTCAGGTTCCTGGCACAGCTGCAGTGCATCGGGTTGCAATGGATCCTTAGATCCTTGACAAAGGCTCCTTAAGGAACTTTGAAGTTCTCCTGCCAAATATTGCAAAAATTGTGCAACTCTGCAAAAGTAAACCTCCAAACAATACATCTAGGTATTTCCTGTGCCCTCTTTTGTTTAAGAAACAATGGAAAATAATGGAGAAGAATCCACTTCCCTGAAACATTAAAGTTAACTAAAACAGGCAAAATTGGGGAACATAAAAGTAAGGCACCTCTCACTAGTGGCGTGTCAAAAATCAGCCACAAAGCTGATTGGAATTTTAGTGAAAACAAGTTATCTTAGACACAAATTTTATTAAAAAAATCACTGAAAAATGTTAATTGGAAAAATATTTTCTGCCCTTACCTTTGCAACCATACTGGCTATGCATGACAGGAGAAACCAAAACAAATTTGTATTGACACTGACATTCTCTGGCTTTTGAGCAAAACAGGACGAATGATACATGGTGGCTTGATCCAAAGCCAATGAATGACCATGGAATGTTGCCCATTCAGTGCATCAGGTGTAAGATCAGGCCACACTATTTTAATGCAGTCCCAAGTAAAATGTAAGTAAATTATTACCTTAATATCTTGCCTATCTCTGTAAATTGACCATATAAGGGTCAGGAACCAATATTTACATCTTTTATTTAAACTTTTTTCTCATTACTATGTTTTCGGTTGCTTCTTTAGGAAGAAGATGACTTTCCATGCACCTCTGTACATTCCAAAAATCTCTTTCTTTGGGCAGCTCCTTTTAAAAACCCTGACTGTTGGATAGTCGTTCGATGCAGATACAGCAAATTGATTTTTTCCATTTTGGTCCTTTTCAGCAAGTCAGTTGCCAGATAAGACTTACCACAACACTTTCGTCACTTGTACGTCTACGTCAATGTGGCTTCAAATTCTGGAAACCCAAGACATGAAGACAGACTCTTGTGAATAGCAATGAGGTTTCATGCTTTTCAGTGGGGAAAGAAAGTCAGACAAAAGCCAGATGAGAGACCCAGCCACCCTTGGTACTCTCAAGAATAGATCCTGCAAGGGGAAAAAAGGAGTCTGTAGGAAAACTTCTGGTTTTCTTTTGTTTTCTTTAATTAGCATCCCAGACAATTATGAGAAATCAATGTCTGGTTTATTAAGCAGTTGAGATATTACCAAGGCTTCTATCACAGCACCATCACATATACTGTGGTGTCCATAAAAGGTACCACCTTCAGGACAGTTTCGGTAAGCGAAAGGGCTGGAAGCTATGTAAGGTAAACAAGGCAGTTGGTTTGGTTTTTTTATTCCTGGTGTACCCACACTTACAGCTGCCAAAAAACAGGCAAGCTTTTGCCTCCAAAAATAAAAAGTGATTATACTCTGTCTAACCAGCTCTACCCTTAACTGCACCACTGCCTATCACAAAGAGAAGGACAGATATGTATTTTGTGGTATTGTTTTTGGAAACTTTCCATTCAGGAGTTTGCAAGAATAATGTGGGTGTGTTGCTGGTGTGGAGCTGAAGTTTCATGAGTGTTAACTTGTGGTGCTGTAGAGCACCCCACTGTTATCTTTGCATCTTTCTATGGGCATTGGACACAGATTTTTTTTATTCACCAGAATAAAGGCACCTCTCTAAAGGCCTGATTCAGTACCACTGACATCTGTAGGAGCCTCTGCACAGACTCCAATGGCAGTTATGATCAAGTCCTTTGAGGAATGATGATCTTTCCCTAGTAGATCACCTTCAATCAGCAGAGCAAGGGTGTGTGCAATTGTCTCTAAATTCAGCTATGTTTACCTGGCCTCAGACGGGTCCCTGTGATTCTTCTTCCACATCTGCTTTGCCCAGACCTTTTCCGCAACCTTAACAAACCTTGGTCCACCTTTCAGACTTCTGTGCAAATTTGAGTAGGGGTCATATCATAAGCCTTGTGACAGGAAGAGGAGGAGCATCAGCAAGGCTGGTTTGTTGAGGCATTGTTTCTGGTTGAAGACTGAAATTCTAGCCTGTTCATTACACATGTATGTGAACAGATCTGAGCCCCATCCAGGGGCGTCTCACACCTAGTTCTCAAATGGTGAATGAATGGCCTCTTACATCGGACTTTATTTTCATCTAATTTTGTCACTGCTACTGGCTTACTGCCTGATCTTGCCTAAGTCACTCTTTCTCTTCATGTCTTTGTTTCTCTCCCCATCCTTCTACATCTTACCACTTGAGCTCTTCAGTGTCAGGGGCCAGGGCTTGGGTTTCACAGGGTCCCTAATGTGCTTACAGTGTTCAGCCCTGACCATTATTTGGAAATCATGGCACCATCACAGCACAAAGATTAACAGCCCAGCATGGGTGATTTCAGGCTTTCATCCCACAGCAAGAGGAGAGGCCCTGGATGTGTGCTTTCTTCACACTAGCATCTGAATTCTCAATGTCCCTATGGGATCTGCAGAATGATGGAGGAACAAAAGTGATCCTGAGTGGTTCCCCCTCTGCCCCTCTTGGTTCCCACCCACCTCTCCCACCAGACCAGGCAGATGTGCATGGCCACCTGGTGACATGCAAGATGCACAAGAGAAGGGGGCTGGATCTCAGCTTTGTGTTTCTCTGCATTTCAGTTCCCTGCTAGCAATATGGCACTAACAATGCTTAGGCTTCCTGGCTAGTCTGTTATTTGGAACATCAATTATTTAGAGATTACATATGTTTCTAATACCTTTGGGCTGTTACCCAAAGAGACTGTGCAAATTTCTGAGTTTGAGTCAAGTATAGAATTTATGTGACTCGCAGAGTATACTCAACAATGTTCGTGGAGATAGCAAAACAAACCCATGCCAGCAACCCAAAGAACGGTCACAATTCTAACCCCAGGATAAACTGCGAGTTTCACATATTCTTTGTGAGTAAATCTTTCCTATAATGTTTCTCCAAGTTGTGAAAAATGGTCCCTCTTTTCCAGGAAAAAAAAAAAAAAACTCCCCTGCTAACAAAATTGTGAGAAATAATCAGAACAGCCAAGTAAAAATTATGGAAACAAAATTTAAAAATGACTGAAGCAGCCCCCAAGCCGCAGGTACAGCTGCTTTCTCCGACTGATATCAGTTCTCTAGACAGTGGCATATTTCATAAATGAAACATTTCTTTCGTGTAAATATGTTAATTGTCTTTTGACAAGCCAGAACTATCTTCCCACATCTGGACTGCCCCAAGCCATGGCAAGGACACCACATATTTTCAAAGTCTCACCTACTGTCACGCTTTTTAGGCATAGTATTGCTTTTTCACTGTATTTTACAGGTCTCAATTAGCAGAACAGGGCAGCAAAATATTAGCCAATTATCACAGACAAGCTGTTCTGCCTTGCAAAGCCTTTTCCACACTCAGAATTGCACTGGTTTAATTAAAGGTGTGTTTTAAAATCAAATTAGTTAAGCCAGTGCAAACACTGGAATATATTTAAAGTTGGGTTGTATTAATTTAGCTTAATGTGATCAGGAAATGATTTATACTAAATTGATACAGAGCAGATTTAATTCAGTTTGAGTGACCACATCTTGTACCAGTTCAACTAAATAATTTTAGAGTCAATTTTATATGGATCATATCCCACTGTGGTGCCAAGGATCATGAGTTGAAAGGGTAAATGAAAAAAACAGACAAAGGAAGCTGATTCAGCACTGTGATACTTCAGTATAAGTCCATTGTTGTAGAGTTGTAGCTGACCATAGTAGTAAAACTCAGAATGCAGAATAGTTTGATAGTGTCTCCTCTAAGCATTTTGTAAGGTTTCCAATCCTAAAACAGGACAAGCTATTTTGGACATTTGGGTTTGGTTTGGGGTTTTTTTTGTTGTTTTTTTTTTTTTTAACAGGCCTGGCAGTAGTTCTCAGAATAATTTCCTGAGCTGCATACTCATTTTTCATTTTTTTATTTAAATTTTCTGAAAACTTCTATCATTTCAGGCCTAAAGAAAACAATAATATTAAACCTTACTTGACATCTTTTAAGAATTATTGCTTTCTAATCAAGGTTGACAGTCTTTCCTTTCTTACACAAATGAGGTAAGCTCATTTTTATAAATTGTGTATTTCCATCCAAGATCTGGTCTTTTCATTCTGCATAGGCAAGAAAGAAAGGGGGGTCTGGGGATATTGCATTTTCAAATAAAATTTCCCCAAATTAAATCCTACAGAAGCTTAAGGTCTGAGAGAGGTTTCTTGTGGTGCTTTTACATTGTAAACACTGAGGGTTTAGATTACTTACATAAGTTTTAGTCACCAAAAGCTCTGGCTTTAACAAAAAAAAAAAAAAAAACCAAACTCTGAAACAGCTGTAGCACTGTATATGAGTCACTTGGACCATGGCAGAGATGTGAATGCTGAGGTAGGAGTATCACAGCTCCGTGAGCTTACCGAGGTGCCTTGTACCTCCAGGCAAAAAGTGAACAGTGTCTGCTGGGCTCACAATGAGCACCGTGCTGCTGGAAACCAGGCAAGGCACATCAGTGGTTTCTTTAAACGGGTCACCAGAGAGCCTGTGGGTGAAATAGTCTGTCCAGCACTGTGGGCACACAGCAACTGGTGCTGCAGAGTTGGTTGTCCGTGTTGGAGGGTCTTTCCTGGTGACCTGTGCTGGGAGGGAGGAACAAGACATTCTCCAAACAAGCTTGGGCCAATGGAGATGGGGAGAAAGATGAACATAATATTGATAAACTGGGGCTTTTGGAGGCTTCTCTGCAAATCAGCACAGATGGCTCTGTCACCCACACCCTAGCAAAAATTGTCATTTATCTCTGGAGGCAGCAAGCATGTCGCCATGAATTACAGAAGTTTAAAAGGCTCACATTTGCAATTGGGAGCTGGTAATTATTTACCAAAAAATGCAGTCATTACTGTCAGGTGATGATGACATTCCCCCACTTTACCCATTCAGTAACTTTTTGAAGACTCTGTGTGAAGTCTTTGTGGGGGGTGGAATGAGGAGCACTGGCTTCCCTCCATCACTGCTACCAAAAAGGGTGTGTATTTTGGCAGTGGTTTTGCTTGGAATATTCAATTCAGATTAATGTAATTTCAACATCTACTATCCCGAGTGTATGGTGGTGCCACTAAATATACACATTTCCCAACTATGAAGTGCAGGCCGTGTCATTCAGCACAGGAGTGAAGTGATTCTTATCTGTCTCCCATGTGTGTACCTTTTAGATTAACTCCACCAAAATCAATGGCATTACAAGGGTTTAAAAGCAGCAGCAGTGGGAATAGGCCCAAGAGAGGCAGTAGATTATCAGGCCATTTGAGGTTGGGAACTGTGATTGTTTGATCATTAATAACTGTGTTAAATAAAGATGTAGCCCCATATTCTGGTTGCAACCCAGTGCCTTCTCCACTCGCTCAAATGTCGGGGCAGCTGGGAGGTGGCAGGAGGAGAATGTCCTTCCCTGGGGCAAACAAAGCCAAACCTCTCTCCAATCATCAATCTCCTTACTCAAGGGGGCTGTTTTGTCTGGAGGTGTGTGTAAAGCAAGCCCATGTTGTAATGTCTTTGGACGGAGGCCATCCTGGGATTCTGATGTAGCTGATCCTTCTTTTTTATCTAATTCTTAGCAAACACATATGTCAATCTCCACAGTATTAATTGAGCATTTCCTACCCTTATGAATCTAATACATTCTTTAGAAAGAGCCCTTGGGTTGCAGACAATGAATGAACACCTTCTGCTATTTTTCTTCTGTCCCTTGCATGTTCACTGTGTATATTGTAAATACAGTCTACTGCTGAGACTCTCTTGGTTTCCCATTATATCATCCACATAATTTTGTAGGGAGAGGTATCTTCTCCATTCTCACTGCCTGATTGTTTGTTTGCTTGCTCATTTGCATGTCGATAACCTTTCAAACTTCATCTCTTTATAAAAGCATTTTTGGTCTTGGGCAGAGGAACATCCTGAAAAAGAGTATTTATGCCAAGAAAAAGAGACTAATTTTACTTTGTTGAATCATCTGATCTCTCAGAAAAAATTACAAGCCTCATCCTGCAAGAAACTACAGATGGACAGACCACATAGGGAATTGTTCCTACCCAGGTACAGCTTACTGCAGGCTGGTCAGCCCAACAGTGCCATTTTTCTTGGATCTTGGCCAACTCAGTGAAAATCCTTGCTCTTTGGGCAATCCTGTTCTAGTGTCAGCCTTTGCTCTTGAGCAGCCCCATTCAGCCAGACCCTGCTCTGAAAGGTATGTAAATATTCAGTTAACAGTGATGATGACTTCCTCAGGGTTTGCATCTTTTACTTGAGTTACTTTCAATTGCCTATACTACATCTTTGCTTTCCCAAAACCTGGCAGTGCCTTCATGAGACTACAAAAAAGCAGAGAGATGGGCCCTTGTGTTCCCAGTGACTGCACAGGGTACCATTTGCTGTATGGATGCTGTTATACATGTGAATAGATTACTATGCCATTCCTGTCATTTTTAAATTTCTCCATCTGCATGGATCCTTTCAGGCACAATATTTAATATCCAGGTGGTTTTCTTTGTGCTTTCACAGTAATAAAATGTTATGGGAGAGCAGGGAAATATCTGCCACTGCCCCTAAAAATGTTGATTGTTTTCAGTCTATATTTCTTGAAGAAATAGCCTGGTATATGCACAGTGTGTCAGAAGGCAAATGAACATGTGTCAGGGAGAAGAACTAGCACTTAAAACCCATAAAAGAAGTAACTTATTAACAAAAATACAATGTGAAATACTTAAAAAAATAAGTTTTGGCTTCTTTTGCATTTTTAAAACATTAAGACAATCCATCTCTTTTTTCTTCATGAAATATGTCTACTTTGCCATAAAGAGAAATTTCACCGTGAAAAAAAACCTGAATAAAGTTCACAGTAGATAGGAAAACCGAGCAAGAAAAAAGCCTTTGTCCTGCTCATTGCTTTATCATATTGACAAAGATTTGTGATGTTACCTGAACAGCCACCCTTTTGATTTTCTCAAGGGGATTTTTTCATGCCAATGCCTAGTTTGGTGCTGTACCAGTGAAGCAGAGCATCCTCAGCTCCTGGGGCTCTGAGCCCCTCTTCTGTGCTTGGGTACTCCCTCACCCCAATGCTGGGTTGTCATCTGAAGCAAAAGCCTGGTCTCTGCATGCCAGAGCTTCTTGGGAAGTGGGAATGTGCTTCTGTACATAGAGTGATTGCTAAATCTAATGATGAGTTACTTTGCAGTCTTTCTGACCAGCTGTAGCTTGCTATTTGTATGACTTTGTTATTCCTGGCTCATGATTTATTTTAGGGACATTAACCTGCCTGTGTGCTTCTGCCGATGCCTTACTGGCAACCTTCTGTGCTATGCCAAGCTCAAGACTCCTCAGTAAAAGACTCTTTGTGAGTCTTCATTTTAAACCTTTTTTTGTTTGTTTTTTAATGTCTCCTTCTCTTTCCTGCCCTCTCCCATACCCTCTCTCTTTCTCTTTTTCACCCTCTTGGCTTTTGCTCTCTGATTTTTGTTTGTCTGTCAAAGAGGGCATCCGCACCAGGAGCTGGGTAAGGACGTGTCACCTGTTAGCTCTGCACTGCCAAAACCTGCCAGTGGTTTGCTGAGAGAGCCAGTGACAAGCTCCCCATCCACAGAAACAGCCCAGACAGCAGCTTCTCCCTAAACTGTGAACCAGGGCTCCAACAGAAAGCCTCAATTTGTCTAGGTCCCTGTGGGTTGGAAAAGGAATGAGTAACTAGGAAAACCTCCTCAAACCACCATCACCAGCAGTAGCAACAGGTGGGATCTAATTCTCAGGCTGAAACAGGGCACAGCAGGAGATACAAATCCTGATCTAAACTGGATGCTTCAGGATGCTCCCTCCATCCCTCCCACCATCAAAGCTATAACCAACCTGACTCCTCCTTCATTAAAGCTAGGAAGAGGGGAGAGAGGAGCAGAGAGGAAGGGAGAGAAGGGGAGATTGTCAAGAAGGAAAGCAAGCAAGGAATTAATCAAGAAAGACACAAGGTAAATAAATAAACACATAAAGAAAATGCATGTTACTCCTAGTTTATTTGCTGTCCTTTTTTTCCTCTCTTGTAAAGTTCAGTCACAGTTCAGTCACACTGACATGATCAACATTTTCCTTGATTTTCCAGGCCTTCACTGGGATTTTTTCACTCCTCAGATCTTTCAGCACCCTTTTTAAATCTTCTAATTCAAAACATTTTTCTCCAAATTGCAAATTACCTTTAGAGCCTTTCTCTACCAAAGTGTAACCATGTGTGGTTGAACATGATAAAAATATTATGTGGAAATATGGCCCTGGGTAAGGTACAGAGAACCAAACCAGCAGTGCTTTCAGTTAAACATTTGATGATAAAGGTACCTGGCAGCCTCGAAGCATTTGTTATTGGATAGTTGCTTACCAGGACAAGAACATCAGGGGGCAGTAGGCCAGTGTCAGGAGGAGTTAGGCCTGTCATGCTGTTGACCTTTTATGAACCTGGAGACTGTTATTTCTCCTTTCTGTGACTTTTTGTCATTTGTCTGTTTCCCTCTGCGGGAGTCCTCAAAGAAGGGACAAGCACGTTGCATGTTTATGCATTGCCTAAAACGCGCCTGCCTGGATTAAAGACCATGTCATTTTCTGATTAAACACTGTGTCATTGCATCACTATATTGCAAATCAGTTTGCAAACACAAATTGGCCTTCTTAGCATAATTCAGGGGTAGAAGGAGGTGTATGGGGGTCGAAGGGAAAGCACAGTCACCAAGTTCTGCATAGTCCTGGCTGGCCAATGAAAACCTATGGAAAATAACACACATGGTGGGGCTGCACATAGGATTTTTCACCTACAACCTTCTTGCTGCTCTTGCTTGGGCTGTGACTGAGCATGTTTGGTGGCAATGATCCCCCATCTCCCTGATGTATAGGAAAGTTTCCCACTACCAGGCGACTTCCTTCTGCCAGGATCATAATCGTCTTCTTTCTCACCACTCTTCTCTTTTTCACTGCCAATTCTTTATGGGAGACCTTTTTTTTGGGCAATTCTGCTTTCCAAGTTACCAAGCCCTACATTTCACAATCTAAAGAGTTTATGTGCAAAAGCACAATATGCTGTCAGTCTCCTAACAGGTGTCTCTGCTTCACATCTCTTTATTAATGGGAGAGTTCAGGGCATGAAACTTCTGTTTAACCCCAAAATTGATAACCAGCATTTATTAGTTGCAGCTAGCAAGCAGCAGGCTTCAGCTTGATGCTCAAAAGCTCATTTTAGGCCGTTCACACGTGCACACACACACAGACACACACACACACAATTTTCCTCTGTCTGTTAACATTCACAGTTTAAGCTGCTAATTATCCGCAACATCCACAGTTCCTTGTTATCCACCGTGGGATTATCTGTTCAGGAATAAAGCCTGAGCTGTGAAGATTTTCACTTAGCTGGAGCATGTGTGACACCTCCTCTCCCAGCAGGCTCACTGGATTTCTGCTCAGGCTGCTCTTCTCAAACCCTTTGGTAGGGCTTCTGTACTCTACTGCACCTGGAGGAAATATGTAGGAACTAAGTGTCCCTAACACAACTACAAGTGAAATTGGGATGATCTCGGCCAGCTGGGGCTCTCATGGGCTGCTATTCATCCAGAACACAAGAAAATGAACAGCCAGAGGGAGGGTGAGTGGGATTTTCTGAAATTAATGAAAGAGATGAAATTTCCTTTCTGTTTTGGTTTTTTTAAGCTAAAGGAATAGGCTCTGACCTGGTGGAAATGCCATGACTCAGGAAAAACTGGCAAGACACTGACATGCTTCACATTTCTGACCCATTTGAGCATTCCCATCAGTGTCATCATCACAGAGCCAGTCATCCAACTAGGGAAGGAAAACCATACCATGTGGCTTACAGTTAGTAGCATTTTTCAAACACTTTCAAGAGAAATAACAATGTGCTTGGAGACTTTTCAGGGTGAAATATATCAACAAAATTATTCAGTAAGAATAACTCTTACAGTACTATTTACTGCCACGCATTAGGATCAAGAAGCAGAAAAGGACATGTGGGAGAGAGAGCAAGAGAGAAAGAAAAGAAGGCAAATCTCCTCCCACACACTCAAAAGATGCATCATTTCTGGATTGCTTCAAACTGAAAAGAACCCAATAATTATGATTTCACATTTCCAAGTGAACTAAGCCCAGTCCCACACAAATAGCCTCACTGTAGTAATATGCTGCTAGCCACTCATCCTAACCCTGAACACACTCTCCAGAACTGATCCAGCAGATTACTAGCGCTAATTCTGGTTGTGGCTAGCCTTCATGTGTTTAGTTTTCATTAACCCTGTATCACTCAGGTCTTCATTAAACCTATTATTCTTTTTATCTTCTGTTGTGCTCATCCTGACACGTCTTGGATGGTCAAAATCCAGATTGTATGCTTACAAAATGGGAGAAGGCTCAGGGGTACCAGCTAAGATTCTGATTTGTGTTGGCTCATGAAAGGATAACATCTTACAGATTTTTGTTCATGTAAACCTGAGCCTGCTATGGTTTTGCCAGGATCAAAGCTGCTGAGTGGCCTTCCTGTGAGTAAGAGTTGGCTCCTGGGATAGATGGCCCAAGTGCCTGCAATGTGGGCAGACCTGAGCTCTGTTCCCAAAGAGAAACGAAGCAATATTCAACCCGTATTAACTTTTCAAGAGTTGTGAGAACTTCCCCTGGGAAGCACCTCGTGTGTACATTGGTTTAAGTTAACAGAGCTCAGAAATGCACAAGGCCAGAGCAAGGCTCAGGCTGACTCCCTGAAGCCAGCTCTGCACCCACCCTTCCAGTGGATGGACACAGAGGGGCGTTCAACTTGGAAGATGATAAAGAGCTTTTAGCTCAGAGACCCTGTCTATGCAAAAGACTGTTGCAGTGAAACTCTCTTGTAAGAAATCTTGTTCCAAACCAAAGTTCATGTAGCAATGAGAAAACTGCATGAAGCCCAGGTCCTGAACACATGCTTAGGTCAATGCATGCAAGCAAATCTTTCGATGTCAGAGGACCGGCTCCCAGGAGTTACTCTCCTCATGGGCGTAGGCCACTGGGCACAAGGCATTTGTCTTGCAGCAGAACAATGAGTTCACAACCCCACAACAGGAACAATTCTAGTTTGTATACATTATCTTTTATTTTTGAAGCAATAGATTAGTTTTTTCAGTGTCTCCCTGAAAAAGGAGATTCCTGTCTGACAGAGCACAGCAACAAAAGGGAACACAGAGATTTTTATGGCTTTTGTCATCTTTTAATATTATTTTATGAACTGTGGTTATAGCACTTTCAAACCATAGCCATTGCTTGCTGCTTTGTTTCTACTTATCAGATGCAAAGCCAAAACTAAAAGAAAAGCTAACATGTTTGACATGCTTCATCCTGTGCAAGAGAACAGCCTGTAACAGTTTAAAAGAAAACACTGAATTTAAAAAATAAGGAAAGAAAGAAAAGGAAAGCTCTGTTTTTATAAAATTATTATTTGAAAGCCATGGTATATGACTCTGAAGCTGAGTGGTGTAGCTGTACATTGCACAGACTAGTGTATGCCTCTGACGTGCTAAACACTGATATCTCCTTATAATGATGTGTTAATGTAAAGGGAGTGATTTTGCAAAATTTTATGCCTTATTAAGGAAATGATTCAAGCCCAGGAAATGTGCGGGTTAAGTACTTGCTTTCATAAACATGGGTTATGGTGGAAAAAAAGATTTTAGATATTATGTGGAAAAATGCAGTAAAAAGCGCTGAATTAGCCCATTCCATTACATTGAATTGTTCAGCAATTATGGTCATCCCCCAGCCTAGAAAATTAAAGTATATGATGAAAACCCAATCTAAAGATATCCACTGCTGTGCTACTAAAGACACAGCATCTCATGCTTTAGAGTCACTTTAGGCTTCAACGACCAACCAAAGTTACCTGAGGAATAAGTTTAAACTAGCTATAGTCCCAGCCTGGGGGTGCCCCCTGCTCTTTCCTCTCGCTTCTCACATCACCCACACAAATAGGAATTGCAGCAGATTTTCAGGAGCACAGATGTGTTCTTCGTAAGCAGAAGATCTCGTACAAAACGCTCAGTTGCAAAGCAAGAGCAGTCTTCTGTCCTCTTCATTCCAGAAGGCAGGATCAGGCCACCAGGCAGTGTGATGGGGATGGCCCGTCTTGCTGTGGAAGGAAATTGTTGGGTGGGGTGGAAGAAATAATTTCCAAAGATTCGTTTGAACTTGAAAGCCACTTTGTATTTCACCTCTTTCCCTAGGCCATCATGTTCCCTCCCCACAGCCGTGTCAGTGCTGGGGGTATGTAAATGAGCACTCACGGAAAGCTCCTCATGCACATGCTTGAGCAGCGTCTGCAAGCCCCTTCCAGGCTGAATCTCTACCTGACACTGATCTTCTCAGCGCTGTTTATGATCTAGTATTTACTAGAGACATTCACACCTAGTGCGTATTAACTTAGCAGATCTTTCAGCTCCAAAAGCCACTCCCATACCCTTCTTTCTTGCTTTCTCTCGGTTGCCTCTCCCCAAAGTTTAGACGGAGTAACTTCAGCCAGATTCTTTTTTCCTAAATTGAAAAATAATAACGTGTCTCCTCGCTATAAAATGTCTGTCTCCTCCACTCCCAGCCTCCTGGGGTTGCCGTGGGCATGGTCTGTAAATTAAGTGGAGGCACTCAGCCCTCAGCTCAGCTCTAGTCAAACATTAGCTACAATGTTTACCCTTGTGTAATCTTCAGTTTTGCATTAATTTCATACTGCTCAGCACTTTTTAACATATTCAGCAAATCCGTGGCACATAGTGTTTTGTTTCTGTATCTCCCCCATCAAACCAGGTTTTGATTTTTAACCAAACTCATCAAAGTAAACTCCTCGCAATACTCTCCCTCTACTTTGATCTTTACATAATAAAAAAAAGATATGTTGCTTTATGTGGTAATTCAGCTATACTCTGAGGGGTTTTCCCCCCTTAACTTCAAAGACAGCAAATAGGAAATTGTTTTCATTTTTCTTTCACATTTCACAAACAACATGTTCTAGGTGGTTTTGAGCAGCAGAAGGTAGTAAGCATCTCCCAATTAAAAATTCCCAGGTAATATCATGGCCTCTTGGAAGCAAGAAATTCAGTTCATAACACAAGCAAATATTCTCTTGGAGGGTCTGGCTAAAGGGCATCCAGAAACAGAATGGGCACACATCATCGTTTTTAATCAGTCTTCTCTCTTTGAACCTTCTTCTGAGCAAAATAAAACAAATGGAAATCTTGGAGTACATAGTTAGAAAAGCACTCACCTCCTGGCTTCAAAACTGCAAAATCCCACTGCTCTGGAAAAGTCAGCAACTAATGCCACACAACCTGGAGATCTCACCCCAGCCTCATTACATGTAATCCCATAGCAAAGAGCGGGTTGTTAAAGCAAAGACTGAAGTAAAGTCAGTATCAGACCTGGGGCTTTTTGGCTGATCCAGTAAATAAAGATCCAAAAATTTCATACCCACCAAGGACACTTGTGTGACTCCCACCACACAGCATAGTGGGCAGTCAGGCTCTTGCATCAGCATTTGAATTGCATGATCTTTTCTGGACTGGTGAGGCACATCAGCACATGCATCATCCCACCTACACCTATATTAGTAACTCTGCAAGGATCAATAGCTCTGTGTTGAAAAGATTTCCAACTCTTTTTGCTTTCATCATGTGGGGGCTCAGGCAGGGCCTGGAGAAGAGCAGTAGGAGCTAGAGGCAGTGGGGACCATTTTCACCCACATCACAATGCCCTGGTGAGAAGCACTGGCAGCAGAAAGGGCACTTAGGCTGTGGTTAGAGGCACAAAGTCCAAGAAAAAGAGCTTCTTGAGCTCCACCGCTTCCCCTTGCAGCTGATTTTTCATCAAATCTCCCTAACTGTGCTGCTCCCACCCCGAGGACTTGACATGTCTGAGCGTGGCCCTCAGGGAGGGGGGAGCTGCACTCAGTCTCCGGCATGCTAAATTTAGCACAAATAGCAAAAATCCCAGAGCAAACAAGGGAAAACACAGAGCTTGCTGTTCCTCGTACATGAGACAATTCCCTTCAGCTTATTGACACACATCACTTCCTTTCTTCTCCCGTTTAGGGAAGTGTACAATTATGCGTGCGGCCGGGAGCTGGGAGCGCCAGGCCGGTTCTGCTGGACGGTACCCGCAGGCTGAGCACTCCCCAGGGACCCCCTTGATCTGCTCACGCCTGTCTGAGGCCCTGCTCAAGTCAAACAGATTAAGGAAAAGTCAGTGAGAATTTAGGCACGCCTGGCTCCAACAAGCCGTTTGCACCAATTCACGAAGGGAAAACTTTGGAAGTGTTTCCAAAAATACAGGCCAGTCGTGTGAGTTAAGCCTGCAAGGGAGCCTAACGTGCAGATTTTCCCCATAATCAGGGTTTACCTCAACTCTGTTTATTCTGTAAACTCTGGTTTCTCAACAGAAACAGCTCATCATGCTACACCCTGGCTTGACAGACACGCAGAAGGCTTTTGTAAAGACCTAGAAGTAGAACAACCCAGCTGTTTCTTTAATGAAAACTGTTGTTAGCAAACTGTCTCATAATTTATCCCAAGAATTTTGGGGGAAAAAAAGAAATATATTTATAATAATTACATACAACTGGAAGCTGCCAGATTGATGACACTGAAAAGGGAGTATCTCAGGCCATGGACAATTACCAGTGTGAACAGCAGCAGCATAGCTGTCCCCACAGCCTCTGGTGAGGGAGCAGAGGAAGGAACCCGGGCTTTTTCCTGGAAACAAGTGAATTATTCAGAGCAAGACATTTGCCAGCGCGCTTTCACTTTTCTGTTTTTTTACTTTTGATTTGAGGAACGAATTTTCGCAGGGTGCTTATGACTTCAGAGATTTATTTCTCAGAATTGTTGAATAACTCTTGGCCCACACCACATCCACAAGCTATTCACACTGAGGTTGCACAGGTTGAACAGAGTGAGGGACATTAGTTCTGGGTTCAGGTTGGGGCTGGAGGCCACCAAAAGCAGGGGAAAGAACTCACACTGGACCACTTCCACCCCAGGACTCAGCCCGAAGTTCAGAGTGATGCTACGTGTCCCACAGCTGATGAGAGCAGGCAAGAGCTCAGTGTCTGTGCAATGCAAGCTGAGTTTGTGGCTCCTGTGCTCACTGATCCATGTCAGTCCATCCATGAAGTGATACCACATTGGCTGTGCTGCATCCCCACAGCTCCCCATGGAGGTACAGAATGTACATGCAGATGTAGCCACCAGGATAATTGCTTTTCTGTCCCCATCACTTTTGTAATCAAGTGTCAGGACTGAATACCTGTATTCATTTCTTCAGCATTAGCTTGGCTACTGAGCTGAGTGTCCACTGAAGAGGGGCATGAACAGCATCAGCACAAATTCAGTTCTCAAAAAAAAATCAGTCAAATATTTATAAGAAAATAAATGCACACTATTTTGTTTTGTTTGATGTTACTTCAGAATTCACCCACCAAAAGAGTCTGGAGGAAAGACAGTGATTTTCCTGCAACAGGATGTCTAATAAATCAAGGGCAACACAGCCTGGATCAAATTCAAACCACTGTAGGCTCTTCCCTGTATTACTGCCAAACCCTGAGCCACCCAGTCCTTCTCTGTCTCACCCCCCAAATATATGTTTAGATTCCAAACACAAAGCTTAATTGTTTATTAAGGAAGTGGTTATGATGGGGAAATAATGCCGTTGTGGAGGAAAGAGCGGGAGAGTTTTACAAGATGCAGTAGAATTTATCATCATCTCCTCCAGATCAACTCCCTCGTTCCTTTGTTCTTTCTTTGCTTTTGCTTTAATTCTTATTGAAATAGAAGTCACTTCTCTGGCTGTGGACAGGATGGTATGCAAAACCCACACAGGATGACTGCATTGTATTGATATCATGAAAAAGGATCAGCTTTCCTTGTATTCATAGCCCTGTGAGACCTCTGATTAAACATGTGGCCTTGTTTAACCCCTGCTTTATTCTCCCAGTGCAGCTGGTGTAATTACAAACCAAACATATTTTACACCCTGTTGTAGTGAATTGATATATCTCCTGTTAAACAGAATAAAGTCACACATGGAAACTGAAGTGAGTTTTTCCCTTTGAGGGTATAAGACTGTGAGCTGGTACCTAACTATCTATTCCATGTAATGATACCCATGAAAACAACACAAAAGTCTGTAGTCACATATTTTGGCTGTTCAGATCTTAGCAGTATATTTATGTGACCAAAGCAATCTCTCCATCATGTCCTGTGGAGCTGTACCTCGGACAGACTCACACTAATAAACTACTGATGGCAGAATCAGAAACTTCTCAATAATGGAGCAAGGCACGAAAAACCCTGGCTTGTTCCTAAATCTGCAGTGCTCACATCATGTATATCTTTATTCAGTGATGCAGGATGACTCACAAAAATGTTAGCTCAAGATATATTTTAAACTCATGAGCTAGCACTGTCCTGAGAAGAAAATTCTAATTTTGCTTCCTGTGGGCATACTTTTGAGAGCAGATTACAAATCTGAGTAGTGAAAATTGCTCTCTCTTTTTTTCCACACAGGCACTTTTGGAAGATCAGGATTTTTCACTGTAAAAACAACAAATTGCCCACACAAACAATTTACATGCACACCCAAAACCACATACCCCAAATCCCATGCTCATGTTCTCCACCCTTGGAGTGTGTTGCTCTCTTTTCTTCTCTGGTTGGTCAAAGCTTGGCTTTGTGAGATTGTCCCTAGCTTTGCAACAACAATTCTAGATCTTTCTACTGAGGCAGAAAACATTCACTCTCTAAAACCAGCAGAGCCTGTTCCATTTCTGCCTGGATGCAGTCAGGACCACACATTCATTCTGGGTGTTTCGACTGGAAGGCTGCACTGAGGCCATTTTGAATGTCTAGCTTTGAATGTCAGGCATGAAACAAGTCTGGGGAAATCTGGTCCTATTGTGGGGCACAAGGCAGCACTACACAAATTAGAGCTTCCAAAGGGAGTAGCACAGCTGCCTTCCCACGCTGCCCCATCCAGGCTGTCTAGCAGGCTCTGCCTCTGCCAGTGCAACTGCTCCTCTCCTGGGAATCCCTTCCCTCCTTTTAGACCCAGCTCAAGGTGATCACCTAGATCCTGCCTTCAATCCCAGGTCCTCATCTCCTGTTTACTTGGCACATCTTGTTTGTGTCTTTTGGAGCATATCAAGTACTTCTCTCAAAAAATTAATCCACGTATGATTTTGGGAATTGCTGGCTTCAAGGACTGCTCCCTATGGAGAGCACAGGCAAGAGGACATCTGCTGTAGTTTCCTACAGTACTGCTGTGCTACCTTCCAGTAGTCTTTCAGAATCAGTATCACAGAAGAGTTGAGGCTGGAAAGCACTTTGAGAGATCATCTGGTCTGTACTGCTCTGGTCTCTTGACAATCTCTGTGGTCCTTCACTGGACTTTCTCCACTATGTTCCTGTCTCTCTTTTACTGAGGACCCCAGAACTGGACACAGTTCAGTTCATGAGAAAGCCATACTTTCAGTGAAAAGCAACAACAAAAGACCTGTCAGACAATGAATTCAATTCACGTCTATTGCCTGGATGAATATGGCTGACACACACAAAACAAATGACTCCTTGGAGGGAGTGAAAGTACATCCTTCTCTTTTAACCAACATTACATCAAAGGTAATGGTAAAATGGGTTTGCTTTCTGACAAGAGGAGGTTACCAGGTCATGGACTTCATTTCAAGAGATATGTATATTCCTCAGCTTGTGTCCATAGTTTTCAAAATTTGCCAGAAGCAGTGGATTTGACCAGATTCCAGGGGAGGTCAGTCCCCAGCAAGCAAATGCATTTGCGCATTTGAGCTTGTTATCTGCCTTTTTGGCATCCCTTATGCACGAAGATTTACTCTCTGGCCACTCCACATTAATGAAAATGGGACCATAAGTCTGCCTGGGAGCCAGTGTAATAAACACTGCCCATGTCTGAGGTTAGCTATCTGTACTGCTTGACTGATAGAATGGACCCTGTGAGATTTTTCAGGTCAGTCAGGCCCAGACAAGTTTCAGGGACCTTGAAGAGGCTACAACAGATACACAGCATGAAAAATTTAGGCATGGCATTTGTCCCATGCCAACTAGCAGTTTCTCACTCAATTTCCAGGCATGTTTCAAGGGCTGACATGAGGAAGGGGCTGTTCAGGTGGGAAATTTGGACACGTGCCTCTTTCAGGCAGATGGAAGAGTACAGTATGTAAGCAGGCCATTCTACAGTGGTAAATGCTCTAAAGGACATTTCATTTACCACAATAGACACACAGCAAGATGAGCCAGGGCAGGGTTTTCAGTAGTTCCCATCCCTAGGGATGTTAGTCCACATTGCAAAACCCCTGTAAGAGGCAACACGTGTCTGACTGCCCAGAAGACCTGTGGCACCAGCAAGGAGTAATGCATCTGGCCCAGGGACGGGCAGAGAAGGCACAGCACACAGTACACCAGAGCCAGCAAGTGCTGCTTCTCCATTACCACAGGCATGACTGCAATAGTTCACCTCCAGCCCACCCCGTTCCTCTTTAACATAACACGTTTGAAATGGAGGGTGGGTATTACAGGAGTCTTAGCCATACTATGTCAGCCTAGATCTACCCTGTCACCAGCCCTGGGCACATTCCCAGGCAGGAAGAAAAACACCAACAACTTTTCAGAATGATGTTTCAGCCTACCTTGGGCCCCAGATCACCTCCTGAGGTGTTTCTCCACTGAGTCCTGAGGAGTCTCGGGTGGCTACCGCCATATCTCAAGTATGGAGGTAGATAAACCTTTGAGATAAATCTAAGGCAACATTTCTGAGTGGTATCAACGAGGAAAGGGCTCTCCTCTCCTGCAAATCCAGAACGTGCACTCCCCACAGCTTTCAGACCAGTTGCACAAACAGCATGGCATCCTTTCCACGTTACATCCCACAAAGGATCTGAGCAGACCAACCAACCCCCTCTGAAACCTGGATCTAGCCGGGGGTTTGATGACCACGTCTCACCTTCTGTGTTGGAAACTCAGCACGTGCTTGTTGGGAGATGTCTGGGCAATGCATGATCTGGCTGCTTCTTGAAGTGGGGGTTTCAAAATCTTCCCACACTGGCCCTATTCTGCTTCCATTTAGTAGCACAAAGGTTTTTTAATCCATCATCTTTTTTCAGTAATTAGTGCATAATGGTGTTCAAGCAGTATATCATAATTAGCTTCTCCCTTGACACCCTTCTTTGCCACATGCAGATTCAGAACATCTTTATGTTCTTCTAAAAGGCATTAATCTTTACGGTCAGGCATTTTGGCTTCTTTTTCTCCCCTATCCCCACCCCAACGGAAACTGTCTTCTCATGAGTCAGTTAGGCAAACCTACAGAGTGTTGCCCAAATGCAAACCTGAAATCCAGTAGCATTTCAAAACAGACCTGCTGCTGTAGTTGGTGCAAATATTTTCCCCTATTTGAGCCACTTTCTGTAGCACACGATGTTATGAGCTCATCTAGTACTTTCTGCACAGCTTACCCCAGAGTAACTTAGTCTGATCTCTGCTCATGGGTGATTTTTTTTTTCTTTTTAAATGTGTTTGTTTTGGAGATGGAAAGAATGCTCTGGGTTTTGAAGAGGCTTTATGGTTTACTTGAACCAAACTGCAGATGTTTTGTGCAGCCATCACTCCCATCAGTACTGGAGTCTGGTGTTGCCCTGGGAAGAGGAGGGTTAATTTGCCTCAGTCCAGCCACTAGGCGTGAGGGAAGAAGGAAGAAGGGGTGCTGTGATTTCAGGGGACTATTCCTATTTACACTGTACATTAAAAGATAATCTTTCCCAAAACACACCATCCTTCTGCTGCTGAGCTTGGGGAGGTTTTGGGGGGGAAGTCAGATTAAACAGGGCTGGACCCTGGCTCTGCCTCTCATCGCTGGACGTTCATTATGTGCATAATGTTCTTTGCTCTTGAAATTTATTTCAAGGTCAGAGAAACTTACCTTCTGTGTATATTGGGTTGAGGCATGTTTTGTTAGGAAAATTTATAAGATGGCTTGTTTTAACAGTTGTTACTGTGGATTGATTGGGTAATATTTACTCGTGCTATAATTATCTTATTTCATAGCGGTGAATGTAAGGAGGCAGCTAGGCATGCTGAAACCAGAATAACAGAAATCAGGAGATTTGCAGCAGGAGGCAAGGTGTTGTACTGTATATACTGTTGTGTCTTGTTATTTATATCAAGCTAAACTTGTTTTTCCAGCTATTTGTGCAAATGACCAGCTACCCAATAAATTACATCATTTCCAGCACTGAATGGCACCATGACATGTTAACTAGGAATTTAAGCACCAGAAAATAATCTTGACTGACTTGAAAGTGCAGCTATAAAAGCCCAATGAAAGCTAATTTTCTGAGGTAGGATGGGGAGGGGGATAGGTAGGAAATAGGCAGGAGGAGGAAAGGAGGGAGCAGGGTCAGGAGACAGACAAAAAGAAAGCCTCATTCTCAATCAAATTCACATACACAAGGTTTAAAATTCTAAGTCTAGAAATACATTCCCTGTAAATATTCATTTGTAGGCTGATCAGTCTCTCCTTCCTTGGCTGAGCCAACTCTGAGCCCTTCTCATGTTTTCAGGTGTAGACAACCATCTGACTGGAGGTGAACTGCAAAGAGCTGGTGCAAAACTAAGTATGTGTAACTATATGTGGCTAATGTCGCCAAATAGAACTGTAAAAGCAGAGATGCGTTCCCCACTTTTATTTTAAACCTTTTGTATACAGAAGCAGGCCAGTGTGGAAAAAAGCAAGAATTCAAGAATTACCTTGGTTTGGGTTTTTTTTCAGCTAGGCAGTTACAAACTACTTATACTTTTCATGCAAGCAAACAACCTCACAAAAATACCATGGTCTGAGACAGCAAGACAAGGAATGACTGACACTTGCCACCAGCAGGCACTTGGGCAAGGCTGAGTTTGTCACCAGGCACGTTGGCTCCCCAGCACATCCAGCCCAGGTAGGGCTGGGTCCTGCTGGGCCTTCCTGCAGCCCACTTGCCCTGGGTTGCTTCATCTAGGGCTCACCCTGACATGCACTGGGGCAGTGAGAAGGATCCCTGAGCCCTGCAGGACAAGAGGGAGCCTCTTCTGCTGTGGCGGCATCCCCGTAGGGGGTCCTAAGGCAACAGCTCGGGAATGAAATGATGAGAAGGATCCATGGGTGAAGGAAAACTCTATCCTCTCATCCCATAGCAGTCCCAGGACCATTTCCCAAAGACTATCACCAGGGTTTGCTCCCCAAACTAAGGCTCACTTCAAACCAAAGCTGGTGTAAGCTTTGGTTAATTTTAGCCTAGGAAGTGAGAGTCCCAAAGTTGTGCTGCCTGCTTGCCTGCCTGTCTTTCAGCCTCCCCTTCCTCTCAGTACACACACCCTAATAAATTTCGATTCCAGTTTCAACTAACATGAAGTGAGGATATAGAAGAGAGACTTGAATTTGTGATCCCTGTAAGAGAAGGGAGCTCCAAACTCAGCTGTTATCCTTGGCAGTGACTGCCCTGGCAGCCAGCACAGCCTTTCTGGCTGGCAAGTGAGCATGCAGACAGGCTACAAATGTGAGATCAGCTCTCTGCTGGACAGGAGCTGGGGTAAGCCAGGGCTATCATGACAGGGTCAAGGCATTTGTAGTTAAAGGATGTGAGTATGTATGCGACAAACCACTACTGACTGAAAAACCCAGAGAGTATAAAATTGCACAAAAAGAATTCTTCATGGTAGTTCAGTCTCTTTTTTAGTTTTTTTGCACAATCACTTACAAGGTGTTGGCAGTGGGGATCCCTGGACACCTGTCCCATGACACCTGTCATGGCTGGAAACAGGGTCTGCACGTCCTTCACAGATTGCACAAATGAGCACCTTGCCTTTGGTCTTCCCCAGTTTCTCATCCAGACATCCAAGAAAAGAGCAACTGGATCTTCACACCATGTTGAAATACAGGATGTCTGGGAGAGCCTGAAGGCTCTGAGGACCCAAGTTCAGAGCAGCTGGTGTCCCAAAAACAACAGTATCTGTGCACCTCTCATTGTCTTTCCTCTGAAATCCACATGTTCACATGCCATAACATCCTGGTGTGAGTAGATTTACAAGTTTCCTCTGTCCTTCTGTCTCTCAGACAGCAGGGTGCTCAGAGAAACCAGTGCCACACATGCTTTCATGTCAGCCCTAACACTTACCACACATGCTGCCATTTCTGCAGGCAAGGATGGTGACCACGCTGCACCGGGTCCTGCTTTCGGCTCCTTTTCTCCAGGGTCAGTAGGTCTCCCCCAGTGTAAGTGAGAGCACAAAAGCTGGCCCTTTGTCAGTGGATTTTGGGGGTCTTTAATGGGATTAAGCCAGTTCCACCCAGTGCTGGTTGCTACAAAGGGTTTTTCTCCTGTCTCAATGACATGTTACATCTTAACGTGTGTGGTCATATCTGCAGTCGATTTGTGCAGCTCTTTGTTCTTTGCACATGTTTTTATTGCCTGGGGGGCATGCAGCAACCAGCCAGCAAGCTTTTGTGGTGCCTAGTTCATTCAACTGTTTACTCAGTTAATGCACTGCAGCCAAAATAAGAATCTGCAATATCAATTCATTGAAAGTAAAGCCGAGTGACAATCGCAGAGCACTTTCAGATTGGCTGGACAGAAGGGATGCAACACTGCCAGCAGTGTAGCTGAGGTACCTCTCATTTGACTTCAGCAACCTATTTGCTTGCCAGCTATATGTTTAGCACCCTCCTTGATAAAAACACATGAGAAGCAGCACCTTCAAAGACAATTCACCCCCTCTCCAGACATCTACTGAGGCTGAGATAAAGCAGCATGTAGACATTTCTCTGTCACTCTCCTTTCCCATCAAGGATGGAGGGAGCTTCACACAAATGATTTTAGAGTGGCCAGTGCCAGAGTTAGGGCATCATTCCAGGTACCACATTGCACAGGACTGTTCAGGACTCAGAAACCTCAGAGTTCTTCTCAGATAAGCCCCCAAACCACTGTTGAAGAGTACACATATTTGATCAATAATGACCTGGGACGCATGTGGGCACTGTGTTAGAAGTAGTGTAGAAGTGAAATTCTCTCTTGCCTGCTAGCCATGGGTACATTCTGTTTCCTGGTCACAGACCATTTATCATAAGACCATGAATCAGCATGACCTGACAAAGGTACTGGCCCACCAGCAGGGCAAGAAGTGTCTCCCACCACTGGCACACAACATTATTCTAGTCCAAGCAGTTTTCACCAACATTTCCTAGTAAATAGTATACAACAACCCAATTTGAGTTAGTGCATCCACATTTGGGGTAATAGTCAGGGAGGCATCATCAAGAAAACAAGGAGTATGGAGCATTTGGAACACCTTATACTGGAGGAACAATTGAATTTTTCAAAACATTTGTGGAACTATATTTTTAATAGATTTTTTTTTTAATCTTGCTAATATAATCAGCCATAAAATTCAGGAGCAATATTTAAGTCTTACCACTGTTGTGAAGAGAACTAAAAATTCCTCTGCCTGAAAACAACAATTCATTTCGGTGCTGGCAGTTGGAAAAGTTCATTCCTCTATTTTAGTTTTTAGTTTTGAACTCCTTTGTGTTCTGACCACTCTTTCTTCTGCTTTCCTCTTCTTTCTAATTTCTCTCCAATTTTTCAAATTTAAAAAATGGGAAGATATTAATTTAAAAAGTTATGGGTTTCATTTTCTTCTTTCCTACCTTTTTTTAATCATATTTTCCTTTTCTCCAGGACTGAAAGAAAAAAATATTGTGAAAGGATCATGAAATACTATCTGTAATTCAAAATATCACACATTGTTTGGGGGGTTTTATAGTAGATAACAATGCTTTGCTGGTGCCTGCCCCATTCTGGGAGAGCTGCACAGTGAGCTCCAGGTTTCAGTGGTGTCCTGTCTGAAGAGAGGCCTTCCCAGCAGCCCACAACAGAGGGTACTGGTTGTGTGAAAGCAGCTCAGCACCTCAGTGCCACCCAAAAGCCCACGGGTGACTGAGCAGGGAGTGTTGGGGGCAGCCTGGTGTGGGGCAGTGCTGCCTCTGCATCCTCTCTGGTGGGAGTGCCCAGGTCTGGCTGGCTTGGCCATGGCCTGCTGCCATGGCTGGAGCCCAAGGGCTGGCGTTTCCACCCAAAACTCTGACATGTGTGCTCTCCTGTAACGGCAGCCACTCCAAAAAGCACCCTCAGACCATTCAGGTTAAGACATAATAATCAAATTGGAAACTCTCTGGCACTGCTTTTCTATACACTCAATCCTCGATACCAGATTAGATACCAGATTCGATACCAAAACCTCTGAGAAAACATAATGACTCCTTCCCTGTGCTCCCTCCCCTCAGCAAACCTATGGCTTGAAAACCTATAAATGTGCTATTTCAGCTGTTTTAAGCAGCTTATCATGGTTTTCTGAAAGTCTGGACTCAAGACTCTGGATCCCCTTCATAATAACATTTAATGCTACCATTATGTAATTGAATCCATTTTGTCTGTGTGGTGGGAATATTATTAAACTGTAATTCATTTCACCGTCTTGATGCACTTGGACTTTTAGGTCCAAGTCTAGAATGACACAAGCTTTGGAAAAAGAGGGAAAGGGAAAGGGAAAGGGAAAGGGAAAGGGAAAGGGAAAGGGAAAGGGAAAGGGAAAGGGAAAGGGAAGGGGAAAGGGAAAGGGAAATCTAACTATCCAGCACCTTCCATTACCAGCCTGAATTTTTTCCATAAAGAAGAATTATCAGTTCTTTTATCACCCCTGTTCTTATATTTCTTATTTTTTACCATGTGTGCACAAAGCTCATAGGGCTCCTATTCATTTTTCAGAGCTTCATCCTTTCCTGATATGGGGAGATTCTTCATTATCCCAATTTGCTGAGTCTTAACTTTTTGCCAGAGAATTTTTGGAAATGCAATCATGTCAGGGATGGTACTTTTTTACATCTGTTGCCCCCTCCGTATTAAGTGCTTGGCTTGTGGCCAGCCATCTTACAAGTAGCCATATTATTATTGAAACCACATGCTCATTAGTGAGGCTGGCACTGGCTCAACAACCACTGTCCGAGGCTAACATTATATTCCATTATATCCCAGACAACAGGACAGTGTAGCATACAGTTTGTTCAGGAGAACAAACAGCCTCAGTTGAAAAAATCTGAATCTTAAACTGTCAGAAATGCAATGCATTTTCTGTCCCTTTGTATGTGGGCTCTGGTAGTTCAGGGAGAGATGTGTTTTGAAAGAAAATACTGTACCACTAACTTATCTTCTTGATTTTTAATTTCAAGGTTGCAGGGACAGCAGGAGTTCCTGGGCCCTTTTCTATTGGGTTTAATCACTTTATCCCTCGGGAGGCAAGCAAGAGTATTTCACTTAATATACAGGAATGACTCATGATCATTGCTTTGAATTAGAAATGTCCTCTGGGATTTCTGGGAATGGTGTTTTCTTGATTGTGGGAGGGGAAATAGAGTAAGAGGGAGAAACACAGACAGAATCAGACCAGTTCAGACCAACTTTTCCAAGAAATGCATTTCAAAGTGGCTAAGATACCACTTTCTCTCATACATCCAAGTCATTTGCCTTCCCCAACATAATTACTAGCACTGCTCTATAGATACCATTTTCTCAGAGTAAACCAAGGATTTACGTGAACTACATGTTGCATTGAACCCCTTGCTTGCTTATGCATGATAACCATATAAAAAAACATTCAATAACATCAGAAACTTCACAGGCTGGAAAATGGACTGGGATGTTTTCAGTGTTTCTTTTCCTGCTGGAAATAGCTGCAGATGAAGGTCAGTTCCTGTTTCTCCTGCTGGAGCAGGTATTACACCAATGGCTGTGTGCTTAAAGTCTCAGGTGCAATATAATATTTCTCAAAGACTTCTGGACTGACTTAACTTCAGTGATTTCTCACAGCGGTAACTTTATTCCATTAAACTGCTTTCATGTTGGTAACTGGGACTTGCAGAAATACACGGGGCTGAGTCCAACAGTTTTTAGGGTCCCTACAAAAAAGCAAGACCATCCCACCCCACCCCCTATCAGAACAGGGAGTGAAAACACTTTCAGGGGAGGAAAACACTTTCCTTGGTTTTAAAGGTACCCATTCTTGCATGAAAGCACTGCGTCCCGTTCCCAGAAGCAGGGATAAAGTTGCATTTATCATAACTCTGAAGAGAAATAAAGGCTTATAAAACAAAAGGCCACTATAAATTCCTGCAGTTTAGAGTTTTATAGAGGCAATACAAATTTCCAAATACAGACTACAAGAAGATAGAAAATAAGCTCCTTTCCTTTGAGGAGGGGAAGGGTTAACGCTGACAAATGACATACTAAATTTAGAGTCATTTTTGCATGTGGTTGCATGTCTAGTTGGAACGAGTCTGCCAAAACTCATTTTACTTATGACCCTTTACAGCTAGCAGAGAAAGAGGTCCATTGTTTTCTTTGTATTAGCGAGATTAAAAACACAGTCCCCCCAACTGAAAAGGCAAGCACTGGAAGCACTGTCTGAGGCAAAAAGAAGCATTTTTAATTCTCAATAAACCACATACAAATACACATCTATGTGTGTGCATCCAACACATGCAAGCATGTGTCCTAGAGGGCCAGATCTCATTCTATAAGCAGCTATATGCCATGTGGGTGAAAACAAAATGAGACAAAGAGGGATATGTCTCTTGCTGGCCACCCTTGCTTCAAATGCTGCAGCAGAGTCTTCCCCTCATAGCCCTCAGGAGGTGCCTTGTACAGAGAATCTGTGACTGCATCTCAACCAGATGTGACTGGAGAGGGATGCAGATGTGCCACCACCCTTCTGGCACAAGTAGCAGGCAGCAAAGCAAATGTGCTGGGGACAGCTGCTCTCCCTCTCTGGAGCAGCAGCACTCTGTACACACTGAGGCAAGTTCTGTGGGTGCAGCCAGACTCAGCTGAGAGGCTTCCACCCGCCTCATCTTTGACAAGCACCTGCTGAGGATGGAGTAGGTTGGATGTCTGTATATGTCTGACCTAGATAGCACAGGGCTCATTTGGCATAGGGGCAGAGGGAGAAACAGATGCTTTTGGATACATTTCATCTTAATCTAACCCAGAACTAGGTCTCCATGGGCTCTTGGGAGAGCTGGATGACTAACACAGGTGTGAATGCCTCTACTCGTGACATCAGCAGCTAGCCAGGATGAATCTTGCCCTGGATATTTCACTGCTCTTCATACTTTGAAACAAGTAGTCTTTGCCACCTGCCTGCTCCTGATGAGGAGCTGGCCTTCACCCTCCCAAATCTTGCTCTAGCTGGAAAAACTCCGGGAGCACCTTCCACAGGGTACAACCAGCTAGAAAAGGAGTCGGTCTTTCATGAAAAACAGCAGAACAGCTACACAGCTTTTCTGAGGGGAGCACAGTGGCTGAGCAGCAGGACCGTAATAATTGTCTTCACCTACGCAGCTCTTCAGTTTTCTGTCAATGGTAGAAAACTCACATCTCTTTCCTCAAGGGTTCAGAACATTTTTATTCTGGTTGCAAGAGGTACACAGTTAGACAAAATACTTGGTTTTCCTTTGGGCTGTTGAGAACAACCAGTGACATTGGGTGTGTCTTTCCCAGAGATTTAATCCTCTTGTACATGTAATGCCGTCATAGAAACAAGGCAAAGCTGATAGAAAAAAACAACTTCTTGCATCACACCAGCTGAAATGGATGGGGAAAAAACAGATGAGGTGCAGGAGCTGTTCATTACTTCAGAAAGGGAGACAGCAAACTTCAGAACTAAATCCAGAATGCGAACAATTGCTCTGAATTTGGCTATTTTAATCAGTGAGGTGGTTTGAGAGAGAAGATGGTTTCTACCAGTTGCACAAAATGTTATGCTACTGAGAAGACAGATCCCTTTGAGACAGACACTCAAAGACAGAGAAGTAATTATCACCAATATAACACCAAAGGGTTAGTTGGAAGGAACTGGAAAATTACAATGTGCATAAACCAACTTCTCAAGCACTTTAGGCAGAATTTAGTCACCCATGTCCAAATATGTGATCCACAAAGGATTTGCTTAATCCTTTAGATGTCTGAGAGTCTGTAAGCGCTTAAGTTTGCACAGGAAAGCTTAGTTTGGCGTCAACATTTCTGCTACAAAGCATGCCCAATGGAACCATGATACTGGCTGAGCCAAATACTATTTCTCCGTCTCTGCCAAAGACTGTGAGATTCATGACTTGTGCCTCAGTTCAAGGAGGCCAGATCCAGTAAATATATTCAAAGCACACCTACAGTTTCCTGATAATCATAAAAGCTTGTGATGCTTTCATTAGCAGGGGTAGTGATGAGAGTCTTATATATAACAGCTTAGCAGTTACCCTGTGATTTCCTTAAAGGAAGAGGTAAGTTCCTTGCCTTTGGGTGGTCAGATTCCATATCACCCACTTCCATGAAGATGTCCTAGCCACCCATCTGTGGACTGCATCAATTGCTTGTTTCCCTGGGAGGCGGGTGGAGCAGCTCCCACATCTCCTGATGAAGATAAGCCTCCTGTGCCAACAGAAAAAGGAGAGTTCATGAGGCTAGAGAAAGGACAGGACAGGTTCTGCAATCTTCTGCTCTGGACATTTTCCCCAAAAATGGAGACTCCTGAACTCTAGCTCTTGAAAGATGTAGGTTCAACTCCGCCAAACCAGCAGGACTGCTCAGTGTACACAGCTGCAGAGTTGCAGGACCCTAAGAGCTTTTTTGGCTCAAATTTCGGCACCTGGTGACAGTTTAAATCATACATTAGGTATCCACATCCTTCTTTGGATTTTGGCCTAGGGGCCCTATAGTTATTTATCCATGTCAGGGGCATCTACGGACCAAGAGGTCTTGGGAGCTTGGATATTCCTGCTGACAAGGACCTACCACACAGTTAGGTCCTGTCCCTGATGCCTCATTACTCTGTATTTCCCTCACGCCAAACCCAACAATCCAACAAAGGCTAGCAGTTGCCAATGGTTTCCAAAGGTGCTGATGGCCACAATCCTCAAAGCGCTGGCACAGAGAAGAGGCCACCAACACCTCTCCCTCATCTCCATCCTCCTGAGACACTTTCCTTTCCTTTCAGATGGTTGCCAGGGCATGATCAGGGACACCAAATAGTTTCCAAATACATAGAAACTAGGTTCAGTAAACAAAAGAAAGGTTTTACCTGTCTCCCACCAAGTATAGAGTAGCTTAGGAGGTTTTTTCTATTTATTTATTCATAGTAAAGATCCCATGGGTGTTTCCCCTACAGATAAATTTCAGCCTCTTTCATGTCTTCTATCTTCCTGATCTCAGTGATATCCCAGAATAATGACTTTCATAAGGTAAATACCTGTTGTGCAATTGTTTATAAATTTTAATTTGCTGTCTTGGTTTCACTGTGTTCCCCTGGGATTTTTTTTCATATGTGTAAGGAAAAATGGTAAGGAAGAGCATCTGATTTATCTTCTCAGGTCTATTAACTAGCTTGTATAGATCTACCATATACTTTTTCATTTCCTCTCCAAATGATCCCAACCTTTTCGTTCCCTATTCATATGGAAGTCATTCCATGCCTCCAATCTTTTTTTATTGTCCACCTCCCTATCTGGTTTTACTGTATTCTCTCCAGAGCAGGGAGCCCAGTGGAGAGCCTGCCATTCCAGGCAGCTGGAGGAGTACCATTCATGCCATGACACAGTGGGATCCAGCAGTCTCAAACTGTGAATTCCATTTTGTATTTGAGCCTCCATTTTGCACAACATGTTGAATGTGTTTAACCCCGAGCCAAAATGTGGAAACATGCTCCAGTACTGACAAGGCTGTCAAGGAAAGGTATTAGACACTACCCGAGAAAGCCATTTCGTAGAAGTCTGGACTCAACCACTGCAATTGGCTTTGAACTGTTGGCCCAAACCCAAAGGAAAAATAGATTTTAAACAGAAGGTGCTGGCATGCCTGGTGGATCTGCAGCTTCACAGTCTCTGCACATGGCAAGAGGAAAGACATTTTGCTTAGCTGGAGATACTGCTCTCAGCAGACCTAGCTGCCTACTGCCACATGATGAACTACTGGTAGGAAAAAAACCTCCTCTTCTGACTGATGGACAGATTCTTAAAAAAGTGAGGTTGTGTGGAGAGAAAGGTGGAGTGTCCAGACATTTGTCATGAGGAAAGTTTTACAGTGACTTAAAAAAAAAAGGAAGAGGAAAATACCACATAGCAAAGAAGAATCACCAGACTAGCTACAAATCATAAGGAAACTGGAGAGTTTCTGTGATTTAAGCACAAATTTGATCTGGTGTGGGTCTAGTGGACACCACTTTGCATGGTGGAATCCCTTATATTTTACATTGTAGCTTTTACTCCCACCAACTTTTTCTCTACTGTTTTGATTTGTAGCTGTTGTGCAATTCTTTTAATCACTGCTGCACACAATCTGTCTTTGTAATAACCAAGGCTCTTCCAGTCAGTCACAGCATTATATCTTGCTTTTCGAACATGCTCCATGAGGCAGGACATGGGCTGGCCCTGTTCCTATGATGTTTCCATCCAGCCACACACTGCCCTTTCACAGTATATTGTCTAGAAAGTTCATCTTGCCTTTTATTCATCTTGTTGCCCTCTCACATGATGAAGAAGATCCTCTGAATACTCCATGATGTTCCAGACATGCAAGACCCACTCTACCTCTATCTTTGCCTTGTCCTGCAACATCACCTGCAACCTCGATAGTCAACCAAGTTCATGACGAAGAACAACAGAATTGTTCAGCTAGAAACTTATGGAAGCATAGGGGAAGGGGTCACCTCAAGGCTTCATAAAAGCTGAATCAAACACAGAAGTGAAAGAGCAAGTGCTCTGGACACTAGGAAAGGCAAAGACTTTGAGGCTTGGATAGAGGAGCAGTAGGGAAAGCAGGAAATGTTTTTCCAAATAGCAGAGGTAAAGGGAAAGAGCAGAGGGAATGGTAATGAATGTCTTATTCCCTGTAGTGGGAAGCTGTTCTTGGCTCTTGAGATTGGTTTGTTACATGCTCTGCACACATGACAAATAAATATTTCTTTTCCCCTCACCACAAGTTATTTTCTTTCTCTGTGGTGGGGCTGAATAATTGTTTCTAAAACACCCGTACTAATGAATGACTTTGACTGGCCAGGAGCTTTTTCACTATTTATAACTAAGCTAACAAATTGATCAGTAAGTCCTCCCTATTACACACTAAGAACTGGAGACTCTATTCAAATAAATTTACCAAATTATAGCAAGTCAAGAACAACAATAAAAAGTAAGGGTAATGAAACACAATGTGCACTTACTTGGACAATTCTCATTGGACTGTAATTATTGAATATGCCATTGTATAGTTTATAGAAAAAGTAAAGCCTCCATTATGCAAGTCAAAAATACTGCAGTTCGTCTGTCACTAGGTACTCGGTGACACACAGAGCAAACTTTTCTGCTGAACTGCCTTGTGCCAGGCAGTGTAAAGGAGAAAGGATTCTGCATCCTCTGGTATGGTTTACCTTACATATGAGGGCTGGGAAAGTCCAGGATAAAAGTTCCTGTGTCTGAAGGAAATGCCAGGACAGAAAATGAAGTGATGCTCTTCTGGCCATGCTGTTAATGGGATCACCTTCATGAACAGTCAAAAATCACTGGACTACAACTGTGAAAACAGTGGGGAGAGGAGGGGGTGGTGAAATAAATTGGTGATCAGCAGTCACCTCAGGTGCCTCACTCCAAAACTCAGACCCGTGAAATGCCACTGAGCTTTTGGATAGCTCTAGGGGGAGCTTAGAGCTGTTCTTTTCCAGAAGTACTTGTTTGTCCAGGCATATTGGATAAATCCATCTTGTCACAGATGTGGGTTGAAGAAGCAGCAATTGTAAGTACACCACTGCCTCCTTTGTGTCCAAGCTTAGTGGGAAGAATATTTATCACGTTTATAAGAAAGAGGGTTCAGGGTCCTTTTCTAAATTAATCCAAGTCTCCTTGGAAGGAATTCAGACACTTGATCTGTGACCAGACCAGGAGGCAATGAGATTGATTCTCCTAATCCTTACAATCCAGCTAATATATCCTGGCTACAGGGAGATGTGGGGATAGTGCAGCAAGCAAAATTGCTGCGTTTTCTTCTTGCACATGTCACATGCTTTGGATAAGAGGTGGAATAGGGAATAACACTCTCTTTTTCAAATTACTCACTTGCTTTTTTCTCAAGAAAGGATTTGAGGGCTAGTCCCAAACCAGTAAGTCAAATTCCAGTCTATCACATCATCACAAGAGAGGCAGCAGGCATTTCTCCTCCATTTACAGTCTGATTTGCTAACCTGGAGACTGCAGGGCTCATCACATCCACAGGCTCAGCTTGGCAGAAGAAATAAGCCCTGTGCCCTCAGTATGGCAGCCTTCACTGCAAGAGACTCCAATCTGCTCCATCAGAGCATGAACTTGCACCAGGGTTTCTCACACCCCTAATAACTAGAGAGCTAGGGGGTGTCTCTTCTTTCTCGCTGATTCTCCAGCTCCATCTGCTCTGCTGCATCTTTTTTCTGGCCAGCAGAGAGTTAATTTTTGCATTAACCAGAAGGGGGCAGGGCCGGGATCCAGAGGTTATTCTGTACCACCTCATGTAGTTGCTGGGGGCGAGGGGAAGGGACTCTTTTCCGGGCAGAAGAGGTCCAGTCAAGTAACAGTGGCAGACGGAGGAGTAGGGTAACACGGGTTCCGAGGAATCACATGTGAATCACTTGCTTACCTCGTACAGCTTGATATTAACAATGTTGCTGTTACTGTTCGCTTTCTTATCTCATTGCTGTTTCTAGTAAATTGTTCTTAGCTCGTGATTTTCACCTTTTGTGCCTCCAATTCTCCTGTCCAGCCTGCTGCAAGGGAAGAGAGGGGAGTGAGCGAGTGAGCAGCACGTGGTTTGGAGAATCTCTGTGGCAGCTCTAAATTTGGGAGTGCCATTCCTAAACAATGACTTATCTGTATCCCAAAACAGGGAAGCTGGAGAGGACCAATGTCCGCAAAATACTGGGCAGTGCAGGAGGGCAATGGGTGCCTGCCCTGGCTGTCCTCTGACTGCTATATGATGACTGAATTTGTCCTGGCTCTCTGTTACATTAAAGCTACCTTATAAGCTTAGCAATGTAAAGAGCTTCAAAGCATAATTTATAAGGTACCTGAAGGTGTTTACTTACACTGCCTTTGGTGTAAATGGGAATCAGTCTCGTAGGCTCTGTAGGTTGTTAGGGCTTGTGTAAGGAAACACTCACACTTGGTTTGAAGGAACTACTACTAGCCAAGGAATCACAAGCAATAATTTTCCTTTGGTAGAAGTGAAATAGCTCACACTCATTAGACCAGACGATCCTTGTCAGGGGGCAAGGGCTGTAACCAGCTTGTCTGTCGTAGAGATTTCTAATGTGTGCAGTTTCCAGTTGCTGGTGAAAACGCATACAGAGTTGCCAGACAACATTTATCAGCCCACACAATGAAAAAATATTAATTCTATGGAGAAAAAAAAATTGGCTCGTATTTTTCAATTAAACCTGATGAGGAGGGTGAGGGGATAGTGTTTTCCTTCCCTACGGTCTCTATCACCTACAAGGGAGTAAAGACCTGTTTGATACAGGAACTCTTTGCTTCAAGAGTTACCTAGTGAGCTAGTAAAGACAATAACAGGATTAAATGTAGCATTTGAGATTTGAGATGAATAGGTTATTTTATATTTTGAAAGCTAAGAAACATAACTTTACCATGTACAGAACAGACCAGAACTTGGCTGCAGTCAGTGCCTTGAGGAATAGACTCCTTCTGGCAATCCTATTCAATAGTGCAAGAAACACCCAACCATCCCGACTGAGAAAGTTTTTTCCAAAAAGGCCTGGTAGGGGAGGGACAAAGCTTTTCCAAGCCCATCTTTACCCTGAAGAATCCTTCCACTTTGCTCTGTTCACTGAATCACACATTTGAAAAAACTCCTAACCTCCTATTGATTCATTCAGAAACTGTCAGAAAAGCTTGGGATGTTCCTGTTTAATCAAACGATTGCCTTAAGAAATAAGCTCTATTGTAATTTTAAGTTCTGGCAGATGCAGTAAACATGTTTGGGTCCAAACCACATTATATTAAGTGTGTGCCCTACTTAAGATCAAATACACTAGTGTTTTCATAATGTTTTACACATGAAGCAATGATAACACAACCTTTTCGCACGTACTAAAAAGAGTCTGCAGATGAATACACGCACAGAAGCCAGAAAACATCTACATCTATGCTTAAGAATAGGTTTATCATTCTCTCACATCAGTTGTAGAGCTACAATGAAGTTAATTAGGAGCAGAATAATGCCAAAGCTGCAACATAAGCTTGTCACTTCTGCATGAAGTCCTGAAAACATTCATTCAGTATGGACAGAAATTTGGCCTGACCTACATTTGCAAATCCTCTTGCTTTTGTTTTCTGTGAATACTTGAACATGATACTTCTGCAGCAAGATATGGTCACCTAAAATCACCTAAAATTAATAATGCAGAATATTTGTGCAAAGTCAAAGTTGAGACTTTTAACGGAGAGAAATTGCATTGGAAAAAAAGATTCTGAATGTTAAACACAGTCGTTTAGGGGTCATTCTTTGCATGCAGCCAAAAGAGCTTGAATTTCAAGTATCAATATGCTCATGACCAACTGATTGCAAACAAGCTACAGACCAAGAATTACTCATAGAGATTATCTGATGAATCACTCCAAATAAATTTCAATAATGAGTAAATGAACGAAAATTATGGTCAGATGATGGAAACTTTGTGAACAGAAGAGA
Source organism: Monarcha castaneiventris obscurior (assembly GCA_026261815.1). Classification (NCBI taxonomy): domain Eukaryota; kingdom Metazoa; phylum Chordata; class Aves; order Passeriformes; family Monarchidae; genus Monarcha; species Monarcha castaneiventris. Next base: position 13,941,407 of record JAMPIT010000510.1, on the reverse strand, counting down.
GGAGGTGAAATTTATTGAGTTTCTTATTAGGAATTATTTTCCCAGATTTGCCTGCTACCATACAGTAACAGAAAAGCTGTAGGAAGCATCTGTGGAGCAGATGAAAAAGTGGGCAGAGGATTTCTTGTCCTGTTCTCCTGCCACAAAGCCCATTTAGTCAGGACAGCTATGGTAGAAATACAGCTGCTTTTGTACTGCCAGTGCAGAGCAATGCACAGCATGAAGGAAATTATATTTTTCACTTTTACTATTATTTTTTTCATTTTGCATGTGGAAGAACACAAATCATTTTAAAAATACCCAGTTCTCTGAGTACCACCTTTTAAAATGTCTTTCAAGCATGTTACTACAGAATAATTCAGCTGATTCAGCAGAGTCCTGGCATTTTTAAAGTGGCGTAAACAACATCAAAATTTGGTTATTAGTGGAATTCAAGCAATTTCTACCCATGTAATTGCTACCCAAGAAAAGAATTGGATCTTGTTCTGAATGTATATGAAACCCAGTTACTTTTGACTGAGTGACTAATAGGGAATATAGACACTGTCTCTGGAGCTCAGATCCAGCTCTTCAAAAGACTCAGCATTTCTCATGTTTACTTTCACTACATGGTACCTCTTTCCTTCATCTAAGATTCTTGGCTCTGTACAAGTATCTATGCATAAGGAAGGGAGATTGTATCACTGTTGATAATAAAACTGTAATGCAAAAATACAGCAAGCACTTTGGTTTACGAGTGCAAATAAAACATTTAACTTCAACACACTGAGGACAGATTTATTTTCACTTGCTTCTTAATGAAATGGCTCCCTATACCACCGCATACATTTGCACGTATGTGCAGGCAGAATAGAAAAGAAATTGTGCTGGTTCTTGGTTACCCCCAGACCTGCCAGAGTTAATGTATGGTCCAAGAAGAGTTTTCCAATGGAATTTTAACCTTTTCTTCCAACAGAGATTCATGAATTTGATTCCTGTCATTGCTGAAGCCAACAACAAAACTATTGTTTATTTCTGTGGGAAAAGGATCAGGTGCCTTATTTGCAATTTTGGCTTTTTTCAGAATCGTGTATTTTTTTATTAAAAGGAAATAAATCCCTATCTGCATTTAATCACACAACTAGCATGAAAATGAACTCAATGAATAAAAATGTCAGGAGTGGGAAACGATAGGGTTCTCTCTTAGCCAAGTTTTCTGTCTAAAATTAGCCTGCCTTTCTGGATTTACTGCTGTTATTAAGTGAATGTCCTTTTGACAATAAAGCAGTGCTTCTTGGATTTAGACAGTGTTGTGAAGAATATGATAAAGTGCTCTGTGATGTATGACTTTGATTGACTCAGGGGACCTTACTGTTTCGATGCTGTGGTCTGTTCTTTGTTTGCTAGATGAAGACTTTCTGTTCATTTAATACTCAGTTCAGGACTAGAAGTTGGAGAAGGATGTGTGTAAAGATGTAGAGTACCTTGTTTCTGCCATACTAACATGATGAATTATAGTGTATTAAGAAAGTGTTGACACATGTGGGAATAGACTCTTGACATGCTTGCCAGTAATTAAGGCACATTGTATGTAAAGTCACTAAAAAAGTTGGAGTCTTATTCTTTGTTATAGGGATTTTTTGCCAAGTGCTGTTATTCATAGTCTTGATGGAAAATACTTGTATCTTCAAAATTGTTGTGGTTCACACAATAATGAAGGCAACAGAAAGAGATTCATTACTATGAATTTTTTTAATGTTTCCAATAGCTGGATAGGTAATCCTTTTCCTGCCAGAGAGGAAAAAGTGTTCTAAGACCAGTGCCTCACTGATAAATTACCTGAGCATTACCAAAGCAGACACAGGGCTTGAGGAGCTGCTCCTCAAGCGAAAGGGACTCAGCATCCTCTGCACAAACTCCCCAAGCCTGCCCTTGAAACCTGCTCTTTACTTGCACCCCCTCACAGTCACAGCCAGGGCCATAACTTCCCCACATTTGGCTCCTGAGAGCATGCCAAGGGTAGCCTCCATGCCTGGAGGACGGAGCAGATGAGTACCTTACAGGGAACTGCAGCTGCACTCCCTGGTCCCCCTGTGGACCACAGGGGCTCAGTAACAGTCCTGGAGTGCGGCCCTCATGCCCTCTGCAAGATGCCACCTCCTAGCCCTGGTCCATTTCCGTGGACCCCCTGCAGCTCTGGGGCCCTAATTTCCTCCAAGATTTATACTGGTGAGATAAGCATATTAGTCCATCAGACACCTTGTGCAGGGCACGGATCTAGCTGCCCACATGATGTGTTGTATCATGCTGCTACCCCATGCTCATTCTGGAGAAATTTGTTCACTTCTCTCTGTTCCAGCTGGATGAACCTGTCCCTTTCCTACAACTTAAGCATTACTGCTGCTGACACAAGGCTCTCATGTGCACTAAGGTATGTTTAAACCTCTCTTTGGCTTTGTTCCTTTCACTGGTGAAAGGTGAGTGCCTCTCCATCATTTTGAGGGGCAGGGTTTGGCATGGAATTAGCACAGTACCAGTTTCCTTAGGTTTCCCCAGGGAGCCTGTTGAGTTCATTGTAATGCAGCCCGGGCCTATCCTCCCTTTCTTGCTTAATGATATTTTGTTTCCTTTCCTTCTGAATAATTTTCTTGAAGACTGAAAAGAAATCATGAGACATTTCAGCCAACTCCCTACTAAATCCTAAGATATGCCCTATTTAGATAGTTTTTTAATGTGTAATGCATACATTTAGCAGAAAGATTTTACTGAGGGAGTTGGCAATTAGTGTTTGGTAAATGCTGAAAAATTTGGTCTGCAGAGAGAATTTAGTACTTGATTCAAAATTACAATACACCACTGAAGGTCAGACATTAGAGAGACTGAACAGAGCTCGTAGGCTGACAGCTACTCAAGCATTTAGTACGAATAAATGCGTATCTCTCAATGTGAAATTTCTCAGCAAGACTGTGTGCAAGTGTGGCTGCTGAATACATATCACCATGCTTAACAAGTCAGACAGCACCTATATCAGTTCCAAAAAGCTCACAGAAATACGCCACAGTGAGTGTTGCAGGGCCATGCTGCACGCGCCCATGCCGGCACAGTTCGACTCCCTGGAAATGTGACATTCTGTGATTCAAAACTATCCTTGGATGTTGAGGGTAACACAGCTCATTTATAAAGCAAGTGACAGGTTCACAGACAGCACAACTAAGCATCAAAGCTCTCAGAAGACGAAAGGAACTGGAAATTATTTCAAGGGCACTTTTTAGTCTTTCTTTCTTTTCCACCTTCTGGTACACTCTTCAATATCAGAATTTTCCTCAGATTTCCCTACAGTACTGTGCTTAAACGTGAATTCCAGTGCCTTTTGATTTATCCAAAATATTTAGTTCAATGAATTGTATTGTTTACACTGCCAAGTTCTTTTATATCTTTCCATTGGCCATCATAGCCTCCACAGAGTATATCAGCCAAATATATAAACTCTACATATGTTTCTACTAGAGTAACTGGACTTGCAATTAAGTCCAATTAGTTTTTGCTCTCAAGAATTTAATCACATCCATCATAGCACATTCAGTAAATCAGAGCTTTTCTTTCCTACCTCGTTAGAGATTTACTTTAGCATTCAGCTCCTGGGACTGTATGAACCTTTCAGCTCTTTAGGAAAATGATAAGGAGAAAAGAATGGAGAGCAAAATAAAATCCCAAATGGTGTAACTGAGGTAGGTGGGGAACAATACCACTGCTTCCCACAGTACCAGATCCAAGGGGCATCCATTAAACCATGAAGCAAATGAAGATGTAGTTTTACATGCAAAGTCCCGTAACTGATTGCAAAAGAGGTTTGTGGAAGGCAAAGGTATAAAAGTGGTCAAAAAGGGATTACCCGGATTACTGGAGAATAGGCCATTAGTGGCTATAAAAATGATGGCTTAGCTGCAACCTGAGACAGACTGTGGGAAGGGTGGTGGGGGGAAGCATCCCTACGGCCTGCCCTGCTCTCTTCTCTTCCAACTCAGCCAACTCTGCTGTTCAAAAACCTGTTAGGTTATGGCAACTTCTGGTCTGACCCAACCAGACTGGAAGCCCCAGCTCTCCTGTATTTTCATTCTGAAGGTGTTTTTGGGGTAGCTCATAGCACAAAGCTCCTAAGCTTCTTTATTTTTTTTCTTCATTTAAAAAATGAAACATAATCTAGACTGTTATGCTGTGGAAAGGCTGAAGATATGCTCTCATCTACAGCACTGGAGTCCTTTTTGATCCTGTTTAACAAGACATAGAAGACATCTAAAAGGTTCCAAATGCTGCAATGAAAATGATTCAAAGAATTAATAGTGTGGGAGGGAATTTCTACTGGAGATATAAGTAAAAAAAGAATAAACAGGACCATTTATTTTACAATGGACAAAGGAAAACATATGGTAGAGATATGTAAAAAGTGCAGTGTGTGTAGAAGTCCAAAAATATGTTTCTATCCATACTCTTCTAGACTAAAAAAAAATGCACTCAATATGAAGAAAAATGCAACAAGTGAAAGAAGACAGATTTGTTTGCAATTCCTAAATACCTTCTAAAGATTACTGCTACCACACATCTTTGAAATAAATATATCCATGGCACACAGATTTAACTGTTTTCTTAGGGAAGAACTTCTTCTGTTCTGTTTGCTCTTAAAGAATTCCAGCCCTGTTTCCACTCGATTAAAAAAAATAGTGTCATTGACATTTTTCATTTTTCAAACTGAATTTCAAAATGCATTTTCAAGCCAAATTTTTTTAACAGTCAGAATTAAAGTTAAGGAAAAATCTTATTTCCTGTCAGCTGGCATTGGTTTTCATATGTTTTTTGTCTGGTATTGGGCTGTTTCACTTTCTATGGGAAAACACATTTTTCTCAAAATTGGCTAAACAGAAACAACCATACTGTTGCAATGTAACTTTCAAAAAATAATTTTGAATTTTATTGTCACAAAAATTAAAATTTAAAAAAAAAAAGAGGGTGATACATGAGGGAGATTTCATGGCAGCCAGTTCACCTTTTGGAAATATCCTTCAAAGTAAACACTTTGGATTTACTTTAGTTCAGAAGTTTCAAAAAGAGATTTAGAGGCAAAATTAACAGTAGGAGCATGCACATTGAGAAGTGGTGATGCAGAAGGGAAGAACTGCAAGTGGATATGGCTCTGCTTATCAGTCATCCATTAATGACTGGTTAATGTGATCCTGGAGAATAAGCAGGTATAAGCAGACTTAGCACAGAACACTGAGTTAAGAGAAATCTTCATAGAAGCGTTGTAGCTGCTGTCAGTGTTTCTGGGATATTAGTGTAGTTGAGCTATTAGTAAAATACAGCTTAGTGGTTCCTACATTTCTATCAGGTATTTATGTCTAGTTTGGGGTTTGATCTAGTAAATCTTACTCGAGTGAAAAAACTCTGTCCAACCAACAAAAAAGTGCTGGTGGATCATCTTCTTGTGCTCACACTTGGACTTGATTGGGTCAAAACTTCATCTGAAGGTGGCAAAAGTTCTGCCCGAGTAAACTCTGAATGAGGACTTCCAGGTCTGTCCCAGTGGGACTTCTCTCAGGAGTAAGGTTTGAATTGTTATACCACAAAATACCAGCTGTAGTTACGTTAACCAGGATAAAGTTTCAAGGGATATCCAATCTCCATGCCTCAATGTAAAGCTAATCACCAGCTGGACTACAGAACAAATTTCCCCTCTGGTATAATATCACACAATTATATACATTATGAGGGTTTAAAATCTGGCATTGGCTGTGCTATTGTTGGAACTAGGATAACCACTCCAGTTCCAACAAGAGGCCATTCATCTGCACTAATTTGTAGGTTAGAGAAGGTTTTAAAATAGGAAGTCTTTTCTTATGCAAATAGGGACCTGGTAAGAAACCTGGGGCCTGCAGGCAGTGATCTGGAGTATCACCAGATCACAGAGAGTGAGCGCCAACATACCCACGCACCAGGGCAACCTTTAAAACCAGGTTTTCATGGCACCATAAAGTAATGAAAGCCTTAAGGCTGGGTCTCTACATGGGGATGAGTTAAACTTAGATTTTGTATCCAGCTTTTAAAATATTGCTAACGACCCTCCAGTCCTGAGAACTGGGAAGAAAGAATAAAACCAGAGAAATTAATCCAAATAAATTGTTCTCCTGAACAACCGTTGTCCCTTTCATTGCTTTCCCTGGATTCATACATGACTGTATTTGAAGTATTCAGCAAACTCTGTGCAAACAATGAGCACTTTCGCTTTTGATCCATGACTGTGGGTTGTTTCAGGGCTGTGCATTGGATATGTAAGACACATGGCCTTGGTTTGTTTTCTACGAGCTGACTTTAGCCCAAGGCTACTCTGGAGAAAGAGAGTTTCCTCTCTGCCTTATTTCTTAAAGCTATATCTCTTCTTGAAATCAGAGAGTTTCTCTCCTCACTGACCAGGGAGCTGGCTCCTTCCACTCCTTTCAATTTTGAATTTTCCAGTGGAGGAGTCATTCCCTTGTACAGATCTTACACAAAATGTATGCTGTATATGAGCTTCCTGCATTCAGTCGTGTCATGCACAATCCCTTGAACCCTTTGGGTGGATGACCACTTTCCTACATCACTGGTAGCCTTTGGGAACACCCTGCAAGTCTGATATGAAGGGGCAGGATAGAATCAGAGGCATAGAATCTTTTATGTTGGAAAAGACCTCTAAGTCCATCCAGTCAAACCATTAACCCAGCACTGCCAAGTCCACCACTAAACCATGTCCCTAAGTGCCACATCCACATGATTATGAATACAAACTCCCATTCTTCCAGCCTGAGCCTTTAACACCACATCTTCTGTACATACAACCCAGCTCAATAGGAGTTTCCTCAGTAAATACCAATGCACGGGTTTTCCATTGTTTTTGACAGGTGAATCCAGGTCTCAGAGAAACCAGGACAAGTGGAAGGTATTTAACACCTTGTAGTCCCCTAGATAACGACCCCAAAACAGGCTTCCAGCAGACACTTCCCACACAGATTCCACACTGGTAGCCACCAAAAACATCCTCTGCTGACAAACACCAGCATGGGGTACTTTGAACTCTGCTTTCTCTGTACCGGGTGTCTCAAAGCAGCCTCTGAACTAAAATTACCCTACAGTTTTGCAGCTGTGCTGGTCAGCCTATGGTCTCACATGCTGTAAGCTGGCATTGCAAGCCTGGGTCTGATCACAGTTATCATCTCTTTTTGAAGAGACATGAGAGAAGCAGAGCCCACAGGATCCCAGGCACAGACACAGTGATCTGCGGCTCCTGGTTTAATAAATATTTCCTCATGGACCCGCCCCTTTCATTGGATAGCTGAAAGTAAAACCTCAGCTTTGTGTCATCTGAGTGTAAACCCTTAACACTGATATAGTTTAATAATTTTAAAGTTGTCAACAGCCTAGATTTGTCATGTGAGATTTGGGTATTTCATGAAGGTAAGTAGGAAGATGCTGTCAAACATGCTTGCAAGAAGAGCAGACCAAACTTCAGACACAATTTCACATCCTCCCCTTGGCTGTGATTTGCAGGGGAGTATCACTCTGTGGGACTGCAACACAGTAGTCACACTTCCAGGTCCAGATATTTCTGCTCTTAAACACTGGGAACTCTTTCTGTTCTTTCTTCTTCTACCAACTTAAGAAAAACAACCAACGTTCTAGAGTAAAATTTAAATGCAACGGAAAACATTTTGATAGGTGAAAAGAATAATGTAATGCCTTTAGTAGCCAAGTATCAAAGCACCAAGTATGTATTCCCAGCTTATCTAACTCAGGTTATAAACACATCAGATGTTATAAACACAATTCCCATAAGTGTGAGACAATAATCAGAGTAGACGAAAAAGATAAGGCCTTTGGCAGTGATGCAGAATAGGTCTGTTTTGTCATTGGGTGGAAAATGGTGTAGTGGTGGGTACACTGGATAGCATTCATATCTAATTGAATACTTTATATTCCCAAACTTAGCAGAGTGTTTTCAGACAGCAGCTACAATGGTTCACCGTCTTACACAACTCTTCCAATGTAGTATGCCCCTGCAAACGTCCAAGTTCAGCACAGCACAACATGCCAGAAAATGGATCTTCTAGAAAGACAGTGTAGCACATAATAAACACAGGAAGAAATGAGGAGTCCCCAGAGCAACTCAGTGGAGAGTGCCCTTAAAGTGAGGATGTTTTAGAGGAGGCCCATTTTTATTTGCTTTCATTTTTTAATATATTTATCTGTGATCCAGTGTAAAAAAATCTGCATCCATTCCTTGCAAAGTGTGCAGATGACACAAAAATCACAGAGTGGTATATAATGAGAAAAGCAGATCTGTTCTACATGGAATCTAATTTGTATGGTAACTTGATCTCTTTAGAAAAAAAAAACCCAAACATATTTTAATGTACAGTTAAATATAACTCTGAATATCCCAGACAGTTTTTACATTGAAGAACTGGACTATATTTTAGAAAGAGAGATTTAGAAATGGATTTAGAGGTCATAGCTGATAACCAGCTGAGCCGCATAAGAGTTCCTCATTCAATGCAAAAAAGAAACAAAAAGAGAAAATGGGATTTTGGCATTTGCAAGCAGGGGACTATAAAACACAAAGATGGAAAGGCATATGCTCACTGTTCCTTGGCATATTAATAGTGAAAGGAGAGCAGGTCCAGCTTCAATGTTCACGTTTTTAAACACTATTGACAAACAGGAAAGAGTTCAAGAAAGAAATGCAAATATACTTGCAACTGGCAAAAGCTGTTAGTGAGAACCTAAAAATAGTAAATCTCCATTAATTTAATTTATCCAGTAGGAGGATAGATGGTGATTTATCTGTGGTTTATAGCAGAGCTGGCTGGGTATTCTCTCTCAACAATAGAAAATGAAATTTCCACAAAAATTTCTATACAGAAAAAATAATGTTAATTTTCCTTCAGGACAAGCAAAATTAAATAGTTCACTGTAAGCCACTCTGCTTCTCATGTTTTTCTGTTGAAGGAAATTTTAAACTTCACCTTCTTGTGAACACATTTATCTGTGCTATAGGTACCTGTTTTCTCTTACAGGCCAGCCACAGAGTCATTTGTCACTTAATTCAGAGTTGTATATAACATTACAGGAGCTGTAGTCCAGCCAAGAAGCCTCTGCCTAAGTTGAATAAAGATAGTGTTTGTTCAGGCTGTAATTCCCAGGAGCAATGCAGCATTATGGGAACATGTTTGTTTTAAATATCAAACTGACACAGAAGAAAGCCCTGGTCAATCAATTTAGTATATTCAAACAATAAGGGTCCTACATTAAAGAAAACGATAACTTTGTTCAGATTGGTTTGTTTTTACGTTTCCATTCTGGGTTTCCTTTATGTTAATAAGGCTTTTCTGTGTGTGTCATTTGGAGTGAAAACAAATGTTGACAAGTCGCATCTGCCCACTGTGTGAAAATTCCAAATTTTGTTCGGTTTTAGCTTGCAAGTAGCTGTATTATATTTCCTATACCAGGGGGATCTCTGAATTAGTAGACAGAGACACGACATCCAGTAGGTGGAATCTGACACTATTTAATCCAAACTAGATAAATGCCAAGTTTTTAACAAGAGAGGGAATTAAACACTGCAACAATTTATCTAGGAATGGGATAGACTCTCTTCCATGTGTGGTGTTTAAAGATGGGCTATCTTCCTATCTGTTCTAGCTGGTGAATCAATTCCACAGACTTTGTTGTAACAGATAATAACAATCCCTCCAGCCATAACATCTAAAAGTACAGGAAGCAGGATTGCAGGGAGAGAAACTGCTAGAAACCCTCAGTCTCCAGGGCCAGAGAAGAGGGATGGTTATGTTACACCACTGGAACACCTTTCCTTGTCCATCCATAATACCACTTCAGTGTAATTAAATATTTCATAGAATTACCTTGTAATTGGTCTGTGGCTTGAAGTCTGACTTAAGTTTAACATTGGAACTGCTACTGTGTGCCTTGCACTCAAAGAGCCTTTCCCTTGCTTTCTCACTTTTCTGATACTCTGTTTGGAAAAAAATAACCTTGCAAATGGCCTATTCTGGTTCCCAGACCAAAGGAGGACAATTAAAGCCTTATGAAAATCTTTTAAAATTATAGTTTTAGTTAGCAGAGAAGTATTAAATGGGAACGCTGTATGGCCACTTAGTAAAAATGGTAATGAAAATAACATGGACAGAATCTCTCACCTCCCACAATGTCAGTCTGTCAGTTGACTCCTGTTTTCTGGAGGATGTTGACAAAATGGGCAGAGATGAAAGCAATAAAAAGAGTGGGATATTCTAAGCTCAAGTTAATCTGTCCAGAGAACAGGAAAACCTCTTTCAGTAACAAAATAGGCCTTCTTAAGGTGAGTAACAGCAGACTTCATCGACTGACAACAATCTGCTGAACACAAAGGAAGTGTGACTTTTCCTTTTTCTTTGCCACGGCTCAATAGCTTTGTTTCAGCTTGTCAGTCAGTTTGTTTACAAGAAAAAACCTCTTGTGCAAAGAGTACTTTTCCTTGTGCAACATATTCCTGTGTGCCCACCGAGGTGACTCTGCACCACTGTGCTACCTGATAGCCTTTCACATGACAAAGTGTTGGGGTTACATGTCCAGCAGTGCTGCAGGGGCTAGTTAAGGTTTCCAGATATACAGCCCTCAAGCAGGGACCAGCCTCACCGTAGGTTTTCCCTCCACTATTGCCAAATGACAAAACTAAAAACTCAGCAGCACGCAGCACCATTAAACTGACTGATGGCAAGAAGTCATCAGAAAACAAGGTTCTGTAAATCTTTCCCTGCACACATAAAAACTGGTCTCAGATTTCCCTGCCCCCTCCATGCACACACATACACATGCATTTCATAATTTCCCAGGAAGCCTAAACAAATTGCACTGCATTTGAAGCACTACCTCACAAAACAAAGCCCTCAACATCTTATTATTCAAACACTTGGGCAACATTCATTATGAATTCTCACAACTAATTTCTCCCTTTCTGAAGCACTGTAGGAAAATAACAGTCCCCCACTTTAAAGACGTGGAAACAAAAGGAAAAAAGAGGCTGATGTCACCAGGGTTTTGGAGACTGAGCTTGTGTGAGATGCAGCTAGAGGCAAGGGCTCACGTATCTGGGAAAAACTCTCCCAAACATCCATGGGAGGTGTTCACGCACAGCTAAGGAAACAATGAAAACTCAAAATTCCTGGGTTTGGTCTCACTCTGTGCTCAGCCCCAGCTGCTCTAAAATTAGACCTGTTTTAGAGACTTGGCTTCAGCTGCCACAGGAAGCAGAGGCAGCACATGCCAGCCCTCCAAATTCATTATTAATAATAAGGGGGAGGTGCTCCCAGGCTGGGGGCAGCCCCATGTGCCAGCAAAGGCATGGTGGACAGTCCCCATGCGGACACATTCACCATCTGCAATGACTGAATGGAGCAAGGGTCAAGCAGTGCAAATGTTGTTATGATTAGCCCTCACAGGGGATTTTTTTCATACAAGCTGTCCATTTGGCAAATCTGAAGTGGCCAGCAGAAATGTATCACCATCAAAGATGCTCCTGTTGGAAAGACTTTCTCAGGCCCATTGTGGTGTGTTTAGGAGGAGAAGTCCCTCCTGGAGAAATCATAAACTATTCCAGGTCCCACAGGAAGGTAGAAAATAAGGCCCATTTTCCTGCGTGACCTGACAGCCAGTTTAACATGAGGCAGAGTTTTGGTTAGTGCAAGCAGTTCTCAATTGAGCTTGCAGCCCTAACAAGTCGAAGGAAAGAGATTTGTGTATGAGCCACTGGGTCAGCCTTTGCTCATGCTCCTGCCCCAGGGTGGGCACTGGCAAGGCCCATGAAAAGGCTGGTTGGTCTCTGCTCACAGCACTGCCTACACTGCCAGGGCATCCCCCATACTGCCCAGGGCATAGACATAACCCACAAAGATGCAAGGAAGAAGGGGGCAGGCACCTAAAAGTGCTCTAGGACTCCCTCTCCTGCTCTTGCCTCTCTTGGGATTTGGCCTTGCCATCTGTCATTAGCACTTCCTCTTGGTCCCTGTGGTGCCTGGTAGGGCCTGTGTAGCTCTGGTAGGAAAGGAGGACCCAAAGGATCCCCACACCCCCTGCCGCTAGGGGAAAATAGCAGCACATTTTGCATCACACTAAGTGTGGGAGCTCCACGAAAGCCAACATTTCTCCAAGGAACAGCCCCATTTACACACTTTCTCCCTAGAGAAAGTTGCCTCCACATTGCTTTTAATGACTTCAGTAACAAAAACATATAGCTCTTCCCCATGAAACTGACTGTCATCAAACTAAGAAATTAACTTTTTCTGCAGTGCTATTAAGAACACATAATGTTTATAGTCCTGACTGTGAAAAATGGGAGCTTTCCTGAGGTTCAGGAAAGAAAGTCCAGTTTAGCCTCTGGTCCTCAGAAGCAGCATACAGAATTCCCCAGTTCCCTGTTCCTTGCTTTAGAAACATTGGCTCAACTGCTAACCCAGAGCCCAGGCACTGAACATAAAAAAATCCCTCCAAGCATTCAGTAAACAATGTCCCCAAAATAGCTTTCTAGTTTGCTTGTAATGTACTTCCATGCAGCAGCTTATGTGACCTTGAACTGGTATCATTTCTCACTTGGGAATTTCCCCTAGTATTTGTTGCTTCAGCTCTTGAAATATGAAGAATGAAGTGCTGGACTCTTACACTCCTTTGTTTCCTCCTTTCATTTATTTTGAGCTTAATGGGGAAAACATATGACTGGATATGTCATTACAGGCAGACAATCTGATAATCACTAGCTGATAGGACAGCAACTCCAAAAACTCTGTCTGTAGCCAGTTGATTCTCTTCCTATAACATCATGAAACTGCAGGGGTCAGGCATAAAGACACTGATATCTTTTTCCTTTTCAAAAAATGCTGTAGCCTATGTCCACCATGCTCAAGACTTCTGAAAGAAATATTTTGGAGCATTTCACATTCCTCTTCTGCTTATTTACAAAGACCACCTAAAACCTCTTTACAGGGATTTCCATACTAACTTGCTTCTGTGGATTTGGGACATACATTCTGGTGGTCCTTACGGGTCTTAAACAGATGCTGCCTTTCACAAAGCAGTTGTACATCCTCCCAAGGTGCAAAGAGGGGGTCGCAGAAGTCCCACTACCATTTCTCCTGTAGGAAAGGCAAGGTCAGCTATCAGCCACATCCTCTTTGTGCAAGCAGGCCGTGCTTCTTGGCAGAGGAGGTGCTCTGTGGCGCTGAGTCACAGGAGTGAATGGGCGTGGAGGAGGTAGAGGAGCTGGTCTTCCCATGCACTTCCTTATCATCATCTTTTTCAAGGCCTTCTATTGCTGTCCTAGTTCCTTTTTTGCTTTTTACTTGTGCAATGAACTATAAAATAGCTATAAAACCATAGAGGAGACAAAGGGCCTAAAACAGCCACTCTGCTGTGATGGTAGAGGACAAAAACAGACAAAAACCCACCAAGAGATGTGATACCTGAGCACTGGGGAGGCAGAAGCTCTGCCAGACCTGGCTCAGCCGCCCCCTGCCTGGGTTTGCAGCACTGCAGCAGCGCTGCAGGGAGAGCAGGCAGGGCTGCACGGCAGCTCTCTGATGAAAGCACCTGCGACTTCTGTGAAAGCCGACACTCACAGCCTGCGGTGTCCCTGCCACTCCGGATCCCAAGGCCCTGGTTTACTGCAGGAGCTGTGAAGGACAGCCTCGGGCTTCACAGCCGGAAAAAATACAAGGGATCAAGTATACAGAGGCACCTCATAAAGTACCCCTTCAAACCACATGCGGATTTACAAGAGGGAAGTGCGTGGCCCTCGGGGGGCTTTTACTTGCCTATTAGCACTGGCCAGTGCAGGGTGCATGCCCAGACCCTGGGATGGAACTGTCTACACAGCCCCATGACTTCTTTCAAGTGCAGGCAGCTGCGTCCACACCTCTGGGCTGCAGCAGGGCTCGACGGGGCACGGCTGCTGCACCAGGTCAGGCAACAGCATCCTCCCATTTCTTTTCCACCAACTTCCTTAACACTTCTGTCCTCCGCTGGGGAGACACAGAATCAACCTGAGGAGAGACTTGGGACAGGACACTGACAGCCATGGATGTCATCTGCTCTCAAGCTCCCCAGGTAAATGTGGGACTGGGGAACAGGAACCTGGAGTTTTGCCCTGTCAAGAAAAACACTTAAAGTCTGGAAACAGATAAAGGCTGAAGGCACAGAAAGGAGAGGAAAAAATAAGGCAAGAAAAGAAGGAAGAGCGGAGTGGAACAGAAGAGGTATGAAAAAGTGCATACCTGGAGGGTGGAACTTCTTTGCAGAGAGAGCAAGAAAAGCAGTCCCTCTGGATCATAGCGCAGTGCACTGGAAGAAGAAACGTAAAGGAAGGAGAAGCATAAAGGAGGGGAAAAAAATGAGAGATGGGGAGAGGTACAGGAGAAGAAGGGATCTGACTAAGGGAAGAAAATGATAACATCAGAGCAAACAAATTCAGGACAAAGGAGGAAAACTATGTACTGGAGGAGCTGAGTAGGAGAGCAGAGCAGGAGGAAATAAGCATCTAAATGAAGAGAGATTAACGCAGAATGCTCCCAAAGGAAATGAACTGGGCACTCTGAAACAGTGTCAGACATAAATAAATCAGACAGGCACATTTGGACACTTGGAAAAATGAGAGGAAAAATACAGGGTGATATATTACAGCAGGAAAAAAAGTGGGGTGGCAAGAGAAAAGAAGGAAAAACTCCTAAAACAGGGAAAAAGAGGGAGTGAGCCAGATAATCCAAGCAGTCCAAACATATTTACATGCACGCTTTGAGGTGTTTGCTCTAATGAGCAGTTAGGACAGCAAAGAAAGTACAGAGTAATGCAGTCACATCATTTATATGGGCAAGTGGGGATTTTGCAGGCTGGAAGATACATGCACACAATAATTGTGGGTGAAAGTTGGGAGGCCAATAATTACAGCAGTAAATCATAATCCTTTTAATATATTATCAGTTTGATACTCAAGCAATAAATGCATATGCATAAGGGGTTTGTGCTTTTGAAGTGGCAGGAAACTTGACTACAAAAACAAAGAGAATGGAGAAGCTCAGCTCTCCCTCTCTTTTGAGTGAGAAAGTGTAATGAAATCCACTCCCTCTCTCCCTCATCTCTGTCATGACCATCATTACTAGACTTGGCTGGGAGTTTCACAGTGCAGTTATTTTCTAATGGGAATGCACTTACTACAAAACCGAAATTTTCCGCAAGAAGATTTTGATTTTGCTGTAGAGAAAAATCCTATGAGAAAAATTTGAACCAAGTGTTTCATTTTGGGTCACTTAAACCTCAGCCAAAATTTAAAAAAAAAAAATCTATATGAAAGTTTTTATTACACTACTATTAGTGGAACCTGGACATTTTCAGTTGGGAATAAAACATCTTTAAAACTTAACAAACCAGTTTATTCAAAATTTTGTTACAATCATTGTATCTGTAGCTTTGTAGTGGGAAATACTCTGTGAGCATGCATGTGCATACATATCCCCCATATGCCAACATATGAACAAGCAAGTCAGTAAAATTGAGGGAAATAAAGGGAATAAACAAACATACAGAGTTTATCCTAATTTTGAGCTGATTGCAAATGAAAGCAATTGTGTAAGCACTCTACTAGGCCATCTGTGTGTTTCTTTTTTTCTGAAGGGATTTGGTGATCCTCTGGCAGGAAGGGAGAAGGGAAAGTTGTTAATCAGTAATTTAGAGCACATATGTAATAAGAAACACCAATCTATGTTCTGAAATGGTGAAGGGTAGGAAATCTACCATAACCTTTACTAAGCAGTTCCAGTGATTATTTGTCTTTTTGTTTGAAAATACATTGCTTTCTTCTTGACTGTGGTTGCCCAGTTTCATCTTCCAGAGGTTGGACTTCATCACATCCTTTGTCTGCCAGGGCAAAAGAGTGAACTGTGACCAAATTTCTGTTCCCTATATAGATATTTATAGATTGTGATCAAGTCACCTCTTAATCTTTTCTTTGCTGGATAAACAGAACAAGCTCCTCAGGCCTATCACAGTAAGACGTATTTTCCAGACCTTTCGTTATTCACATGGCTTCCCTCTCTGAACTCTCTCCAATTCATCCAGCATCCTTCTCCAGCTGTGGAAATCAGCACTAAGAACAACATCCCACAGTGGTACCAAAGGCAGATGTAGCCTTCTGCTTCCTATTTAGCAGTCTCAGGACCAGCTCTTTGGAGGACAGACTTTTCCAGCAACTCCTACTTGACCCACACACAAACACCTCAGTCCCGCCTTCTTTGTAGATTTAATGGCCATATCCACCAAACATGTGCATGTAGTGCAGGAGAGAGGTTTAGAGGTGAGTTGTGGTGTCCTCCTCCCGACCCCACTTATTGGATCGGGGTGCGGGTCACCCACTTGGATTTGATTTGGGGGAACTGAATCCCTGCCAGGGGAGAACAGTCAGGAAGCTGCTTCCCACACGCATCCCAGTCACTGCCGCAGGCATTAGGATCTAAACGAGCAACTGATGATTAGTCTGGGGAACTGAACTAAGTCTGACTTGACATCAAACACTGCACCACACATAGAGACCCCCGTGTGAGATGCTTTAATCTGCTACTCCACTCCTATTCAACCAAATCATTTGCTAATGTCGATATGGTTAGTGATGTCCAGAACCTGACTGAAATCCTAGTAAAAAAAAAAAAAAAACAAACCAAACAGAACAAACGATTTAGTTGAATTCAGCTTCTTAAGTAATCATGTCTATCCATGTCTGTATTTCACTCTTTTTTTCCTCTGGTGTTACTTTTTAGGAACAATTATATGTAAACTCCAAGGAAAACATCTTGAATGGCAGAAGACCTGCCATCACTTGTTTGAGGACTCCATTCAAAACATCAAGCAAATTATAAATTTCCACCGGCAACTGTATTTTCAAACCAATCAGTGTGCCAGCATTTAACCCACTTTCAGTGTGACATGTCTATTTCATATCTGTATATTTATAATTAAGGACGTATTTGTTTTCTTAATCAAGTTTACATCATGTGACAAGCTTAATCCCACACAGAATTCACATTATATTACATCAAATACTATTAGCTGTATTTACCACAACAATCCTGTATTAAAAATATATCATGTTAGCTGCATAAACATTTATAAATAGGGTTTTTTTTTTAAATTATAATCTCTTTCACAGAGTTAGTAGCAGTCTGAAAACAACTTTAATTTCTCTAAGACCAGATAAAGTCAAATGGAAATGCACGTGATTGGTGTTCCCATCCTGTATGTGTCATACAAATAAGACTGTATCTTTCCAGTTCTCTCAAACTTTCCTAGTTTTCAATGTCTTCTAGAAAACCATTATTTATAGTCAAAGGAGTTTTCTGACTTGTTCTTTTCAAACTTGTGGACAGAAGTTGTTCAAGCCTCTCATTTAACATACCTACTTTAGTAGCTGCTGTTAAAATATTTTCTTGAATTATTCTTGTAATGGAAAATACATCATCACTATTATATATTTTCAACCGGCTTTTTCCAACCAACACAGAAAGCTACTCTCGTCTTCTCTGTGTTAGTATAAATAATTCTACCATTTCTATCCACTGAGAGAAACGTCACTGATATGTTTTCTTCCCTTAAGTACATCAAAAACTTCTTGTCCTTAACTTGTATGATCTTTGACTCTGTTGGGTAAACACCTCTACTTACACTTTTCTTGCTTCCCTCACAAATTTATCACCATTCCTATCTTCTGATTTAAATTAATTTTTGTTGCATTAGTCTTTCTTTCAAGTGTTACATGTGGGTTTTTGTATAGTAGAACAGCTTTCACTTAAGCTATGTTGTTTTGGTTTATAACAACTATGGCTTTTTAGTAAAATGTTTTTAAACAGTTTGCAATTATCCTTCACATTTTTCTGTTTAAATTCTCCCAGTAGATCTGACTTATAATTGTTTTCAGCTTTACAAAACTGGCCTTTTTAAAGAACCAAGAATCTATACTACTGGTTCATATTTTACTGTTTTTGCACACAAATATAATCAAGGCATGATCTTCTGCACATAAGCAGACACTTACTTCAGTTCTGTAATCAATTTCTCTCTGTATGTCATAATTACATCAGTTTTTTTCTGAAGAAATAAAATCTTTATTCAGTTATAAGGGGAGGATGGACTTAAGGCTCTGATACACATTTGGCAGAGAAGTTTGGACCCCTGTGGTCTTGGGTGAGCGTCCTAATTGCTGAATAATGACCCTTTGAACCCACTCTCCTTGCAAATCTAGCCTTTGTTTTCCGATTTTATTCTGCCTTAAAAAATAGAGTTTTAAAAGCTGCTAGATTGTAGTTAATTTTTGTGGTCAAAGTTGCATATTCATTTTCTTTTTCTTCACACTTAGAATGAGAAAAATATTCAGACTGCCTCAAAGAGATGTTTTATTCAAGTAAAAAAAAAAAAAGAAACAAACATACTTGTTCAATTGTTGCTATCCACTTAATATTCTACTTGTGCATATTATCTTACCCAACTTTGGTACCATTGCATGAAATATACACCCAGTTACCCAACACTGATGGGTCAGGAATGACTGAACTTGTTGGCATCATGTCCTTGGACAGCTTCATTCTTTACTTGCTTGGGAGTCTGATTTTCTACTAAGCAAAAGTATATTGTTCCCTCTTTTAAACTTCTTCTTCCTTATGACTTTAATATCCTCCTGGCTATTCAAACCAACCCCTCCATCAATAAATTGTTTTCCTTTCCAGTGAGTAAATTATATCTAAACTTTACCTGCTTCTCTTCTCAGGGAAGGTAGACAAACATCCTCAAAGCCATCCTTCAATCTCCAAATACGGTCAGCTTGCAGCACCCATATTGTGCTGTGTAACACATGTGTGCGTTACATCCCAGCCACTCTCTTCAGGTTGCCTCCCTCTGCTTTAAGGACCCAAGTCTATGTCCCAGAAGGCCACCTAACAAATTCAGGGCTGTCATCACAGACTCTTTTTCTTTGAATCCAAGGTAATGAAACTTAACAAGACCAGTAGTTTAAGACCTCCTCAGTTTCTCCAAGTCTCTTGAGGTCTGTAATTGCTTCTGCTACCCAGTGCCATCCTCTGCTGAACCTCCAGCACACCATTCATACAAAGGCCCTCTTTCCTAGATGGTCTTCAACGGGGCTACGTTCACTTCTGACAGTGATTCTCAGAGATTCTATTACACGTGGCTGCCTAAATGGCCACAGTCATTACTTTCAGATGGATAACTTGCACTCATCATCTGTGTTTTTGTCATGTCTGGCTTAGTCCTGCAGCACATCCTTCACATGGGGCTACATTGCAATTTAATTGGAAGCAGGTTGTGGTACAGAAGGCAATCACACACCTGGGATGCGCATCTCTGCTCTGGGACACAGGTCAGCTACTTTTGAGTGGCCTGACTGATTTGAATAGGATGGTTTGGGCACAGAAAGCCCAGTCTCCAGGGAAGATTCTTCCTAAGACAAATACTTGGTCATGTATCTTGCAGAGATGCAGGCATTAGAAGCATTGAGACTGGATTATGTTCCCTTCAATATAATAGAGAAGGTATAGCCAGCAAGATACTTACAAAAAATCTTCCAGGGCTTCATAAATCCCTTCCTGTAGTCTGACACCACCTGTATTTATTGACTTTTAGACATGCTACAAGACCCATGTGTTGGAGCAGCTCTTTGAGGAGCCTTAAGAGGACTGGTTGATGAATGGGGCTCCAGTGTTTATTTACTTCAGTTTGGTAGAAGCAATGAGTCAATTATATTGCATTTTGGTTTTGCAGTTCTAAATTGGCAGAGTGCTTACAGCCTATGTAGGAACATATTTTGTTTATTTTAAATATCTGAAAAAAATTTGAATCAATAAAATGATGCAGTTAGTGTAAGATTTATGATGTCCTGAATTTTCCATGATTTTAAGTGGTTGGGTTTGCACATGACGTGTTACTGAAGTATGCAGCCCAAACCAGTCTTGTCTGGCTTTTGAAACAAAAGGTCTTTTGTTGTGGTGAATCACAGAGAAAACTTTGCAGGTCCTGTTTTCATGATGACACTTACAAGCAAGAATTCCCATAAAGTCCCGTCACCCTTTCTGGAGAGGAAAAGTTAGGATTCATACAGTAGATATGCTGCTATCTGACAGTCAGAAAGCCCAACAATGTAAAAAATATTGCTGAAAAACTTTACTTTTTGCCCTCATTTTCCACATAAGGTATCCAATATGCATCATTCAGCAATGAACAGACAGAACTGTGAAGTGTCTCAACACCATTCATCCAGTTACGTGCCCCATTAATTTTCCAATCAAATCAACTAACAACAAACTGACACACTTCTAAGACAAGCTCAGAACAAAAAATTCTCTTTGTCCTGGTAATGTTGAGAGTAGATTTATGAAAAATACTCTTACTTAATCAAACAAACTGACCAGGTAGTAGAACACATCATTCATGGATGTTGTACAGTCCTGTGAATGTTAACATCTTCAAAGCAGATATTCACTTTAGCCAACTCCTTGCTTAAGTGTTCCAATAAAATATATCCTGAAGTCACTGAAAGCCTTTCCACTGGCTTCAGTGGACATTGGAGTCGCTTCTAAAAAGTTATCAAGGCTCAACAGATGAGCTTTTAGAAGCTTTTCTGACTGTTAGGACAAGCTTTCCTTAAAATGAGTTTTGATGTCAGGAAGGCTTCCTAACACATTACCACAGGGCCATGAAATGTTTGGCTAATCACAAATCCTTCCACACCAAACAGAAACTTTCTAATACATTGGATAGCTACAGTTAGGTCTGGGAAACTCTTATTTAAAGCACTTTAAGGTAAATATGGAAATTAAGAGATTAGGAAAGCAATGTGTTGGGTGAGTTATTAACCGAGGTAATCCAGACCCCCTTACCCATGTGCCACCATATGCTCTACGTTCTTCCTTAAGCTTATCCTAATGTGTTTTCCTTAAGGCTCTTTTCCACTTCCTTAGTTCATGAAATAAAGCAACATTAGCTCGTCTCAGTGTTAACAGATGTTGCGAGGAATTATTTTAAAGTCACTTGTATCCTGTATCTCTCCGTATCTTTCAGCTCGATTGCAGCAAATTTTAGGAGGTTTTGCCCAGGAATAAAACCCCAAACTACAGGGATTTACACCACACCCTCACTATCATTAAATAGACCTAGCATGAAGTTAAATCAATGCAGTCCAAGTATTTTTATACATTTTAGAGGTCTTTTCACATACTCAGTTCTCCCTTGAACTGGCAGAGATCCAGTTTGGGACACAGTTCATACACTTTTTACTGTTCATGTACAGCTCTGATTTGGAAAATCAGAAAGAGGTGGAACCTCAGAGCAGAGAGAAATGATTGCACTCACCACTCCCTGCTTTACAGACATAATAACAAATCTGAAGTTTCAGGAGCAGAACAAGAAGCTCTAGTGGATGATTTTTATTATTATTATTAGTAGTAGTAGTAGTAGTATTATTACTGTTATTATTACTATTATTATTACTATTATTACTATTCGCTGCCTTTCCGTGGTATTCCTGCCCAAATACAGCTTCCTAGAAGAGAAATTCTAGTAGAGAAAGTAGTGAAGTACTTAGGTCAGTAGAGAAAAGAAGAAGGAACACATAATGGGGAAGTTTTGGAAGTGTGCTTCCAGTAAATTCAACTGAGCACCAAAAGTTTTGCTATCTACATGAAGTTGACATGACAACACCACCACTAAGGAGCTTTCTTGGTGAGCATGGACCCAAAGTTCAGTGAAGTAGGTGGGGAAAAAAATCTCACATGTACTTCAGTGGGCTGCTATTTGAACCTCATCTCTTTCAGATCTGGGAACATTATATTTAAAGATTTTAATGTCACTAAAAAACCCCAAACAAACAAACATCTGAAATGGGACTGAGTACAGACCATACTTTCCTCCGACTTAGGCTCCCCACAATTCCACCAACATGAACAGCAGGACTGGAGCACATTCATGTTAGGGCAGAATTTGGCCCACTGATGTCAGCCATTTGAATACATATACAATATGCTGTAAAAGCAAGTATTTATGAAGACTGGACTGTGAATGCGAAGAGAGGGGGCTGAATCATATTCTCATCATGAATGAGTGATGACACCCTTTTATCCAAACAAAAGAACTAATGTCTACTGGAAGGATACCCTGGGGCAGGATTACTTTAGGAGAACAAAGGCACTTGGTTTGTTGGAGTATATGCAGTAAGAGTGCCGACAGATCAAGCAAAAAACACAGTTTAGCTAAAGAAGGACAGTTAGATCTGCCCTGTGGATGGAACCAGGGGTCTGGCATTTACAGATTACACATTGGTTAATGAAATAGAAACTGGTGACAAAAGTTGGATAACAATAGTAAGGGGGGGGAAAGGGATAACAAAATGCACAGCTCTCACATGTGGTCACTGAGGCAGAAACATGGTCCTCTCAAAGGCCCACAAGATATGCAGGGAAGCAATATCTGGTCTGATGGATGAGAGCAGAAAAGTATTTCAATTTACATTATGATGCCTTCAGTGGCACTTCACCTGCAGAAAGATACATTGGAAAAGAGCAGACATCAGAGCAGCCTTTAGCTCAGAAGGAAATTACTCCAAAAAATCAAACTGTGATTTATATGTGAGCACCAAGTAGTCAGGATATTTACTGAGAAACTCTCCCTCAGGTGAAAGGCAGTGGCCTACACCCTCTAGGCTGCATTGCTGTTCCTCCTGGTCTGCCCTGTCACTCTGCTTTGGCTCCAGCAGCCCCTGTGAGAGGACCAGTAGGAGCAGAGCAGGAAGCTCTCCTGGACAATGGCCTCGTCCATAAATACCACACCACTCTGAGGAACTTTCAGTGGCCACCTCCACACCCATGTGGGAACACCAGCAACTCCAGACCATGCATCCTGGCCCCAAGGCCCACCTCCACCTTGCTAAGGAGAGTTTTCTGAAGACACGGGCAAGAGCTACATACTATTAGGCCAATATATAGCATTTTTTTTGACAGAAGATTGCATGGTATCCTGCCATGCTGACCATCCTGGCAGGCTGTTGGGTTTGCAAGCCACCCTCAGCCATTTCGTGCCTGACTGCGTGACTACGCACTTGTTCCTCATGAGCACTTGCTTGGGGCATGAGGGCCCCCGAACCCATGCCCCAGGAATTCAGCATTTGTATGATTTATATGTGCATTTTATACCACGTATGGGATACATATATGTAATGCAGCCATGGCCCTGCCCTCCCCAGATGACAACATTGCAGCACAAACATCACGGCATCACTGATGCCAAAACACAAACACCATAAAACAATCATCACGCTATTGGGGCTATAAACATCACAACATCAACCCAGGCCCTAACAGGCTTAATTCATTCCTTTAGGCAATGCTCCAGGAAAAAATTACAAAAAAAAAAAAAAAAAAAAGGGGGGGGAGAGAAAAAAAAAAAAAAAGGCAGGGTGGTGGGTGGGTGGCACATGCAGGTAGGGAGTGTGGGCACCCAAACCCCTTTCCCCCTGGGGTCCCCAAGGGGTAGCTGCACTTTATTAAAACTGGCTCTTCTCATCCCTGATTCATGCATCTCAAATCAGGATAAAGTCCTGTAACCACATTAGTCAATCCAGACAGATTCGTCCATTACTTAATGCATTACTCAGATTTCAGTAACATAAGGTATGTGATCTAGAGTCAAGTTCTGTTATGCTTGGATGAAAATAAAAACACTAAAAAAAGTTTGTGGTAACTGCACCTGTGAGACAAGATTCACTGATTTTTGGAATGATGGTTAAAAGTTTTCTAGCAAGTAATTTAAAAAATACGTCTCCATTTACGTTAACAGCTTTGTTCTGATGATCATGTCAAAGGCCTAATTGACTAGCAACAAGCTACCTCTGTCAACAGAAAGCAAAGGGACCTTTTCCTCATCACTATTTCAGCAACTAGGTTTGGTCCTGTCCAGTTTTTCCTACAGTAGCAGGATAGCATAGAGGATCTGTGGCTGTTCATTAAGAAACCAAAACAGACAGGGAAAAAGACAAAGTTAAGGCAAGAAAATCATGCCCACTATTTCATGGTCCAGTTTGGAGAGAGAGGAAAAAAAATAAAATCTATAGCTGAGTGTTTCAATTTTAACTCAGATTTATCTATCAGAGCTCATGTGGGCAGGAGCATTGCTTGTTTTTTTTTTGCCAAGAAACATCTCCCAAAGGTTGCACGTCATTTGAAAACAAAGAAAATCAATTTTAAAAGGTAACAAACCTCCACTGCTCCACACCCGCTCTTGGTTTGACACCCAGTTTGGGCTTTAGTGAATCCCTTGAGTCATCATCCACGGTTCTCAGCAGCATGATTGGTGGCTGCTCCCTGTGGCCACTTTGGCTGGAGGTATCCCTGCCAGAAGATACAGAGCTGTTTGCCACTTGCTGCAGTTTGCCACTGCTGCAGCTTAGGAAGCCTCCTTGGCCTCTCATGCCAAGGACAGAACCAGATACATGAAGACAGATGTTGTTTTTCCAGTGTTGCCATCCTGGTTCCTGCCCCAGCTTCCTACCCTCTCCTCTCCAACCTAGGAGGGCAGCAGCTCTGAGGAACTCTGTGAGCGTAGAGGGAACGAGATGCTTTTGGGGACTGGGTAAGGATCTTAGGGGACTCATGCAGGGCAGGAGGAACTTCCCTAATCCTAAGCACCTTGGCCCACCTGTGCAGTGCTACTCTTCCAGGAGGATGCTAGGAGAAAATCTGATAAAAGCTAAATCAGAGCTAGAAGTCCCCTGAGTCCCACCAGTATTCACATGCCCTGAGGTCCCTTCATCCTACCACCCCCTGCACCCAGCCTGGTACCACCTCTGCTAACCCTGCCTATTCTAATCTGCTCTGGCCCACTTGTGGGCACCAAATGTCCTGCTTACTCCAGGCTCAAAACAGCTCCTGTAGTTGGTTCACACAGTTCATGTTCAATGTGGAGCAAATCAAAGAGCACATGGATTAAATAAGAGATGATCAACACTGATAACAAGAAGTGACCTTTAGGTCATCATTATGCTTATACCAAATAAAGACCCCCCCAAATATAGCAAAAGCCAGGAAATCTGCTGGAGCTCAGATCCATCTTTCACCCTCTCCCTCACCCTATCACCCTCTCCTGAGCATTGGGCAGAGGAATTCAGCACAACCACACCCTGTGATCCTGGCTTCTGTCCTCTTCCTGGTACTGCCTACAAGTAGGGAACTTCAGTAAATCCTGCATGCAGCTCACTGAAATTTCCTGTTGGGGTGACACATGCCACTCAGAGCCAGTAACAGGGACCCCTTGAGGCTGACTGTAAATGTCAATGTAGAAATACCCGGAGAGTGTTTGGGAGGAAAGCCAGGAGGTGAGTTTGTGGGACTTCATATCTGCAGTCTTGTCGATGTGTGTGTTGAAATCTCCCAGGATGACAAGTCAGGGTATTTCATCACCATTGTCAACAAGGTATCAGTGAACTCCTTTATGAACCCTTTAGTCTGTAGAGGTCTGTAAATGAGCATAAAACTCTATGTTAGCTTTGGCTCAGGTTTCTATTGTCAGATGAATGAATTCAAACCTTACTCTCAGCCTCCATTAGAGCTGCCAAATCCCACCCAGAGGAACTATCTGGGGCAGCAAACTGCTTTATCAAACCTCTGTGCCCCTGCACTTAGCTGAACTGTTTGCCAAGTGCTGTGCATGATCTCCTTGCTTTGCAGAAAAAAGTCATGCACATCCAGGAAGGTTCACAAACAGCACAGATCCTTTCTAATCCTGTTCATCAAGTGACAGGAGACTTCCCACTCTGGGGGACACTATATTCACTCATCAAGAGCTATCAAACTCTCCCATGACTGTAATCAAAGTGGGTTCAGGCTTCAGCAGCTCACCTGCAGGAACCTGGAAGTGTTGGATTTTTTTCCCCAGTGTGCATCTGGCTGTGCGTTTCTGACTGGTTAGTTTCTTCCTTACCTTGCTCTGAAGTCTTGCCACAGATGAAGGCTCAGTGCTCAGGTGGGTAGCACAGAAAATTGTCTCTTTCTTTCTTTCTTTCTTTCTTTCTTTCTTTCTTTCTTTCTTTCTTTCTTTCTTTCTTTTTTTTTTCTTTTGGGGTGTGTCTTTTGTCTCCTTCGATAGCAGAAGTACACTAAACTTTTAAGCCTTTTAACTTCTACAACTCCATTGTCATCTAGGAGAAGCCACTGCTCCCTGTAGTCTGGCAGAGATCCTCTCAGAAGGATTCAGACTATTTGAGGGCAGTTATCTGAGATCCATTCCACCCTTATTTGCATCTTCCCTAGGTCTGCTCAAGGACTGTTTGTGTCCTACCCAGGCGAGTATGTGGAGCCCTAGATAATGAAACCAACAGTAAGAATGTGAGTGCCAGCAGTATCCACAGCTCCTGATAAACAGACAACCAGGGCCACCCCTGGCTAAACGAGCAGACAGTGACCTTTCTGCTAAGCAATGAAAAGCACCCATTTTCTTGCTCATAACGCATGGGCTACATGCAAAAATAGCTGCTAGTCAGCAGCAGCGTGTTGCTCACATGTGTGGGCAACAAGTTTACTTCCAAGCCCCCTTTCTCCTATTAGTTCCTCATCTTTGATTTTATGTGGGTTAACCAAGGATGAAGGTTATCTGAGGACTTATTTTCAGCAACAGATATTTTTAAAGGGCTGGAGGTTATCTGAGGTTTAGCTTGAAAATAACAGTACTTTGGAGAGTTTGCAGCCCTGCCTAGTATCATTTAGTTGAAGATATGCCCACATGCTCAACTAGTAAATTCACTCTGGTAATTTAACAGCGTTGTTGAATTCTTCACTGATGCAATGGTTTCATTTGCCAGCTTTTATAAATAACACTTTCTAAAAATCTCTGTTTACCCAGGACATCCTGGCTAACAGTGTTTTGGCAGAGGGTACTCGTTCCTTCGTCATTTTGTAGCAAGACCTCAGCAAAGCAACTCACACAGACATGGAGCTGTCAGCCCCTACAAAACTCCAGTTCAAAACACAGAGTAAAGTCTTCCTCAACAGCACTCGTTATCAAACCATACTAAACCCATTCTTCAACTTCAACCTTACCCTCCCAAAAGATTCAAATTAACAGTCTTCAGGTTTTCCCTTCGAGGCACCCAGTGGTCACAGACTAAGGTGTCATCTAAAGTTCACATTAAGCTGTAGGAAGAAGGGTGGTTATCATGTGCACTCTTGGCATATTAAAACTACCCACAACAGGGCAAAAGCCTGTCTGGGCACAGAGGTTTCCTATGGGCAGATCCTGAAATGTGCAACAAACTCACCAAAAAACTAAGGGGTTGGATAAATTTCATTACAAGCAAATACTCTATAAGACAGTACACCCTTGTTTAGCTTATTTTTCTTACTAAAATCCCAAAGAAATATCAATGAAAGAAAACAGAAACTGGAAAGGCTGGGGTACCATCTGACAGACTGTCCTATTCTCCATGTCCCTGAGGAGAGGAGGAGAGAGCAGCAAGGATCAGAGTTAGTCACCTTGCCCAACGCCAGCTGGATGGGGCTGGGAAGTCCTAGTGACAAGACCAAGCTTGCCCTGGGCAGGTTTCACACCACTGTGCACTGGTACATCTCAGGCCATGGAATGAGCTGGAAGAAACTTCTCCTGCAATGCTTCGGGCAACTTCTAAAACTATAAAAACAGCCGGGAACTGGGACCTTGTGTCCCATTACCTGCACGTAAACAAACATCAGCAACTTGCCCTTTCCATCGAAAAGGCAAAGTGTCTGCCTTTGTTTTAATTGAGCTGCTGAGGAGAGGACACCAATGTGGTTAGAAACAGCATATTGAGAGGTCAAGAATTCAATCTGTTCTAGAGAGGCCTACTGCTGGTTTTCTTGGCAGGGCTCGCAGGGGCTGCCGTCAGCCAGTCCCCAGGAAGCATTCTCACTCGTGGAGCAAGGGTGATGCGAGTGGCCAACATTCGGGCTTGGCTGCCGAACCAGAGGAAGGTTTTCAAAATGTCAGCTTGGATCAACCTAAACCATTTTTCCGAGGCACAAAGGGATGGAGGGGGAACTGAAAAGTGTCCTTTACTTCTGTTTCACATCTCACAGTTTCATTTTCAGTTACTGGAATGAAATACAGAGGGAACAAAAGGCCGGGCAGGTCCTATATCTTCCCTATCCCACAGCCCTGCTTTTGAGGAGTCCAGGATATGAGTAATCCAAATTCACTTATTTTTCCCCATCCACACTTCCCCCATTCACTTCACAAGAGTGTCTCAGAAACCTTCCTCATGGCTTTCTGGCCATGACCCACCAGTCAAAGCCAACTGGTCCCCAGCATAGACTGAAGATTCTCTTTCCAGGGTATTCCATGAGGAATATACTCATTGGGGCTGCCAGTGTGGGTTCAGAGCCACTCAGACACTACTGCAAGTGATACTTGGCTGCCTCATACATTCCATGCATGCTCTATTTACCTTGTGATTGCATGAGGGTGTTAAGACATCACGACGAATTTCAGGAGTGCCCCCTTGCACAAACAACTTCAAGCACATGGATTCATGATTCACTCAAGATGACTGCAGTCACATGAATGGAGTGTTTTGTTTCATCTTGCTTTTTTTAAAACTTCAACTGGAGGGAGACAGTCCATCCCAAAGCCCCAGGCTTTGGCCCACTGCTCCACACATCTGAAATCTGATGACTGTGCTTGGTATAAGGCTGGCTGCAACCTGCAAAGACTGTGAGAATTTAACCTTGCTGTAGTCCAGTTCCACAGGATACTAAGCAACAGCATCCAATGAGAAACAGCGTGTTGGCATTGCTGTGTATGATGCTGGGATCTAATGCAAACCCTTGCATTAGTTCTCCAAAGGAGAAATACAGATGGACTCGGAGGAAGAATACATTTCTAAGAGCAAAGCATCCTGCTGAAGGCACCAGTATAGGGAAGGGCAACATAAAGTGCAAAAGAAGACTTCAACATGTGCTGTGAGGGAATTGTTCAGCATCAAGAGAATGCAGAGAAACAGACATGTTTTCTTTCAGGAAAGATGCCATGGTGCTGTGTTCAGTGTTCAACATCCCCATGCCCTGGGCAGCAACCAGAAACCCTTAATATTAATGCCAGTAAAGGCACAGAAATTGCTTTCCTAAGTTACAAAAACAGCCTGGGCTCCAGGGGATTCCCTGTCCCTCTGAGCACTTTGTGCCCATCTGCATTGCAGATAGCAATCATTATCTCATCCAAGAGAAAATGAGCAGCGCTTGCAAAGAAAAGGCAGAAGAGCAGCAGCCTTTGCCAAACCAAAGAGGGCCCACCAATAAGATGGTTATTTTTCAATAAGGGCCTATTTTTACAAAAATGTGGTAAAATGTGTGTCATTGTGAAGAGCCACACAAACACTTACAAAAATTGGCATCCATGTGACATATGACCTTTGTTCCTATGGCAATTTTGTTCAAAAGAAAAATATGTATCACTGACTCAGTATGTTTTCTTAGAGTGTAATGCTTATATTAACATAGCAGTATCTTAACAGCATCGCTACAGTAAGCTTGTGTCAGCACTTCCATTTCAACTAACCCTCTCCAGGACTGTTTGGATGAAGCAGGATGTTTAAAGGACTGTTTAGGGGCAGAGTTTCAGTCTTAATTTTGAAAGCATTTGTTTTGTTAAATCAGAAGATATAAAGGCTTTTTGGCCTCACATTTGATCAATCATGACTTAAATCCTATTCTGGGCAGTGGTGGTTTTTGTGGATGGGATTACGGCTATCTTTTCATAACTAGGAAAGGAATCTTGCCAAATAACATGATTGTAACATTAGTTTTGCAATATGTACTGCTATTCCTGAAGACCCAACTCCTGGCTTTTGTGAACTTCTGAGAAAATCCTGCTTAGCTTTTGTTTATTTGTTTGCTGCTGTGCTGAAAAAAATTTAAAAGAACAATTTCTGAGAGAAGACAGGACACATTAACTTTAAAAGATTCCCATACCCTAAGTCAAATGTAAGAACAGAAAAAGCATTCATTTTAACTAATCTTTTAAGCCTGTAATTTTTCATGGTTATAGGTTGAACATATATATTCAACTTATATATATGTACATATAAGTGTATATATGTATCTCTATACATATATAAATATCATTTTTATATATATTCAGGCTTACACATGAATAAATATTTTTAACAAATATTTTCAGCCTTCAAATGTTCTAGGTCTGTGACAAGATTTGTGACATTCAACAATGTTAAACTGACAGTGTTAACAATGTACTTAAGCAGAAAAGTCAGAAAACCCTGCAGTCCAACCTATGTAACCACTGTAATTGAATCAGGGTTTCTGGCTTGCAGTATGATTACAAGTTACAGAAAGAACAGAAGTTATATCCATGGCAGCCTGCAGTTTTTGCTGGGTTTGAGTACAATGCACATGTTCAACAAAGAGGCAGTCCAGCATTAGGAGTGTTTGTGGACAGACAGGCCAGACGAGAAGTCACTGGAGGATAAGAGGGTGGTCATGGTTATACAGAGGAGTTATCGTTGCATCTATTCTGATGTGTATCAGAAAAGAAATTTCCCCATAAATTAAACAGTTCTGTCTCAGCCTATAACAACAAGAGAGCTTTTGGAATATGAGGTTTTAGATAATTTGGGGAACAGTTTTCCATGTAAATCTCTGAAGGCAAAAGAAGGGAGAGAGTAGTAAAAATCATATATAGTCACTATTGATAGTGTCTGACAAGGCTAAATATTTCTCTAATACTCTGTATTGTGCTAGTGAGTGGTAGATATATGAAAATCTGCTTCACTGCGAGAAAGCCTTTATCTGATATCGGAGAGGACCTCATGCATCTTTAATAGTGTTTCAAATTACAGCCTCCAATATTTTTTAAAACATAGGAGGCACACTTTGGGAGGTACCCACAGGTGTTATTACTTCCTTCCTTGTGGATGTTCTTTTGGGGTAGGAGAATACATGAATTGTTTTTCCTTTAGAAAGAGAGGTGGGGAGAGAGATAGTATTTCTAAGTGAACGAAAAAAACCACCCAGCATTGAGTGCAATTAGCAGATCTAGAGGAGTAGTAATAAAACCTACATTATATTCATAACACGTCACTGCAAAGATACACAACTCTCCTGATAGACTGCAAGAGGTTTGTTGTGCTGCAAATTAAAATAATATCGCAGACCAAGGAGGACACAGGCACAACCAACCACAAGCAAAAGCACCTTTCCCCTACCAAGGACATGCAAAGAGGGCAGCAAGCAGGCTCTCCTTTCTCCTTCTCAGGCTGGGGCACTAACACAAAGGGAGGGGCAAACTCTAATCCCTCAGATGTGGAGAAAAAGGTACTTGCTGTCTCCATAACAGAAAATAATTCAGAGGCGTGGAGCTAGATCCCGAGGTGTCAAACGCTGCTCACAGCCAAGTGCCAGATCCAGGAGGTGGCTGGAAGTCCTCACACACACCCATTTGCCCCCTGTTTCCTCCTCCCTTTTTCCAGCCTCAGCACATTGGTCTTTCTGGGCTGGTTTTCAAAGGTGCCTGTGGATTGAAGGGGCAGCCTAAGCACCTGACTTCAGCAGTCTGGATTGCCCATCTGGGATTGTGCAGCTCCTGAGCTACTGTCAAAAAAACAAGCCTAGCCCTTGTCCTGCTCCCTTGCAGAGAAAGGGAACACTTGGCTTCAAAATAAAGGGCTGGGGGAACACAGACTTATTCTCGGCACCCAGTCATGTCTGTAGCACCTTTACAATTTACTCCTTCCCCTTTAACAGCATTTCTTGAAAAATCCCTGTTCTTTTCCCTCCTTGGTTGTTTTATGGCTGTGAATCTCCCTCTAAAATGAAAATAATGCACATCACAGTCTTCTTGGTTGCAATGGCTTTGACTTGCCAAGTATTTTCATGCACATTAACAAAGCAAAAACTGAGAACTGGCACAGCTTTCTCTTAGTTCAGTTTGTGCTTTTAATACTTGTTCTGTGGATGCAAGCCTTACTGTCAGGTCTATTCTTTATGAGATGGAAAGAAGCTCTTCTATTCTTATAATGGGTTTCATTGAAAAGCAAAGCCACTTCTCTGCATTTATTTAAGTGCAGAGCTAGAATAGAGACCAGCATGATGAATTTTAAACAGAGTTCACATCTGGTCCAGAAACCACAATCAATTTATTGCTGTATCTGAAACATTTTCAGCATCTGTCATATAATATATTTTCACACGTTTCTAACAAGACATTTTCTTGGACATAACATAGACAGGTATATCTGTCAGTTCAATTTCATGCAAACGAAATAGAAGAATTTTTGGCATGGTTTATTGTACTGTCTTTGGAGCAGTGTAACTATCATGTGAAAAGGGTATTATTTAAGGATGCCAGAAGCTCAGCAATTTCTTCCAAAATGTGGAACTACTGACTACACAGCAGATTTTTTTTTTTAAATCTATGCCTTCATTTTTTCCATTTTGATAGAATCCATTATCCAATGAATTTGAGACAGAGGTGCATATTGTAAAACCTATCTTAGCTCATTCTGGGAACTCTCACGTTTTATGTTAAAGTGGAATCTTCCACTCAGGATGGCCATTTAATCACAACTTGATTCAAGTTTTATTAAAAATTAAATGGCAATACAAATCATATTAAAATTCTTAAGAGCTTCACATTTTCACCCAAACCTGTCATGGGCTTTCCCACACAGAACCACAGATGTATCAAATAGCCTGACAGCACTGCAGCCCTAAAAATAGGTACACCAACTTGCCCCCATATTGGCCCCAGAACAACCATTTACCACCTCATTTTTGGCTACATAAACTGCCTCTAAGCACTTTCTCATTTGAAAACTCTGGGGTTCCTGTAAGAGCACTGCATCAGCAGACAAAGTCATGCACTCCTCACCCTTTCCCCTGTGCTCACATAAGACCGTCCACAGCCATTGCTTCTCTGATTAGACAAATAGAGGGAAATCAGGGGTCTTACGTCCTAGGGATAGTTTACTTCGTTTGTTTGCCCTTTATTATCTCAATTAAGCTGAGAGAAGATGAAGTTTGTCAGGGCATACAGGGGTGCACGCACAAGTGAGCAAGCCTGTGCCTTTGCTCTAAGCACACTTGAGAAGTGGGGAATCATATGGGCCTGCTGCATAACAGTCCCCCACCATGGGAGGAAGACCCTGAGATGATTAAACATCTGTTCCTATTAAATGAATGTCTACCATAATTAAGGGTGACATTTAGCTCCTTGAACCAAGAAGGAGGACCATACTTGACTATCAGGACTAGGTAAAACAACATGGTCCCTTCTGGCCAGAGGGGTTTTGGTCTTTTGAAATTAGCTTAGGCATTGGCTATGAAACTGAGCAAAGTAACCTGTGGCTGCAGAAAACACCCAGGCAAAATTGACGGAGGAGGGGGAGGTTTGCAAGCAGTGACTGTCCAAGGCTGTTCACGCCACAGAGGGGATGTGAATGGAGACCACGGTGCCACGGGGCTTGGTGGCACTGTGCAATAGGATGCCGTGGGCTGGAGGGTCACAGCTGAGGGACTTGGTGATGCCATACCAGTGATTGCTTATTTTCTTGCCTTTGCAGAGGTCTTTCCATCACTGGACAAAGAGGACAATCTTGTGAGGATGAGAGAAGAAAGAAGCACCCTCCCCTGCACCCCTGAGGAGTCCTGTACCACAGGGATGCTCAGCAGCTTGTTTTCTCATGCCAAAATCTGTGTGGGAAGTGACAGTGCAGCAGAGGCCAAGGCAGGACAAGGTGGGTACCTTTTTGCTGGGCTGTGGTTCTCTCAGGTTGATTGTCACCTCTGAGTTTCTCCCCCAGGAGTTCTAGGTAAGGCTTGAGTCAAACATGGGGCTTCAAAAAATGTCAATTTGATTTTTATTGCATTTTAATTTGTAATAAATGTTTTATTGTCTTTCTTGATAAGCCTGTGACAATTTGAAAATTTGTTTTTATGAAGCTGAGATACTTATATAATTTAAAGAGCTTGTGCTCTAAACAAAACTTAGGAGCCTGATTCACACTATCACTCTTGTTTTATTTTTCTCCACTACGAATCCAGGTTTTCACAAGCAGATTCTCTCAAGGTATTTCATGTGGGCTTGGTTCCACCGTAAATAAAAATGTATTTTCAGTGAATATGCCACATGAAACTTGCCAGCTCCTTTGAATAAGTTTAACCATTTGACTACTAAATGTTATAGCAGGTATATGGTGCTGAGAAACTCCATGTCTCATGTATGTCTAATAAAGGTATGTTGCAAATTAAAGTGCTGGTATCTTAGTGAGACACAGTTCTTCAAAGAAGCCCATAAAAATTAAAATGGCACAGGCCAGCAAGGGGTTAAAGAAGTATACCTCATACTGTTGCATGCCCTGAATTAATAAGAAAGAAATGAAATTTCTTCATGGGAGAAATTAGGTGATATCTAGTGTTTACTTAGAATAGAGCTTTTTTTCAGTATCTATTTCTAATTATTTTAGCCTGAAAAAGAGGATACAGTACTTCACCTGTGGCTCTGAAGAACTCCAAGGTCCCCATTTAATTGCAGTGTTTTAAAATAACTGCACATTGGCTTTAAGTATCAAGTTACTCAAAAAAGTGCAGAACTGATGGGTTACAGAAAATCACCTGTGGAAAGAGCAGATTTTTATCTTTTTCAAAACACTGTGATATGTGTTGCCAAGATTTATAATTTCCCTAGAAGCTGGAAATCCAAATTTCTCCAAATGCACAGAGAAGTCAGTGACTGTTCTGCAACAAGAAAGCCAAATCTATGGAAGAAAACAGACTCTTGAGGAAGTGGAACACATCTATTTACACATCTGCAGTCATTTGGGACAACTGACGTTCAAAACAGAAAATTCTCACATCTTTCTCCCACTTAAGTCATAAATAGTTGAGACAAGGTCCTCACCTGCCTTAAATTTTGCTAGTGTGCTGAAAAGAGGTCACAGGCAGGCAGGGACTGACTTGAGAAGCAGATGGAGACAGGGGTGCAGATGGATGGTGCAGAGTGGCAGGAGACAGCTGAGGGGGTTAGCACATCACACGTCCCATGGGCAGGCGTCAGGTGAGCGGGGCACCGAGCGTGAAATCCTGGCACTACAGCAGCAACCATTCCTAATGGCCAGGCTGGGATCTGACAGACAAGTCTGAGCCTGCATCGTAAAGCAGATGAGCAGTGCCAGGCTGTATCAGATCGGAAGCTGCACAGTCATGTTTAGGGTTGCAAGTATTTCAAATCAAAATGCAACGATCCATTTTTCCATCTCTCCAACTGTGCAGTTCTGCAACATGTTTTTACTGTCTCAGCCTCAAATATTGATGCTGAGCATATGTATAGTATGACAATCAGCAGGCATTTTGTGCTTTAATTCTGCAGTGATAACTCAGCTGTCTCCAATACCACACAATACTACACAATTGTAGTTTAGTGTTCAGAAACCTGGTACCCTGTATTTCTTCAGCTTTTATTGGTCTCTGTTCATGCACATTATGCTTGTTTCCTGTCACTGCACATCTTGAAGTCATAGGAAATGCAAGTACCCAATTTGTCTGTGATGAGCCAAGTTTGTGAGTGAAAGAAAGACCACTCAGACATCTTTCCAAAAAATAATATGGTCCATACATCCCCAATATCAAAACGTGATGTTGTCTACCGTAGCCAGAATTATGAATGAATAGGAGCATGAGGCAAAATCTCATTGTATGGCCTTTGCCAGAAAGCTCCACAAAATTGCTTTTATTGCAGCTTCTAACCAAATGACAAATTAACCACTGCATCCAAATTCTCCCTCATGAGCCAGAGTAGGCCAGCTCACTTTCTCTACCACCACCCAGGGTCTGGTTTCTTGTCAGGCTGGGTCTGGTCTCAGTGAGTATTGCCTGTCCCTCTAACTCCCAACAGAGGATCTCTTGAAGCTGCCTCAGGCTGTAAACCTCAAAAGGCTCAAAGGGAAGGATGGACTTTGTATTACCGCCTACAGCTCTGTCTGATTTACCACAACTGTTCAACAAATGTTGTTCCTTCACAGGAGAGAGGTTTGACTAAGTCACCACTGAAGACATTCATGTCCGGCTGAAACACAACACAGAACAACTTTTTTTTTGCATGCTTGCAGCATCAGGACCCAAACTCATGACAAGAACTAAGCAAATAATTAGATTTTTTTCATCTCACTAGCCAAAACTTGTTTGAGGTTGACCAAAACCAAATAATTTTCAGCGTCCCCACTCAAAGCAAAGCACTTAAAACTTTCAATCTAACAAAAGGTTTATTTCAAGCAAAAGTAAATACAAAGCCTTTTGTTTTCCTAGGGAGTGGAGAGGGGAAAGGGAAGTACTTCATTATTTTTCAATTGAGGCTAGATCAGCCTCTAAAAATAGAAATCTCAAAAGAAATGCAAGAATTATTCTTTTTCAAATATTGAGTCAAAAAGTTTTGTTTTTCTCCTTTCCCTCTCAGAAAATTTTAATGGCTTAAAAGTGCATTTTCAGCACGAAAAAAAAGAAAACCAAAAAAACAAAGTTTCATCCAGATCAACTTTTGTACTGTTGCTTTCAGGAAAAGAAAAAAACCCTTTGCTCTGGTGTCACTCAATCTGCAGCCCCCAGATGACTGGGATCAACACCACAGTTGGGAGTAGTCTGCAGGATCCCTGTGAAACAGTGTGCTTGCAAAGCGACATGGTCATGGTTTTCCACAAAAACCAATGGGTGCACAAGTGTTTTCCAAGAGACAAAGGTCAGAGCTGGCTCCCTGCTGCTGTCTATTTCCATGAGGATCATACTTAGGGTCTCCAATTCCTCTGATGAGCCTATTTATTAAAGTTACAGGTTGTGGTGAATATCATATATTAGATACACAAAATATCATCATTTTCTGTATCTAATATTGAATACTAAATACTGAATACTTTATCTCTCTTCCTCTTTTCCTTCCAACTGGTAAACACCAATGGGACACAAGATGGCAGTAGGTTTTCTGGTTTTCCTTTTTTAACTAACGGGTGAGGTGGTTGTTAGTCTGAAGAAGGCTTCCCTCCTGCATCAGCTCGGAATTAATTGTGTGAACATACCTGGCAATTATCCAGTAACGAGCAGAGAACAGAAATACAGAGAAGGCCTGTTTCTCCTCACTTGCTCTGATCTGTGTATGGGCATAATGGTGCATGTCACCCAATGCATCTGGCAAATCTCATCGCAGCGTCAGGCAATATCTGTATCCACCTCTGCTCTGCTCAGACACAGACACACGCAGTTAGAGGAGATGATTCCCACCCATAGACACTTCCAGTGGCTAATGCAAAAAAACAAATAAGGAAGCATTCAGTGTGTGCTCCCCATTCCCAAATAGTTCATATATTTTATTCAATAATCATGTAATGCCAAAGGAGTAAGGCCTCCCAGAGTCCTGAACTTCCAGCTGAGACACATAGTCCTCAGGCTGGCAGGGGAAGCACCCCACTTCTGAGACACAACTCTTTGTATTATGTGGCCAGGTTTGGATAGCAGGAGAGCTAAAGCTTCTGTGAGAAGCTGCCAGAATCTTCCACCATGTCCAGCAGAGCCAATGCCAGCCGGCTCCAGGACAGACCCTCCAAGGCTGGGCCAACCAGGAATGATAGTAATGCCTCTATGATAGGATATTTTAAAAGGGAAGAAAAAAAAGGGGTTTTTTTATCCTCTATTCCAGAGAGAGGAGTGAGAATATGTGAGAGGAGCAACTCTGCAGGCACCCAGGTCAGGGGAGAAGGAGGGGCAGGAGGTGCTCCAGGTGCCAGAGCAGAGATTCCCCTGCAGCCCCTGGTGCAGATCATGGTGAGGCAGCTGTGCCCCTGCAGCCCATGGAGGATCCATGGGGGGATGCAGGGATCCATCTGCAGCCTGTGGAGGAGGTGATGCCTGAGAGGAGGCTGTGACCCCGTGGGAGGCCCATGCTGGAGCAGGGTCCTGGCAGGGACCTGCAGACCCATGGAGAGAGGAGGCCACGCTGGAGCAGGTTTCCTGGTAGGACTTGTGACCCTGGGGGGGACCCATATTGGAGCAGGCTGTGCCTGAAGGACTGCACCCACGCTGCAGCAGTTTCTGGAGAACTCTTGTCCATGGGATGGACTCATATTGGAGAAGTTTGTGGAGGACTCTGTTCCGTGGGAGGGACCCCATCACTATGGGGGGAGAAGGCAGAGCCTAGGAAGGAGCGGGGTGAGAAGGTAAAGCCTGGGAAGCAGTACAGAGTGGGAGAAAGGTGGTTTTAAGGTTTATTTTACTTCTCATTATCCTCCTCTGATTTTGTTCGTTAATAAATTCAGTTAATATCCCCAAGGTGAGTCTGTTTTGCCTGTGACAGGATTCAGTTTGTGATCTCTCCCTGTCCTCATCTCAACTCTTGAACCTTTCATTATAGTTTCTCTCCCCTGTGCAGCTGTGAAGGGGAGTCATAGAGCAGCTTTGGTGGGTGTCTGACATCTAGCCACGGTCAAACAGACACAGTCTTCCTTCCTACAGCCTTATCAGGGAGATGGAGAACACTTCTTGGTGGCCTTCTGCACCAACAGAGATGGAGCCACTGTTCTAAAAGATGGAAGTTGTATGCACAGACCCCTTCACAGTGAGTGGAAATGAACCATGCATCTTACCAGATCATGGTCCTCTTAACATCCAGAGGGACACCTCCTGTGCTGAGTAGTGACACACGCACCACATCACTCAACCCATTTGACAGGGAAACAGTTCTGGGCAAATACAGCAGTATCACTCTGGGATGCACTGGTCAAAATCCAGTGAAGTCATAGTAATAGCACTTCTAATAATGAAAAACAGGGTGCAAGTTTTGAGGACCTGTGTGGGATTTGGACACCTAAATTCTACTATGATTTCTTTTTAACCAGCTAAACCCTCAGCTGCTCATTTGAACCTCTGGGCCTAGAGTTCCAACACTCATCAGCCAATAGTGGTCTGTCAACTGATCCCAGAGGGGTGAGAATAAACACCAAAACTTCCAGGCTTTGACAACTGTCATCTCAGGGTGGATCCATACTTCAGGAAGTACACTGACTATCACAGATTGGAGCTGTACTTTAGCTGCTGTGAGCTGCACAGAAGAAGCAGCTGTATAACGAGATAAATTGACCTGCAACTGTTGTAAGGGGGTTATCTGCTCTGATTTGTTTCTGTAAAAGTTGCACAACAGGGAGTGAAAAAAAAAGTTTTCCAAAGGACCTCTGCTAACAGTCATGTGGATCCCTCTACCTTGGCATCGCTGCCGACTTCTCCAATGTGCTCTCAGGCATCTCATCCCCCAGTTCAGCCCTACTTCACCACATTTCCTTCATGCAACATGAAGGAAAGAGATGTAAAAGATACATAAATTTGACCTGGGCACCTTCTGAAAGCTCTTTTCCAGATGACTACTTGAGCTGATTTTGTCCTGGGCAAATCATATCTTCCAAAGGACAATTTCTGGCACTGGAAAAAAGCTATCATTGAAGTGCTGCTGGAATTGAAACAGAAGTCAGCAGTCCTAGTAAGAGGCAAAATATTGATGATCAATTTATCTTTTTTTTTCCCACCAACTGTCCTTTTCACATCAAACCTCAGACATGATAGCAATCTAAAGAAAACTTCCAGATCTATAGCAGTGTGTTACAACAGAGCAAGCTGCTTTTCAGGGCTGGAAGTCTGGCTCTTTTAGCAAGCACTAACACCAAAAACCTGTTTTAAAGGCTATAGAAAGCACACACTCTGGCCAATTTTCTCCAAAATGTGAAATCAAATAGACTGTGTAAGTTCAGTATCACTAAGCTTGGTGAATAATCAGTGGAATTAAATCTCTGCCCAGAAAAATACCCTGTCTGTAGAGTAATGCTGTAGACACCCCTGAACAGATGGGACCCAGAAAGGTCCATGACATCTAGAGATGAAAATAGCTTTTACAAAAAAAAAAAAAAAGCCAAGATCCCAGGCCTGATTCTGATCTCACCTTGCTGTAAATCATAAGCCACTCCATTCAGGCTGGAAGTTAAGTGAAATCAATTTAAGACCCTTAATTTTTAAGGAAGGATAATTATTTTATTCCCTCCTTTCCAATTTGAAGCAACCCATCAAGAATCCAGCTGGCTGCAGGCTGTAAAAGAGCATTTCTCTGGATGAAACCAACCCTTCTCCCTCCTTTAAATCCCCTACCCTCTAGTAAAACACTTTAATAATGTGTAAGAGCTATTTTTGTTGGGGTATGCCCAGTTGTCCCAGACATAATATAGACTGTCTCCCAGTCCAAAATCAACTCAGGTGGCCACTGTGAAGCTGTGAAGTCAGAGACATGAAGCATGGGAGCACCAGAAGTACCTTCCAAAACAAAAGGTACATCTTTCCCCTTTCTGTGTCAAATCACCTGCAGCCAGTGGAGATTCAGCTAAGATGTAGCTGCCTGGCCTGTCGTTGGCCTCTGAAGACATCTGTCTCTGAAGGGCTCTGTATTTAGGTAACAATCCATTTTCAAAACAACTCAATTTCTTTGTGGAAAATTTTAAAATTACTCCAAGATATATTTCTTCCTACATCTGTCAGGGTAATGTTACACATCCTGAGGTGCATGAGAGATGAGCAGGGTCACAGATGTGTCTTGGTTTCAAGCCAGACAATACCAATGTTAAAATGTGCAGCTTCTGTGTCCAATCCAGCATCCAAACTAAAATTGTAAAAAAGTGTGCAAACCTCTAATTTGCCTGATTGCAATAGCATTAAACCTTCTCCAACTAGGGTTAATTCTATCTTTTTAATTTAAATGAAAATGTTCTCCTTTTCCCATGAGGGCTTGTAAAGTCATGGGAACATATTCTGCTGCCTTCCTGACATAAATCAATGGATATATTGGAGGGTTAGGCCAAAAAATATATACATTCCTTGCCCTTCAGCTCTATTTCACCCATAAGCGTTTGCCCACATCCTGGAACAGAAGAAATGTTTTCTTTCCATTGAATTTCCGACTTTCATATTTCTACAGAAGTTGGCCATCACCACACAGTTGATATTAACAACTTGACCCAGAATCTGTTAGGAAGAGAAACTCTTTTAATAGAATGACAGTTATAATTCATCCAAAAATACCTACAAACAGAATAAAGTGAATTACAGATGAACATTTTTCTTGAGGATACTGTCTAATACAAACTCCTTTCCAGTCTGACTCTCCTTCAAGCATACCACTATTTAAAAGGTAATTGCCAACTTATTCATACTACTCCTGTTCAGAACATGAATAAATTCATTGCTTTGAATATAACAAAAGAAAAAAGATCTATGGAAAACCAGACATTTCTCGGACAAGAATGTGTAAACTCTGACAGTTTATAAATTCAGGCAGCTGGAAAGTGCAAGTTTATGGTCCTCACTAAACTACCACATACAATAATAAAGTTAAAAAGATGTAGGCTAGAAGGGGAGAAAATCAAAATTTTAATTAATTGCATGTAACATGCTGTAAGGTATATCTGTCATTCCTGTGGACCACTGTTCATCTGGGGACCTGTGCATGCCCAGCAAACCTCAGGGCATGATTCTTCTCCATACCTTTCATAAAAAGTATATTTCTGCCAAAAGCAGCTTTCTCCACTGCCTTATTTTCAAACCTATCTCAAGCAAAACTTAGAAAAGTTTCTAAAGTGCACCCCAAAGTGTTCCATGACTGTGATGTAACATCTTTCTGCTGCCAAAGGAACGTGTATGGCTCTGGCCATGTTGAGACAAGACAGAAGTCTTTACTGAATTCACCTTTAAAGCAACCCTCACTATAGCAATGCTCACCACCCCCTTGCCCCAAGGTAGAGAACGGTCTCTCAGGAAAATCATCATCAGGATTCATCACAGTGCTTAGACAGGTTTTGATGCTCAAATACCTCCTGCTGGACAACACTTCCTTACAGTCTTACCTGATGATCTGAAGGACCCTGCAGACTAAAATGTCACTCTTGGAAATAAAATTTAATCATCTACTCTGATCAGCTCTAATCTCTGTTATTTCTTAATTGACCTCACACTTTGCAGTTTTGACACCCCTTTTAGCAAGGTGAATGCAAATACAGCTGCACTGTTTCTAGACAGTGTGTCACTGCAGCAATAACAACCACTCAGGGACATTTCTCTTTAAATAGAAAGTTTCCAGGCAGTAAACAGGTTGTCTGAATTATTTTATTTTATGTGTATTATTATGTATTACTACTTTGATTTTTTTTCCTATTTTCCTTGACATTTTTACTCTTCTCATAGGTACACAATGAAAGGATAACACAAGCAGTAACATATTGCAAAATCTATTTGTTTATTAGGGAAGACCTTATGATGAAGGTGGTCTAACACTAGCACAGAAGTTGCGGAGCCTCTATCCTTGGAGATATTAAGAATTTGACAGGACATGACCCTGAGTAATTTACTCCAATAGAGTTGGACTTCAAAGCCCTGCTTTACGTGGTGGTTGGACCACATGACCTTCAGTCATCCTGTTCACCCAAGATTATTCTATTAACACTTCTGTGTGAATGTGTCCTTAAACCTTAATGGTCGTGGTCCCCCTATTAAATTTTTCAGCTTCTGACAGGTTTTCTCAAAGGTCTTCTCTAGTGTTTCAGTGGTTTTGATGCCTTGAGGAAAGAAAAGAAATCATCTGGGTTTGTGTATGCGCCCATCAGACACTTGTATTTCACTGCTGTTGCATGTCCATCCCTGGGCTGACACCAGACCCAGATTTCACTTAGGTGCAGCTGCCCAGAAGCTGTGGCCAGGAGGCTGTGCTAGGAGCCCTGGTCCCTCTGAAGCCTCCAAGGCCTCAGGAGAAGCTGAGCATCCAACTTCAGCCACATCCTAGACATCCATCACAAGATGGTGAAAGCCAGCAGGTTTGGGGTTGCCCTTCTCCAGCAAGGCATCAAGCTGAAGCAGCTGCTCAGCAGAAGTCTGAAGGCTGATTGTTTTTATAAGGTAAAAAATTCCCCATGACACGTGTCAGTGTCCAGATCTGGTGAGAGCTAAGGGAGAGCGCAGATAGAAGGTAAGCTGAGAGCACAGCCATAGCCCAGCACACCTGGAGACCTGGGTAGTACTAGAGAAATTACTTTCTTTTTCCTTAATAAAGCAAAATAATTTATTTCCTGGCCTTTGCACTTTTATTACAAGCTGTGTAAATGGCTTTGTTTGTTTGTTCTGTAGTTCTATAGCTGGACACTTTTGTAATTAAGGGTGTTTTTAAGTGATATGTGTATAAAATCAAAGTGGGCAAGTGGAAAAAATAAACAGAAGGAAAGTTTTTAAGAAGTTATTTGAATTGGCCGTGATATTCTTCCCCACTAGCTAGTGAGGTTTTAATTAGCATTGAAAATCATAAGTAACTGGAGATGAAAGAGCCCTATTAGGTCATCGAGTCCAGTTCCCTGCCAGTTCAGAATTGTGCCCAACAGTGTATTTCCCAGTGTTTTGTCAAGTCCAGCACTAAGCCTGTTCATTACATGAATAATATGCTCTTTTGAAGTAGCAGGAGGGAAACTGCTCACAATCCATATCCAGGCACTTTCTTACAGTTTGTAACAAAAAAAAAAAATGATAAGTGAAGATTCAAGCCAGTATAGAAATTTATATGCAGGACTCCACATGGGGTATTTACTCTCATTATTCTTATAGGGGAGCTCACACGTGGCTGCGTAAATATGAACGATGGACTAAATGTCATAGCAAGGATTGCGGGAAAAGTGTTTAACTGCTTCACTGAAATGGCTCTGAAGGGGCCCAAAAGAGGGAGAGAGGAGGAGCTGCAAAGTCTTCACTCAACTCCTCCTGGCCTAGGTCAGACTTCATCCCACAGGAATATCTTGCATAGCTCACTTGCATTTTTTTAAAAATCTGAGCAAGAATTAAAAAACAAACCAACAAACAAAGGAAAACCCTCTAGAGCATATATCTCAGGTGACAAATCCCATAAAACAAGCAGCCAGCAGTGAGTTGTCAAACAGGTTAAGGTTTCTTTTAGACCAATGAGTCAAACCAGAGATAGGACAGCCAGTATGAAAACTACAGTTTGGCAGATGGGGACAAGAAATCCTTCCACATCCAGTAGCAAGACATCAGTATGATATCTTTAAAATACCTGTGGCATTTTTCTAATAAAAATGTCATGCATAGAATACAACTCTTTATACTTCACTTTAAGTAAAAATTACAGACAATAAACTGCAACAGCAATCTTGATTTTAAAAAAGTCATTTTTAATGTTTAGCCTCCTTAAATACAATTGTATAGAGACATAGTTATGCAAACA
The DNA here is from genome assembly GCA_026261815.1 of Monarcha castaneiventris obscurior. Classification (NCBI taxonomy): domain Eukaryota; kingdom Metazoa; phylum Chordata; class Aves; order Passeriformes; family Monarchidae; genus Monarcha; species Monarcha castaneiventris. Next base: position 13,896,989 of record JAMPIT010000510.1, on the reverse strand, counting down.
AAACTTATCAATTGCTACAGAAGATCTTTCCAAGAAAGAAAGAAAGAAAGAAAGAAAGAAAGAAAGAAAGAAAGAAAGAAAGAAAGAAAGAAAGAAAGAAGGAATTATAAGGTAATTTGACTGAGAATTCAAAACTAAAAAACAAAAAGGTAGGTGACATATGGAGTTTCTCAGTTAGCCAAAAGCATAATGCCATAATCAAGAAAGATAATGGCATTGTCTACAAGGCCATCCGGATGAAGTTAGACATAAAGGAGCAATAAATGACAGAAAGCTGAGGAAAGAAGAGAGCAATTAATGTAAACTAAAACTCAAAGTATGTAAAGTTAATATGGAAGTCTGACTATATCAGGATAAACTACCCCTAATAATAACAATAAAGGATAAAGCCTTGTTATATTTTCAAAGTCATTCTAGCAAATACCTGTTTTGCAGAAAAATATGTAAGCAGGCAGAAGTGTTGAGCATCTAGTTCTGGCCTATGCATGGAAAACATGGTAAAATGTAAATAACATATTCATATCACCAGAATATAATAAGAAACATTTGATTCCATCACAGTAAGAAAGATGTTGAAGATATGCTAAAAGTAATAATTATTTTATGGAGAGGCCCATAGAATATACATCTAAAAGTCCTTAGACTTCTGCTTAAGGCAGCAATTAGCCAACTTATATTCAATTTTGATGCCTCTTTGAACACTGGATACATTCCAGAAGTTTAAAGCATACTGGGATGTGCCAAAGCACAGAAAAGACAGTCCATGGGGTGCAGGTAGCCAAAATATGGGTAAGTGGATATTAATCCTGGACATAATTTAAAAGTTGGTAACGAGTAAAGAATGGGATGACAGGAATATAATTACTAGCATTCAGTAATGTTTCACAAGGAAGAGGTCATGTCATCCTAAAAATTAAGTTGGATTGGTGTTTATTAGGCTGTTAAATATGCAGCTGAAGTATGCCTCCGCTTCTAGGGTTTGTTCATCTCCCTAAAATTAGCATTATACGCAGTCAGTAAGGGCTGCAGTAACTGAACCAAGTGCTGGCTTCAGTACATATCCAAAAGTAGTTATCAGCAGGCAAATTTTCCATATGGGTGCACCTGATGGAGAGGTCTTCTGTGATCAGAGCTGGGCTGTGCACTATTCAGCTCGCTTTTCATCAGCGGCTCGGGAGTAATAAAGTAAGAATGTTTTAAAGCAATCAAACGCAGAGCTGCACGCCTAACAAGGAATACAGAGCAATGTGACAGTGTGAGAGTCCTAAGCTCTTTGTATTTTTCACCAAATTTTTTCCCCATCAAACAGCTTTAACCCATAACTATGTGATGATTAGGTCAAGCAGAAGCATTCCCAAAGGACACAAGAGCTCCAACTCTCTAGCATGATGAGAGTATTCAGCTGCTGTATGGTCAGATGGCATAGCTGATGATTTAGCAATATGGCTCCCACAGAAGAGGTGTAACAACAGCAAAATCCACTCAAGAGTGTCTTACTCAGGCAGCAGGGATGGAGATTCAAGCCTTTGGCTGAGGTCCACCTTCTCATTTTTCAGCAGAGGACCACAATTAGCTTGCTTTCTGCGAGCTCTCTGCAGACTGAGAAAGTTGTTTAAACCTCTCAGATGTAAGAATGTACCAAGCAGGAAAAATGTTTTTCTCTAATTCGATCACTCCCTCCCCTTACAAATGATAAAATAGCAAGCTAAGGCCAGGCCTGTGCCTGGGCATCGCCCACAAGCGGGTGGTGAGACAATGTTCATAGCAGACATACATCCAGGTCTAGGATTTAGAAAATTTTCACTGTATTTTGTCATGACAGAAAGATTTTGTGCAGTTCTGCCACTCGTCTTCTTAAAAGGATAGTCAAGTACCTGAGAAGACAATCAAATAATTTTAAGTGTTTTTAAAATGAAATATAAATTTCCTTATTTGGAGAAATTAATAAAGCACAACCTGTTTGCATTACCTTTTTAACAGAGAAAGGACTGGGATGTGACTTGATAACAGCATATATAAATACCTTCATGGAGACAAAATGCCATATACCAAATGGTATCACCTGGCAGGAAAGGCATAACATGAACCCAAGTCTGGATTCAGTTTCCAACCAAATTCAAATAGGAAACAAGGCACAATTTTAAATCATTCTTACAAACTACCAAGAGAGCATTGGAGACTGTGGCCCTGGATGTCTTCAAATCCAGGTTGGATATGATTCTGGGTTCTGTGATTTAGTCAACTCTGATATTATTTGGCTCAGTAGGAGGCTGACTGGGTGAAATTTAATGGCTTGTGATGTACAGGGGGTCAGACCAACTGTTCTAATGGTCCCCTCTGGCCTTAAATTTTGTGGAAAACTTCAGCTAACCAGCAAAGCAAGTGCAAATGACCCAGTGGTTGCAATGTATCGCTCCAAGTGCGGTTGACAAACTTTAAATAATTAATAATTATCAAATCCTGTCTTAGTCACAAACAGAAAAACAGAGGGGGAGAGGGAGTTAGCCCCTGAGAATAGTTTGCTCAGCCTTAATAAAGAGAAAAATTGCATCAAACTCCCCAGAAAAAAAGGTGTCCAAGCCTTTTTACAGAACCAAACCTAGATTTTACAAGAAGAAAAATGGCTTACACACTTAAAAGCCCACTTAGGGCTTGGCATAGAGCTATTCCTTTCTACACTGAGTGCTAGCACACTTCAAGGGCACTGAGGATCCGATTACTATCCTACAAAGTGTAGGGGTTGGCTGAACAACCCCAGAGTAACTCAAATAGCAGCAAACCTGGCCTATTCCCTGTCCATAAAATACACAGAAAATGATCCCACTCCCTGACATTTTTTCAGCTGGGACAGCTGCTATAACAACTCAGAGCTTTTCAATCTCTGTACAGAGCTCATGTATAACCTCTTCAAGTTCTCAGCCTGGAACCACTTTTCTTCCCAGCCCATTTCACTGGAGCAACCAAAAGTGTTCAGGGAAAAGCTGTTTGATAGCCTCTGGAGGGAGAGCATTAAATCAATGAAGAATTTAAAAGGTGGGGAGGGGGACAGGGCAAGGGGAGTGGGATAGAAAGATTTATAGCAAAAAACAACATACAGCTTGAATCCAGTCCAAGAGGAGCCACAGGGGGCTGGTGCCAGTCATCACTGATGAAAGGGTTTGGATTTGTCAAGGAGAAAGATGCTGTGTAAAAATTGCATTCAAAGCCCCAGTGAAATTGCATTAAGGGGCTGGTCCCTTGGAGTTTTGCCTGAGCAATGGCTCCGAGGTTTGTGCACTCTGGGTGCATACCGATCCCTTTCTTCATGCCCCTCTCTTCCCCAGCAGCTCTTCAGCTCCTGCTAGGGCAACACTCCCCTCAGATCCAACTTAGGCTGCAGGGAAACGCTGTGTTTAGAGAATCAGCTGCTTCAACACTCATTGCTGTATTTAACTGTTTAGCAATGTTTTCCAGCCACTTGACTCCCTCCATCACCCAGCCCAGCCAGAGGGCTTAGCCTCTTTGGAGCATTTCTTTATATGTTTTTTTTTTTTTTTTTGCTCTGTGGAAATTTGCTATAGTTATGACGTGACTCAAATCCTGCCCATGTTTCTGCTGTTGGGGCAGAAAGCCCCACAGCCCACCTCCCCCTGGGACAGGGCTCAGCAAGTGCCTGCAAGAGCTGCTTCCCATCCTTCTCCTAAACCCTGCCAGCCCCTCAGCACCCCTGGCACCCACTTCCACAGCATCAGGGAACTGGAAGCCTAGCAATTTGTAGTACATTGCTAGTAAATAAAGTTTGCTTGATGAAAGGGGCTGATGGCGTCCCCTCTAGTATTTGGCGTGGGGATGTTACCCTTGGCTGTGCTCATAAACAAGGGCAGAAGTTTCCATCAGCATCTTAAAAGCCTTATAATGGAAACAAAAAAGGCAGAGTCAATATGAAATCTCCACCAGTGAAATATGAAGCATTCAGCGAGGGAATGCAAAACACAAAACAGCAAACACTCTCCCAGCAAGCTGTACACTGTTACCTATTGACCAAAGCAGTCAGTCAATATTGAGGGAGTTAATCTTCCCAGTGGGCTGGAGAAATTAATTCTAGTGTCAGTTATTTCTCTGATGCAATACTACTAAGTTTGAAAGACTGTAAACAGAGTCTTATTTCATTGGACAAACTGGGAATTGAGCCTCTCTTCAGTCACATTAAACCCAAAAATGCTTCACATCCTCTCAGGCTGATGATGCAAGGCCTTCCTCATTGTCTTCTTCTAGATGCTGTTGCTTCCCAAGTGCTGAGTCATGGCACTCTGAATCAGCCCAAATCCCCCCAGAAAGGGCTGGCAGCCCACCCCAGGACAGCAGCTTGGCAGCTCCAAGCCCTGCCTGCACATTGGGCAGAGACTCCTGCTGTTTCAGCCCCCTCAGCCCAAAACACACCTCCCCATATTCACCCCAAATCAGGGAAGGCCAGACCGTAGTACTGGCAGTAGTACTGTCAATGACAACCAGGGCAGCAACTTCATCCCCACAGGTTCCTGCTCTGCCCTTCCAAACCCCAGGCACTGGGCTTCTCCACCAGCCTCCAGAAACCTGGCCTGTCACAGGGAAACATAAACACCATGCAGGACGCAGTCCTTCAATCCAGGGCAGAGCAGGGACTTTTTCAGAGGCATTAATGAGATGCAAAAAGTTTTTCACCCACTGCTGTACCGCTGCTGTAACCCTGCAGCACCACTTCAGCCACAAAGACGTGCACCACACCTACATCTTTTGGGAATTTTGCTTTACTGAACTTTTAAAATGTCACTCTGATAATCTTTCAGGTCTCAGTCCCGAGGGTGGAAAGTCTGAGGTCTTGCTTGGCTCACTTGGACAGGTTTCTAGGGACCTTCAAGGGGAATGTCTTTAAACTGAGGGAAGTATCTTTAACTATTAGGAAGAAATTCTTTACTGTGAGGGTGGTGAGGCCCTGGCACAAGTTGCCCAGAGAAGCTGTGGATACCCCATCCCTGAGAGTGTCCAAGGCTGGGCTGGACTGGGCATTGAGCAACCTGGTCTAGCAGAAGGGGTCCCTGCCCACGGCAGGAGGGTTCCTTCCAACCGAAACCATTTTATGATTCTGTGATTCACATCAGGCCAAATTCTGCATGACCAGTCCAGGTTTTACACAACAGGCAAATGTAACTCCTGGTTTCCATAGGATTTTTTAGCTTATTGGGTTGCAGCCATGACGAGAATCATGCTCCCTCTGGAAAAGAAGCGGCGCTTTTTGTGCCACAAGACTCATAGCTGTCCCACACTGTGGCCTAAAGAATCTGCAACACAGCTCCAGCAATGTGAGAGATAAACCCAGGTTTTAGGCATGACTTCATTTCTTGCTGCTTTTTTTTCTATCTGACTTGCAGCGTCACCATTGGCATAAACAGCCCTGACTTCTCCATCAGCTATTTCCTTCTTCGCTTCCTCCTGCACCAAGTGCGTGTTTTTCACATTTGTATAGTACTTGCAAGCTCAGAAAAGCTCATCTGACTGTGACTGAAACTCTGGCACATAGCTTGATTTTTTTTTCCCCTTTTACTGAACAAATTTTTGCATGATATGCTGCCAACTTTACTTTTCCCCCCTTCCTTCTATATAAACAACATTCCTCTTCCAAATATTTCTTACACATTTGATAAAATGTGTTGCATACGTTAGATGACTTTGGCTCAATTTTATAAAGAATTGGCATAATGCAATATACTCACTCAACTTTGATTCACTAAAAAAATATATGTCATTAAAAGCTGTATATACTTCTGATTTTAGTGTACAGCCATGATTGACTGTTTCAGTGGTAAGTGATGAAGGCATGGCCAAATATAAATAAAAGCTGTACACCACCTTTCAAAGACATGCCTTTTATTTATTTTATAGGAATGGATTAGGTTCTAAAGTTTTCAGGAGGTGTTGCTTTACCAGTGGCACTTCTGCAACTACAGCGGTGTTAACCTTGGTTCCTTGGCCAGATTCCAGTGTGGTTAATTATACTCTGCACACTGTGAAATTCCCACATAATTTTCAATTAAGGAAGTTATTTGCCACTTCTCCCACTCCTCAAAAATTATTGGTAAGATCTGCAGCATACAAAATGGCTGCTGTGCTCCATCCCAAGAGTGGCTGTGTGTTAGCCAACACTCATGCACAAAGATGACATGGATATAAAGTAAGTTTAGTCCTTTATTCTAATCATTGTCAAAAGAGATTCTTTGGTCTTGTGCTTCATAAGCAAAAAAAGGAAGGTCGGAGGCTGGAAACATGATGTCTAAATTCATGCACGCACCTCACCTTGTTAGAACTGTTTGGAGTTGATCTGCACCCAAACTTTAACTTGAATAAGAGAATTGTTTGCATTAAAAGCCACCTTTCTGCTGTCAGACCCTAGAGAGGGTGGCAGAAGGATTACATTTGGCTGTTAAGGTCTCCCCAAGAAGAAAAAACATTCAAGCTAACATTCACACCACCCTCTCAAGGACGTCTCCAGCCTGGGTGGCCGCTGGCAATGAACTTTCCTGACAAACATACTGCTTGCTGGCCAACATATCCTCAGACACAGCCAGAGTTGCTCTGCCCTTGTCTCACTGCATGCATGCAGTGTCCCAGAAGACTCTGGTGTTGTTTTCCAGCCCATCTGCTACACTAGGAGATTGCTGTTGTTGCTGAGGATTGGAGAAAGGCAGTGGGGAGGAGACTATTTATGGGGCTGTGACCCAATGTCAATAGCTTGAATTTCATGCCAGATATTCAACATCATGCCTTGTTTAGCCAGTGAGGATGCTTTTCCAACATGACCAGATCCTGTTGTGGTGGCTAAGTCCACTTTACACCCCCCATGTTACTACAAAGTGGTCTCTTCCCACACCACTGTGCTAGAAAGTTCTCCCTTTACCGAGACTGGTCACTGGTCCTCTCCCCCCCTCCCCTCCCTTCTCCTATTGGTCCCTGTTATGTCACTCACCCTTGCCTCTACCCCCTAGCCCTCAGAATATTCACTTCTGATGCTTTGCCTGCCCCTGGGACACTTCAGGATAAAAAACCACATGCGGGCTTTTGTTCTTGGTTCTTTGCCTCTGTTTCCTTCGAGTGTGTTGGTTCCATTAAACGCCTCGGAATTGCACACAGAGAACCCCTCTCTCCTTTTCATCTCTGGATCATGCTTAGGCTGTTTGTGTGAGTGGCTGCTCACGGCTACCTGCAAGGGTGAGATCATGTGCACGCGTGGGTGCTGGCAGAGTGCAGCCTAAGCACCTCCATGAGGGACCCTGTGGAAAAAAAGTGGCATCGATTCACCAACACCCTCCCTACAATAGCATCCATCCCACATCCCTCCTGGCCTTGTACCTTCAGCATTCTCTGACAAGGTTGGGTCATGCTCAGAGAGGATGCTGCCAGGATCACTGAGTGCTTCGGCTTTCACAGAACATATCACTCAGGGAAAACTCCTTCCACTTTAGTACTGGGGAAAGGATGCATGCTGCGCTGTGCTTGGTCAAACCAAGGCTGACCTTGGCCACAGGCTCACTGAACACATGTCCTGCAAGGACAGGGTTGTATCTGAAGACACTTTCTTAAACCATCACATTCTTCCCAGTCCTTGGCTACAGTGGCTTGTTCCTTTCCACCTGTGCCAAGGCTTAAGACACTGGAGTCTTCATTCTTCCTTTGCAGTCCTTCCGAGTTTGACTCACTCCCTTACTATTAAATTAACACTTTTCACGAGCTCTTCTTTCCCTGTTCTTCATATTTTCTACAGCTCCTCATTACCACTACAAACTGCCATCTTCAACAAGTCCACTAATTGTTGGGTGTCCCTGTCCCTTCTCATCAGAAACACATCTTCTTGTGAATTAAAATGAGAAAAATCTTTGCTCTCTGCTGTATTTTTTTCCAACTCTGGCTGAAGATTCCCCTATATTGGAGGAGTAGCTGTTCCCTCTCTTTCCAACACCCTTATGTGACACAGACATGGTACTCTGTACACTGGATAGTCTGCCTAAGTGTCTCCATCAAATAAGTGACCCTCCTGTCTATCCCAATGTACATACAAATGTATGCGTACATGACAAGTGTTCTGTACTGAAACACCATCCCAAAATTGCCGTGCTGCCAAAGTCTCCTCTTGCAAGGCAGCTTGTGAGCAGATGCCCCACTCTTTCACTTTTGCCCAGACGTCACATTTGAGCACTCTTCTCACACCCACTGCACTGTCACCTCTTGACTCTACTGCAACATGAGTGGTTATTTCTAAGATTTTACACAGGTAAATGAAATTATCTTCAGGAGGAGCTGGCAGAAACCATCACCTCAGTGAGAGAAGTGTAGTGAAGAGTCCAACCTGGCCTTTTTTTCTACTGATAATGTCCTCACCATCTCATTTCTTAAAATCTTTTCACAAGTAGCCTATTCCATGTCTTTGTCAGCATAAGGAAGGTCTCCCACGTTTTATTATGGATTGCTAAAATTGAGGTTAGCTATGCCAAAAGTACTTTTCCAAATACAGTCACTGTTTTGAAGGCCAAATTGTTCAATAATAGCCTACATCTGTCAAACAGGGGCACTACCACTGACCAAGTGATAAATTTAATCCATGAGAAAGCTCAGAGCACATAAACTATATTGTTCCCCATCCGACTAAGCAAGAGAGTAGTTAACTCGCTGTGAACCCGTTATTTTATAACATCTGAAAAAATGTTCATAATAACGATTCTGTGGAGGCCGTTTTAGAAGTGGGTATAATATTGGAGTGCCTGTGGTAGTGACCCCCTGGGAAGAGCCCCTTGTAAACCATTCATAAACAACATGGAGAGGGGGAGCTCTGTGTGTGGTCTTGACTTGATCTTGCAACTTTGGGAGCTGAATAGCTCAAGGTGGATCCATTTCATAATCACTTTATTTGTTTTGAAATCTCTCAGCATCCTTCAGATGACCTTCATAGGAGTATGAGGCAAGAACTTTAATTATTATTGTACATAAATCTAATGCTTATCACAGAGAGGCCCTCAATCTCTGTTGGAACCTCTATGTATTACTGCAATAAAAACAAAGCAATACTCCCACTAATTACAAAATGAGTATTTAATCTCTCTGTCAGTAAGCCTGATGCTGCCAGCACAGCTCACAGAACTTCCCTGGTAACCGGCAGACAATAAATTCTACAAATGCTATGTAACAGACATCTATTTTGAATATCCGTCTCAGCTCCTTGACTTCCCATGAGTTTCTCAAAATAACGTGGTAAACAACCTGCTAACACGGATGGTGGGAGCACCGCTAAAATTGGTTCCTACTTGTCCACACAAGCCCTGGGATTCCAGGACTTCAGCAGTCCGAGTTTTTGTGGTCATGCCGGGCATATGAAGTAACACATATTGCAGTTTCTTAGCTAACCTGAATTAGTGGTGGCATTCAGACCACCCTACCTTCTAATTTCAAAAAGGTCACCTCAAAGGCCACTGGTGTAGACACAGGAAGAGACAGTGTTCTTATTTTATACAGCTGTGTTGCAGAAAGTCCCAGCAATGGAAGGAAATAACAGATAACTGTTGGTCCAATATTTTTTAAGAGTTTGGTTGTAGAAGCAGGAACCCAACCTTGCAAAGTTTGATATTTCCTTTATATCAAAAAGGGGAGTGTTTTGAATCTGCTTTTTATATCTCTGAAAAAGTCTGCCTGCCACTTCACAGAATAAATAAGAAGGTGTTGTCCTTGCCAGAAGGAGGTAAAATCTCATTTCAAACATGTTTAACAAAAACTTATCAACTGAATATGTAGACGGGGAGAAAGAAGAGAGATTACTTGAAGGAGTAGTATGTGGGCCTTGCCACAGCAGGATGGGATATCACCATTTCTGCTAAAAATACAAATAAAATCCCTTCACAGAGATATAAAAATTCTTAAAGGTCTGAATGAAAACAGAAGTAATAATTATTTACTCAATGGAGGGTAAATGCAATCTAATCCTTCCCTGCTTATCTTTTTAGTGCATAATCAATAAAGTCAACACGGAAATAAAAACTGTTGCAACTATGGCAATTGTTTCTTGTGCAGCAAAGTCTGACATCATCTAATGGGAGGTTAATTAATAGTTAACTTGGATAGCACAATTACCTAGTGAAACCACATTATTAAACCTCTGGCTGTAACCAGCTTGTAACTTGAGAAGAATTTGTTCATATCTGGCTCTGGCCCATGTTGGAGACTGGGGACTTTAATGGCTGCTGACTCCTGGCAGTGCAGCCACGTGGTGTACATCCAGCATGGAATTCTCCTGGTTGAGGCCTAAACATGAGTTACATAAACACAGGATTGACTCAAAGGAACAGCAAACCAATCTGCAGCTCTACAGGAGAGGATGATCAGGTATAATGTGAACTCTGTTTTCGCAGTTGGGGCTTTTCTAATTATCTGGTATGGTGCCTCAGAAGTATATGATTTGGAAGATACATCCTCAGCCCAAGCCCACTTTGCCTGGGCTTCTCAGTGGTGCTACAACTGTGACTATTGCCCTGAAGGGCAAAGACTGGGACACACAGTTCTTTGGGGGGTGAGCTGACACAGCTGTATGTTCATCCCATGGGGCTTGTGACCCACATGTCTCACTGTTTCAGGTCTCAGCTGATGTTTGCACAACCTCTGACAGAAAAGGGGATGCCTTGCTTCTTAAAACTAGCTAAAAAGTTACTCCTCATAATTTCAACAGTTAAAGTCTACTTCTAAGACCCAGACAGTTAGTGGACTCACAAAAAAGCATGTTTGTGTCTACTGGCTACTAAGATAGCCAGTGCCTGGAAGAAGTCCTGAGTCCTGGAAAGAGGGACCATCCCTACTGTTAAGCTGTTGGAGTGACCCGATTACAGCACAGTTTGGGCCAGTGCCAGCTGGAGTGTCCCTGTGCAGTTTCCAGGCGCAGTTTGGGAGCCAGAGGGGTTCCAGGAGCAGGCAGTCCACAGGCAGCCACCCTGCTCCAAGTGCCGAGCTCCTCTACCCGCCCAGGCACTGTGTGCTTGGCCTTGTGGGGGTCAGACCCAAGCACATTTAGTGTACTAACACAGACACAGCTTCAACTCCCAGAAGAAAAATCTGGATTAAAGCTGTCAGAAAATACAAAAAAAAAGAACAGATATGCTTAGTACTTGATGATTTAAAAAAAAAAAAAGTTAAACCAAACATTTTCCAAAGCTAAAGAGTGGAATTCACTGAGGACAGAAAATTATCTTCATTGAAATGCTACTAAATGACTTTTTTACACAGATATGTAAAAGTAATTTTATCTTGATATCAAAAGGAATTTTTATCTTCCTTTTTTTTTCTTTATTTTTGGGGGTTTTTTTTCAGAACGAAGTGTGGCTTTGCTTTCACATTCTCTATTTCTCTCTGCTCTGCCTTTCTCCACTGAAATAAAAAACCAGGCAACTGGAGTGAAGGGAAGGGCATATCCTTGGGATTCTGCAGTGATTTGTTTTTCTGCAGAAGATGGTAGGCAGGAATAAAACATTTCTCCTGCCAAAGAAGAAACAGACAAAAAATCTAGCTGCTCAAAAGAAGATGGAAAAGGAGAATGAGAATTTCTGGAAAAGAATTCTAATAGGCGTAGGGCATGGGAGGAGAGAGGTAAGGCTTTGGAAGCAAGGTTGCACGTAACGGTTGACTGGAGATGAAATCCATCTGGAGCTGACCAGCTGCTTTGAGTGTTTGCTCAAGCTGTACCAACATGACTCGAACAATGAGTCTTCTGCTGGTCCAGGTCCAACCTCAATTCTATAGCTCAGTCTGCACGCTCTGGATGTCTGCATCTTTAACAAAAAAATAATCATCAAGGTGAAAAGAAGGGTTTAATTGGGCATATGGCACCCTCAAATGGGAAGGATGGAGACAGAGCCTTCTTTCTATAGCAAGGAATTTTGTTTCATTTCCTTGGGTAAAAGAGACATGCACTGTATAGCAAAAATGAATAGGAAATAGTGTGATATTGGTCAATAAAACAAAGAAAGAGGAAAATCCAGAAAGCCAAGTAAGGATGGATGTGTATGATATTAATCAAATCAATTAAGGTCCATTGAATGAGTAAAGTCACATGCTTGAGATTTATTTCATTCACTAACTAAATCCTGGCACAATCAGGAGTGATTCAGTTAATATACAGACACTTTTCTGGGGAAATCAGAAGTACTAAACACAGTCTCAGGCCAGATCCTGTCTATTTGCATTTCATATGGGAGAAGACACAATGTAATATGTCAGTTGCAGAATTTGGTTCACTGATAGAACTCTAGTTCACATTTGTTCTGATAATGAATTAATTTCATTTGGTATTGCACTAATTTGACAACTTGAAGGGTAATTCACTTCAGAAAAAGAAAGAATTTTTTTTTAAATTTAAAGATAACTGTCAAGTTCCCCAGTGCTTTACAAAGCATAAAATTGAGTCCATTTCTCCCATTTCTAATTTGCAAGTTCATCTCTGTATTTAGCACAGCAGCATTGCAATGCTTGTGCAACACTTGCACAGGGGCACTAAGAGCCATAGCCCTGAACAAAAAGCCCTGGAGACAGTGCCCTGGAGCTGAGACATTGTTAAGCATTTTGCCATTTGTGGCTGCTTGTACTCACATGGTGATTACCTGTGCTCTGTTCCAGTAATTCAACTGGAATCACCAACTGAGACTGAAACCCTGGTTGCTATATGGTTTGCATCCTGAGAGAACAGAGGATTTCATGCTACACTGCTTTTTGTAAACATTAGTTTGTTGCATAAAAAAAAATTCATAAATATTATTTTTCTTCATGTAGGTTTCAGAGTGTCAAAGAACCAGAGCTAATTAAGGTTCAATGACAGATTTGATAATTTCAAGTTTGGTTGGGTTTTTTTTCTGTTGTATTTTAAAGAAGAAAAGCAATGGCCATTATGTCCTAATTTGTAAACACTTTATTTGATGGTTGAGACTGGAAAGTATGTTAGTGTTGTTTGTCCTGTCAAAGGCTTTGGAATGGTTTGAAGTCTATTGAGTTACATCTGCTCCTATTTATCGGTGGTGGAGGACTTGCCCTGTTTCTAACACAGTTTATAAAAGGAAGAAAAATTTTAAACTCTGCAATTAGAATTTAATTAGGGGGCTTTTTCCTCCTAACAAAAATTATTTAAGTCTTTCTTTGAACTTCCAAAAAGAATATGCATCTTGTGGCCCAGAAACCCAAAATGTTCTTCAGTTTTTTCTCTTGCTTGTGGTTGCAAATTCTTGCAGATGTTCAAGTTCAGAAGTGGACTAACAGCAGGACAGCTAAGCTCGGAGACCACATCTCTGTCCTTTGTACATTCTTACACCATGGAGGCGCCCAAATGTCTTCCCAGGAGCATCCATTGGGGCAGGGAGCTGCTTCCCGCATCCGCTTCTCACAGGACAGCACCCAAACCCAACACACGGATCCATTCTGTGGCAGTTTTAAGCACAGAGCTGGAGAACCACGGTCTGCTCGTCACCCCACAGACGCCAGCAAACCACAATTATTAACTTGGTTTTACTCTCACAACACCTTAGTGAGGAAGGAAAATTTCATACCTGTTGTGCTGGAAACTGAGCCAAGGATTGAAACCAGGTTTGCTGAATACCATCTTAATACCCTGCCCTGTCTGCTGTTTGTCAGCTTTGACGGCATACCTGCTGCTGTGCCAAAGCCTGGACTACAGCAAAACCTTCTCTTTCCATCTCCCTTCCCTGCAGAACAGACACAAAAAGGGGCAACCCACCATCTGTGCTTTTGAGCGCTTCACAGGTCTGCCAGAACTGGGATTTTAATGTGCAGTTAAATACGATGGAGTCTTCTTAGGTCAAAAAAAAAGAAGTATTGGAAATTACTCCATTCTTAAGGGACAACCAAGAAAAAGGCAGAGACAGAGCACAAAGCAGGTAATGAAGAGACCATCAAGATTGGTACCAGCAGCAGAGCTGAAGAGTTATAGGGGATACAAGGAGAAGAGCTTTTCACCCAGTATTTAGAGAAAGCCTTGGAATAAAAGTGAAAATTTAACAGTCAGAGCCATAGGCAGGGAATATATCCTAAGCAATCATGTGGAAACATCATATGAAGGGACTCAGGGATAAAGAAAACAGAAGTAGAGGGGCATCACAAACCTTAGTCACTTTCCAGGTGGGTAAACTTGGCTATAAAGGAAGGAGAGTGTCAGCTTAGGGAGGTGAGACACAAATTATGAAGTCATGTCTCTTCAGTGTCACTGCCTCAGCTTCCTAAGATTACAGGGAAAAAATTTCTCTGTGATATTCCAATTCCATTGAGAAACATAGAGCTGTGCTTTCATCCCATCCATAATTGTGAAACGCCTCTTCTAAAACGTACAACAGCAGAGACGAAATTGAAAAAAATCTGCAGCAAAATTCATGCAGATCGCATATTTTTTGTCTTTGAAACCAGTAGGGATCCAGCGTCCTGGTCAAGCCTAGAAGTCAATATTTATAGCAATAACAGTACAAGTCAAATTCATTTTCCCCTTGCAAAAAAACAAATGCCGGGGGGGAAAAAAGTGGTTAACCTAAACATGGGACAAAATATGCCATAATAGTGTTTTGTGGGAGCCATAATGGTCTCCTGTGACTCTTTCCTCTTCTGCACTCTGAATTCCCTTATTATTCTGCATTTTCCATACACCACAGACTTTGCTCTTGCAGATAGGAAAAGGAAATCCCATATGGTCCATGACACAGGAGGAAGTTCTTACTACTATTTTCATCTTTGATAGGACTAATTCAGAATCCAATGAAAAGTTATTTTAAAAAACTTGAGTTCAGCTAACCTGAATTACAGCAGTACCATTTTTTACCTGAAATTATTTCAGTCCTGCTCAATGTACTTTGGCCTTCTAACAAAATAATAAATAGGAAGTTCAAATAGAAAACTGATGTTTTCAAAGGAATGGTTTCACAGAAACACCAATATTCTGGGAGTGGTCATTGTGAAGTGCCAACTAGCACTGTAAGGATTTTGGTGTTAGCATTACTCTCAGATGAAGATATGTGAGAGGAATCCAACCCACCACTCTAACAACCAACCTGAGCTGTACACAAAAACATTTTGTATTACATATTATACTAATGGGCAATTTATTTGTTGCAATATGAGGAGTGAGTACAATTCAATTTCCTTTTAACTTTGTTTTTGCTTCTTTTAACTCATTTTTATAATTATTGCAGTAATAATGTTGCTCAGCACTCACACTGATCATAACTAAAAAGAATATTCCCTTGTTTTCCAGATTCTCAGCCTTTTCTTGGCCTTTCCTTGACCTTTATGCCATTGGTGGAATAAAAAACTCCCTAAAAATCTAATGCAGGAGACACTACAAGTCTCTTCTTGTCATCTTCACTTCAAGTCGTCTTCCATGCCACGTTAGAAATATCTGTAGGATACAAGAGGTAGGTGGGATGTGTCACAAAAACTAAGTTCAACTTCCAACAAGTTAGTCTGCCTTGAAGAAATTAGAGTCTGGGAAAAGCAATGGGTGGCATGAAGCCTTATTTACCTCGTCTCCTCGTCTGGCCCTTGCATTACTCTGGGTAAAAGCATAGCATCCACCAGCCACACTTGAAAACTCCTACATTACACTCTTAACTCAGACTCAGAAACACACTGCATTGTAAAGAGATCCCTCTTGAAGAGCTGCTGGGCACAGCCCAAACAGCCCAGGAAACCCAGTCTGAAATACATTGATTTCTTGGTGAAATTGGCATCCCTGATATGCTTTTAGGAACCATCAGAAAATACTGCGTTCCTTGAAAACAGTGCTTTATTTTTAGAGAGTTTTCAAATCTTAAATACACCCAAATATACCCAAACCCAAACAGCTTGCAAAAATCAAGACAGAATATCACAGCAGTTTATTAGAGAAGGTGATGAGTGTTAGATAACAAGTGATCCATTAAATATTTTGGTCTTCAGTGTAATGAATACTTCAAAACAGTCACATGAAAGTTAACAGTCACCATAGAAAGTGGCATATGCTTACACAGGAGGAACAACAGGATATACATTTAACACACTTTATTAGTAAAATCAAAAAGGCATTGAAATTCCAGCATGTTAGCATACTCACAAACTCAGTGACTTTGCAGGAATCAAATGACTTACTGAAAACTCAGCTCTTGCAGAAACAGATCCTTCTTTAACTGTTGGTGTTCTTTTTAGTTTTAAAAACCTTCTCATCCATGTGGTCTATGTTACAGCCTTGGAATTCCTTTTTCTCACAAGTGACCCCAAATTTGCTTCATTTCTACATCACAGTGTCATCTTAGCCACAGACCTGCCAAGTCTTCCCTTTGTAAGGATCTCATAACAAATGGCCTAACCAGGAGACTTGCACCTCCAACATCTCATTGACTTCACAAATGTACAAAATAATAAATCTGAGTGCTAAAGAATTAATGCACTTAACTTCACAAAGAACCATGGACCTTCCTCTCAAAATTTATCATTAAAACTTTGCCTCCAGAATCACTCCTGTTATTCCAAATATACCTATGTCTGTTAAAGAAATGAAGAAATATTTTTTGACAGGCATCTCAGAATCATGTTCCTGGGTTAATAATTCAGTGTTAAGCATTGTGATGTAACAGACACCGTCACATAATCCTCAAAGGTCATGGTCTCACTGTGATTTAGAGCCTTTAAGTGAGACTGGATATCTGTTTAAGTAAACATGCAGATATGCTTTGTTTTGGTTTATATGGGAAAACTCTCCCAATCTGTGATGGCAATGACAACCTATTCTGGACCCAAGGATGGAATTCGTTCTCTCTCACCCATCCCTTCTGGAGCCTGAAGATGCTCATGATGAACATAAGGATAGCAATCACCAGCTCCACATCAGGATAACAACCACAACTAAGACTCATGCTTCAAGCTTCACTTGTATTTATCAAGTGCTTTCAAAAGCTTGGGCTTAACAGCTTTGAGGACTGCAGAGGATATCCTCTGGCTATGCTAGGAGAAGTTTGCTGTCCTTGCTTCCCCTGGTGCAGTTCACCAACACATGTCAACCTTAAGCTGTACAATCACAACAGACAAGAGGCTTCCCATTCTCTGCCAACAGCACTGAGTTTTGACAAGAGGAATATTCCTTCCCATCCTGGAAAGTGATTAAAATGTGACAGTGATGAACAGGAGATTGGGCATAATCTCTGCAAAATCTATGAAATGTGTCTTGGCTCTGGAATCCAAGTGCATTTACTCGCTCTTCAGAGAGTTTGGTTACTGCCTTCTCAGTCACTGGTCACTAATATAATTAACAGGGTAAATGAATGTGACAACTGGCTCCTACTACGCTTGCTTGAAGACACCACAGCTTGGAAAGGATCAGGTACATTAATTACCAAGGGACAGTTGGATCAGGTAGATTGAGTCTGGCTGATACGGAGTGCATTTTCCCATGGTACCCTCACAGTGCTGTGCTTTGTATTTGTAACTAAAAAGGTGTTGATAACACACCAGTGTTTTGGCTTCTGCTGAGCAGTGCTGGCACTGCACCAGCGCTGTCTCTCCAACATTCTGGCCCCCATCAGTAGGCTGGGGGTGGGCAAGATCTTGGGAGCAGACACAGCCAGGACAGCTGACCCAAACTGACCAGAGATATTCCATACCCTGTGACATTGGCTCAGAGATAAAAGCTGAGAGGAGGAGGTGGAGGCAGGGTATTCATTATTACAGTGCTTTGTCTTCCAGGGCAACCAGGGCACATAATAAAGACCTACTTCCCAGGAAGTGACTGGACATCACTAGTTAATTGGAAGGAAAGAATAAATCTTCTGTTTCCTTTGCTTCCACACACAACCCTTGCTTTTGCTTTTATTAAACTGCCTTTATCTTGACCCACAAGTTTTTCTCATCTTACTTTCTTCCTCCCCTATCCTGCTGAGGATGTGGAATATGGTAGAATGACTTGGTGGTGTTCAGTCAATGTCAACCCACCACATCAGGAAATCTGGTTTGCTTTGAAAGAGGTATGAGACTATAGGCTGAGGAAGTTAGAGGCTGTTATACATCTCTCTTAGTTTAAACTAATAGCTGACTTTTTAGCCATATTTCTCCAGTCTCATGTCACTGCATCTTTCCTTTGAATCCATCACAGAAAATAAGGATATGTTGCTTCATACCACAACTGTGTTGTAGGTGACAACATGGGGTGACATCCCCAAAGAGAGAATGGCACAGGGGCAATGGCACCTCTGCAAAGAAGCACTTCAGCTGTGGGATTTTGTAACCATAATTTAGGTCCTACTTGACTTTCTCTTTTCTTTTATTCATTGTGCCCTATTCCAGCCTCATAATTTCTTGCAGTTCTAGTTCTCCTCCTGGATTAATAAATCTGCACATTCAGTTTACTAGTGACTTGTCAATTTTTCTAGGTTCTAGTAGACAGACATGACCAACACAATGTTTCCCCAAATATCTATGGCACAATTTTAACATTTTGAGGATTCGCATTCTCCAGAGAAGTCAATGAGCTCTTCAGGTACCTCATTTTAGGTAGCTGTAGAGAGCAATAAGGTCTTCCTGAGCCTCCTTTTCTCCAGGCTAAACACCCCCAGTTCCTTCAGTTGCTTATCATCAGACTTGTGCTCCAGACTCTTCCCCAGCTCCATTGCCCTTCTCTGAACACGCTCCACCACCTCCATGTCCTTCTTGCAGTGAGGGACCCAAAACTGAACACAGTACTCAAGGAGTGGCCTCACCAGTGCCATGGACAGCAGCCAGTCACTGCCCTGGTCACTCACACATATAAGTGCACAGAGCAGTTATTCAGTGAGATACATGGTCAGGTTCATAAGAGGCTGCCTTAATGCTCTTTCCATCTCTGCAGTTATTTTACAGAAACAATGTATAAGGCTTAAGTATGGAAAAGATATTATAGAGTCCAGTACAATTTTGGAGAAGACATCCAATACATCAGAAATATATGTACTTTTATTCTGTTCTTTGTCATTTCACTGCTATCCATAGTGATATGCTGAGCACAAGTTCAATGTTCATTGACATTCAACAATGAAAAACCATTAATCAAACCTTATAAAGAAATAAGGAAAATGCAGAAGCCATAAAAAAATGACAAACTTGAGTTCTCCAAATTTATTTTCTTCCTCTACATAAATCAGAGTTCAGTTTACACTAATTGTTGTGGGTTGAATGTAAAAGGTATGGCTAAGCAGCCACTGAATGTTTGAGCTTATTTCAAATATTTAGACATATTTGGTAAGATTTTCAGACTCTGCTCCTTCTCTGTCTCTTCTGCTCAGTGGGAAGGCTGTTTCTTAACAGCTTGACAGCCCTCTTTAGATTTCCCCTGCATTGAGTTGAAGTGGGTACAGGACACAGCTGGGGCTCTCAGCCAGCCTTACACTTTCAGGGCTTTAGTTAATCACTTTCCTTCCCTTCCCTCCTATCCAGATGGCTCATAAATGACAGAAAAATGACATTTAATATCTTATCTGCAGTCTTTATAAGAAGTAGATTGGGAGTTCCTGGTGTCATTCCCAACAGAAGAAAGGAATCCACATAGTAAATCACTTCCTGTCACTAGGAGTACTTTTTTAAATTGAAGAACATTGCGTTATTCATATCATCTCTAAGATGATCTTTCTTCAATATTTCTTCAGTTTTTGCCCTCAGCTCACGTTGACTTAATGCAGGAATTAAGAAAGTTTCTTCTAGACAGTGATATGTCTACTAGGGGGAGACACAAAGGATTTTAATTTCCAGGGCTATTGTTAGGGTAACTTCTGAGGGGTGCTAGGTGAGGTTCCTAGGAAAGCAACAGCAGGATTATCTTCACCCAGAGAACTATTGCCTAATCACAGGAAGGTCTAAATCTAGCCCTGATGGAGAGGCAGGAGGGAACAGCATCTGGTCCTCACATCACAGAGAATAGCTGTCTCAGTGGCATTTTGCACAAAAACAATATTTCACTGTGGCTATGCATATCTTGCAATAAATGAATATACTGAAACAGAGGTAGCATGAGTCGGGAAGGCTCCTGTGCCATATGAGACACATTTGTTTCTCCCTTCAGCTGGTGCCTTTCTTATGTTGCTGCCTTTCTTCCTGCATCATCTCAGACAGGGAATGGGTGTGAGTGAGAAGGAAGGAAAGCCCCATGGCTGCACCGTTGTCCAAAGGGGGAAGAGGAAAGAAAGGAAAAAGGAAAAAAACAGCTGAGCCTGTTGGGACCTCTCCATCATCACTACCTTTTGAATCAGATGTTGTCTACCCAAATGAACAAAGCCAAAAAAAATACATCTGAGGGGCCTGTTCCTGTAATTGCAGATTCACTCCAAGAATTTGTGCAATTTGTTAAAATCTTCTGTATCCAAGATACCATGTTTGTAAAATGAAGATAGGAGGTGCTGTCCTTTACAAAGAATTTTCAAAACCTTGTATGAAAAGTACTTAGCTGTATGTCTCATTTTTACTCGTGCAGCTGTCCTGCTCAATTTATTTCTTCCTGGAGAAAGTGTGCTCTACAAAACAAGATAATACATTTTCTTGGCTGTGTTCCTCTAGCACATGAATGTAGTCCCCAGCTCCACTGAACATTGTAGCAGACAAGCAGAAGACATTGTTTGCAAAGTATTTTTGTCTTAGGCAAGCAAAGGAAATTAATTGTTTTTCCATACAGTCCTTTAGTCAGCTCATGCACAGTATTGAAACCACACCTCTTCAAAATATATATATATATACATACTATCATACTTTATCTATCCACTTTATCTATATTTTATCTATTCTGTACTTCATCAACTGGCTCTAAAACCCTTCAAGAGTCACAGATTTTGACTGGCTTTGGATTAGACCATAGATATCTTAGCTAGCATGTAGCCATTCAACTGCATGAATTTCCATTATTACCTGAAAACAAGAGCCTCACTTACAAAGGGGAAAAATTTTCATGCCTTATTCTCTAGCTCTGTTCTCCAAACCCATGCACATCTGCCCACAAAAAGCAGCTGCCACATCTCACCCCAAATATACAGTGCCCATCTGAAGTTTTAAAACTCTAGCAAAGCATTGTTAAGAGACAACATTGAAAGTAGTCAAGAAGAGTTCTCTGCAGCTCACAGTGGACACCACCGGTCTTAAAAAATCCAGAGACCACCTTACTTGTACTTGAGCACCCACATGTTGTACCTGATTGGCAAATCAGGTCTAGATGCAGCAGCTGGAAAATGGTGGATAGTGATGAGCTGTTCCATATTGCCATAGAAGCATCCCAAGAAGGGAAATGCAGAGAACAGAATGGGACAGGTTTTACAAAACCCATCCCTTGGTGTTGTAATGAAATGTGCCCTGGATATCACAACCTTGATAGAGCATTCTGCTATACCACAATGTGCACAGCACTGAATTGTCCCAATACTTCAGTCCCATCAACACATGATGAAAGCAACAAATTTCCCTTGAAATCAATACACACAAATAGCTGCTTGTGGTTAACCAGGCTGCCACAGCTCCTTGCACCTCCATGAGGAATAGCTTTTTCTGTAAGCATAGGAAAATATCAGGTGAAATATTGAAACTTTGTGCTGCAGTCAGATGTAAGAGGTCTTTTCCAAAGAAACCAAACTTTTGCAGAGCTCATCAGCATCTCTGGAACCTGACACTGTCCAAGGGCACCAACTTGAAATGCAGGCTCCCCTTGGTGAAGTGGGATGGGTAGGAAGTGTTCACAAAAAAGTAAGACTACAGTCCAAGAGTTAGGCACTAATTTAAGATCTAAGATATTAATTAAATCCTTTTGTGACACAGGCAGTCACAGACACTGGAATTTGTCTAAAAGACCACTTTTAAGGGTGGTGCTAAAGCTTCTGGAGCTTTTTGCTCTGTGGAGGCTCCAGGTCCAAGTAGTACTCCATGAGGATGAATCCAATCCTTCCTTTAATGAGGACGCTGTGGCAGAACAGCTATTGCAACTGCAGAGATATGTAAGTATGAATTATCTTTTTGTTCTTTCAGAGAGTGTTTCTTTTAAATGTGCCTTTGAATACTTGAGGTTCCTATGTCAATGCCAAACATTAGCATACCCAGTTGCAAAAGATTTACATAGACCTGGTACACAGTGGGAAAAGAAGGTAGATCTTGAAAGGCAAAGGATTTTTGCCCTACTAGTAAAGGTAGAACAAACCACAGCCTGCTGTATGGAGCTGGTCTTTCACATGCCAGCTTTTGGGTTTTTCTAGTGAATACAATGGAATTTCTTTCTGTAAGACAAAAGCAGTGAACATGATCTGGTAGCCACATGGTAAACACAAAAGCAAATCACTGAAAAGTGAGGAAATCCTCAAAAGAGGGTACCCTCTTCAAAATTGGTGGGCACGTTACAAGGGCCGTGTCCTTTGCTCCCTTGCATCTCATCAGTCTCTGAAGCAGCAGGCAGGGAAGGAAAACTGGGTGTGATATGCTCTTTCAGCCAGGAGAAGAGAAGGATTATCAGGATATGAAGGTTGAAAGTGGCTGACCCATCATCCCAGCCCTCCAGCAGCTCCAACAGCTCATTACCTTCTTTATAACGAAGCAGCCACTGCAGACACAGGGAGAACGCCGTGGCCCAGAAATGCCTGGCATACAGAGCTGTGCATCACCCTCGCAGAACTACTCCAGCCCCATTCCCAAACCTTTCTTCAGCTCCCAGCACGAAAAAGATTGCATCATCACAGTTTGGTGCAAACCACACCTTCAGTATTTTGGCCTTCCACTGAGGGATGTATTGCTGTCATTTTACAGATACCAGGCATTCTGGGAGTAGTTACCAAGAAGTTGGCACAGTGGGAAAGCTGCCATTTTCCCTGGAGTTTAACACAGAAAAGGATTTTCTGCTTTCACCTTTAGCTTTTCTGTTTTTCTGTGCTTCACTGCGTATCCACATGAAGGCCAGACACAGCAACTGCAGTTTAAGCAGCACTTGCCTATCCAATTTTTCCTGCCTATTCTTTCACTTACATTAAATTCTAGAGACTTTACCTAACCCTGATACAGGTTTAAACCACAGAGAAAAGTTTGGGGAGACACTTCTTTGTTTGTTTTTCTTACTTCTTCTCCCTCTGAAAGGGGAGGAAGGGGCATAGGAAAAGGGCGAAGCACTGGATGACTTTAACTATAGCTAAGGCAGATGCAGTCCCTCTCTTATAGCTTATACACATGTAATTGGTAACAGTGCTTGGACCTTGGACTAAAAGTACAAATTTCCTCTTATTTAGCCAGTCCTTCCCTCCCAACACCCACCCAAAAGGCCCTAATCTAAATCAGATCTGGGTATTCAGGAAACATACAGGCCATTACAATGAGCAAAGTATTTGCGAGTCATCCAGAAACTCAATTTCCTTCCTAAAGGAGTAGCACAACGGGGTTTATTTTGTAAGGAGAAAAAAATCCCTTTTTGGTTGCCTGCACTAAGTTTGCTGTCTCTTTGGCTGAGCTCCTCTGGAGCATCCAGGAGCTGAGGACAACTGGTTCACTTTTTAATGATTTTTTTATCACTACCTTGTTCACTTCCAAATGTGGAAAAAAATCTAGCATCACACTGCTAACACCAAATAAAAACTTTAGTCATTTCCACCCTCTCAACAATAAAGAGAAAAAAGTGATGATAGTAGAATTTTATTGGCTTTATTTAAACAGGCTCCTTCTTCTCCCCCAACAATACTGTGCTACTACTATAAAACTTTTCTGACACATTACTTTAAACATTAGCGCATGGACATGCCAGCTCTGCACTTCAGGAGCCACAGTTCAATGCCAAGAGCTATTAGTCACATTAAGAAGTCTCTTCACAATATGGCAGAGAGAAATGACAGTGTCTGAATCTTCCTGCCTTCAGTGCTGCCCTGTGCCCTGTCACCCTCCCTGGCTGTGACCAGCTTGTACCCAGGGCAGCTCAGAGAGGTTTTCTGCCAGTGGTTGGAAGCATGAGAGGTTATGGGGAGCAGGAACTTTCCTTCCCTTGGTTTTAAGGTGGATGCCGCTGCAGAGCTCCACAGGGATTGCTGCAGCCAGCTGAGGACAAGTGATGAGAGAAAGGAAGAACAATGAAGTTAAGCAAACAAATGTCTCGTCTAGGTCTGGGGAACTTCTAGTCTAAATACATCACTATCCTCCTTTGGTATACATGTGTGTGCTGCTCCTCAGGACAAATGGGGCCTTTCTTTTCAGACCCTTTGACTTCAGCAAGGATTGCACAGCTGGGATGATGACTTGTCTCCTCTTATTAAAACCACTTCTTACAAGTGTCGGCTATGTCTCCATGTTCCTCTGAGTCACTTCAGAGGAAAGAGAAAAGGAGAAAATATTTTAATACCTGATCTATCACCTTCATGCACTTTTATCTATATTTAACCTGGTATGGGGTGAGAAAAATACATCTAGTGTTATTAAAAATTGTGATTTATTGACTAACCATTCTGGGTGTTTATCTGTCTACATTTTTCCCCATGTATGGGTAAAAGCAAGAGAATCTGAACTGGCCAGAGCACTCCTAAGCAAAGACACAGTCTAGACAAAGCAGAATATTCCAGAAGAGACAGAGAGGGAGGCAGCATCCAGAGGGAATCAAACAAGCCACATATATGACTGAAGAAAAGTCTTAATCATACCTATAAAAATAGTAATATCAGTGGGTTGATTTTTGTTTGTTTCTTTTACTTTTGCATTTAAAACAAGCACATTCTCCTGCTGATCTCAGGCAGTGCCAGTTTGTAACATAACACACATGCTGAAATACAATATGGAAAATGTGTACACACACCACACAAGAGAAGCTACAATCTGCAAAAGTGAATGCCGCATCCATATATCAATTCAAATGACCTACAATTCAGGGAGTAATTGTTTTGAAACAATCTCACATGAATTCACCTTCACAAGATTAGAGGCTGATGTCACCAGGAGGGTGAAGTCATCAGCAATGACTTAAGCTAATGGGATAATGCCAGAAAAACTCGATCAGTCTGTTGAGAAGAGCTTAACTCCTTCCAAGCAACAAGGAATGCTGAGAACTATTTACCTCTTTTGTTTGCAGCATTTCCTGAGTGGGTTTTAGCACAGGAAAGCTCACGGTTGACTAATGGGGACAGGGAATGAAATCTCCTTCCGACAGCGCTGGTGATCTCTGTTTGGAAATTTTAAAGCCATATGTCTGAATTCAGACATATGAATGAAGCTCAAGACAGAGAAAACTGGCAGTAAGCTGTGGGGATAATTTTGTGATGTTCAGTCGATTCCAGCAACACTAACTCATGGGAGTAGTCCCTGCTCATTTTGGGTCACCAACACAGCGGGATTCAGCAAGGGGACTTGGGCTCAGCTTTATATTTGTTAGAGACAAAGATGTAGAACAGAGAAGTGGCCTGCAGTGACTATGGCAAGCTTTTCCCAGACATCACAAGCAAACCAAGCTGCCCATAGCTGCACGTGGTGTGGCTGATGCCAGGCCATACCAGGCAGTTGTGCCAGCTTAACATGTGTTGGGTGTCTTCCTGAGGTAATAGCAGAGCACATGATTTAGAGTCAGTGGCATTAAAAAGGATTGGAGTCATCGCGGAAAGTACAGATATTTTTGTTTGACTGTGTAATGCGTGCTTGTGTGGGAGTGGTGTGAGCTTGTTCTATTTCCAGCCTGTGAATACCGAGGTGTGACAAGCTTGCTTCACTGCTCCTTCGGCAAATGGTGCCGGCAGTGCCACTCCCTGGTGACAGCAAGGAGCTCAGGCACGGCACAAACCATCTGAAAGAGAGCTAAAAACAAGAGGTGGGCCTGACCCTGGGTGCCACAAAGCCCACTGGCTCCTTGCACTTGCCCCAAGCTCCTGATGTGGATATTCTCAATGAATGCAGTCCATGTGGCACCTCAAGCAGCTCATCTGGCACAAACAGCATTTAAGAGAGCCCCCAAGCCCCACCTTAGCAAGCTCTGCTCCACACACAGCTGCAGAGCCCAGGTGGGCTCCAACTCTAATGAAGCCAACTCTGCTCTGCTCTGCTCTGCTCTGCTCTGCTCTGCTGGAAATAAGATTAGAGCTTGGCCCTCTGTCTATCTTATATGTTTTTCATGTTTTAAAGCCAAGTGTTTTCTTTAACCACCCATTACTCTGTAGCACTCTTGTAACTCGTTTACTTCATAAAGCTTGAAAGAGAAAAGCATTCTCTCCCAAAACAAGTCTATTTTTTGAGTTGAAATGATGAAGTTAAATGTTGAAAGGTCCTATAACAGTACACACTGGTTGAGTTATAAATATGGGGATGCACAAGTCCAGCCAACATGACATATCAATCCTAAAAGGACTTAAGTTATGATCTTTCCAGAATGGCTCAGCTGGTAGCCTGTAGGCCAGATGTTGCTGAGTAGGTTAGCCCATCATCTTTTCCACAAAGGAGCTAAAGAATGGCTATTTGGACAACATTCAGAGGCAAATGTCCACTGTGCCTGCCCAGCTCTCAGATCTGCCACCATCACAAATATGTGGGACTCCAGCCTGCTCCTCAAAGACAGGCAGAGAAGCCAGGGCTGCCAGTCCTTCTGGCCAGGTCACTGCAGCTCACAAGGAGAAGGTGGTCCCAGAAATAATTTGCAGCCCTTTTGGCCATCAAAATAAAGGCACCTGCACTTAAAAGATTTATGTTTTCGCTTCAGATGGCCTCGCATTTAACAGCATGTTTTGCTAAGCAGGAAGTATTTGTTGGAAGCAAAAAAATCTACAGCTGCAGACAAAAGGACACTACAGGATTTTAGGTCCAGGTTGTCCTTGTTTCACAGGACCCACGCTATACCAGACAGAGAAATATTGAGTGGTTCAGCAGTGTATTACAGGCAAATACAATATCATTCCTCTTTTCCTTCTCCACATCACTCTCCATCCTGGCAGATCAGTTTCAAAGCAATCTCTCTAACCTGAAAATGGGTTGACTAAGTATGAACTGGCCATAGTCACTTGCACAGTAGTAGAAGACATCTTTCACACAGGTTTCGAAGGTTTTGCCTATTTCGAAGAAATTAAGAATCCATGGATTGGGATGTAACTCAGTTTTTGCACTTTCTATTTTGGCCTTATATTGCTTACATTTGCTTCTTACCCAGGCAAAGAATCTGTCTTCCTGATGGCACTGAAGGGAACACAAATTGCTCAGTGTCCAAGAGGCAAATTTTGAGCCACATAACATGCTTGCAATAAAAAAAAAAAAAACAAACAAACAAACAAAAAAAAAAAACCAGATTCAGGCAGAGCTGAGAGTATTGCTAAGGTTTCCAAGGAGTGGAACCTACTATGCCTTCATCCCAAACCCCTCTGGACTCCCTATCCAAAGGACAGTGTTCCTGTAGGGCTTACTGAACTAGCACAGTCTACAGATCTCTACTTCGGGTCCTAATCAAGTGCTGTACAGTTAAATGGAAAAAGAGTCTCCAAATTCTGCAGTGCCATAGTTGGACAGAAGTGCAGTAACCTGAAGTCCCTTTATAACAAGTGAATGTGAGGGAGCTCCTCCACAGCTCAGTGTACCAGAAGGCTTCCTCAACCTCTGAAGGTGTCTGTTTCTTTCCAGTGATTGCAGAGGGACCTGGGGGGAATGAGCACCTGATGGAGGTGGCACAGGTAAGCACCTGAAGTTTAATGGGGGGTGATCAGCACTTCCTGCCCTGGCAAAGTGGCCAGCACACACTTTACTCTCACAGACTGGCACAAGGGGTTGTGGTTCCCAGTTTCTCAAGAGACACTCTGAACTTTTCCTTCTAATAGAGAACTCTACTGGGACCATCTACCTTCTTGGCTGAAGGGAAGAGAGGAGGTAATTCTACCTCTCTCATTATCCGACTGTGCTTTATGTAGCAGCCCATACTGGAAGCTTATAAAAAATATCAAGACCTTATATTCTGTAAACCAAGTCCTGAAAAGGGAAATTTCTACAATCTTAATTACAATTTGCTGTAGGAGGTCCAATCCCAGCCAGTTCTCCAAAGCTTGTGGCAGCTGACTTATTATTCTAGCACGCTTGATGGAAATACAAAATTGCATATCCTTCTTTGTAAGATGACTTCTTGGGCTCTGGCGCTCGCTGGCTGTCAGTGGATTATATATTGGATTTTTCTGTCAGCATGTAATAAAAAGGAAGTTTTAAAAAAAATTAAAGCAATTCATGAAAATAATTCCATTCACATTAGGTATTATAAAACCCACCAGCTAGTTTTGGGCTGCCCATGTATGGATAACTGAATGAAAAGTAAGAGATCTTCAACCCCTTGCAGAGTTATGCAAGGGCTGGCCATTAATTTCATTTTTATGCTACCAGGGAGAACTAGGGATTTCCTGCTACCAGCAGTGCTCACACACTGTAAAGGATTGAGTCTAGATTTTGGCCACCTTAAATACACAGAGCTGTAGGGTAACTGGCAGGAGAAGCTTACACTGTGTTTTCCCCCAATGTATTCCTCAGAAGGCTTTCCCAATGTTGACTGGATGAGATCAGCCAGAGAAACTCCAGGAAATTACTGTGGGGATGTCTTCCCTTTCCTCTTTCTCCTTCCCCACTACCTCAAGCTGCACATAATAGAGCAGAACCGTAAATGTCTGCCCTAAATGCCTTAGCAGTGTCCTTCTCAGAGCTTGCTACCCACCACATCAGGCTACTTAACCTACCAATGGGTGACACTATCCAGTCTTCACCAAACAAAACCCCCACAGGCAAATTCTGCTGTTCTGGTCTCTGACTGATCCAATGGGATGCAGTGCACACCACTGCACATCATGCAGCATGAGGGACATCTCTTTTGACTACTTCAATCATCTCATTCCCAGTCCCCACATCATACAGGAAACAGCTTTCACACAGCCAGTAAAACTGATAACATGTCTGCTTGAGAAGGCAGCACAAACATGGTTAAGCAATTCGATAGAGCTACTTTGCTGGTAAGATGTTAGAGAACTGGAAAGGGTAAAAGAGCCCAGCCAAATGTATCCACTCTCTGACTTGGGAGAAAATTTTCAATTATATTATTAGAACATGCCTGAATTAACAGAGCTACTTAAAAATTATCCACAGCTCATATTGTATCTGGATCTGTACAAATAATCTGTTCTTCAGTCCCTTGACAAACAACAATGAACAGGAACAAAATAATTTTGAGTAAAAAATTATTAATTGTAAAGTGCAGTTTAATTCCTGTACTTAAAGTTAAGTACTTTTATAAATAATATACCATTTTGGAAACAAAAAAGCATTTTTATTTAGAAAACAACCTTTAAAATTTTTTAAAGGAATCAGCTCTTTTTCAGCCAAAATAATTTGATGAGGCCAACACAAATTTTGCCAGCAGCTTCAATAACCCAAATCTGCATTTATTTTTGCATATATATTGTAAGACCAAAACATTTCCCTCAGCTCTGGTTGCAGCTTTAGTCCTGAAAGATGTCCATTTTTCACTTCCCTGTGTTGGACGTGGCATATTTTTCTTTACTTGCTCTTTATATCTTTCATGATATTAGGGAATTTGAGTAGTAAACACTGAAAAGAAAAGCTTGCTATTTGTTATCTGATCTTTAATCCCAGCTTTCCCCTTTGTACACTATGTCTAGGGAGCTATGTTTTTCAAAAACATAAGGGAAACTCATCTGCTAATCTGTCAACAAGACATTCATCTGTAATGTCTGCTCTACATTTGTTTTGCTATGTCACTATGCACTGAATGTTTGATGCAGATGTTTTGACACAAGTGGTAGAGCCAAATGAAATTTGTTGTTTCCCAATGCCACCACCCTCAAAAGAGTTATTTAAACAATAAAATTTGGCCTAATTTTTAAAAATAACAGAGTACTCCATGACTATGTGTGACTTCCCAATACCTCCAGTCAAGGTGTTGCCTTGCTGTTTTAAGGAAATTACGCCAGGAAAACTTTTATACCTTCTAAAAAGATACAGAAGAATGATTTCACTCTGATTTCCACATTTGTGTTGGAATCCAATGCACAGCTTCTGTTAAGGGAAAGTAGGAAAGATAGTTTGCAAAAGGCACCTCCCAGATGAGAACTAATCCAAACACTCAAAGCCAGAACTGAAACACTCCTGTCTGTTCCCATATGTTGCACCAGTAATTGTGCCAGACATCTCACCACCTGAGAACGGATGGAAAGACATCTGCTTCCTTTCAGACAGCACCTTACACCAAGCCCTCGGCTCCTGCTCACTCAGTCCACTTTCTTTAACTGCTTCCACTTCAGGAGAGAGGAAGGAAAAAACCAAATCCCTCTTTCCAGCAAATATTACATGGGCAGTGTGACTCATGTAGAAATGGTTGGTAAGACACTCTAAACCAAAGTTTCAAGTTCCGATTATACTGTCAACAGGTGAGTATATATTTTAAAGGATATATAAAGGCATACGAAGCCAAATCACCTGGGTTGGACTGGGAGGCTGGATGGTAACCTGATGCAGTGTTTATTTGAGACACCCTACTGTATGTAGGAAAGGGCCATGGCCACATCACCTACTCGTGGGTGAGATCCTGGCATTCACATGGGCTGTGGAAGGGATGGAGGGGTGCATTTACCTGACCCAAGACCCCAAGCCAGCCTGTCTTCTTCCCTTCCATGTAGCTCCCAGGGCAAAAGCCACATCTGAGGGCTGCGCTGGGTAGTCCCCACTAACAGCAGGGCTGGCAGGTGAGTTTGGACTTGACAACAAACTCAGCCTCCCTACTTATGTGTTTGCACAGGCACATCATGAGGTTAGCTCATCCCATTGAATGTTACTTGTGGACCCCTTAAAGTCACTGGGTTGAGACAGGCTCCTCCTGGGAGCCAGGCCTTGCCTTACGGGCCTAAATTTAAAATAGATCCCATCCTAAAGCACCTCTTTCTCTGCAGGCTCTTGAAAACCCCTACCAACTGTCTTAGACCAGGTGCCTAAATGTAGATGGAATCAGCTCAGCCATCGTGCCAGCACCAGTACTATACGTATATATATATATATATATATATATGTATATGCATGTGTGTGTGTGTGTGTGTGTGTGCGTGCGTGCATTTCTAACCATCTTCACGCAAAAGGATCCTTAAAAATATTTTTAAATTTACAATGGAGAGAAATATGTCACAGTCACACTACGGAGCCTGGACAAGGTGCCCTCAGAAGCTATACAGGAATGGGACTTTAGGCATGAGGAAACCCTCAACCTGCAGAGGCATAAAATGAATTCACAACTGTGAGGATGATGCCACCTGGACTCCTTCCAGAGGCATGAGGACCATCATAAATTACCATGTGGCTGCCAGCCAAGAGCCTGCAGCTGAGGCAGGTTTTCTGCTGTCCAGCTGGGAGGATGAAGCACATCAGGAGAGGCAGACTGGGAGCAGGGGAAACAAGGAGAAAAAAACAGGAGAGCAAAGGACTAATGACTTCTAGCACTGAGTCTCATTGTATGACTACGTTCAGTAGCTAGAAAATGTAGCTGTACTTTTACTATTTTACACCACTTCATCCTATGATTCGGATCAACTTTTCAAGTCATTGCATCTCCACATTTCTGTAAGCATGACCATGTTTGACTCTGTTCCATTTCCTATTTTTACATCCACATTTTCTCAGTGTGCTCATCACATGAAAAAATTAATATTAAGCCAAAAAGCCATTTTCTGGAACCACTGCATGACAGATACGGAGAATGGGACTATCTTTGTTTCCTTCTTCTTGAGCTAAGTGACTACAAGGATAGAGAGCAGTATGTCTCTTGAGAGGAAGCACTTAAGAGGTTTTTACTGTAAAAATATAATCTGAGACCTTGAAGGAAGAACTACCAACTTTCTAGCTGCCTTACCTGTGCCAGCTGCTCTCGTGATTTATATGTATGATACATAAGTGCTGATAATATCAAATATGTCCATTCTCTTCATACAACTGTTATTATTGCAGCTTATCCAAGAAGTGTACATTAACACGGGAAGGAACCGTGATTATCTGAAACGTGATAGCAAGCACAGCTTTTCTGTTCAGGGATTTTTAGTCATTTTCCCATCCCTAAATCTGCTCTTGTAATTTTGGAGCTCTGTGGATTTTTCAGTTCCCTGTCACACTGCACAGCTAGTTCAAGGTAGCAAAATTAAAGAAGTGCTCTGGCTGTTTCAGCCGTTTCAGTCTGAGAATGATTTGGTTTCAACTCAGAAAAATCACCACAGATCCATTAAAGAGAATCATCCATGTGACTGCTAAATAACTTAAAGAGGAAATTAAGAACTAGCAGATGGCACAAGAAGTTGTATATGGCTTCATAAGCACCAATTTAATCTTCCTGACTTTTCCCAAAATTTGTAAAGACACCAATCATGTAAATCAAGATGAAGTTGTTCTGTGCAAATCAGCCCTTTCCTGGATGTGTTTTAAGTTTTAACTGTTTGGAATTGCTTTGCATCTCTGGGGCTCATCTGAGGAAGGAAATATTAAGCCCCAGGAAACAACCTCAATGTCCAGGTGCACTTTGAGCAGTCAATGATTTTATATGAGCCCTTCCAAATAAAGCTGATCTTTTACCCTATTGCCATGCTGCATTGTGACTCCTGTCTACTGTGTCATCCTCTGACATGTCTTTCAGAACTTCACCTCCTCTTGGAAACCTGCATTTGCAATCCTTCTTCAGTGGCTGCTTCGTAGAATTCATTCCATTTCAATATTTCCTCTCCATGCATCAATGGGCCAGAAGGGTAATCCTTCTATTTCCATGGGTCCAGGGAGTTTTTAATTCTTCTGACTGAATGGGTACATCTACTTTAGGGTTTCAGTTTGGATGGGGAGCATGCTTTGAAGTGAATTTCCAGGCTGTCCCCATATAATGTGTCTTGATTCACATCACAGAATGGGTTCAGAGCACACAGACCGGATTCCTTTCAAACAAAGCTTGCAGAAATTGTGCCTATGGAGCCAACCTTCTCCATCAGCTAATGGACATGCTGTGAATGGCCCAGACTAGAGCCAGTGTGAAGCAAACCTCCCTGGAGCATGTCATGTGTGGAGGTCAGGACCTCAGCCACAACTCCTTTGCTTTACAAACCTCCTGTTGATCTGCACTGCCTGCTAATACAGTCAGCAAATTCTATAGGAAGTCTAGGCTAAATTTTGAGCCTAAAATCTTTAAAATGGGTGTAAAAAGAACTTACTTAAAGCAATGGAAAAGACATCTGGCTGTTGATATATAAATCTTATCTTTGTATGAATACAGTTAACCTGCAACACAAGCGTTCCCAGAAGCACAGCTTACTTCTGGTGTAACCTGAGTTTACATTTGGTCTTTTACTAGTATAAATATTTTAGTAAAACAGGCCAGATCACAACTGGCACAGTTCTTATGGTAAACTTTTAAGTCTAAACTGTTTTCAGAGTGAGTGAGATTCAGTCCTTCATCCGCAGTCTAAGTGACTGGCATGAAACCACTGCAAAGCTGATCTGAAGCCAGAGATCAAGACTGGGCAGAACATCAGAAGGATGCTCCTCGCTGGAGGAGAGCCAAACCTGTAACCTTTCCTGAGGACCTCTAAAACTACAGTGATTATGGGACAGGTGATTTGTATGCTAAAAATTTAAAGGTAGATGTTGTTCTCCTAAGAGCTAGTGCAAAACTCAGCATGGAGAAAATTCCCCCTTTGCCTTTGGGGAAACCAGTAAGTGTGATAATTCCACAAAATTAGCATCTAATGAAATACTCACTTGTAAAACACAAGAGACATGTTGACATGTACAACATTTTGGGGTTGGGCCTGCTTACCTTTTCACTGGTTTTACACTGATGTGATGCTAACTTACTACAATGCAGCTACTTCTGATTTACAGCACTGCAAGTGTTAAATCTGGCTCCTTGGGTGTATGGATATTTCAAAAGGCATGAGGCCAGTGGGTAAACAGATTTACTCAAGGATAACACTGATCTCCTTGAAATATAGTGTGCTTAATCCCATTTCTGTTATAAAATGAAAGTTGCAAAGAAAATAAGAGAAACAGCTCCATCTCCATTTACAGGAAAGTATTTTACATGATGTGACACCATAGGGAGCTGGCAACTTTCTCTGTTCAAATCCATTGATCTAATACCTTTGTAAAATCATTCCCTTTACTATTGCCACCATGCCTTCTATTCCAAGAAACTAAGGCTTTGACCTAGGAACAAATTCCTCTTGAAAAAGCCAGTTGTTAGCGTGTAAGCTCATATGTTGATGATGTGCTTAAATGCTTTCCTAAACTGATCCCTGGAACTGGTGGAATGTGACATAGAAAATCCAGTGCATTCATTTCTAGAGCAGACATCCTCATTGCACACATTAGCACACATGGTTCTCCAACAGCACCATTCACACAAATGAACTCCTTCACTTCAGTGTCATTATTTATGCCAGTGCTCCTATAAGCCCCTGGCCAGTAACCTTCCTTTGCTCTTCACCTCAGACTGGTTTCTTTGCTTAAAATTCTGATTTGCCAAATCAGAGGACTGAATAGTAACTGATGGTCATCTGCACCATACAAAAAAAGAAGATCAAAATGCCACATAGAATAAAATGAACAGTGCATGCATTGAAAGCAATACCCAAAGCACTTGGAAGATGCTTGGTCTACTGAAAATTACAGTGAATTTCCAATATATTTTCAAGCAGACAGAGGGTGTATGTAATGCAATTTAATGATAAAAAACCATTTAGCTGTTCTGCTAAGGATGAATTGCTGTGAATACTGCAGAAGACTTCTGAATTTTGAAACAACTTTCATATAACTTTGAGGCCACTGAGAGGGCCTTGTCTGCTGTAACAACTTTATACAGTGAGTTTGCACCTCCTTATATAACTTTTGTTTTCTATTATTATTAGGAATTATTCGTGTTTTGGTGATTTCAAAAAGCCCCAGGAATGGTCTGAGACTCCATTATGTGAGGATTATACAGGCACATAAGAACATGCACGGCCGTGTTAAAAGTAATCTGCAAGTTGCACTTCGTCTGAATATGCTGTACTTGGAGATTACTTTGTAAGCATTTTTTCTAAGCATCTACCACTCAGATAATGCACTGAAATACCTTTGGGGAGTCTCTGCATGACAGCTTGCATTCGTGTTAGACACAGTAAATTTAAAACTCTCTTCCATATTACACAATAGTATTAGGCCCTTTGAGTTCTGTTAAAATGAAAATGTCTCAAGACTGTTGTACTTCTGCTAAGCCTATTTTAAAGCCTAAATGAAATAATGTCATGAACTACAAACTCTTATAATTTAATTATGTAGTTGTGTCATATTAAACTGTGAGCAGGATTTCTAAAAAAAAATCAGACTCAGAAATAATTCTCCATTTATGATTCACGCTAACATGGTTTATCGTTAGCAGTGCAGATCAAAGAAAGAACATGTAGAAAAGCTGGAGAGTGTTTCTTTGCATACTAGAATGAGAGTTTTGTCAGCATAAAGCACAAGAGAAGCCTCTTTATTTAGATGCCTGTTTAGTAGCTGAGTCACGTACATATTGTTGGACATGAAGGAAAGTTTTAAAACTGCCTCACAAAATCTTACGTCCCTGGGGTTTTTTTTTTTTAATTGAAAATATCAGCAGTGTTTTCATTATCATAGTAAGGGACAGGCAGTGAGTTCTGTACCTTGGCTGGCTTGTGTCCATGATAATTTTGCAGAAATGCTTTAGGGTAACATATCAAACAGAAAACAAGCAATTGGCTAGCTCTTCCAATTTTTACTCAAGTGTGTTCCTGCAGTGCTCCCTGCCAGCATGTCTGAGCCCCTCTCTGCCTTAGATGTTCATTTCCCCTGCACGAGAGGCAGCATTGCCATTGCACACTTCACCAGCACGGAGAGGCAGACAAAGCATGACAGCACGGGATGCCAAGAGCCATACCTGCACCCAGAACAAGCACAGGGATCTCCATTCCTTCCACTGTCTCCCCCCTCTTCCCAGGTGTCATCGAAAAGGGTGAATGGCCTCAGTGCTGGGAGCAGTGCCTGCCACCCCTCCAATGTCTCCAGTCTGGTAGAGGCTGGGGCTGCAACAGCAGGGAGGGAGACCAGCTCCAGCTCAAAATGGTGAGCAGCTCATATCAGTGAGGCTTGGGGAATGAGGGGCCACCATGAGGTGAGGGCGACTCCAACCAAGGGCACCTGCTAGGATGCTGAACATCCCAGGATCCTATCCCCATAGTGGGTTCCATCCAAAAAGGCCCTGACTCAGCTGCAAGGGACGCTGCCTGACTAATAAAAAGGCACTGTATTTGTAACAAGTTCTTCTTACCTCTGTAGCATACAAAGAGCTTCAGGAACTCAGGCCAACTGGAGTAGTGACTCCAACAAGGACAGGGTGAGACTTCCCTTGCCATGGGACATCTGAGTCTGCAGCTTTCTCCATCCCATCTCGGTCACCCAGGGGACCAGGTCTGCACAGACACCTCAAGATATGGGAGCCTTGAGAATTTATACAGGTGGATGATGACAGATTGTCTTTTATTATGTACTCCTTTTGTAATAACACTAAATGCACCCTTTGTCTTCCTGACCACTAATAAGCAGGGAGCTAATGCTAACTCTCCATTGAGAGGCAGAAGTTAGGTATAGACATTTTGTGGTACACATGTACATAGCTGATTTATTTTTCCTCTTGTGCCTTACCTTGCAGTGAATTCCTGGTCCCTGTGTGTCTGCTCTTCTGCAAGCATTGCCTTTTTCATGACTCAGTCACCCACAAATTAAAATCTTCATGCAAGTCTTCTTAGCTACTTTTAGTTTTACTATCCTATATAATTTTTAATCACTCATAAACATTGATACCTTGTACCATACTTTTTATTAGATCATTTATTAAGATGATGACCTATACAAGTGCCTATGGATACCTTCAAGTAGCCTTTCTCCATTGTGTAAATAAATAACTTTTTCCTTGTCCTCTTTCTCAGCTTCAAACTTTAGCCTGGATCTCCACTTGATTCCTTTATGGTTTTGAGAGTCGTGAATTAAGATTTTTAAAAAATTCAATCCACTATTTTAATCATATCGGATTTACCTGCTGCCTGCTTGTGGGCAAGAAACCCTAACTTTTAGGTTAGGCTCTAGCCAGAGTCTTGAAAAGAACTGCACATTTAAAGCAAATGTTTTTAAATTTTCTGTCTTCATATAGTCCCTGGGGGAATCATAACAATAAACAAGCAAAGCAAAATTTTCACTTTGGCCTGAAGAATGACTTTCAACTTTACATGTGCCAAGTTTTATGAACAAGTTTATTCTCCCAGTTATGTCAGCGTGCAGCATAGATGTCTAGTTACCTGATTTGTGGGGATAATCAGGTACTCAAATGACCTAAACTGTGCAATTACTGGTGCTGGCAGATTACATATGGAAAACTAAGACCAGGCCATAAAAATTTGATCTATTGTGTCCATAGTCATAATAAAAACGTTATGGTTGGTGATTGATTATAGGAATATTAAAATGCAGAAAAAGAAAAAAAGCTGCTTTAAATTGCATTGTACTCTTGTGTTTAGGGAAAAAATGATTGCTGTTATCTTGACATGTTTATCACTTTGAGGCTGAGCCAGTCGCTATCGTGTGAGTTCATTCTGTCCCATAGCTGACAACTTCTATCATGTACTATAAAAATCATTATGGCTCACTTTTGCAGCTGCAATAAAACAGGAAAGCAAGTACAGTAACCATTTATATTTAGGACTTTAGTCCTAACACACATGTAGCAAAACTGTGACTTAAAAGTTTAGACAGAAAACAAGATGGATCCTCAACTTGGATGCACAGATTTTATTCCAGAATTGGTCTCAATGGCAACAATTGATATTTGTGTAAGAAAAAGAGCAAACAGAAACAGAGGCAATATATTGACATCATGTATTGCTGATCTCATTTGTTTGCCAGGGACTCATCTATATTTTTTAGCATTTTTACTTCTTTCTTTCGGAGGGAGCCTTGGAGGTCTGAAAGTGTCCCCTGGCTGCACCTCCTATGTGAATTTTCTCGCCATAGCACATTTTGCAGCTACACTTTCTGCAGAAGTGTTTTCCCTCAGGGCCTTCTTCCCCAAGAACTGCTCCGTGGGTATGTGCAGTTTGCTGCCACACTTCCAGTGTCGTGCTCAAACCCCAATCCTCCAGCTGTCCCCACAACCTGACACGGATGTACCCCTGGGTTGTGTTCTACCATGCACCAAACTACTCCCTCACCAAAGGATGCCAGGATATGTTTGGATACTTCAGCCAGAGATAAGACAAATTTGCTTTAGAGATGTCCAGCCCTTGTACACTTTCCCTGTAGACATGCATCAATTCAGTGGTGTGGTCAATCATACCAACGACAACCCCTGCTTTTGTGGAAGTCATATGGGGTTTGTTGTATGCCTCAGTTATTCTCCTCAACCAGGACCAGATGTACATCATCTTGGTGGCAATTTGCACCTTCTCTTAACAGCCTGTGGCCAGACTCCCACCCTTTAGACTGAGGCACTGAAACAGTTGAGCAATCTCACCTACCCCAATTTTAGCTTTTTTCTCATTCATCGTGCTTGAAAATGCTTGAAATATCTCTTGGGTTTGATCACAGAAACTAAATCAGGAATACTTCACACTCCACATTTAGCTTTCACAGAAAAAAAGATCAAAACTGTAACATGGCCATGGACACCTGCTGCATTAGAAGATGCAGATGGCCTTTACTTGCATTTATAAATAGACAGGTGTGCTTCAAGAAGTGAGAGATATAGTTTTCATCTGTTTTTCACAGTTCAGGATGTCGTCATTTCCAACATCTAAAAGCATGCCAAGCAAACAGTGAAGATAAATATACAACCTTGAACTACAACAAGGGACTTCAGGGCCCATCTCAACACTTGACACCAGTGTTGTCATGGAATCACATCCCATGAAGGCCATACATGAGGACCGGTTTCGTCAGATGACCAAATTTGGCACCATGCAGGATCAGTCGTGAGACACCATCCTTGGAAGACCCAACCTCATTTATGATAGCTGGAAAAATATAAGACAAATATTGTACCCAGGACACTTCTTCCATGCTTAAACATGTCCTCCAGATAATTCACCAAAGCTTGTATCAGTCAAATTCTCTTAAAGCCACCATTCATGGCTGATGTTAACTATCCATAATTATTACCAGTTCAGGAGCCTTAGCACCAAGATATGTGTAGGTAGGCTGAGTTAATACATTGCCACAAAGTACTGAGGGTTCGTCTGAAAAAAAGAAAAGAATCCCACCTCAGGAGAAATAAAGACATTTACAGCCTAATGCATCAAGTGGTGCCAGAAAACCTAGCAAGGATCAGCTCCCAGCATCTCATCCAGTAACCGTTTGTTCAGAACAGCTTTTAACCAGAAAAAAATCAAAAAGTACTTCTAAGCTCCTTTCCCTTTTTTTTCCTGGGAGCCTCAGGAATATAACCACATGAAATGCTTCAGCACTGATTGGCAAGTTTTTGTATTGATTGGCTTCAGAGGCTGATTAGATAAGACAGAGTCAACTAATGAGAGCCACTACAAAAATCTACTGGAGTGTTATCTGCTGAGATAAACTCCCCAAACTCCCAAGCTAGTCTATTTAGTAGATCTTTTATCTAAACATATCCTGATATTGTTGACAGTATTGTGCACAAACGAAACTTAGAATACTAACAAAAGGGCTTTGTTAAAAAAAGGTAACTACTGTCCTGGAGAGAAAAGAAAGCAAATAGTCTGGATTTTAAATCCAGAGGTAAGAAGTGGGAGAGTGGCATTAACACCTGCCATCCCTTATCTGTAGTTCTAACTCTCCTTCACCCCCAAAACACAAAAAGGAAACTCTAGGATAGTTTTGTTAAATGCCTCACATCCCATCATACTGACCACGTTAGCCATAACCTCCTTCAGAGGAGCAGCTGGATATTGGATGCTCTGTCTAGAAAAAATGCTTTTCTTAAGCTGTGTGCTCTGCTTATCTTCCTTCTTTTTACTTTGTCGTGTTATTTTTTAGCTATTGTACTGGATCTGCCTGAAGCCCTCCCTCAGTTTTCACACAGCTCTTTTGGAAGTGAAAATCTTGCTGACTCTGTAGGGGTTTTGGCTGATTAAAACCTAAGCAAGGGAGGCAGGGCAAAGCCCAGCGTTTGAGCTTCAGCCTTTCCCTGCTCAGCTCTGCTCAGCTTTGGGACCCACAGTTCCAAATCTCTGTATTTTCCATAATGTGGAAATACCAGTTTTTGGAAGTGATTTGAGGGTATACAGGACATGAGGAGAACGTCCTGATACATGACCTGTTGGGATCTATCAGATGCACAGCACTCATTTAAGGCAGATGTCCAGGAAAGAATCCAGCCCAGCCTTGAGCTTGTGCATCAACCTGAAATAAATAATAAGTCTAAAGAGGAAAAAAGGAGTTTGAACAAACTGTGTGCTCTGAATTTCCTCAGAGGGGTTAGCCTGGGAAAAGCAAGAAGCATTCCTCACCCTGCTCTGGCTCACACTGACAGGAGGTTAAGCTGCAGGGATGTTCCAGTATACTGAACTAGGCAAGGGGTTTTCAGAGCTGTTATCTGTTTTAAAATAAACATTCCAGTGTATATCGTTATCGTATTTTGTCGTGCTCTCATCATTTAGAAAAAAAAAATAAAGGCTTCTGAATATCAATTTCAGGGGGTATTTGTATAGAATCTGGCTCACATACCAAAAAAAAAAAAATTTTTCTGTTCACTCTTCTATTCAGCTTTTTAACTATAAACAGCTTTAGATCCCAAGAATACAACTGCTTCTTGAGACCCAGGCAAAAGGCTTATTATTAAGCATGCATAGCAAGGCAGATGGAAGCCACATCTAGTAGTCTTCCTTTTAGGGATGTCATTGCAACAAATAGAGGTCTTTCACCTAATATCCTTAGTCTAGAAAGTCCAAACTACCCAAGAAAAATTTCAAATTGTTTCGGGCAGTCTTTCCCTTCATTTATGATACTGCTTGCCAAAAAATACAGTTTTCTGTGCATCCCAGAATCTGCTCACAGGACTTATGGCACCAGATCTGGAATGCTGATGCTCCCTGCAGAGCTCACACGGTACAGTCATGGTTTGGGTTTTTATGGAGATTAAGTAGTATATGAATTCCTTAGATAACAAAGCAGCAGCAAAGCTGAGTGAACTTCGACTGTCTCAAAACAAGAATGGCAGGGAACAACCAACTGGCTGGGTAAGAGCTTCCTACCCTTGGCCACCGCTAAAACCCAGGTAGCTGAGCAGATAAGCAGGGCTTTGTTCCCATTTAGTTCTTAGCCAAGCAGAAGTACACATTCAAAGCTGTTATCTTAACAATCCTATAATAAAAGCTCTGCCTTCCATGCCATTGCAAAGGTTATCAGCTTGTTTCTGAAACACAAATTCGCTATAAATCTTCAAGAGAGCTGGAACAACTGAGGTGTCACTTTTGCAGGTGCCAAGGGGAGAGGAGGGCTGGTCTCCAGAATGCCAAGCAGCTAGTGAAGGCGCCAAACTCCAGCCTCATGTTCCCTTCAGAAGGAAAAATGCTGAGTTATGTATGCCATTTCACATAGGTTAACATGTCAAAAAGGGAATGCCTATTGAAAATCTCAGGGATTTGTATCTCTGCTTGGATATCTCTCAGACTTGAAAATGGGAGCTCCTTTGTGGGCTCATGTATAGATAAGTCACTAATACTAAGTTTATCCTGGATTTTGGTCTTCATTTTGTCTTGTCCTACCTAGAGGATGGACAGGTTTTCAAGGGCTTATTGCCTAGGTAGGGGTAAAGAAAAGGGGTATCCAAGTGCTAAGAGGATTTCACAAACCAC
Source organism: Monarcha castaneiventris obscurior (assembly GCA_026261815.1). NCBI lineage: Eukaryota > Metazoa > Chordata > Aves > Passeriformes > Monarchidae > Monarcha > Monarcha castaneiventris. Next base: position 13,855,116 of record JAMPIT010000510.1, on the reverse strand, counting down.
TATGTGGATTTGCCTACTCACTTTGGTGCTTTGGCAGGAGCTGGGCAAATCTAAAAACCTGCAAATGGTATTGGACTCTGAGTCCTTCAGAAAATCTGTCTCTTAACACTGTGTAAATGTTGAATGTTTTATAATTATCCACAGCTTTAAATTATGAATAATGAAAAAACCTAAGGATTTCCTTGGCTGTTGAACTTTGAAAGCTGCTATATTTTTTTTCTAATTACTTATTTACATCTAAGTTGCAAAGTTCAGTTATCTGTGTATATGATTTATTAATGAGACAAAAAAATTCAAGTACAAATTAAGGCGAAACCCAGGAACACATAATATAGTTTTTCTAAAATGTAAAGCAATTGGTAAAGCACTCAAGGACTTTGCACCTTCGATATGGATGAGTCAGTTCTAACACAATGCATTAGCAAAGATTAGTTTCATATGCTGAAACTGAGTCACACACTACAAAAATGAAAAACACCCTATATTTTGTGTCCAGGAGTGCTTTGCATCCTGAATTGGACAGAACAAATGAAGACGAGAGTCTGTCTGCAATCTTTACTCAAAAGAAACAGAGCTGAAGTTGAAATTGGCTCAGCAGATAGCAGTTAGTAGTAGGAGAATGGGAATTACATCAGGTCGTATTTAAACCATGTATCCCATGATGAATTTATTCACAGCCAACAAAAACAAGATTCTAACATTTTGTTCTCGTATATGCTGTGTGCTTTAAGGGAGACTAAGAATCCGTCTATTGAAGAAGCGAGGCACCACTGGACTTTGTTTTCCTTCCAGACCTGCATTCTTGCCTTAAAGCAATTGTATTCATTGACACATATTCATGAGTTGCTTAATTTGGGCATACTGAAAAAAAAATGAACACATTTTCTACTGAGTGTGCCCTTTCCATGTGGAAAATCATTAAAACCTCAGAGACATTTCAGGTCTGATGGGCGGTGTCTTTCACTAAGTTTAATCAAACTATACATATGAGGAAATGTTGACAGAATGTTTCTCAGTTGTAAATTACCTACAAATGTGAAATTGTTCTGTGTTAATGGTGGTGCTGCTTAAAATAATATTTACTGATGATTTTATCTCCTGAAGTCACATAGGTAATGATTCTGTTTCCCTCATTTCTGCATCCTCTTTATACAATAAAATATGTTCCTTGAGAACTTTTGCTGTGTTGAATCCTGTGTTTCAATTGTTTTGGTTTATATTTCTGTTCGTTGACACACTTTGGTTCTCATTGGTAACAGTGAAATTACCATTTGATTATGTGTTCTCTCAGCATCTAGTATAGACCTCTTGTACACATAAAAGATGCAGTGGGGAGTGCATAGTCGCATTTGTGTGCATCCTGCTTGCTGTATTCAAATACAATAATCAGGGTGGAGTACCACTGTGATGTGCAGCTGTGTGAATATTTATTGTTGCATATGACAGGAAGGGGAAATGGCATCAAATTGAAAGAGAGTAGGTTTAGATTAGATATTAGGAAGAAATTCTTAGCCATGAGGGTGGTGAGGCACTGGCACAGTTTGTCCAGAGAAGCTGTGGATGCCCTGTCCCTGGCAGTGTTCAAGATCAGGTTGGATGGGAGTTTGAGCAACCTGGTCTAGTGGAAGGTGCCCCTGCCCATGGCAGGGGTGTTGGAATTGGGTAATCTTTAAGGTCCTTTCCAACCTAAACCATTCTATGATTCCGCCTTTGCTCTTACATTGATACTAGAGCTAAACTGTTCAGCTGAGAAATAAAAGTTGGGCTTTATATATTATAATGCTGTAAAGTGAAAAAAGGAAAAATCTGTGTGAACTTTAATTATGGTGTGGAGGTTTTGACTGAGAACGAGTTGTTTTGATAAGCAAGAAGGAATTTCTTTAGCATGTCCCATTACAGAATGGGCTTGCAAGACAGGAGTTAACCTGAATAAATTTGCTCAGTATGAGCAGCAATGCTCCTGGAGCAACCTGAACGCTTTTTGCATTAGAGGCTGCGTGAAAGCACCCAACAATCAAAGGAAAATGCAAGAATCACATCAGTCAATCTCTTGCATTTAGACTGCTCGGGGCATGGACTTTTTCCAGAACTCTGTCCGAATCTCTGTGTATTTGTCTAATTTTTACTGAGTTCTTACTGCAGCAAATTCTGTTTGCACTAGAACAGAGTTCATTATGTCAGCTGTGCACATCACACACACAGCTGCATATCCCACCTCTGCAGGGGCAGGCTGTCGGCAAGCCCCTGAAGATGTAGCTCTGTCTTTCTACACCTATTTCTGTATTTTATTAATAATGTTGTGCTGTGGCCAGCAAAATGGGAAACAGGCTGGAGCACAGCTTTGATGGCTAGTCAGGTCTTCCGATGGAATGTGGGTTAAACCCTTTGCAGCTTCTGGAGGCAAGAGGAAAAAAGATGGTCTCACAGCTCAGGCTGTTGAACTCTGTGTTAAAAATCTATACCTATCCCTGCTGCTGCAGCAGGTTTTCTGTGCAATGTCGAAATAACGAGACCAAACTTGTCACCCGAGTTCATTAATGACTTGCACCTTTTTTTCCTGCATGCACAGCTTGGTACTCAGAAGCCAAAAACGTTAAGCACTCACAAATGCAAATGAAGCCAGTGGAAAGATGCCTGAATACATCTGTACTATGTAACACTGGCCACAGCAAAGGTAGGCTGAAGCATACACTGCAGAAGACGCAGAGTCACACCTCGAATAGTGGGGATGAAACAGCTCACACAAAAGCAGTTGTTTCTTGAGGAAGGAAGAAAAGAGTCATCATCTGATCCAAGGAGGGTCAGCACATGCAGTGACCAGCACTGGAGGCAGTGATTGATTTTGCAAGAGCTGCAAAGACCTTTTAAACTGCTTTTAATACGCCATGGCCTCTGTGCATTCGAGTCCATTGGCTGAGTACTTCTCTCTCTTCAGCACAAAGACTGCCACAGAGACTGCAAAAAGTGACAGATGGAGAAGTTGTACTTCATTATGTAAGAAAAATTCAGCCTCCTCTATGACCCTTGCAAATATTAGCCACATGAAACTGAAAATGCCCTTACCAAAGATCAAACTGAGCTCCTCTCATGCATTACCTCTGTTCTTCCCCTGAAGAACCAAGCTATAGGAAAATCAGCTCAGAGCTGAGAAGTGGAATTCAAATCACATTGCTGTAGGAGGGCCCATTATTCATAAAGGCTCAGCATTTAATCAATATGGCAACAGTTGTCTCCCAGCTGTAATAGCTTATGTAGCATGGAAAAACGCAGTCAGATTCCCAAGTGATTCAGGCTTTGACAGTGGTTTACACTGAAGCTCCAGGGCCTCCACAGCTCTCAGATCTTTGCCAGTGCTTAATCAAGGCCTTTATCTTAATCAACAAAGCCACCAATGGATTAAAACCAAACATCTCCATGACAGGCTGAGGCAAGTCTCATTTACTTGGGCATGCAATAACAATGCCAAAACTTTTCTGCCATAACCAGAAGCAGGAAGCAGTACATAAAAGCTCCAATTTTAAAAGGATATTAACATAGATATGAAAAATAAAATTTAGATACCCAAAAAGAGCAGCTCCTTAAGTCCCAGAGCAACGAGGGCTGCAGCTCCCTAGTCTGTGTGTACTGGGTACACACAAACTCAAACACTCAAAGCAACATTACCTCATCATCACTGAAAAATGTCAAGGAAGGTCAGAAGAGAAGAAAAAGAAGATGCAAAGTTTGCACTTTTCTTGTGAGTCAATTAATCAATAAAATCAAAACATCACGAAAGTACAATTCCCCAGGCTTCCACAGCACAATTTCTGCATTAGAGTCAAAGCAGGGTCTCATCTTGGCATTTAAGAAGACATTAAAAATGACAGCCCTGGTATCTACTCGTGCATCCAGGAGAACATCCAAAGGGTGTTTCAGCAGCACCTTGGTGAAACAGCGAGTACTTGACATCGCACTGAGAACTCTCAGCTGCACCATTTAGCCCTGGGACTTTAAAAAACTGCATAAATTAGCAGGGTGTAATTGCAAATATGACCTAAGAACAGCCTGAAATTAGTTCTTGCTGAGTCTGAACTGGGGTTAGGATGACATGTTTCCCTGACTTCTGGAAACGAGGAGAAAATTTAACCATTTTTTCCCCTGGCCAGATTGTCCTAACCCAGGATTTAATAATTTTCCTGCACTTCCCTGAGTCCTGAAAGCCTTTATGCAGAAAAACACTTCAAGACAGACACTTATTTTGCTTTCTTTCAGAAGAACGGCTGTTCAACCCCTAGCAGTCCATTACAGAATCAGTGCCTGCATAAGGAAGGAAAGATTAGGACGTTCATGAGTATTTCATCCCAGAGATTGATTTTTGGTAGTGGAATGTCTTTTGGTTATTTTTTATTTCCTTCCCCTTGTTATTTCTGTATTTTTATCCTTTCTTTTCCTTTTTTTTTTTTCTTCTGTTCTGCTATGTATTCCAGACCCTGGATCCCATATTTAGTTTCCTGAACTTCTCCAATATTTGTTCTAGCCACCCTGGTTGTCTGCCATGAGTATCAGTTTCCTTTCTTCTAGTTAAGAGGGCAGGGAGGGAGGAAAACTGCTCCCAGGCCAAGAAGCAGTGCCACTCTGGAGATCATTTGGTGGATTGTGCAGCCTGAGAATGAATCATTGCTTGCAACACTTAAATCTTCCTCCATTTCTCACTTTCCCTTTTCTAGGGAGCGAGGAAGAGGTGGTGCCAGGGGCTGCTACATTTAGTAATGTGTGAAATAGAAGTAAACAGTTCAGATTAAAATTACCTTGATTGCTATTGAAAAGCCAAGAAAATGCTGTAACATAATGCTTGTCAATTACTGGAATTACTCATTTTTAGCAGGAATTGCTAATTTTTAGTAGATTTTAAGTGAATTAAACAACCTAACCTATGTAGCAGCTGTAGCCCACTTCCCACAAGATGCCTCCACTTCTCTACTATACCCCTAAATGGCTAATGGGGATTGCTGAAATTTTCTCTGTAGTCCATGCTTGCTCTAACTTCTTCATTCTCCACCTGCATCCACTGCTTGGTATTTTTCCCAAAAAACTGTCTTTTCTGAATATGACTTAGTAATCCCCTCTTTCAGCTTGAAACTGTGCTCACAAGCACGTCAGTTTTCTTTCAGGTTATACTCCCAGTCTCGCTGTAGACCCTTACATGACCACCTTAAATACATGGAAACCACAGGCAGTGCCTTAACATTTCACTTGCATTTAGTCCTTCATAAGAGCCCTTTCTTCACTCCTAAAGGTGTAAGCATAGGAGCAGGGTGATGTAATTGTCACAGCCACTGCTGCAGAGACACCACCAGAACGTGGCCTTTCAGGCCAAGCATGGACAATGCCTACGGCCAGTTTGTCTGTGGTACCACAGCTCACAGGGACTTTACACTTCCCAGCAGGCTCAGTCCTGCCCTCACCAAGCCTCATAGGAAGAGGGTACAGTCTCAAAGGAAGCAAGTATGTTCCATGTCTCATCTTTCAAGGGTCACTTCTTAAACTCATAAATCCGTCCTCTTTGACATTCTAATCTCTGGTTGTAAAATGGATTTAGTGGTTTAACATTAAAATTTCAGGCGTAGTTAAGGAATGGATTGCAAAAGAGTTAATAAGCAAAATAGTTAAACAAACTTTGGCAGAGAAAATTTAAAAGCTCGAACAATCTCCTGACAAAAAGAGTTTAGCCCTGGATTTGCCAGTGCTTCCAGCCCAGCACCTGGACACATAAAGTTATCCCAAAGAAAGTGGCACAAGGTTCCTACTTTGTTTCTTGTCACTCTATATTTTTGTTAAATGCAATGAACAGGCCCATTACACCAAAAAAAGTCAAGTCATTCATTGCTGTCTGTGCAGTGGGCATCTGGCCACAACATCTCCCTGTTGCTCTGCTCTGCAGTGACTGCTTGAAAGATTGTGTTTATTGTTCCACACCACCCTAAACATACTGCAGGCATCCACACACAATTTGCACATTATCATACTGCATTACAAGAAATTATAATAAAAGAGATCATGTCCCACCAAGCCTCCTCCAAAGTGACTGGACTCTTCACATACAGCCAAGTGTACTTAGTTACATGAAAAATGCCCATGTATGACCTTCAGCAACAGTCATAGCAGGATAACAAAACAAACAAAAGAACTCTTGGAGGAGATTGAAAACTTTAAATAATTTAAACTTACGAAAGTAAAATTAAATCTTATTTTCACATGCAGAGAGATTGCAGGTCCAACACTGCTGGCAAGGAGATTTTTGTCCTGGACAGACAGAGCAAGAAGCAGATGTGCACCTGCTCTAATAAGCAAGGCAGTAGATGCACTGCTGTATCCACCATTTACTTATTGGTTCAGAGACACAGGAGATCATTTTGTTCTTGCAAGCCTGCACTCCCACCATTTGTTCACCCTAATAGCCATGTTCAGGCTTGCAAGTGAGAGCACCAATCGATTCAGGTTGGTTAACTCACGGATGGCACAACGCTGGGTGTCAATACCGGGTGACAACTCACATACTCTGTGCCACAATGAGAGGGCAATGTTACCATGTCAGTACTCTGCTCATGCGTGTTTTCACCAGAGTGACTCCTCTTCCTCTGCTTCATCCTGTGTCAATTAACAAAATAAAATTAGAGAGGGGAAAAAAAAGAAAAAAAATATTATGGGAAAGAAAGGAGATACAATGAATGAAGACAAGGTTATAGGTGCTAGGCCCAGGGCACTGCAATGCAGGATGGGATGTGCTTAAGACAACAAGACATGCCATTGAAGGAAGGAAAGCAGGGAAAAACTGGAAGCAGAAATGTGTCAGTGCAGCTCTGAGGCTGGTCTTTAGTGCATTGGGAGGCAGAAAAAGTAACATAACATAAACCTGGTGCCCGTGCAGGGAAGGTGGGATTTGATGTCATTTTCAAAGCATTGAGAAGACAGCAAGAGAGATGCTGGAAGATAAGGACAGTGAGGAAGAGTTCCTGAAGAAAGTTGATACAATGATATCAGTGGATTCATTTTGGGTGATCCTACAAAAACTAATAGGTACAATGGAAAGGTATAAGGGATAAAGCTTCAGTCCATAACCACACTGAAGCTTTGGGGAATGCAAAGACGTCTTTGCCATATTCTCCTTTCATTAACTTTTCATTAACACAAGCAGAGACTTCATAGGAGGTCTGGACCTAAGACAAGAGATCAGTTCAGTAACACAAGGGAGTGTCAATTCCTATCCAGAAAATATACCAAAAAATTTCATAAGGGGACAACTGTGGCAATTGCTTGTCAATTAGTAAATTATATATATTTATATATAAATTTTATATATATTTATATATATATATATATATATATATTTATTTATATATATATATATATATATAAAAACAGATTTCCATAATACAAATCCCACAGAACTGGAGGACAAGAGGATGCTAGCTAACACAGTCTGCGGCAAATACTGTTTCTGAATGACTCATCTTTCATGTCCAAATGTGAAGCCTCTTAAAAGGCCTGGCTTTCAGAATGCATGAAAAATTTCTTTTATTCAAAGAGTGTGTCATGATGGGTTCTTGGGTGTGGGTAAGTCCTTAAATCACCAACCCATCCCATTTGAGAATCTTTTGTCTATATATTTTTCAGCACCGGAAAGAGGCCACTCAATTCCTGCTATCTCCCACAGTAAATAATTTCTCTTTTGTTTTTTAAGTTTATTTTTTCTAATGCTATGTAGTTTGAAGACAGACATAAATTATTAACATGTTAAATAGCCTGCTGTCTGCCATATATAACATCACTCATGCACTGGGAAAATAAAGTCCATCATCCTGTATCTACACCATAATCTGCCTTTCTTGGCAAAAGAAAAACTCTGACTGGCACATATCTGCAGACAAAGATGACAGACACCATGGCCACTCCATCCAATGTCAAGGACCTGATGAAGCCTTGGGTAGATGGGAATCCAATAAATCACGTGGGCCCTCACCAACAGTTAGAGAGAATTAAAGATGGAGGCATTTTGGAGGAGGTGTGCAGAGCAAAGAGGGAAAGAGATAGGAAGGAGTGAGAGCCAGGATAATTGTTTGGGAAAAAAAAAGGAGAGAAAAATGCATATTTTACTGTTTCATGTGGTGAGTTGGTGGGTGTGAGTGCGCATTTGCATCTACCCTCTCCTGGAAAGTAAAGGAACTGCTGACCTTGGTTCCCTGCTACAGCAAGAGCCAAAAATACCTCCTTGTAAGCAGCCCATTGCACCAGGCAAACCAGACTGCTCAGCTGGTAGTGTGCAAGCTGGAACACCCACCTCCCTGTACTGCCTGGGTGCCAACCTGTGGTGTGCTTTTGATGCCTCTAGGAAGCCCTGTTTCCCACTTTTTCAGTCCCTTCTTTCCCCAGGTCCCCCTGGTCCTGTCCTAATGCACCAGGCAGGCATGCACAACTAGCAACATCATCTCCCACAGGTCAAAAAGGAGGAATTTGAGGGGGATGAAAAGGGTGCTCCTTATGGTACGTTGTGCCTGGGCACTTGTGCATCCCTGAGCCAAGACAGGAAACTTTAGTGTAAACCAGAGGAAAAGTAAAAAGGATCATGAGTTCAACAAAGCACCATGCTCAGAAGGGCAAGGGGTAGAAGAGGCTCTTGCCATCCTAAAGCAGTTCTCCATCTCTAAGGAGATGAACAGCCAAGACCTTCCTTCCCAGAGGACATGAGACACTGACAGCCCTTGCCTAGAGTGCTGAATATCCAAATATCACCATGCAGTGGAAAGTAAAGCCACACGTTAGCTCAGTTTACACATGGGATACCTGTTCCTGGAAGAAGCATGGCATCAGTCTTCCCTCTTTGGGAAAGCAAGACACAGCAAGAAGGGTGACAAAAGCTACATGTGCAGGGAGAAGAGAAGACAAGAAAGACTGAGTACACTGAGAGCTTTAAACAGAATATCTGTGTCCGAGTTTCAGTTCTGAGGCGTACCCCTGGCAAATGGCTGCCACACCAATGTTTACACCAGTGGTTCTTTTTAGCCTCTGATCTAAATGCAGTGTGCTCTATTTTCTTTGTAAATTCATCTTGCATTATGGCATATCTGCTTACATTTTAAAACTACCTAAGGAGTAAATAATTCACTCTTTTCGACAGGCATACTGGGAGTTTCACTCTGTTACCCATTTTCTTTAAATATCAGGCTGTAAAACTGTGCTTGTGTTTTTGGCTGACATCGCTGTTAATGATGCGCTGTGCCTATTCTCTGGTTATGGAGGAATTCTCACATTATTTCTGGGGTAAGCTAATAATGAATGTTACTCAGAACAAATGTTATGTTTGTGGCTGACTTGCTGCCAGTGTAGGAAATCAAGTTAGCACCATTATCTCACTCTATCTCCTCCCTCTCAAGCACAAATTATTAATATACATTCCAATGCAATCTATATCTAAATAAGCAATGCCTATTTGGTGTGCAATATACTTCACCAACTCCATTTAATAGTGCCAATGTGTCATTGGTGCTGGGGGGAGCCATCCTGGCAACTCGTCTTCCCAGGTTTTTTTGGGGCAACACTTTATTTCTTATGTTCAGCTCTATGCTCTTCTCTGCTTTGCAAAATTTCCTTCAGCAATTCTCATCAAACAAAACTACCTTAAATGTTATTATTTAAATAGGTTTAGTTGCACTTATTTGGTGTTAGAACAAAGAGAGAAACAACATAGACATCACACAGGTTATACCTGTCACACTGCAAACACCTCAGTAGAGCAAAACAGAGCAGTTCACTTCCAAGACATTGAAAATAGAGCCTTCAGGAACAACAAAATGTGTCTGGAATTGGAGTGCTGCAATTAAGGTCTTGTTCACTCTAATGATTGGAATAGCATTGAAAAACAGTCTAACAGACTACATTCAAGCTCTGTTAAGTGGTTGCCTTCACATTTGGGATCCAACCCACCAGGGCCTTCAGAACTTGACTTTTCTCTGATGTGGTTACCAAACAGTGGAACATTTCTAGCATGACCAAAACTTAGTCATGCCTCAGTAAGTTAACTCAGATTCCACATCTTCAAGCCTGAAAGTAGTTTAAGGGGCACAATTTTATCCATGCCATCCATAAAACGTAATTTAACCCTGCTTTCCAGATCGCCTTGGATGTTGTGGTGTGCATACATCACCTACCCTGTTTATGCGCACAGTGCTGTCAAAGAGGCCATAAATCCTGTGACTGCAGCCATCCAGCTATGGCACGTGAGAATTTTCCTTTAAAAAACCCTCTCCAGTGTTAGCACAGTCGAACTTGTATTCTCCCCACTGTCAGAACCGAGGCTTTCAAACAGCTACATAATACAAGTAACAGGGGCAAAACCTCTATCTACTTTTACGATGGAACGTGATCGGTGTGAAAGATCCGTATGATGTGGTGACAACAGCAGAAGGAGACAGCACTGAATGACTCAAGCTTTCCTTACAGGTCCCTGTTAGTGTGAGGGTTCCCAGGGGCTCTTCTCCTGCTGTAAGATAGCACAGTTCTTTCCACTGACGTGGAGTTATATCCAGCTCAGTGAAAACTGAGATCGTTCCTTGATTTGCTCCTCTCTGAACATCAGGTGAGTTATGGCAGGGGAAAAAAAGACATTTCCTTTCCTCCTCATCTCACTGCCTACATGCCAGTAGCAAAATTCAAGTCCAGAAAACAGCTTCTTGATGACTTAGAGTGGCAAGACCTCAAAAGAAAAAGACAGACAGTAAAAGCAGAATATCTGTCTGAATACGATCCAAAGATTTTTTTTCCACCTACACTTTTTCCTTTCTCTAACCTAAGTCCAGGTTTCCCTCACACCTAAAATGGGTGTACTACTTGAGGGGTGTACTAGTTTTTCTCTAGTTAGAAAACAGAGCAGGTCAAGAAGTAATAGACGTAAGTGAGAATCTTGTTGGCATCACAACACCTTCTCAGCTAGCAGACCTCCTCCACGACTGTCCTTGGAGCCTCTTCATGTTACTACTTGATTTTTAAAACCCTGGTCCTATACAGCCAAAGAAAATAAGAGGCTGAAGCAGATTCAAACATGTTGATGAAACACTGCATCAGCACATACAGAATCATCCTTTAAACAACTGTCACTGAGGTCACTGCCTAAAAGTGGCACCATTCTGCCAGTAAAAAGCCAATTCATCATGATATAGTAGATGGCGTAAAAAAAGGCAAAAAATTAAATTAAAAAAACGAAACCTTGAAGTCTTATTTTACAATTTCAGGCTGTTTCATGGACCACTGGTTTTAAAAAGTATGTTTGTGAGAAGTGAGGTGTGGAGAGGGATGAGTATTTTTATAGCCAAGAGCAATAGAGAGTGGTCTTGAGAAATAGAAGATGCAATCCCACAAGGGATTAAGCAGAGCAATTTTTACACACAGAAAGTGTTGGAAGGGTGAACCATAGAGAGAGAGAATTTAGTAAGCTACAACAAAATTTTCTTGAACATTAACTACTTACAGGCCAGTAGTACACAAGGTTCCCCTTTGCTATATTGAAAGTGTACCGCTTCCACATACAAGAGGAACAGACTTCAAAGAAGATGTCCATGACCAGTCAGGGTAATTTTAGGTTTTTTTTTAAAAAAATACGTGCACAGGAGAGGCCTCGTTAAAGTTCTAGACAGTCCCTTGGAGAGAACATTTTTCTGGAGAGTAATACATTTTTTTGCGTGGCATGCCAGCACCTAATCCACTTTCTTTTCCGCAGAGCAAGTGTTCTCTGGGAGTTTTCTCTTGGGATGTCGAGCAGCACAGAGCCAGAAATCCCCTCTGTCTCAGAACCCAGCTGAGATCCAGCTTCATGCTGCCCATCCTCCCTTGCTCTGTTTCTCCAGCTCCTCATGCTCTTGCGCCTTTATCTTGTTAGCCAACTTGCTCTATCTGCCCACGGAATTCTCTGCCTGATGAAAACCTCCTGCGCACAGATTTTCCTGGTCTCGACGCTTGTCTCGTCTCAGACATGTAGACATAATACGGTCTGAGGAGATCAATTTCTCCTTTGAGGTCCAGTCTTATCTCCCAGACAGTGGTTTATGCAGTGGGTTCCCTGGGGAGCTTTCTTCTTTGCACATGGAGCCATTCCCTTGGCCAAAAGCTAATGAATGTGGCACGTCTCCAGACTGCGCCATGAAGACAGGCAGGAAGGATGCACAGCCAGGCGGGCTTCTTGTGCACGTCAGCATCTGCTTTGAAGCATGGAGAGGCACTTCACTGCTGGTGCAGCTCCCGGCCCAAATGGGCGGAATATCCCTGTCCCTCTTCAAGGACGTCTTACATGGACAGTTTGGCTTTTCTTTTCCCCATGTTTTCAAGGTGTACTGGGGTGTTTCATGAAGCCCAAAGCCTGTATTTCTCCCTCATCAGCATCATACTGCTATCACCAAACCCTCAACACTGTTCCCGTTGTGGACGCTGTTAATGACCCATTGACTGCAGTACAAAAACACCAACAATTTGTTCCTAGGTCTCCAGGGAAGGGAACCAGGCAGGAGATACTGTGCTTTGGCCTAGCTAGGGGTGGCTTGCTCCATTCTTCAGAGACATTTGTAAGTAATGTTCCCCACAGCTTTTGGGGATGTGTAAGTTCCCCACAGCTTCTGGGGGGCTCTGGGGTGTAGCTTGGACTCCATTTGCTCATGGCTCTTTCCCCCAACACCGTGTAAGTGCAGTCTTTACAGTAGCTCTGAGGAGCCAATGCCCTGTTTTGGCAGGAAGCAGCATGAGCCAGAAAGTTCAGGCCAGACACAGACCTCTTCCAGTTTGGAAACGTCCACATCTGGGATTTGATTAAGGGCCATTTCTTGTTATTAGCTGCCCATGGCTGTACTCATACAGGCTTGGCAAAGAGCTGTCCCTGCCAGGGAAGCAGAGCAGCTCAGTGGTGGTTTCTGTGTGGACCCAGGGGCTGCTGGTGTAGGGTTGTCCTACCAAGAACTGGATGGAATAGCTGGACACATCAGATGCTGCCTGAAGGACCTTCAGGGCATGGGATCCAAAGCCAGCTGTATCAGTTTATCTTGCCTATTTACACATGTCCCAAGCCCAATCTGTATCTTTCCTGCTGCACCCTCCTCTCACATTGCCCAGCACAAGATCCTCCCTTCTCGATACAGAACTACGTGGTGGCAGCAAGTCCCCCAACCCACTCCCTTGATCATCTGGCCCTCTGTGGGCAGAGACACGGCACCCATGGCTCAGCACTCCAACTGCTGGGGCAGCGGCCTATCTTCAGGGTGCTTCCTCCTGCTACCTGCCCCAGAAAGACACCTGAATTACCCCCAAACCTCAAATTATTATCATCACCCTCCCCCTTTCCAGATAATATGCCTGTTTCCCCAAGAATTCAGCTGCAGAGTTATTATCTTTTCCCAGTTTTCCTCTAGAGGGACTCTTACCTTGATTTTAGTTTTATTAGCTCTGATTAAAACACATTTAATTATGAAGAAGCCTCACTAAAACCAAGCTGCTAACCCTACAGAGGTGGCACAGTAACCATTCCTACCACAGGCTGTATTAAAACCAAGCAGAGTCCTGTGTATGTGAGGAATCAAGACAGGACTGCTGCAGTGCAACTACTAAGTTTTAATGAACCATACAAAGCAAATATATTTATGTGTTTATTCTTAAATGTAATTAAATGTTTCAGTAGCAAATTAAGTGAAGAAAACAAATCAACCACATGTTTCCAGATAGTGGGTACATAAATATTAAATCATTATAAAAGGCATATGAAGAGGAAAATGCAAACATTATGCTGATTTTAATTTCCTCAATTATTTCTAATTCCCCCTGAGCCCTACATTCATTCCCAGTGATTGCAGACAGACTAATCACTCAAAGCAGGACACCATTTAATAAGATGCAGCAGCTGAAACTCAGAGTTTGTCACTGGTCCTATGTTGGCACTGTCAACATGGTGGCACTGTCGCCTTGATCAAGGTCCTCAGCCACAGGGGACCATGGTTTGTGACTCCTGTGGCTGTAGGTATGTAGGTGATGTGCATTTCACACTGCTCTGCCGTCTATCTGAGAAGATCTATCCATCAGCATCTGCCTTCAAAAGCCTACAGAGATCTATTTATGTAACTCCCTCTCTGGAGGAAAGGTGCTGGGAAAGCAGCCAACAATAAATGGAGTGGGTGTGGGAAAACGAAAAATAAGCAAGCAGAAATACTACATAAAAGAATGACCATATGGTTTAAGCCACAAACTATGTAAGTCACAACTATAAAGTTGTGTCTGATAACAAATTCAGCAGAGAGGTGTGTATGGCCAGAAGCTCTGTGAAGAGGGTCCCTTTGGGGGCTCAGGTGTGGGAAACAGATGCGGGCTCGGAGACCTCTGACAAGCACAAAAGAAGCCAGAGCAAGCCCAGAAGCAGCTCTGCCTTTTCCCAGCCAGCCACAGGCCTGCTCTACCCATCCACAGACACACCTGCCACGGCATTCAGTATGGAAGAAGAGAACAAACACCACTCAAACCTGTGCACTGCTCCGCTTTGAGAAAGGGTGTTGAGTTAGACCAAGGTGTTGATTCTGGATCAAGAAAACCATGCACACTCTCCTGACTCATTCACAGTCTTCAGAAGGTCACCCCAGTGATCTCCAAAGTGACTGTCCAGGAAGATGAAGAGAAAAGCTTTTGTATAACTCCTCTCTCTTTCAATATGATGTAATGCACAGGCTGGGACGGAATTTAATGGGCAACAGCTGTATTGCAAAAAGCAAATGAAAATCTTTGCTCTTCCAATTAATCCTTAATACAGGGGCTCCAAAGCAGCTCACTGTTCTGGTGCACACCACTGGGACACGGGTGTGGGAAGGGTTCCAGCTCACTGCACATACAGCTCCACCAGCTACCCGATGTTCAGGGCCCAGTGCCTATCAGGGGATCAGAAATGCTCACATAAACCAAAGCAGGAACATTCGAAATGGGTGATGTGGTCAGTTTCTTTGTAAAAGGGGAATTGGTTGTCACTTCTCAGCCTGCACCGAGATGAAATCATGTGGATTAGCTCTCTTTTAATCAGGCACCTTAGCTGATTAGTTCTAGCAAGCCAGTTCTCTGGCCTGGTGATGATAGGGACTCCAGGGATGGATGACAGCAGTCATTTGCTAGTGGAGAGGTCAGCTGCTTCAAAGGAAAAAGTACTTTTTTCTCAAGACAAGGCACTGAAATACTATCAAAATCCCACCTTAGAAAGATACTGCAAGATGAGATACACTGATCCAGAAGAGCCAGTTTCATTCCACAGACTGCAAAGGGACCTCAGATTTGGACCTTACATTTGATCGAGGTGAACCAACATCTTCACAGGAGAGCACTGCCCCAAAGCACTCATGCTGTGCATGGAGTCCCACTGGCACAAGCCTCTCTCTCAGATAAAGACACTTCTTTATCATCTCAAGCCATGTTTCAAAATGGACTCCTAATGTTGCCTTATCCCCCAACCCACAGAACTGAATCAGAATTGAAGAGGCCGTTTCAAAAATCTGCATGTGCCTACCACTCATCTTGGACAGGTGCCTCTTGAGGGGGCCTTCTCCAACTCAGCAGCGGTGCTGGAGGTGAGAGCAAGGTGGGCAGACTTCATCCCACATCCCAGCTCATTTGGCAAGGAAGCATGAAAAGGATGAAAAGGGGAAACATTTTGTCTGTGCCTGTTTGCGTCCATGGGAACAGTGGGTATAAGCAAGTCATTTATCCTTCTCAAGCCTCCTGTGGCAACTAGCAACCAGAGTTTGGCAGATGACAACAAAATGAGCACGGAGCAGATCAGAATCCAGGGCACTGTTATGTGCACAGCAGAGTTCAGTGCAGTCTGCAGAGCAATGCCACATTCAGAAGGAATAAAAAAGCTGAAGAAATGGCTCATCAAACTGAGAAAAGGGGTGACAGACAAAATGAATGTCACTTTGCAAAGGCCATTTCTTCTCCTGCCACCCCCACAAATGAGCTCCAAAACTGATGCAAGCAATAGTAACAATTTCTAAAGCAGGCAGCAGCTCTGGCCCTTGCAAAGATTGGTCACAGAATGGAAATCTGAGATTGATGCAACTGTGATGTACCCAATACTACCCAGTGTATTTGTGCAAGCATTTTTTTTTCATATGTCCTCTTTTTTGTAGGCAAAGAAGACTTCTTATTTACAGGATTAAGTGAAATTCTTGTCGGATAGTTTTTCAGCAGGAAATGGAATTTTTAGTTGTGGTTGTTCAGTTCTATTTTTCCTCTAAAAGCAATTGTTTCCCAGACTAAATTTCAACTTTTCATTTTAAAAAAAAATCCTCAAGCCCAAAGCATTTTAGTGGGTTTGGTCCAAATCCAGCTCAAATTCAGTATACTTTGAACATTACTGTCTCCAAGTTGGGCTAACCTATTTCAAGCCACCTCTTCCCTAGTGTAAGGTGACTTTTAATGTAGGGAGACACCAAGGCACCCTGGGATCTGTGGCATGGCGGGGTTGTCTGACCCTAATGGAAAAGTGACACACCATAGCTTCAGCAGTATGTCTTTAACCACACTATAATTCCCAGGAGGCACCAACATGCTATGCCACAAACCAGAGCTATCATTTACAGCTGAAAATAGTCACATTTTGATTTTTCACACCTAGTGAGGTTCTCTAGAGGGGAAGATGATGCAGTCCCATGCAAGGACGTGTCTGCCCTGTGTAATACAGTGAAATGTTTGAGTGACCTTGTTTAAGGTCATTGGCGGTGGGGCAGAGGAGGGGAGGGAAACATATCTGCTCACAGTGGAGATCATCCCAGGTCAGCTGCAGGGGCTTAGAGAGGGAAATGGGCAGGAAGTGGATGCTGACTGGGGAGGCTGCAGTGAAATGCCTCACACGATGAAGATGTGGCCACCAGTGAGCAATTCTCATGACAAGCCATCAGACTTCTCCCTGTTGCAGGGCTGCTCTTCCCATCCTCTCTGTACTCCTGGAAGCATCCTGCTCTCCCAGTGAAAATATTTGTCATCCACGTGGGATTTCCACATAGACCATCACTGAAATCCCAGGGTGCCGCTCAGCTCAAGGGTAAAAGGCTGCACACCACTCACAGTTCCTCAGGGACTGCACACACACCCTGCCAAGTCAAAAGGCAGAACACCAGGATTACCTCTGGCTCGAGGTCCTACACATGGCAGCAAAAATTTCACCTTTCCACTGCAAGATTTCATTTCTTGTGCCAAGCCCATGACAGATGCCACGTCAAACCTCTAAATTCTCATTTCAGAGTTTTCCTTTTAAAAAAAAAGGTGCCATTTCTAGGAGGTAGGAAGCTACAGACTGCTGTCTGGTTTGCCGTGTGTGTATTTTTGAAACTGAATGAAAAATGTTCTGGATGGATACAGAGTAACAATATGTAAGCCTGAGGCATCAGATGGTTAGAAAGCTGTATTCTGTGTGTGTGCACAGATGTAATTCACTGCAAGAAATATGTGACACCACACAGCAGTTCAAAGTAGCAGCCTGGTACTAATTACTGGGCTCTTAATGACTTCATCCATCAAACCATAACATATTCTATAATTATACAACCCAGCCATATGACAACCAAATGCCCAGCCACTCTTTCGTAGGAGATGGTTACACAGCAAAATTCTGTGTTGATTACAAGCAGAAAACTTCAAAAATAAATGCACTTTAAGTCATCTGAATCCTCAGAGCTGTTTTATTATACCATTTTGTGAGGAAAAAAAGGTAAAACATTGAGGGTTTGGGAGGAGAGAGGTTGCACACAGACAAGGCAGGGAGGCTCTGGTGGGATTTGCCAATTTTCATGCAGATCTGTCCCACAGCCTGTGACTTGGACCACTTAAGAACACTAAGTGGACACTCCTCGGCCTAAGAGAGTTGTGCTTCCCTACAGGGAGAGTTCAGTGATGTGAGTAGCCCCCCACTGCAGCCAGGAGAGCTGTCCCACAGGCCAGAAGTGGCCTCAGCATCTCCAGAGGGCGTAGTAGTGGAGAAGATGAAGTTTGTCTGTGACAGATCCTCAAATTCCCCGCAGCTGTGTCAGGGCTTTCCCAGGCTCTGGGCACCATCACTGTTCACACCACCTCCATCTGCATGAACACATCCCATATCTTGGCTCTTTCCCTCTCTAATGTGATCACACTTAGCACATCTACCATCAACAGCCACCCTCGTCCCCAGCAAAACAACACACTCCAGTGCACACACTGCTCCCCTGGGTAGAGGGCGTGAGATTAAACTCTGTAACACATGCTGCTCACACTGCTGCCTGAAAAGGTGCTCTGGTGCTAGAGCAGAGGACAGCAGGGCTCTAGCCCCGAGGTTTCCGCAGTCTTTGCTTCATTCCCTCACGAGATCCAGTCCCTTCACCACTTCTGCCCACATGGTAACACCCTGCTCAGTAATGCAGCATAGATGGAGGTAAGTGTAGTTCATCCACTCATTATTTGCACAATGCTGACTTCACCCATTTCCTGGACACATCAAAAAAAGGTGAGTTTCCCACATTTTCATTTGCTATTCCACCACTGCTTTTCTTCCAGAATTGCTGTGGAAGGTGTTATACACCAACGTAAACAATAAAACTACAGATAATACAGAATTTATCAGGATGAACAACATATTCCCAAGCTAATAAACTGTGAAGCTAACATTGCACAGATATTCTGCGACAGACACCTGCAAGCCCTAGAGCTGAGTGCTGGCTGGCTGATGGAGGCTGTGGTGGGTCTGGATGCACTGAGCTCTCCTGTCACATATCCATCACAACAAAACAGAAGGTTTGTTTCCACACTTCAAACCTAACTTGCCTGTCAGAGTCAGAGGGCTAATCTCCCTAGAGTTCCTCTGTAGAGCTGAATAAGGGAACACTGAATAGGTGAGCCAGTCACCTCACCAAGCCATGGACTACATGTGCTTGTTTGCAAGATGCACTGGCACAGGGATATAAAGCATCATATTTATTAAATAGCATGAGAAAACAACAGGTTTAGGAAAAAGCGGTCAGGAGAATACCAGGATGCATCGGATTGGTTTTTATATCTCAGCTCAGCAGAAAATTACTGAACTTCAATGACCAGGTTTTGTCCCTAATTTGGGAGATTCAGCTTCTGGGAAGGGCATGACACAGACCCAATCAGGCAAGCTGAACAGGTAGTCTCCAAGAAGCATTTAAAAATGCAGCTGTCTTGCAGGGCACATTAGTCTTCAGCATAAATTCATGCCACCTATCATCAGGGTCATAGGCACAACACTAGTCAAACAAATTTTATCAATCAATCACTAAAAAATCAACTTTTCCAATCCATGGGTTTTTACACCGATAGCAATGACTTTTCAGCAATTTTACCCAGACATCTGCACTTCTGATTCAGAGATGCAAGTTACTCATCATACAGAAACAATCAAATGGCTGTATCAGTATAAAACAGAGCTTTATTCCAGGAAAAACAGGAAAAAATATTTTGTCCTAAAAATGGACAAAATGTACAGTGCTTGTTCCTGTTAGGATTTCCTAAATCTTCAGAGTATTTCACAATTTAATTATTGGCATAAAACTTGCACTTCATAAGTCTGAAAACAAAAATTTTAAGTGCCTTTATTCAAGCAGTAGATTGTGGTAGTGCTTACCTCTATGGGAGTTTCTTGCAAGAGTAATGTAACTGCTGAGAAAGAACTACATAAAAGAATTCTATTAAATCAGTTTTTACATTTTTGCTAAGTGTGACAAGGCCCACTACTCATCTTGGTGGCATTTCTGCACTGATGTATGACATAAGGCCTTCAAAGTGTTGTCACTGCGCTTTCCTTTCCTATCTGCATGTGTCCTCTGGCAGCATTAACTGAGCTCTTGGAGCAGAGCCTCTTGAAACTCCATGACCACAGTGACCATACCCTGCTTCACTGCCACATCTCCTCTTGTCTCCTGGCTGTCTGGAGCTTCATCAGGATGGTTTCATAACCCAGGCCTCCTCCTTCTGATTGCCAGGTATTTTCTGTGGTTGTGGAGCACAGAGGCTGTTGGAGCTCCGTTACCAGAAGTGTCTTGTACCACTTGTGCTCATCTACAGAGTCTAAGGCCACTGCACAGTTTGCATATGGCTCTTCTGGTTAAAACACGTGCTTCAGCATGGCATGGAGCAGCACAGGCATCTCCTGGAGCTCTTGAAATAACATTTCTGGTCATGAAATAGCATCTCAAAAATATTTCCTTCTTTTTTCCCCATTTATTTTGCCCCCAGCCCAAGCCATGCCCTACACAGAAGAGGGCACTTCTTGAGCCCCATCATTTGCCATCTGTCAAGTGGCCATTTATTGCCATATTTCAATGCCTGCCTCTAGCAACTTCTCACTCCTCTACCCACAGATCTTCCTTATGTGGGATTTTGTCAGAAGTTTAAATGACTGAAGTCAGCATATCTCTCCTCCTACGTCCCGTCCTGTTGATGTCACAAAGCAAATCAATACATATAAGCTCAGGAAGAGCTGTTTGCACCTAAAGGAGTCAGCATGGTTAACCACAGTGACCTGTTTCTGCCCAGGAACAAAGAGCTGCCGTCTCACACCAGGCCACCAGCCAGCCTGGCAAGGTGACACGCTGCCATCCCAGACAGCGCAGTCCAGGCAGTGCTGGCCTTGAAAGGAAGGAGAAAAGTTGCACTTGCACTACATGGAGGACACTGGCACCTGAGGAGACACTGCCAGCTGCCACCAGCTTCTTACTGCCTAACTGCAAGTCTGAAGCCTCTGACAAGACTCCATCCATTGCTGTTCTCTGACATGAGGACTGTCACACTAGAATTGGATTTTTCCTAGGCTTATCCTGCACCTTGACTCTTTTTGCATTCTGTGCCTGAGCGGTAGCAAGCAGGGCAGGGAATGATTGCCTTAATACTGGGGTCTCTTCTGCCTGTGCCAACTCACTAGAGCTATGTGCTCTCTCTGAAGGTTTGCACCAGGCCAGCACAGCCAGGGGTTCATTGCTATGTGGTTTTTGACATGAAAGGAGATGGTTAAGGTCAAGCTCTCCACCAGTCAGTGGTTTGTATTTCATATTTGTGCCATGCGGTTCCTTTTTACACTCCCTAAGGCTTTGTACACTGTTGAAAATTATGTTCCACTGCCACCTCTTTAGCTGACCCTAGCGATAGGCTGGGCACCAATTACATTCTGCACCTTCACAAACATAGTCTGTGTCCCTCAAAGCCTTGCAGGTTGTTCAGCTCCCCCATCATTTTCCTCTTGTCTGTGCCAGTTGCTCATCTATGTCCTGCCTTTACCTCAACCAGTGCTCACTTGGCTCATTTACATCTACTCTCATTTCCTAATGAATAGATGAACAGAAAGAGGAAAGTGTTCATAGAAGGTCCCTCTAGCTAAATATTCTTTACTGCTCCCATTCAGAAAAACCCAATTTACCCTGGGAGTTTTTCCACAGCTTTCTTTGGTAGGGTTTGGGTTAATTTTTTTCATAAATCATTAATCCAAGGTAGTAAGTCCCTCTGTCTACAAGGAAAGCAGCACAGTCCTCCTGAGACTGCTGCCCTTCGCTGTGGTTTTTTATCTGAAAAAAAGGAGGAAAAGTTCCAAAGAAGAGACTGCTACTGGGAAAGCACCGAGATAAAAAAGGAGGACCAAGTACAACTGGAAAGAATTACCTCATCCTGCATCCTGCATGTGTCATGCCTCTCCACACCTCACCTCTTGTTACTGTCCCCACACCAACCTTTTCCTCTTGCTCCCAGCACCAGTGACTGCCTCCATTCCACTGGCATGGAACCCACCTGCACTCAACTTTTTTATATTTTCCTAAATCGACCAACAAGGCTTCCCCCTAAGAGCTCACAAGGACACACAGTGTTAAGCACATTTCTCAGCTCCCAGTGCCTTCTCAAGGCACTTTCTGCCCAGGTTCATAGTGAGCAAGTGATCAGAGAAGTATAGAAATTGTGAAGTAAGCTGGAAATCCATGAACTGGACCAGGAGGGTAAAAGATGACTCACTAGTCAAACTGGATATAGCTCTTTTGCTTTTCAAAAAAGAGATTAGTGGGAGTGCTCTTAACACTTACAGTCAGTCTTAAAGAAGGGCATCATGATATTACATCACCCACAAGTTTACTTTGTTTTCATTATCACTACCCAAAGAAGAGTTAATCACACATGAGGAGACTGTGTCACAGAGAAATCATCTTCTATAAAAAGCCTGTTTCATAATAGCTTACTGTATTATCTTTCCTGCCTTTGGGAGATGATGAAAAGGGGACTCATCACCAGCCACGCTGTCTCCAGCATGACAGGTCAGTGTACAGGTGGTATTTCACTCCACTTAAGAAGAAATTTATATTCCTGTGTAACATAGAAAGACACGAAAGAACTTTGGAGGAAGTTCATGGAATGCCAGGCAATGATATCATGGCCCCAAGGGAGGGGCATTTTTAAGACTAAAAACAACAGATCCCAAGAACCAGAAAACACTTAGCAATCTGCCTTGCTTCCACACCTTGGATGCTCTTGTTCTTGGTCCACAGGACAGTCGTTCTTTCCTGGCCTTCATAACACAGTGGCATCTCCTCTCTGTCGTCTGCTGTGAAGACACAAAGTCCCATCAGTGTGTGCAGGACTAGAAGGAAGTATGTGACCTGTAACTACTGGTCGCTGTTTTCAAAAGTTCAAAGGGCATTTTAAAGACCATAGTGGGTGTCCTGCACATTAGAAAATGGTTCCTTTCAGTGTAATTGAAACAGGAAATTGTATCATTCAAAGGATCTGGGCCGGAGGCTAGGAATCAGCAGACCTGAACTTCACAATTAGTTTACTAATTATCAAGCATCAACTCTGGAGCCCAATCCCTTTGTCTAAAAACTGTGACTCATAACTTCAAGTCTTAAAAATGCTTTGAGTGCTGTTAATAAAAGGTGACAAAAGGGAAGCATTTGCTGTTCTTACATTCAAATCAATTCCCCTCCCCACCCCACCCCGGAACATTTCTTTCAAATTAACACAATTCTAGACTTCATTGAGTAACACTCTGGAGTGGGTTAGTAGGGAACTCGACAAGAAGCAAGCAGACAACCTACTGCCATAAAATACAGCAAGAGAAAAGAGGGTGTGTGCTCTTTTTCTTGTTTTTTTCCTGACTCAGTTACGTATGGAAAAATGTGGGGTGGTGTGCAGGGGATCTGAGGAGAGAAAAAAGTCATCATGAAATGACAATACTCCTTCTGAACAGGAATAGCACTGCGGTATTTTATTTAATCAAAGCTGTAGGCAAATGCAGATTCAGAAGAAACAGGAACCACAGAGAATTGATTTGGTTTTGAAAATTTTGAAACGCTTGCTGGCAAATAAGTTTGGGGGTTGAGTAGGTTTTTTTTTCATTTGGAGTTTTTCTTCATGGCATTAACTTGGTCTCACAATCAGTGACATGGTAAAAATTACTGCTAAAGGACCTCAGTTCTGGCTCCTTGGGTTTTACGTGCATAATGCCTAAATGAGGAGCTGTGTGCTGTGAGGAGTGCCTCATGCATGCCAGTGACTTAGAAAAGGTGACTTGGAATTTTTCAAGTTCAGTACTTTTATTCTTTGTACAGTTCTCTGCTCTTATCTCCTCCCCCTCAGCGTATTTCCTGTTTCCTCATCCTGTAATAGTTATGTACATTCAAACGGTGGATCAAACACCTTTTGAGCTGTTGTTGTCAAGTTTCATTAACATTTCTCACATCGTTTCCTGTTTTGATACTGATACCCCAGCAAAGGTCTGCACAAGTGGGCAATGTGGCTGATCAATACCTCCCCTGAACTGCTGGCAGAGCATTCTCTTCACAGAGCATCATCCATTCCCAAAGCTATTAAAATGCTGGTGCTGCAGCCATAAAATTTGTAGACATTGAAAGAAGCATGTCCCTCACCAACAGAATTCAGCCAGCTTTGAGGGAGATGCTAAATATATAAATATAGCAAGACTGGACATGGGCCTAGGCCAGGCAGTAGCAAAGGAAGTTGCATGTGTCTGAAAACACAGGGGAAGTGTATGTTGGTAGAAAGATGTTTCTCATCCTGGTGTAGGCATGATGCTTCCCGAAAAAAAGACAAAAAATGTCATTTTGTTTGTGCAGGCTGCAGCACTTCAATACCAAGTCCCATTTCTGAGGTTACACTTCCAATAGTGCCATGTCCCAAAGAGCACTGGAGACAGGCACTAACAAATTTAAGAGAAGAAATAAAGCTTCCACTGCCTTCAAAGCCACAACTGCAAGAACAAACCTTTTGCTTGCAAGCATCAAGGTCTACTAGCACAATACTTAGCATGCAAGATGCCCCAGCCTATGAGTATGTAAAACCATAGTAAAACTGATTGACTGAGTCAGCAGCAAGCAGTGACCTTAAGGATGTTTTTACATTGCTCTCCCATATAATCCCCCTGCAAAACACAGCAATATTTTGCTACAGATATAAAAAATGTGTGTCAGTAGAAGGAAAAACAAACTAGTGCTTTTTGTTAGCCAGCAATATTAAAAGCAGCGTACACATCAAGGCACATTCAGAACATGTCAGACAGTGACTGAAAGCAGTAGGGAAAAAAGACTGTTCTCCCACATCAAGCTTCAACAGGGTTTGAGGGAGGGGAGTGGAACTTTAAATGGTTTGAGGATTAAAAAGAAGCCAAATCACAAGAGAAAGCCATTTCAGATGCAGTATATTTGTATGTCTAACAAAAAGTCTGTGTTAAAAAAAGGGAACAGAGAAGTGTGTTTTTCACAATTTTCTCTTTGGTGTTTTGCTAAGTCTGTTACTTCACAGGATGTTCTATTGTCTTCACTACCACGATGCACAGAAATACCCTGCAAGCCACTGTGGGCTCTGATACAGTGTCTGGGAACATGAAAGAAGTGTTTTGGTTTTAATACCAACAGACTGAAAATCAATATCTGAGAGCTTTATATTTCAATATCTGCCACCCACACCTGGCAGGCAACCTTCCCAGTTCAATGAGATTTTAATGTTAAGGAGAAAAGCCAGTAAGTCCACTGCATCCAGATGCAGGTTGGTGTTTGTCAGACTCCTAAAATCTGCTTCCTAAAGAAATCCCAAGATTTAAATGTAAGTATACCCTTTTTTGGTGCTTTCTATAAACCTGGGGGGATGGAAAGAGGAGCACTGACTTTTCAAGCTTTTATTTACCCTGCTGGAGCCAATCTATTTTTCCAAAAATATTCACAGCCAGGATTACTGTGTAGTCAGCTTCTAGGACTACAAGAAAAAGCAGCAAAGCTTTTTTGGAAAAGTTGTCATCAGACACCTGGGACTCCACCAGTATCAGCAGCAATCATGTGTTTGCTCTGGTGGCCTGAAATGAAGGCCCAGCATCAGAGAGAGGGAAGCCCAGACCCTGTACCATGGGAATCAAGATCCCTCTTTTCTCCGTAACTCAACAGGACCTGGATTTCCTCATTCCTCAAGAAGCAAGGGCCTGAAGCAGTGGTAGAAAGGAATGAGAAAAAGTTGATATCCAAAGACCTGGGACTACACTGCAGGAGAAGGAGCAGACTTACGGTGACTTACCTCCACTGAGACCTTTGGCCACCATCTGTCTGCAAATGTCTAGCAAAAGGCAGCTTAGGCCGAAGTGGGCATTTCCACCTGGGTGCTTTGGGAAGGTAAGAGCAGCAAGCCCTGCTCACATAAGGCTCCCTCTGGAACCAAAACCAAAAGGCTCTTGTGAAGAATAACTTCAACAGCCCCTTGAACATTCAAATCTACTTCCATGGACTTGTCTTTCTCCCTACCAACTGGCCCATGGGTTGGCTGGGATTAATACTGCTCAGAGCTTCCCCAGGGTGCAGGACCCTGCAAGGGCCAGGCTGGGCAGCCCAGGAGGAAGTTTGGGTACCCCCTTGGCTTCTTGGAGACATCAGGATGCAGATGGGACAGGGCTGGGGGCTTCTGGAAATCCTATGACAGAGAGCTAGCTCAGACCTCTGCAGTAACAGCAGTGTTGCCATACCTCAGTTTCACTGTGGAAAGGAGCCAGCCTATCTGGAAGACCAAATACTGGAGAAGACCATCTGTCACCACCTAGACCCACCCATTACCATTATGCAAATGTGCTTCTCCTCATGTAAATCTGTCCTGGGGCACTACTACTCTCACAAGCATCCCCACCAGTCCACTGTCCTTAATTTCTACACCATGCCTCCAAGTATTAAAGCTTTCTTAGCTTATGGCAGGTCTTTTCCTGGCTTGGCATGTTCCTGCAGCCACAGAACCATCCCTTACCTGCAGCAGACCCCATGGCAGCGTGGGGTGTGCAAATCTCTCCCTCCCTAGCACTTGAACCCAGTGTAGGGTTTGCCTCAGCTTTCAAAGGCCTGTGATGCTCAGTGTTTTGCAGATGGCTGCTGGTGTGTATCCCAGATGAGCTGCTGGATTTGTCTGCTTGCCCTTCTCCCTGGCCATGCCCATGTACACTACATCCTGCTCCAGTTTGGAACACTGAGAGTACAACAACTCTCTCGAAGAGAGGTGAGATGAGACAAAGTGCCAAAACAACAACTCTGTGTGAGCATGGTTGCACCCAGCTTTAAGGCAGTTATGTTTGGCAAAGGGGGGGTTAAAGGTATGGGAGGAGGTTAGTCCATGTCATAAAATGTCAGCAAGCTTTTTATACAACCACCAGAAAAAGTCTTTTTGGGTTTTTTTTACACCTACAGAGTCTTACATGTTGTCTTTTAGACGCCCCAAAAATTCCCCTTAGCACTTTTATCATTCAGCATCACTCCAGAGTTTAGTCAGCCAAACCATACCCTTTCCCAGTGTTAGATAAATTGCATCTTGAAAACAGCACAGACACTAATATCACATCGTCCTAGAGCTGAGCCACATGTGAAATCTCTATCCTGTTTTTCTACAGAGATGAGTAAGATTTTCCTGTGTAATTAATATATAATATCTTTCTGTGTATTTGTGTAAATATATAGAGCAAAGATACCACTGCAAAGATAACAACTTGCCAAAGCGCTTTTTGCATTCTTTCAAATGCGGTTGTTTTACTTGCAGTTTACTGCATTTTAGTCATGTTTTGACATTTGAAGAATTTTCACTGAAAACAGACCTTGTACCAATAACAGAACCAGACATAAAACTCGTAGTAATAGGAGCAGCAGTAAACAACAGATGTACTATTTATTGCATACGTTTATTATGTATTAATGGAATAGAGTATTTAAGTAAAATTGGAATATTTCTAGTGTTCAATTAATGAGGCTAAAATACATTATTTAAGTTACTTGTACATATTTAACAGCGACAGTAATTATCATTGATTTATATTTTTGGACAGATTTTGCCATTTTTAGACATATCACCTTCTTAAAGACAAGAGATCTACTTCTCTAAGTTCTGTACATTGTGAAGAAGTCTGCAAATTCTCGAATAACACCAAGATAAAAAATAATTTACAAAAACAAAAGAAAACAAAGTCCTGATAGAAAGAAGTCCATTTTTGTCAGAACTGCAAAGAATTGGGAATTTTGCCAGTTTTGGATTCAATCCTTATTTAATAATTCAGCAATTATTTTAAAATTATCAAGCAGACCAAAATATCCAATTTCTCAAGGGTTTTTACAGAATAAGAGTTTCCTCATGATAGGCTGAGATATGGGAACTTACGAAACAGCATGATCTTGAGAAAAAACAGGAAAAGATTCACGAGTCACTGATCTGTGAGCAACAAACAGGGGACATGGAAAGACCAGAGTATGCCTAAAATATGTACAGCCAGTCTCACCCATACCTGTTGGGTTTGGACAGGAGGCATTTGTTCAAGTGCATTCAGTTTTAGTGGGAGGTTTTTCATGTTACTTTTGCTTGGACTCTCCCAGAAGTGTGATGCTTCTGATCTTTTGCAGGGATAGCAGTGGTTTTTATGCACCATCTGAAGCACTGGAGCAGGGAAGGTAACAAGGGAGGCTGTTGCCTGCTTGACATAACCAAGCTATGCTCAGACAGAAAAACATTAACTCGGCTCCACTTCTTTGAGCACGCCTAGCACAGGCCTTCCTCCTCTTCCTTCCCCCTTTTGGGCAGCCCTTGTGCCTCCCAGCTTGAAGTTTTCATATTCAAAACAAGGCTGCTTGCAGTTGCAGCTGCATCTGCAGTAACCGTGACACCTGCTCCCAGCAGTGCCAGCCCTTTGCCTTCTGTCCTTTGGGTGGCCTTCTGCAAAGCTGTACAGCCCCAGCTTATATTTGTCACCATTCACTAACTGCAGGGCACATTAAGGTAGCACAGTTACTAAGCACAGCTTTCCGCTTTGCTCTAAAACCTGAGAAATTACAGCAAGGAAAACAGTTCAGCAATGTACCATTGCCTTGGTTCTTATCCTCTGTTCTCACCTTTTTAGGATTCTTTTAATTCCTGAGCAGACACAGGCACAAACACAAAACCCCCTGTGTGCCCTGTGGCTGCAGCCCACATGTGCCAGCAGGTCACCATGTCCCCTGGCACGCTGCAGCTGGGAGCGGCCCTCCAAGGGCATGTTCAGGCATGAAGTCTGACCTGATAGGCCAGAGGAGTATGATGTGGAAGGGAAAAGGGAAAGGGCATTTCCTAGGAAAGGCTTGGGAGTTTGAATTTTTGCCAGCTTTGCTTTGAATGATTGGCACTGCTCGGGAGTGAAGGCCGTGCTGTCAGTAGGGCGTTGTCTGGTTATCTGCTCTGAGGTTGTCTCCACATCTGCCAGCAGCATCCAAAGCGAAGGGCTGCTCTCTCACACACAGCATGGGGCTGCAGCCCCTCTGTGAGGCCAGGCCCTGCCCCAGGGCTGGGCAAAAGTGCAGAGCTCTCCAGGCAGGGCAGCTGGCAGGGAGTAGGCAGGCACATGGAGTGCCCACTGTCCTCATGGCACTGGCACCTGTTGTATCATCTGACAAACTTTGCCTGTGCAGAAAGGTGAAATTCAGAGGCAAAAGCAAAAAAAAAAACCCCATCATTTATTCCAGAAACACAGTTCTAAATGTTTCCCATTCTTCTCCCCCACCTCAGCAGAGCCCGATCTTCAGAACAAGGGTGAGAGGAGGGGTCCTGTTCAGTGGGACATGCTGCAAGCACAGGCACAACACAAATGTCTTCTCAATGAACAACATCTGCCCTACTTGCACCGCACTGTCACACAGTCAGAAGTGTCTGTGTCATACAGAAACTAGGTTAAATGAAAGGGGGTGTAGCTCCGTCAACCTTAATTTCAGCATTGTTTTGTATCTTCTGGGTCAGGATCTGAAGGTTTCTATCCGTTCTGTTACAGATAGGAGTAGGTCCATAGGAGGTTTGCCTGAGTAAGAGCTAAGGCAGGAAATTGGAATTTGAGCTGGCTGCTGTGAGGGGAAAAAGATACCATCCTGAAAAATAAGTCTTATCAGCCTCAAAGTGCTACTCTGTGTGTGTGTTTTGTTGTGTTTATAGCTGCCTCAGTGAATCCAGCCTTCCCAAAGGATGCATCAAAACTTCAAGCTGTGAAGCTGCCAATGCCTCACCTTTCCAACTACTCTGTCTCCCCCTCACAATAATAAATACTTGAAATGATAAACAAGTTAGGGCATTGTGCTGGGGGCAGGCGATTTCCCTGCTGCTATGGACACACTCCCCATCCCTTGGCCCCCAAATCTCACATGTCCTCTCTGCCCGGGGACAGGGACCACCTTCCCAAAAGCCACTATTTGCAACCTCCAGGGACAAGATGCAAACTGACATTAAAAAATACTGTTGTGTTAGAAGATGTGGGAGATCCATGAGCAACCTGAAGCATAACTCTGGGCAGGTTACTCATGACTGACTCCTACATGGGCGAAATCTTAGTCTGCAAACACTGGGCAGGGTCCAGGCTGCGCTTTCACAAGCAGTTCAGCTCAGTGAGAGTGAGAAAGGGTGCTTTACTCCTTGTGGCAACAAATCAGCACACAGCTTTCTCAGGTGATATCATACCTCCCGTGCTTTCAGCAATTGCCACTTACACTGGGAGAGAAGGAAGAGGGGGCTCATACAGACCTGGGTCTGTCTTTAAAGTGGATATTGACCTTAAAAGGTGATCTAAAGTTTAGCTAAACAAAATTTAATCTGTAAGATATCAGGACATACTCTCCCAACACACTTTCAGGTGGTGAATGTGAGTCAGGTCAGTAAGTTGGTTTACATTGTCTGTAAACTCAGGTTTTGTTACAGGTAAGATATTTAAATGCTGCTTGTTCATGCTGAATGCCAATGACACTGTGCTGCAGTACTTGTTTTTCCATGTGTATCCATCTTGTGGCCTTCAACACCAAATGTGGTTTTTATGGCCTGGGTTACAGCTTGTCTTTACTTTCCTCCTCCAAGCTGTGCTCACTGGTACTGGCTATTTAAAAACAAGCCCACCAGCAGATTCAGAACATCCTGTCACCTCTCGGCCTTCTTTTCCTTCTTGAAAGCCTCCAGCTAAAATGCTGCTTAATAATCTAGAGAACAGGAAGAAATCAACATCCTACAATTGGGTTTTAAGCCCAAATACCAACCAAAAACATTCTGCAATATTAAAAATTATGTTTACAATGTGATAACAGCACTTTCTCAGTGTGAATGGTACGGGCAATCATAAAAGCAAACACCTTAGCCCATCTCTACTGAGCACTGCTTAAGGTATTAGTCCTGGGGGAGCATGAGTGACTCCCGTGCTCAGCAGAGGAGCTCTGGTATAACATATCCACTGACCTGCACTTGAACCTACCACTTGCTGTTTTCCTCCTATAATCTAAATCTGGAAACGCGCTGTCTGGTCAGTAGCACACTACCAAATCATTCAGCGAAATGCTCTGGATGCCATAAAAGCGTGCCTGTGCTTGCAGCGCCATAGCAAAGGAACTTGTAAAATATAGCCCGAGCACGGCTCGCAGCCACTGGCATCGCAGCCGGCGCATGAGCTGCTGCGGGGCACCTTTGTAACACGGCCAGGCAGCAGCTGTGTGCATTGCAGACATTGTGGGTGGGTGGGTGGCTGTCTGTGTGCTCAACAGCTGTCCCCGCCACGCCGCGCCAGCACCCGGCCTCTCCGGAGAGCGCCCAGCATCGCTCAGCAGAGACCAGCTCCGGAGCACCCTGTGAGAGCAGTGCTGCTGCTCACACCCGTCCTCCTCAGTGGGGTTTTCAGGGATGTGGCTGCCCCAGGCACAGGGAGAGCCTGGTCAGCCCAGGTGCAGCATTTGGCTCTGAGTAACTCGATCGGCTGCTGTATCCGTCTTCGCAGAAAATGACTGCAGACACCGGCTATTTTGTGGACATATTTGTGTTAAAAAATACTTGGCATTAAACTGCAGCTTTGTAGTTTTGCTGGTTTTATTCCCCAGCCCTGAAGATCCATGCATTTGAGTGAGCCTGCATGTTTGCTGCCTTTCAGCAAATCCCTTGTGTGGACCCTGGTTGCACTAAAGTCACACGCGTGTTCATGGCTTCAGCATTTGTAAAGGTTACTATTAATCCTTCCATAAACCTTCTTACCTTATGCCACTGAGTAAGAAAAGCAGATCTTAATTTTTGTAACCAAAAGAATGTCAAAAGCCTTCATTTCCAAGTCTACTTGATCTGCCAGGAGTGGAGGGATGATCTTGGCCATGTTTGTAGATGCCCCTGGCTTGCGGTGTGAGAGGGCTGGGGCAGGCCGTCATCTCAGAAACATGAACCTCCAGAACTGCATCTTCTCACTGCAATTCAGAAACTGCTGCTGCAGCTGTAGCGGTCACCGAAGGCTTGGATGGCAGCAAGCCCCAAGGATACTGACAGTCAGAGAGCGCAAAGGGCATGACCTCACCTAAAACTGCCTGAAATCACTCTGCGTCTTTCTATTGACTTCAGAGATCTTTGCCTCCCTCCCTGAATGAGTAACAAGGATCCCCACAGATTAGGCAAGTGAGAGGCATGAGCAGACAGCAGCAACAGTTCTAAAAGTGCTTACTTATATTTAGATACTTTTAACTTTCTACAACAGTCTGACACTCTCCATGAGTCGTCACAGGTTGGCTTCTGGGGTGTTTTCCAGTTTCGTAGCAGAATCCCTACCAGCCATTTTAACTGATCCTGTGGGCACAGAGCATTTTTCACTGTGAATTGGGTTTTTTTCAGGCTGTATTTTGCACTGACACTTGAATAACATCAAGCAAACTCTTGACTCTTCTTAAATTGTAATTTGGCACTTAGCCTTTAAGCAGGACCGTACACTTTGTTCATTCTGATTAAAATACTGAAGTTTTTAAAGCTGCACAACATACAGGAAAGCACCAACTGTGCAAGCAAAACCTTCTTTTTCCTTCCCAGGGTAACTGGTGAGCTCTACTGGATTTTCCATTCTGGTGATGTGCTCTGGCCACAGAGGCAGGGGTGTGGCCCTTGGGGGAACAGGGGGTGGCAGGGCTGGGCACACAGAGATCTGAATCTTCAGGACTATTTGGGGAGTACACAAAACATGAATGTGGGGGCTGACTTTAAAAATAGCACCTTCCTTACAAGGGTCAATACTGAAGCTCCAGCTCAGAACACAGGGATCACAATAATGCAAGTGAAGGTTAAGCAGCTTCAGTGCAGGATTGGGAAACCATAGCTCTGAATATGCAAGTCTGCAATATCTGACTAAAAAGAGAATAGGACTTCTTACAGGCTTAATGTCATACTGAAAGGGACTTTTCTAGGCTTGGAAGAGCAAGTGAAGATGGAAAAATGAACAAATTTTTTTTAAATCCTTCTCTGACTTCTTTTTATTTTTTCTCCTCCGAATATTAATTTCTTCTTTCCTGTCTCTTCTTATGGCAAAGCAGCTGTGCTGCCCCCAAAGAGAGGCAGGCACAGGTTAGGTATTGGGGCCAGTTGGGCAAGCCTTTCTCATTGCCCAGCTGAGGTCCTTTCTCAGCCATGAGGCTGCTCTACTTTACCTAGAAACACCTTCTAAAAGCAAATTGAAAAGGGGAAAGGAAAATGGAGTTACATGCAGGATTTCTGTCCTGCTTGCTCCCTCTGACCTAACAGAGAGGAGAGGAAGGCAGAGGAGAAAACAAGCTCAGAGGAGTCTCAGCAGATGCTTTTGTGCTGCCTCAAAGCCCTCTAAGTGCACCTCTAAGATATCTCGGGGCCCATAGCCAGTGGCAGCACAGACACCACGGGTCTCAGGGAGCTCAACACCCTGCACAGCTTTGTGATGCTCGAGCTGCTCCACTTAGAGAACAACAAGCACTGGTACCCATGCTTCTCTGCAGGCCTCCAGGGCTTGGCAAAGTGGGCACAGGTCCCTTTTGGGGACCTCTTTATCCCTTGAAGAAACCAACTAAGAAGCCACAGGAGAGAGGTAGATCTGCTGTTTCCAATGAGGCCTGTGGGTCAATGCCAGAAGAAAACCAAATGATAAATTACATATTGTATGAAATTATCAAATTGTAAAGCTGTGTGTTAAGAAGTGTCCAGAAACAGTTATTTTCATTACCCACTGAGGACCATCTATCTAGCAACTGATAGACTTTGGAAGCTGTTTCATCAGTGCTTGCCAGACACCCACTTCTCTTACCAGACCTTTGCTCCCAGGGAGCACCGGGCTGGGAGAGCCCTCCTATGCTCACAACTTCTTCTTGGATCACAATGACTTCTTTACATTTACAAAATTTTTATTAGCTCCCAGAGGCATCAGATAAAGACAAAAGACTATAAAAACGTCCACAGGAGGTCAGACCAAAGGTCCCTCTAGCCCAATATCCCGTCTCTAATACTGACAATGGAGAAGAGTACAGGACTAGGCCAAGCCTATAGTAAAACTACCATGATATACTCTATCAACCTCCAGTGATTTGGAGGTCAGGGACTTCCTGACCCAGATATGGTATGTTTGTGTTTGAAGGCAGAGAAGGATTTGAACCTCTCTTCCAAGCATTTGAATGCTACAGGAAAAAAACACTTAGCTCAGCTGGTGAGAGAAATAAAAGTTCACTATAAATACAAAGCTGGTGGAAGCAGACCAGAAATTCATTTCCAAGCCCATGACATTATCTCCAAGAACAAACCCAGCTTTCTGAGGCCAAGAAGCATCTTTTAGTTTGAGAGGCTCTGACTGCTCAGCATTCATGAAGCAGAACTCACCCAAACCTCTTCTTTCTTTCAGCTGATCCTCCAGGAGAAAACAAGGAGGATGAGGAGCTCTTAGCATGTAGGGCTAGGGCATTTGAAGCCTTCCCTTTCAAAAATTCAGTCAAATGCTAAAGGTTCTTCTCAGATTAAATAGCAGGCAAAGTAGGTGTTTCCTTCAGACCAAAACAGTATATCATCCTGGAATGTGGTGGGCAAGTGAATTATTTACTGGTCAGAGCACAGCTATCCCAGCTGCAGTTAGTGCAAGGAAGCAGTTCAGATGTTGAAGTCAAGGGGTTGTCACGGTGGCCCAAACTCAGGCCAGACCACTGGGCAAGGCCTACACACTTGGCAAGCGTGTGCCAGCAGCACCTCAGGACCACACAGCTCCAGCAAAATGCTGCCACACTGCCACCGGCAGTGTTCAGACCCAGGTCACAAGGACAGCCCCCACAACGGGGCTCAGCAGCAGCAACAACAAAAACAAGCACAGGTCCCTCTGCCACATGAAAGGCTGCACAAACATTTGTTCCTCTGCAACCTTTCTGCAGGGCCCTGGTGCTCACATGAAAGAACAACAGCCCTTCAGGCCTACCCCACTTTTTTCTGTCAGCCACCACATCCCCTATTGAAATCATTTCCTCTTTTATTTTTAAGATTACTGCTGTCATAAACTGTTGCTGGCATGGGGGTGGGGATGGGAAGGTGGTGTCTGCCCAGTGAGCACAATAGCCAGCTGCCACCTCCTTCCCAAGGTAGCTTTTTCTGTTGCTGCTCTGCAAGACAGCATGGTGGCAGAGGGAACACTCCGAGGAGCAAGGAGAGTGATGCTTGTCACTTTGTAGAATCTCTCCTGGGAAATCAAGGAAAACAGGCTTGATAGGACACAGGAAAAAAGCAAATTTGATGTTTCATATCCTTGTGGCTCAAGAAAATAAAAGCTGCAAGGGACAAGAGTACCTGTTTGAGGGCAAGTCTTTGTAACTGGAACAGAGATGCAACACAAAAATCCAAATTCTAGTTAGCAAGAGTGGCAGCTGGCATAACTGTCTCCTCTCCTTATGGCACCCATGGAAGAAAAAAAATTTTAAAAGGAAATTTCAAACTGAAAATGACGCTAAATGACATTGTTAAGTTGCATTATTCTTAGCATTACCTTTGCCTCTGGGTCCCAGATTCATGCTCAGTTTACACTGGGACAAGTCTGTTGGTCCACCATGCCCTCCCATGAGGTTTTTTTATTTGTCTTAAAAATATGCATAGCAAGTGGCATCGTTTGAGTCAGATGAGGGTCAGATCGGAAGGCAGAACTGAAATTAGTAACAAACCAGCTGCTGGAAATTATTTCACAGACTCTGGAACAAACTACTCAGTTTCACTAGGGGCCACTGTGCAGCACAGGATCAGCCCTTTCCACAGGGCTGGCGAGAAGGACCAGAGTCACATCGTGGGCACCACTCGGGAGAGGCGGGTATGTTTTGGTGCAACAAATTGATTTGAGGATAGCCAAGATTTTTTTCTCAAAGGAACTGCTTAAAAATTCACCAGCAATCCCCTTCTGAAGCCAGAGTAACTGCAAAATTGAGCCACTTTTTTTTTCTTAATGCCAGAACTCATGTAATTTTCATGGCTGTGAATCAGAACATCTTCATTCTTGTGGCATGTTTTTCACTTTTATGAACACTAATTTCACTACATTTTTAGAGTGGTGACTTTAGCCACAGCGTGGCTGCTGCTGAGTTCCCACGGCTACCAGTAGGACTTTTATGTGGGAAATCTGTGGGCAGCAGGGAGCCTCCCTGTTTGTATCAATATGAACTTCCCAAGCACATCAGGCTGACATTTTCTCAGCCCCAGTCAGAGCACACATGCTCTCACTTAGAGTTCTCTTTTCCTAAGCTGAAGGACATGTGTGATCATTTTAATTTCATCGGTTTTTTAGCAGGCCTTTTGCACATACAGAAATCCTGCAAATAGGAGGTTTTTTCTCTCCAGCAGCAGAAGCCCCATCCTACAAACTGATGAGCGCCAGTTGTAAGGCCCTAAGGGACTCAAGCAAACACCAGGAGATCCTGGTATGGGGCATCCTTCCAGCTTTCACAGCATTCTGGAGACCCTCAGTGCTGCAGAGGCACCCGTGATCCCTCTGCACCATCAGAGGCCAGGCTGTCAGTGCTGGCAGGTCATCACTGGCACAGCCGTGTGCAAGAGTTTCCCAGCCTTTCACTCGGCGGCTACGCATTCCAGAGATGACCAGACACAAACACATCTCCTGTGCTTGCATACTGGAGCACTTTCTGCAGCTGGGTAATGAGTCGAAGAGCACATTAGAAGCATATATATTGTCTCTCCCAGCCGAAAAAAAAAAAAGCTGGGGTTTTTTTTCCCTTCCTCAGAACATAAAAATGTAGTGGGAGAGCAAAAGGGGAATTGTATAGCTTCAGCTTTCTTAGAGACAATATTTTGCAGGGAAAAATTAGCCATGGTGGGACACTGTGTTCAGTCAACCTTTACAGAAGCCCACAGACACAACAGGACCACACTTAGTGATCGTATCTCACTATTACTTCCTATTTGCAGAACTGCAACCACAGTAATTGTGGAAAGGTTTCAGGTCCATGATAATTAATAAGAGGCATCCATACTCAGGAGTGTGAGGCACTGAAAAGCAGGGAAGCAGAAACAATCAATTGCTTATCACTTCAGTCAAAAAGGCTGATTTCTTTGTCAGTGAAAGATGGTCCAGCTTTGTCTGAAGCTGAAGCCAAGAGAAATCCTTAAACCCTGATCCTTCAAAACACTCACAGCTCCCCCTTCTCGATTCAAAGTGTTCAGCTCCTTTATGAACCTGTCCTTCGGCAGCTGCTGCAACTTTCACTCTTTGTACCTGGCTGCAGGTGAAGTCCACAACACACTGCTCTGGGCGTATTCCTCAACATCATGCCACATGTCCCACATGAAGACAGCAATATTGAGAGATATGCTGCTCTTCAGCTAGCAGTGAGAATGTCAACATATAATTTAGAGGGCTTGAAATGGAAAAGAAAATATAAAGCTGAAGGTAGTTTTTATTGTTGTTGCAGCCAAGATAGCCTAGGGCTGTAAGTGTGGTGAGGTTTGGAAAGAGGCCATATCTTTCCCAAGACCAACAGACATATTTGGGGGAAAAACAAGATAACCTTCCTCTAGCTCAAAACTGTCACTTCTGGGCTTTAAAGTTCTGCATATTTCACTGCTAAAACCTGGAAACTCTTTTCCCAAGCACAACTGTCTCACTGCTGTGCTCATTGTAGGCTTACAGCAGAAAAAGGAGCGTGTGCTCAGCTGCTTAGCACAGCACGGGGTTGTGCTGTCACTTCATGATCAGAGAGAGCCCTGGGTATGTCAAACATCCACAACCCAGAGTGGCAATGGGGAGAGGAAAGGTCTCTCTAGCCCATTGCTAAATGGTGTCATGTTTAGGCAGTGCTTTATTTAAAAGGCTCAGGACAATGAGAGTTATTTTAGGAGTGGAAGCATTGGAGAGTATATAACAAGATTCAGAAGCTGTAAGGTGCACCAGGAAGATTTATCACAGTGGGTTTGTGTACTTGTCTGACATCAGGACAGTGTTTTAATATACCTGTTACAAGATGTATTGAGCCATTTGCAATATCCCTTATTCTCGTTATCTCAGAAAATGAGACTGGTAGCACATTCCAGGCCTGTTTCAATCATCTTTCAGTGAAAGTCAGAAAGTGAAACATCTAGAGACACCACACCTGGATCAAATTTCCCACTGAAAATCCTCACCAAGGGCTAGTGCAACCACTAGTGCCAGAATGCCAAAAAGATTTCTCTGCTGTCTATAAGTTAGCCCTGTTTTGAAGGCAGTGTCAGTGCCCGCATGTGCACATCTGTGTCTTTTCCCTTTGAAAAGCTGCTGAACTCCTTGGCCAGAGAAGCTAAATGAGATAAAGATCTCAAAGTTACCAGCATTTCTAAAAGCCACATGAAAATAATTGGCCAAAGAGAGAAGAGGAGACCCTTACACAACATCTGCAAGAACTCAGGCTGAAAGTGGGGCTGTGGCACAAACCTCCATGTTCTGATGTCCCCTGACAGCCACTGTGGGGGGAAGAAGCTGTAACATTTCAATAGGGAGAACAGCATCAACATCTCGTGGCGCTCACCTGTTACACAAATCCACCCAGTCTCAGCAGCCCTGATGTTTGAGTGATTCCTAATGGACATTAGGAGCGTGCTCATTTTCAGGGCATGGATCTACAGATGTGGTTTTGCTGGGGACCGCAGGGCTTCAACCCTTTGAGTCAGCAGCCAGCTAATCACTCTCTACTGACTCCCTGACCTCAAGTGCCCGCTGGGCAATGCCACCCCGTATCTGCAGGGAGAAGGCACATGTGCAGATGAGCCGAGTGTTGGACTCGTGAGAGGGGCTGGAAAATGAGAAATGTGCAGAAGAATAAAGGGGAGCAACAAAAATGGGGCAGAAAACAAGAAGGTCAAAACTTTGGTCTCACTCTACAAAACTTGTAAGAACTTTGGTACCGAGTCATATGAAGGGAAAGTGGGTGGCTCTTGAGACACAGTAAAAATGAGATTAACTCACCTACTAAATTCTCAGTCATCCTCCTCTTATAACCACTGCCAGGAAGTATGAATAACCAATCTAAATTTAAATAGAACAAAAAAGAAAATACTATACAGTATGACTAGTCCACAAAGAAACCATGAATTTGCTCTTTTAATAATTAAAAGCAATCCAACAAGTTTTCCAAAGCACTCATCTCTTGTTCATGAAATAAAATACTATCTTCACTGCCCATGTATGCCAAGTGTGCTGCATTATCTGCCCAGATAATTGCATTATTTTTCCCATTTGGATGAAATTACATTTTGTGAGAGTGACAAAGTAATTCCCCAAGTGCCAGTTATTTCTCTGCTTAGAAAATACCATGTACAATTATTCCATTCATGGAAGAATTGGAATGCTTTAACTACCTACTTGCTCATATTTTGTAAATTATGGAAGAAAAAAAATGTTTATTGCCACTACCAGCATGAGACAAATGTTTTACTGCATATGACCAGGGCTGACAAAATTTCCACCCCAAGCCCATTAGAGTTCAACTTGGGACAAGCCTCACAGACTGGGTTTTTTTTTAACTTCTTGCTGTGCAGAACCAGTATACTCCTACAGCTCAGCTAACAGGCTACGTGCTTTGACCTTCAAAACCAGATTTCTAGATATCTTCACTCTTGGATATTTTTAATGTGTTTACTTCACTGAACATTAGAAATTTTATTAATATCTGTGTCTCAAGAGCTCTCTTCCAGATACTACCTGAAACTGAGCTCTCCGGGAACGATTTGGAGAGAGATCATTTTTAATCCCTTTCAGCACAACTTTTTCACTCAAGGCAGTGGGTGTCGATACCATACAAAATAAGTAAAGGTGGTAGGAAGGAGTTCACAGGCAAAACTGTACATGAGTCAAACTGTCCCCCAGCTACCACATTAAATTGTGTTGATAAGAGGTGAGATTGTCAAATGCCATGAGGAGGGCTTTGGCACATTAGCATCTGAGAGAGTTTTTCCCAGACATGAGTGTGGTCCTAGATCTGAAGTCCATTAAAGCCTTTTAATCACTCTGGATTTGGCCTTAGGAAAGAAGAGCAGTTTCTGGAGCTGTTGAGTTAGGCTGAGTGTATTGAAACAGCCCAAGTCATTGAACCGTCGGTGCCGCTGCGATGGAAACAAAGGAGGAAGCGGGGCTGAAGGGATTTCTGAGAAACGTTGCAAACCAGTTAACGGGCAGGAATTGGACAACCTATCAAGCCCTATGGAAAGGGGCTGCTTT
Source organism: Monarcha castaneiventris obscurior (assembly GCA_026261815.1). Lineage (NCBI taxonomy): Eukaryota > Metazoa > Chordata > Aves > Passeriformes > Monarchidae > Monarcha > Monarcha castaneiventris. The sequence goes on along the minus strand of JAMPIT010000510.1, from coordinate 13,815,104 downwards.
CTAGAGATATGCCACCTACAGCCATTTTGTCTTTCAGTGCTCCAGTAATCAGATCCATACATACGGATTATGCGACTGGGCAAGAAAAAATATATCATTCAACAATGTCCATAAATTACAGACATAATCAAAGTAAAAAAAATGCATCTGTTTCTGCACCGCTACGCACAGCAGCTCCTGACTAAAAATTAATAGTGTGTTGCTTACTGCGCCTACATACTGAACCTCAACAAGTCTAATTTCATGTTAAAATCACAAACCTTTGCCTTTTATCAGAGAGAGAAAAGAGAAATTAGCACTCTCTTTTTCATGTTTCAGAACAGAAGTATGAGCTTTGAAGTCCTGTATTTGTGAAAGAAACCGTCGTAGCCTGTTAAAACGAGCTTTTGGTAGTGAAAAGGTTAACTAATTTGGTTTCTCCGATAAGTTTATCTATGATCAGAACTGAGTCATACAGAAAATACTCCTACAAGATTTGACCTTTTACTTGTATCCCACACTGAGATAATATACTTAAAATGGATATCAATAAGAACTTTGTTTTAAAAAGTATATTTAAAATAAATTACTTTTAAATAACAGAAACTGTTTTCAATTAGCCCTGTTAAAGGAAATCAACTAGAAAGTTATGTATGCTTTTTTATTTTCTTTATATAAATTATACCCAGGAGTCCTATGATAGCAGCACTGTACAAACTATGCACTACCTTTATATTTATTTCTTATCAAAATAAACTTAACAAATTAGATTTGTTTTTACAGCACTTTATATCCAATAATGACAATGTTGTATTGGTCCCAGGATAAAAACAATGAAAGTAGCAGCTGAATGGTATTTTTATTAAGAGTTAACAAAAATGTCTTGTGCAAACAGAGTATATAAAGAAAATTAATTCCATAATTCCTCATGATGAAGGCGTTCTTCTCTTTTTTCTTTTTTTCTCACAATATCAATCTCATTTGGAAAGACCATTTTGAGGGGAATACTTTAAGTTTTAGCATGACTTACTCAGCAAAATGATATGGCTGAACTTAAACATTGCTGACTGGTAGGATTTAGTATTAGGACCTGGCAAATGTTTTGATAACTTAATACTTTTTAAAAGAAAACTTGTTTGTTACTGAAGATTTTGGGTGCCCAGAAGAAATAGAATCTAAAAAATAACATAACTAAACATCCAAAGAGATGTTTCTTCTTTTTCCCATTTTTTCCATTTCCTCTACCTTAAACTGGTTCCTCCATGCTAGCATTTTAGAGGCCTTTTTACTGGTGGTAGATTCAGATATATCCAATATATATTTACCATACAGCTCAGCAAGAGCCAACATTTTCCTCCAGCAGTGGAAAAATAGCAGGGCTAATAGTCTGGGGTTTGTTCTTAAAAATGAGTCCTTATAGAAAAAAAAAAAAAAAAAAAAAAAAAGAACATTGTCTAAAACATGTGGTTTGCTGCTATTAAGTTAACAGTGGAAAATCTCATTACTTTTAAAGTTAATTTTATTTTGTGGTGGGATTGTTCTCTAGACTGAAGCAGATTTTGTCTTAAACAGAGACTCTAATCTTACCTTACAGTCCTCTGTTCAGCAAGTCACTCTCTGCATAGCTTGGTTAGATGCATGTTTAAAGTTAAGTGATGAGTTAAAAGGAAAAAATGAAGAAAAATAACTTTTCACCACATGTGTCTCTGGGGCTGCTAGCAGGCACTCATGTGCCCTCTTCTCCAGCTCTTGCTCTACATACAGGAGTTGTCCAATAAAGATCTTGGGTTAAAGATTCTCTTTTAGCAGTGCTAACAATGCTTCTGCCTCTAATGCAAGATTAGAGCACTCTGAGAGGACAAATTAGAGGTTGGGCAAATTCTAACACCAGCTCCGTGCAGGAAGCACCATGGAGAAGCAGGAGTGTAAGAGAAGCGTAACGTGGTCTGATGGCCCAAGGGCTCTGAAAATCAGAGGGGTGAAACAGAGAAGAAAGTAGTAGCCTATAAAGATTTCTAGTCCAAGTTTGTTTTCAAATTTTGGAAGCAACTCAGCTGACTTCTGACTTTTCATTGAGGCTATAATGATTTACAGTAACAGAGAACCAAATCTGCGATTTGAGGGGAAAACAACCCCAAGACAGAAGACTTGTTTATAGCCTGCATACATATATATACATATATCTCCTACTTGCAAGTTACGATGACTCAGATCTAAACTCTCATGGTTTAAAATGTGAAATGAGATTCAGAGTCACATAATATTTGCGTTCTACCAACAGTCCAATGTTTTGAGGCTTTTCTTGGTAACATATGATCATACCATATAAAATTTACTCTTGTGCAAAGGTGAGCAATTATATTGTAAATTCCACTCACAATAACTCTTGTGTAGCTCAGGTCTGTGAGATGTTTTTCAAGACACCTTTAAAACTTTGTGCTCAACCCTTCCCCTTGCACTTTTCTAGATACCAGTTCACCAGGAAAATTTGACACATGAATAACCAAAATACATGCACGCGAGATCACTGATTATTTGATTTTTTTTTCTGAGTATCACTCTAGCACTTCTCAACTAAGTTTCCAAAGTGTGATAGCTACATCTAAAAGCTGACTGCCTTAGCCCCACTGCTACTGCCTTAGCCCCACTGCTACTGAGGTCTTGCTTCTCCATCAGTGACAATTTAGAAAGCTCAGGAGTTCAGTCCCCCAGTATTTTGGGGGAAAGAATATGGACCAGCTGCCCAGCAAAGAAAGGAGTTCTGACCTGTCTGGACTCATATGTACTCAGCAATGCTCTGTTAAAAGTGTCTCTGTCTCTGTCATGGTCTAACCCCAGATGGCAATCAAGTACCACACAGCTACTTGCTCACTTCCCCACCTGCACCGATGGGGAGGTGGATTCAAAGATAAAGTACACCTCTTGTGTTGAGATGAGCAATGACTGAAACAAAAGAAACTATTAAGATAATAATAATTGTAATGAAAATACATTGGGGAGCTAGAGGGTGTGTAAATAAAACCCAGCAGAAACAAGTGATGCTCAAAACATTTGCTCTCACACACTGAACACTGCTCAGCCCACCCCCAAGCACTGATCGCAGCTCCCTGCTAAACTCCAGTAGTTTATGTACTGGGCATGACATTCTGTGGTATGGAACATCCCTTTGGCCAGTTCAGGATACCTGTCCTGGCCATGCTCCCTCCAGATTCTTGTGCACATGCCCACTGGCAGAGCATGAGACAGTGAAAAAGTCCTTGACTGAGAGTAAGCACTACTTAGCAACAACTAAAACATCAGTGTGTTGTCAACATAATTCTCATACTAAATCCAAAACACAGCACTGTACCAGCCAGCTGAAACCAGGACAGTATCGGTGCAGTTCATCAGTTTGTTGAGTTACACTAAAATTTTACAAAAACCGAAAACAGAGCAGAGGACTGCTCACTGCCCCACTGTGAATAAGAGCACCTTGGGATGAGGGGTCTGATCTTCACAAGGGCATGAGTTCCTGCAGCTCCCATACCAGCTAGGAAGAGCAGCAGGTGTTCAGCACCTCTGAAACACCAGGTTTTGAGCTTAAAGCACATGAATCCTTGAATGACCTCCAAGTGGTAAAGTGGCTACTCTCCTTTTGGGACTAGGAGCCATTTGCAGCATTGATAAAGATTTGGGAAATGAGTTCTCAGTGCTGAATACAACTATAAAAAACATACAGACTGAATTCGGTTCTAACCAGAAATTCTTTGTTTTACAGATGAACAGAAGCTCAATGTAACAAACAATGGGAAAATTTCATCTCTTGGCAGATGTCAGAAGTATAAGCCAAGACCGAGAATGAGAGTGAGACCTTGCTCAAACAAAGGGTGAAGTTTTAGAGATGTGGCATTTATCTGTGCCATGGGGTTGTGAAACCGACTCATTTTTGACATCTCACACATGTGCAGATAAGTGAACTTGCAGAAAGGGGTTATTTCAAGAGCTGAGTGAAACTAGCTTGCTCAGTTTGCAGAGTTTTTCTGTTAACTTTCTTACGTTTTGCTTCATACAGTTCTATACTCCAGGAGTTTTGAGTTCTAGCTTCAAACAAACCAAAACTGATTGTAAACCACTGTATTTTGAATTTTCATGTTGAAACTATATCTCACACGGAAAGTTTCAAAAGCCAAAGTGTACAGGACTGGTAGCCTGGGGTAGCTCAGCCTGTGTTCAAGCTGACTGACTGAGGGTCAGAGACAAGGTCTCCCTACATGCAGCGATGCTGATACCCGGTTTTTCTGTGCAGTCCTATGTCTGTATGAAACTACCCAAACCCCCAATTCTATGTCATTTTCTTCCAAGAATAATAGAAGAAGCTCACAGACAGAGTCATCAGATTGAACTAACATTAAATAGTGGCAAATCAGTAATTTTTTTGTTAATAGATTTGTTTCTAACTAGATCCAGTAAGATAATTATAAAGGCTTCTTCAAACAGAAATCCAGACATACAGACAGCACTATTTTCTGCTAAATGAACACTGGTTGTTTACCTGTACCTTATAGATATGATTTGCCAGAAAGAGCATGGCAGTGTCCAGAAACACCTTCTTGATGGAAGCTTTCCTTTATTTTCCACATTAATGTTCTTAGCAGCCCTTCAGCCCAATTGTTAACACATGGGAATATTTTTAATGAACACAGAAAATAATTTCTGTCTGATTTACAACAGTACTTATTATCATATTTCCATGATCATCATTTAACTTTCCACTATATTAATAACTAAGACCAATTTTACCCGGCAAGCAATCTAAACCCTCTAACTTGACAAAAATATCCTGTGCTTATTTCTCTTTCTAACCATCAAAGAAAGTCACTACGACAACCCTGGGTATCAGCATTTTTCCTGTGTGATTCACTTACACCAAGCAAACCCTCTAGACCTACAGTTTTCCTTTTTTGCATTTCTGCTTAACCAATATGATCAACAGGTCCCCTTCTCTGTGGGTGGTGATAATGTCAGTACACCACTGCCCAAATAACCTTTCCCTATAGGGAAATGCTAACATTTAACTCTTTAAATTTAAAACACATGTATTTTGGTCTCATAACTGCACTCTGTATTAACTGCCTTTTGTTATTAATTTGTATCACTAAAAATCTTAATGAAACCGGTTATTGGAAATGTTAAGTGCAGTAGGCATCTCAAATTTGTGTATGAGCTAACATATTTAAAGGGTGACTAAATATTTTACCCAACCATTGTAAACATGTTTTCAGAATTACTGATGACACAGCTCTGCATATGTTAAGTGTAAAGATGTGTCTCAGAAGAGCTGTTCTTTCCAGCCCATTCCAGGGAATATAAGCAATGCCTTTCAAATGGTTTCTATCTCTTTCCTTCACCTTATCCAGAAACATAAAGTGTCATTCAAGTACTTCATTCAAGACTACATGAGACCTCCACCAAGAAGAGCAAATTCTGTGTGCATTGATCACTTCCAGTTTCCCTCCTGGTATTCCCTGGGAGAGGCACTGCCACTGCACACGGTCTTTGCTTGCATTGCCATCGGGTGACCACAGATATTACAGCTGCCAGTGTAGGAAAAATCCTGGTATTTGGGACAAATACTCTGGGACTTCTTGTTCAAACAACACAAACCACAGATTCAACCGTTTCCCCAAACTAAATTGTTCCTCAGTAAAATTTAACACAACTGCAAATATTAAAAAATTAATACATGGATTAGCTCTAAAACTGCAATTATATTAAAAAATAGTGGAGGGGGAGGTGGAGAGACTGTATAAAATTTTAAAGTTTTCTGTAACCTCTAGAAATGAAACAGTTTATTTAATGTTTACACATATGATTTAGGTAGTATTTACACAGTTCTATACTTACAGTCATTGTTTTAATTATGCATTTCATGTTTCATCATATAGATGTGTTATTTAATACACATAAAAATGTAAAAAATTATCTTTAGAACAGCATTTTTTAAAACATATACCTACTCCCAGGTACAAATTAGCACTGCCTTTTTTTAAATCTGAATTCTGTAGCAATTTCCATAAACTGTATGTTTCACTGCCCAGAATACCCTCCAGTCCCCTGGACTAATATTAATAAAAGGAATGCATTTTCCCAGTCTGTCGGGGGAAGGCTACAGGGGCTGGCAAATTATATTTTTAAAAAAACCAGTCATCCGAGATAGTTCCATCACCTCAAGATATTCTGTGGGCTTGGTCACAAATTTCAGGGTGCTTAGGTTGTAGCTCTCCATGGCTTGCCATAATGTGAATTCTTTCCAATTTCACAGTCTTTCCATTAATTCCCAATCCATAAGCTTTTGTCACATGTCATGGTATTTGGTAAAAGCTTTAAAAACCCCATTATACCCTTCTTAAGAGACAAACCATTCCCAGTTCTCTGGAGGAGTTTTCTTCCACCTTCATTCAAGCTCAGATTCGCAGTGATCAGAGATGAATGACACCAAGAGGGTATCTGTTTCTTGTTTCAAACAACCATTGCAACCATGCCTTGGGAGTCCATCCTGGAAAAGATTGATAAATACTTAAAAAAAAAAAGAGTACATGGAAACAGTTCTCTCTTTCACTCGCAAACTGTAAAATTGATATTGTATATTACTAAATCAGATTTTATGATTGCTTTGTAAGTCACCATCCATCTTGACTTTTTCTGTAATAATTTAATTCTTTTAACTTCTACAAAAGTAGAAGTTCCTATCAATCATAATGCTAGTGAGTGATTTTTAAAAGTTCACAGGAAAGTGTTCTGTCTACACAATCCTAATTAACACCTGTGGTGAATTTTATCCAGAATTCACTACTTTTCATTAGCTTTAATTTTATTTTAAGATGAGTTATATATTTTATATATATATACAATATATAATTTTGTATATTGTATACAACAAATTGCTCTTGTTATAAAATAACAATTCAGAAATGCTCAAGTCCACATTGTGCAGTTTATATATAACTATACCAACTAGTACAGTCAAGATTTTTAACTTCCCTGTTATTCAATGGACCATCAAAACTGGACCTGATTAACATAAGTTTCTAATTGTGTATGTAATTAATGCATTCTTTAATTTAATTTATTTAATTAAAGAAGTATTTTTTTAATTAAAGAAATATTTCTTTAAGTCCCTCTATCCAAGTGTCTGGTACCTGAAATTACCACTTTCTTCTGCAAAATTAGTTTGCTGCATCATGCCCAAAACTGGGAATTAAGCTTCCTTTAGCCAGACTCCCAAGAGTTTTGAACCTCAAACCACTACAGTCCTGATGAGAAGCCCCAGGCTCCTGCCCAGGACCTTCCTTGGTGCATTCGCTCAACGAGAGCAACTCCCAGCAGACACACAGGTTCAGTTCAGCCACTGTAATTCAAAAAAACAGACCCTTGATAGCATCCCATTGAATACAGCACCTCTGTCCTTGTTAGATATGAAAGTACTTTCCTGCCCCTTAGATGGAATTACCTTCCCAGACGTGATACCTTTAATTTTGTTAAGCATTTGCAGAGGCATATTACCTTTTACAGCAGTTTTCTAAAGGGGAAATTCAGGTGCCTGAAAGAAGGTACCTAATGCCTGCAAGAACACCCTGGAGTACCCTGGATATTTGTGCAGGGCTGGCACAATGTGGGACCTACAGGAGACTTTTGACCTTTGACAAAATACCACACCTTTGAACTGGCAGTGAGAGGCCAGATGGGATCCCTACGGGCTCTAAAATGCACAGGCCTATGTTTAGGCACATGAGTTTTTTCTAAAACTAGTAAAACAAACCACCAAAATTAAAAATCAGAAAAGACTGAACATAATTTTATATGATTTCACTTAATTAAAAACCTGGGAAAAAAGAGTAAAAACTTTGAAGAAATAACTTTATCTAAATCTCGTCCTTTACTGTACAAAGATCTGCTGGAGATTATCATTGCTTGTTATCTAGATCCTATAAAGGCCATAATGAACTAGTCATATTCACAACACTTTTATACTTTCTGACTTCAAATTCTAAAATACCACTACAGTTTCAAAGTTAAATACTCAAAAATTCAGCAAACACTAATACAGGCTTCATGCAAACCTAAGAATACAGCTTTTAGCTATTTTAGAGTGAAGTTTTTAATTCTGTGTTTATATACTATTTTTTCTCATTCAGAAACTGAGTGCTTGATACTGTTCACAAGAAAATTGTTGTTACATTTGTAATTAAATAACGTTTTGGAAAAGACATGGCTGCCAACAGTACAATTATTTTACATCATTACATTGCAAATAAAAATTCTAAAAATGTAAAATCAATTCCCACTTTAATGTGCCCCTTGCAGCCAAGCCTTGGAACTTGTTTTCATGTTTTCCCTCAAGCAAATTTCCCTTGATTCCAGGAAGAGTTTGGCGGGCCATCCTATCACAGTTGCACACAGTCCTTTGTAGTCCTAGAAATGGCTGAGGAGAAGGTAAACCTGGCTGGACTTGTTAAACAGAAGATGATTGTGATGAAGTTACAAAAAAGAAGTCAGATACCGGGCTTAGATGTAGCAGGTGAAGTATTTCTAGAGGGGTGTAGAAGCTGTTGCATTAATGTTGCATGCAAGGCAACAATGAAGGGTGCACACTTCTGCTTGCCTTTGTTTAAAGTAGATCAATTTAACTTCAAATGATGCCAGGGGATTGGAAACCTAAGCTTCTGGAAGAAAGCAATGCAAATTGCGTTTGCTCAGGCTAGGATGCTCAGGCCCAAACCTCTCAGCTACATGCTGATGCAAATGGTAGGGGGAAAACTAATGTAAAAGGACAACAAAGATGCAAGGGATCTGGATAAATGTAAAAGACAGAAAGACACGAAGACAGAAAGACAGAAAAATATTTATGATCATCAGAGCTGTGATGGGTTGGAACAAACTTCCAGTAGCATACAGGGTGATCAAGGCACCTCCTGCATGGATTTCAGAGTGAGTTTGGGTTTAACAGCCAAAGTCTAGACTTGATAGACCAGGAGCCCTCAGCAATGAACCAGCAGGGTCTTGGTTCTTTACAACTCTGCCACAGCTTTCTCACTGTGATCATGAAGCATCAAAAACAGTCTCTGCATATTAAGGGAGATTGCAGCTAATACCCAGATGAACACTTAAAGGAAAACATAAATATCATAAGAGACATTAAAATTATTATGAGATTATTTTCTGCTTGAGGCTTATTTATGGAGTAGAAAGTTAAATACTACTTTTGCTTGCTTCAGACTAAATTCCAAACATTTCTGCTTTCAGTTGCTTCAGTTGACATTACCTCAAGTTTACCTAGAAGCAAATGAGATCTGAATTCAACACTTTAATTCTTTGTTTCTTGTGGGAAGAGTGATGAATATTACTGATTTCATAGTCATGGAGGGGGGGCAGTGAGTAAGCAGTGGTAAACACGTCACAGAAAACAGTGAAAAGCAGAAGACAGCTTTAAGTAAACTTTGGTTTGCCTTACCAATTATCTGCCCTTTGCTATTTATAGGTCAAGATTACACACTGCACAAAGATTGTTTAAAAATGCAGACCAGCCAGCTTTCTCTTGGTTTTAGCTTGGAGTAAAGCAGCCTTCAAAAGCTGTATTTTAAGTGAACTTTTTTTTTTCTTCTTTATCACAGCCAAATTCTCCAGTTCGGGAATTTACAATATTTTCCTTTTTCCAGAATGACACCTGCTGGTGGGAGAAGCATGGATGAATTGCAGATACTTCATAGGTTTGATTGTTGCTAACCAGACATATTCTTTGAGCATGCTCATCACCTGTGTGCAGGCCAACTGTTGAAAATAAAGATTTGGAAACTGTAAAGGTGCTATAAGGAGTATGTTGTAGAAGTAATATAGTTTTCCAATATGATTTAATGCTTGCTCTTAATAAACCACAAAGCTACCTAGTACTAAGACAGTGCTTCCATGGTGTTTCAGTGCTGGACACTAGCCCTATTTCAGGAAGCCCAAAGCATTACTATGTCAGCCAGAAGGAAACCCTCCCTACCCAATGCAAAAAGCTGCTGGGCTGCTTCAAACTCTCAACTGCAAATAAAACCAGCTGCTAATACAACTATTTGTGCTTGCCATCCCAAAAGATTAGGTCTCAGAGACAAGTACTGTGCACATGTTCCTGACTCAGTATGGGAGGACACAACTATGAGAGACAGAAAGCAAGATGTACCTTTGCCAAGACTATGACAGCCACTGCTCAATGCACCAGGCAGCACTGGCCTCTGTAATGGACTTCCATATTCACAGCTCCTCTGCTGCTGGGTCATTTGCCACAGCCTCCCCTACAGCTAAACCAGAGTCAGACCTGAGCTTTTAACTCTTCCAACACATTTACAGCAATATTTCTAAAAGTGATTTCCAATGCTAAGAACAATATACAACTCTATTTCCTTCTTCTGAGCTGTGTAACTATCTACTGTCTTCTGTAAAGCCAAGCTGAAATGTAAGGTGCTCAGGACCCCAAAGAAGATTCTGAAATTGGACCCTAAACTGTATGTTTTAAACACCACTTATGAAGAAATTGCTGTGGGGAAAAAAACAGTTATAGGGAAAACTACTATATATTAAATTCAGAACTAGAATTCAAAGAAACCTTTCAAAGTATTTACAAGACCATAGGCAAATAAACACGTTCAAATGTGTTCCCCTTGGATAAATTAATACATAGGTGTTGTTAGGGCATACCTCATTGTAACATCAGAAGGCAGACTTTCTTGTTGATTACACTGGCTTGTTGATGGCATTAGACTGCAATTTAGGAGACTTGGCTTCTACACCTGGATTTATCATTGGCCTCCTTTACGGCTTCCTTCACAGCTCTGTTCTTTCAAGTCTCTCATCTGTGAGAAGAAGGTAGCATTGCACAATTCTCAGAGAGGTTAAAAGATTGATTTCCAAAAATTGGTTTTATTTTGGTAAAAGCAAACACAAGAAAAGGGGGTACCTTTCTACAAACTCACTCATAAGACACACAAGACTTCAAAAGATAGTTTAGATCTGGAGAGTTTTTTAAACATATTTTTTGCAAACTTGATCAGAGTTTCAGTCCTACCTATGTTTTTACATACTTCTGTTTATACTGTCCTTGTCACACATTTAATTATGACAATCAAAATCTGGAAACATGTTTACTGCAGTTTATCTTCCTTAACCTCCTTAACAAAGCAATGGCTTCACAAAGAGCCCAGCTGCATCTCAATGCTTTCAGAGTAGCCCAGGGTAGGCACTTTGCTGCAAACAGTAGCAGGCTGGAAGCAGGAGACACTGATCTAACACCAAATCTGTGATAGCCTGGACATCCCCATAAGGTTTGAGCTAAGAAAAGCAAAGAGGAAATAGCAGAAAAAGTGCTTGTGCAAATATGTTCCTACCTTTCAGTGCTGGAGCCTGGGGAGCTTTACTGAAGCAGGTTTTCTAGCTGCTTCCACTTAGCTCAAGGGGCGTCTCCTTGAGCACACCATTATCAACAATTGACCGTGACCATCTCCATTCTGTGCTAGAATCCAGCAAAAAGACACTTCTAATCCCAAAGGGATAACACTGCTTTTCATGTCAGATTACAGGTCATCTTGAGTTTGAGCTCAGGTTACTGCTCACCCTTAAGCCGTCATTCCAGTTTTTATTGCCATACATGGGGAATGAAATGCATGCACGTGATACAAATAGCCTGGGATTCAAATAAACCTCTGCACAAGGATAAAAGCTCTGAATCTGGTCACATTTTTCTCCTCTCTACACTCTACCTATCAAATTCACATTGCATGGAATAAACTTGAAGTTGGGAATACTTTCATAGCTCATTCTCTTTATTTCGGCTAGGACACTCTTAACTTCAACCCTTTAAGCCTTGCTCTCTGAGATGATGCAGGAGATGTGTGTGATTGCTATAGACCCCTCCAACTTCTTATTCAGCAGCTATTGGGAAACTGGTTTGGACCAGAGCACTGCAGCTGCAATGCTTTTAAGTGCTCTCATCATTTCTGGAAATGAGTTTCCAGCATTATTTCCCATAGAAGTCCTTCCATCCCTTCCCCCACCAAGCAGCATATGCCCCTTGATGAGTCACAGCTCATCCAAGCTCCCTTAGCTGCTAAACCACACTATGACCAAGAAGCTCTTCCTCAAAGGCATTCTGGCTCCAGCTAACCTCCTCGGGGACAGCCACAGGCTCTGCAGAAGTGACCTCTAACATAAAAGTTAAACATTATTTCAAACTGATACACGCAGAACAAGACGTAACCATATATGATACCATGGCTTCATTTTCTCACTGGTTTTGCATGTGTAGCTTTTCTCCTGCCCAATGGACACACTTTTCTTCCCCCTGTAACCAGCTTCCTCCAACTTTAGTTGGTTCTGTACTTCTAAGAGTACTTTCTTCCCCTCAAAAAATATGTCCTTGCATTCCTCTCTTTTGTCTCAAGCTTTCTTTACTTGTCTTACCTACATAATTTCTGTATTTTTAAGGGTCTTTATGAGGATGCACTTTTCAATTTGCCCCAGAGAAATTTGTCTCCTTCCAGCCATAGTCCTTTGCAGTCAAGTCAGAAGGAACTGTTTATCTGTTGGGTGCAGTAACTTTGGGCTGCACAGACATTCTGCAGCCCCTTCCCAGGGGGAATTTGTCCCACAAGGATGAATACCAGGTAACAGATAAGTTTTGGGAATGTCACTTACTCCATATTGGCCTGAAGAGGTCTGGAAGACGCAGTTTTACAACTGGGGAAGTGAGTCCATTTCTTCAGAGTACTAAAGACTGGTGAATGCTGAGAGCCTCCAGTGTGCAAGGGGATGCAGGGGCAACACTGGGAAGTGAAATACTGTGCAGGGAACCACAGCTCCCAGAAACCTGAACCAACCCCTCCATCTGCACGTCTGTTTGTGGGTCAGATCTGATCACAGACACAAGTATGTGCTACTCTCACCTCCCTTGAGGAAAGCCCACTGTGCTTTTTCCTGGGCAGAGTCTTCCTGTCCAGACCACAGGGCAGCAGAGGAGGTGTACATTGCTCTTTCCTTCCCTTTGGGAATAGTTAGTGCTATATGGGAGTTTGACTGCAAAAAGTGATAGAGATCCAGAACCTCAACAGTCCCTGCACAGTGGAAGTAAAAAAGGTTCCTGAGTGTTGCATATTTTTGTATTTCTGCTTTTTGCATTGTCTTTTTATCCTTTCCACACCTTTTCCCTTTCTCGGAGTTGTTTGTCATTTTACAGTCCTACCCTGGACAGCAGAATGACACTTGCAGTTCTCCATCTAAAGAAAAATGCTGTCAGCCAAAATGTCATATATTTTAAAGTCTGGTAAGAGCAAAGCAAGAGGGAATCCTCACTGTGAGTACCTTTTCCATCTGCACAAGACTGCTAAACACTGCAAACTGCACAGTATATAATGTCAGTCCATGAGGGAAAAAAGCCTAATTACCTGACCCAAACCAGCAGATAAACTCAATCAAAAAATTGTTATTTCCTACTTTTCTCCAACTTGCATTTCCCCTTCCATATTTGCCTCCTCCTTCTCAGAGATATCTTTTATGGGGATATATCAAATACATTGCTGTACCACAGAAACTCTTCACTGAGATCCAGAAAGGCTGGTTTTTGCAAGATGTCACTTTTCCAGTAAATCAAAGTACCAGATTTTGTACAAGGTGGGGGCTTTTTTAAAATTAATTTTCCCCCTCCTCCCCCTCATTTGCTATATAGAAATTCCTTCAGTATCTCTTTTAAAGCTTTGCACCCCTGAGGTTAGAATAATAGGACAATCTTCACACTAATCTTTCCTCCCTTCATACACAGAGAAACTGTCTTGTCACAGAGTCCCTTTCCTCCTCAGGAGATATTCACACATATGGTTTCATATACCTGTTCTGCCTGAATTTTGAAAAACAGTTATCCCACTACCCTGATTGGAGCCCATGAACTGTCCTAAGCTTTGTCCCCCCTTTGGCAGGTTATCTGCCATTTCCACACCCTCAGTAAGCCCCCAGACTTTGCCCTGTTGCTAGAGCATCATTAGTTTATCCAACACAGATTATAGCTCCTCTTCACAGCACAAGAGTCTTTCTTACATTTTTTTTCTAGATAAGAACTTTTTGGTATTTTTCTCAAGCTCCTCTCACTTGCTTTTACTTTATTCCTACATATCCTGCCTCTGAGAAACAACTTTCTATTCTGATCCTTCTTTTTACTCTGTCCTTGCATTACCTACCAACATCTTTTCTGTGATGATTACCCATTAGACAAGGTGCTTTTCCCAACAGTCTTTTATCTTTTGTTTGGGATATAAGCTCTAGGTAGCTTTCACATCTGAAACTTTTAAAACTTTACACCTCCTCCACATTTCAACCCCAAGGCTCCTCAGTCTGGATGACTTGAGTAATTAAATCATACAGTTTACGAAAATTTTCCTCTTCAAAATCAGGAGCCTTAATTACAGTCCTGTTTCTGTTTAGTCTTATATTTAGTGCAAACACTTGTGAGCACTTGAAATTTCTTTTATTTTTATTCTTCCATAGAAGCCACAGCAGTCCTCACAACTAAGGCAAAACAGGATTGGCTGAGAGGTCATTTGATGAAGTATTTCACCTACCATGTTTATAGGTTCCTTGACAAATAGGTCCCTACTTCTGCACACCTTCTTCCAACCTCCATCTAGCAAGTCTAAGTCTCACACAGACACATAATTTCCAGTTGTCATTTATTTCTCTAACTATACTACAGAGATCTCTGTCCATGTCTAGACTATAAGATGAAATAAGGGCTACAGCAGCCATCTGGAATGATTTCTACAGGTTCTCTTTTACTAACTTTTACCAAAGTAGTTTTGACACATACAAATTTTGTCTTAGGCCAGCAATAAATACTAATAATCTCTTTTTATTATTATTTTTTTATGAGGAAGAATTTATGACACACTGGGTTTTTTGAGAAAGACAGTATACAATATTTCCAGGTCACTCCCAAAGCAATTGCATCACTGGGCAGCAAAAACCCCAGGGCTGCTGGACTCTTGGCTGCCTTAACTCTGGGATACCTCAAAAAAAAACAGTCTCCAGTGAAGCCTTAGGGAAGGATAATCAGAAGGGGCAGCAGCCTGAGGACTCAGTAGGCTTGGGGAGGCAGACCACCAAGGTCTGATCTGCCACCAGTCAGGCAGGAGGCAAGGGGAGGAAGCCAGAGAGCTGCTAGCCCTCTGCATGGACAAGGTGGGAGCTGGCTGTGCTAAGGCAGGGAAGACTTGGGGGCTGGAGGGAAGCGGTGACTTTATCCCTTGCATTATTTACTACCATGCCATCAGTCTGATCAGCCCAGCAGAGAGCCCAGGGCTGGCTGGTGGGAGCAGTGGGGGCCAGGCAGCAGCCCCTCAGCTCAGCTCCCTCTGAGGCTTCAGTGGAGCTGATGCACCCCAGGGACAGCATTTCCACCTTACACAAGTGTCATTTTCCAACTGAGCATGGCCCCAACCAAAAACTTGTGGCAAATTCTTATCTCCAGCTCTACCAACTCCAGTTACCAACAAAATATCTAAATCTTTCACAAGTACCAAAAGTGTGAAGCAAGACCCATATTTAAGCCACCAAATGAGTAATATCTGAAGCAGACTCAACAAGAAGCTTGTGGGAATTTTTGTCTAGCATTATAAACTACTACAAATTACTTACCATATCTAGTCAGTTCAGACTACTGTGCTTGTTACAATAACAGGAAAAAAAGCTGAATTCTGGGAGTCTTTTTTTTGTTGCAGTGTACTGTCACTCACTTTCACTAACACAATAAAAAAATGATGCCTGGAATTACAATAGCATGGTGGAAACTTTCTACTACACTGCAGTGAACCTTAAGGGAAAACATGTACATATGTGCTACAGATATTACGTGCACTTCCAGGAACCTTGTCAAAATGGATCACATGAAAAATCTGAGACAATTAGGAAGAAAACTGTTTCATCAACTTCTTCCATTACTCATACCACAGGGCAGATGTAAGATCAAAACCAAAAGTGTAATTTTCAAAAGCCTTTTGAAAATTTGAACATTTGGCTGGATTTCTTACCTTGTCACCTCCATGAGCCCCAGAGAAAATGAGCAGTCTGTGATCCTTCAAGAAGGAAAACACAACCTAAAGTATAATGCAGTTCAGGATTAGGTCCAAACACCGAATTGTTTAATTCAAGAACAAACCACATTGTACTTTGCAAATGCATCTGCAAACAGAATTAGGATATGATGAAAAAGGAAATTCTCCTTGTGGTTTTTTGTATATCATCCTTGCCACTTTCATAATTAGACGACGTAGGCTACCATTAAAGTCAATTGCAAAGTTCCCGTTGACTTCAGTAGATGTAAACCAGGCTTTAATATTATGCTTTTCAGTTTTCTTGAGGTTTAAACACCTCATAAAATAAATTTACAGATGAACTAGTAAATGTACACTTACAAAGAAACCTCCTAAGGAGTCCCTGAAGCCATATTTTTAAATGTTGCTATTCATTCAGTTTATATCAGACAGATTAAGGGACTGTCAAACATAGATCAAGAATAGCAATATGAAATACTGAAAATATACTCCAGAAATATAATTTTAAAAATATCATTTGATACATATGACAAAACAGAAGAGGGTTTTATATTATGCTACATATTTCACAAGCTCAGAAAACCCTATTTTTCTGCCTATCCGTTTCAGTGATCTGTAAATGAAAATATGTACCATATATACAGCAAATTCTAAAAACCGTTTCAAAAAAACCACTCACATAAAAACGCAAGAAAAGCTAATTGAGAAAGAGAGAAAAAGTGTGGGAGTAGAGAGAGTCTAACCGATGAGAAGTCAGAAATACACCATCCAGAGCTGACATTTTCTACTATAGAGCTATGTGCCCATTGGGCATAATTTTTGATCTCGCAGACTTTCCACAAGTAAAACTCCAATTGACTTCAGTGCAAATGAATGAAGTGCAGGATCTAATTAAGCCTGCTGACGTCTGAAAAACAGTCTCATATGCTGCCTGAATATTTCAGTGAAATTCAGAGATTTTCAAGATAGTTTGCCCAATTCATTGACAGATAATTATTTATAAATATTTATAAGTATAAAGTAGAAATAGAAACAGAAGGTGAACATTAGATGATAAACAGATATAAGGAAGTAATAATTACCTAACCTGACTTGATGAAGGCTTTATTAGATGGAATGTCATAGATGACATTACCAAAGAAAGAATTGTGATTGCTGGATGACATTTGCACAGTCATCTTGTTCCAGATACTACTAGAACAAGCAGAAAGGGTCATTTGGCAATTTATAACCACTGGAAAAATGTCTGCCCATTACCACACAGGAAGACAGTAGAAAAGGCAAGGATACTGTCCAGCTCTCCAGAACAGACTTCAAATACCTAAACCTGGAGATCTTGTTTTCTTTTTCTACCATGCCTTGTTTCATTCAGAAAATACCTTGCACCTTCTCGGCAAGTGAGCTAGAGTTCTGCAGTTAGCATCCACCAATCCTTCTCAGTGCTGCTTCATCTCCAGAGAAGATCCATGTAGATATAGAGATGAAGCCATAAGAGTGAAAACACAGGCAATCACAAAACTAGAGCCAATGTTTCCACGCAAACATATGTTGGAAGCATACAAAGGTTGCAGAGATCATTTTGTTAATCTTAATTTTAGGATACCTGTCCCTGCAGCTTGAATATTATCTTAATGAGGTGTTTTGAATACACTTGTTCTTAAAAATAAGGTAATAAATACTATTCCCACTATGTGCATCATACCCGCAGAAACCCACCGACTAGGATGTTGCCTTCAGGCCTACACACACTAGTGGAGAAATGGTCAGTAAAGAATCACAGAACCATGGATTCACTCAGGCTGGGAAGGACCCTCAGGACATTGTGTGTTCCTACCCCCTACTCAAAGTGGGACTCATTTCACCATTAGATGTGGTTGTTCAGGGTCTTGCTGAGGTTGTCCAGCTCTCTATGTGCGTTCAGGCCAGTGGCAATGAGAAACTATGCTGGAGGCTTGCCAGCAGCATACAAACCAAAATTTGGGAGCCCTAAGATGCATTCCAGCGCAGGAGGGACTGGCTCCCTATTCCCAGTTCCACTTCAGAGCATCGCTGCAGCTCAAAGTAACGCCCAGGGACAACACTACAGGGGTTGCCTCAGTTCTGGCCTCTGGTGTCCCCTGCTAGTGACTGTTCAGTCATCCTGTGAGGACGGTGCATGGAAAGTCTGACCATGGGAAGGAGCTGTGCAAGGCGGAGAAGATGAAATCTTTGGAAATATTTGCTGTTAGGCTTTAGTAAACCTCTATGGGATATTTGGTAACTGTGTTTTTTTCCATGTCTTGGAACAGTCCACCAAACTTGAAAGGCTTTGTGAGGATGGCAAAAGGCACATACCTGATTCAAAGGCAGAAAAAGGCCTGTCTTTGCTCAAAATACAGGGGTCAGATTTTTTTTTACATAAGCAAAAATCTAGCCTTATCCTTATAAATAATTCAATGGTTCACTTTTCAATTCAAAAATTTAAAAACCTGGAGACCGACACCGAATAAAAATAAATTTAGACTAAATACATTCACACTGGCAGAGCTCTGGAAAAAAAAAACAACCCTAAAACAGAATTTTAAAACAGAAAGCACTAGAGACCTTCATCATGACCAGAGCTGCTTGTCCTTCCTGTAATATTGTTTGTTAAGCACTTTGGAATCCTTAGAAGTGGACAGAACCATATCTCTGAAGCTGCTGGATTGCATTTCTCTGCTTCCCATTTCCCCTGCAGTATCTTACTGTTAATTGTCATTATAAACCACAGCTGGCTGGTGGGAGCACCAGTCAGGTATGTTTTCCTCTGGAACTAAACTCCAGGAAAATAAAAAACTCTGAATATGCATTGTGTGAAGATTAAAGACAAATTTAGAAGTTTGCTTCCAGAGAAAATGCTGGTGCATTTAAACTGTATTAATGTACAGGGGAGGGAGTGCCAAAGGACAAGAGCACTCCACAAATACAGCTGCAATTCCATGAAGTCAGAGCAAGCAGCTCCTTGCCCACAAGATGAGGTAAGTAAGGGATGTAGTGTAACAGCCTACAGAACACAAATGGATCTTGCAGTTCTATCTGGGCTGTGAGGCCCCAAAACTAACAATATTGAATACATCATACATACAGTTTTTGTATTCAGCTTGGATTTTATTTGACAGTCCTAAATTCTGTTTTTTTAAAGAGTATTCTTTCTATTATTATTATTATTATTATTGTTATTGTTATTATTATTAATATTATTATTATTATTACTTTTTCTGAACCAGTATGCAATGTCACCAGCTGGCAAGGGATCACTCATGGACTCTCCATCCTGTCATACTCAGCAGTGTTTGCTACTGATTTCAGAGGAGCAGGATTTCACCCCACAGGACAACAAAGTAAGTGGGAAATAATACTCATTTCATTCAAGTAAATAGTAAAGCTCACATGTTTTCAGGATTTTGGTCCACAGACATTTCCTTTTTCTGTCAGAAAAAAGCAGTTGGGAGGATATGTAACATAAAGTACAAAAAGAGGTGCTGTAACACAGAGTGAGACAAGGGGGCCAAAGCTGTAAATTCCTTCCATCGACATGGTAATCTGTATTTGTAAAAGGCCAATACTGAGCAGGCAGTGAAAACAGAAATGCATAACCACATCACATCATTCCACTGCCAGAAACATTCATACTAATTTCCACCATCAAACACACAGTATGATTACTTAAAAGCTTTTTTAACTTATAAAAACAAAATGCTCAAGATGGTATAACTTCACATTTTCATATTCTGTAACATGAATACACATCAAATTGGCAACAATCTGTACCTTGTGTACGAGCCTCGTTCAGGGTCATTAACATGGAATCAGCTCCTTGCAGTAAGTAAACACTTCTTTTTCTTGGGTTTTATATTAAAAATTGAAAATTAATCTTGCAAGTCATTTTGAGCCAGCAAAACAGGACTGACAAAGCAAGCACTGTAGTATGATATCTTTTATTAGGCCAACTTAGAGTTCAAAAGTATGCAAGCCTCCTTGACCACACACAGGTTCATGTATGCAGAACTCCAGGC
This sequence comes from Monarcha castaneiventris obscurior, assembly GCA_026261815.1. Taxonomy (NCBI): domain Eukaryota; kingdom Metazoa; phylum Chordata; class Aves; order Passeriformes; family Monarchidae; genus Monarcha; species Monarcha castaneiventris. The sequence continues at coordinate 13,794,982 of JAMPIT010000510.1, read as the reverse complement.
TGGACCCATAAAATGTATTAAACTACTGGCTTTGTCACTACCTATATATAAATATAATATAGATATGTATATAATGCATATGCATACACATTTGAAATGCTTCAGAATAAACTGTTCATCGACACGGGTTTAAAATAACAACTCTGAAGGATTTCTGTGGGTTGGCATGTAATTTTGCTATATATTACTGGATTTAATAAAGAAAATTTATCAGTACACAAAACAAATCCTGCTTCTGATTTCTGTTGAGGTCTCATTCCTATGAAAAAAGTCAGAGTAATAATGTTAGCAACCATACATTGTTTGCTGTTTATAATAGTAACAATGAGAATACGTGGCAAAGATACAGCACAGTGTTTCACATCAAGTGTTTTCCAAGGAATAACACAGAGCATCACTAACCTTGTAGTAGCTACAATGCTACAGGATGCTTTATGCAGGTAAGACCCATTCTAAATGGGAATCTCTTCTGCATAAGAATTCAAATGTTTCTAATGTTGTTATGTGCCCCAGCGAGGTGTGTGCATCACCTGCTCAGCTCTGCTTTCCATCCCACAAGCACATAAACAGATCACCACCACGTTATTCAGCAGCTCTCAGCCCACAGGACAAGCCTTCCTCCCCCCGGAACAGAAACGCCAGTGGTGGGAGCTACATACAAAGAACATCCTGAAGAACTGTGACAGAGGCAACCCCTCTTCTTCCTTCAAGCTCTGGCATCTGTGAAGCATTTCCTGGGTGTTTCATTAGGAGTGCTGTCCCACCAGTAAATGCAAGCCATTCAGTGTTACAAAGACTGCAGAACTGGTGTCCCTCAAGCCATTGGGCTACCAGCACATGTAACGCTTCATAAATATGAGTATCAAGGACTGCACAGTGTCTCTGCAGCCTTCAGCTACTGCAGCTCTGCCAGCACAGGCTGTGGCACTGCCTTGCACTGTGGTTGTACCTGCCTTGGGATGGCTTGGTGGATCTGATAGCATCAAATGTGGCTCTGATAAAGTCTGATAACTCATTTCGAACGAGTCTGAAGTTGATGCTACAATCTTCTTAGATTTGATCTTGAACAACAAAGGCTGTTTGAGACCAAAGAAAATCATAGATCTGTAGAAGAGCTTTGTCTGGCTATGGCAGTACGCTCACAAAGGATCAACATGTTGATTCTTCTGCTGATGAACTGGGTCATGGGAAAAAAATATTGGTAAGTAGATATACTGATTAATAAGAAATCTGAAACCATCTTTAGAATATATTTAAGATGTGGCCTCAGTGTTACCCTATCCACCTGAAAATAATATGGAGGATTAGACATGAAAGCTAGAACGTCATTTATCCCTGAGCTGAGGTAATGGCTACTAAAAATGTGGATTTCATTGACAGATGATTTACTGAACATGATGACAGATGCTCAAACATGGCTCCATTAAAGATAAAAGCAACATACTTAAATCTCATGAGGAGGGATTTTTTCTTATTGGTAGAGAATGTATGTCAAGACCTTTAGAAACTTAGGAACCACATAATGAGAAAATAACAAAGAATCAGCACTCGTAAGTGTCTGGCTGAAGTTCCCACTAAATGGGCTTTGATAGATAATTTTTTCCTGACAACAAAGGCATCAGAGGGATCAGTTGGATTCTAGTTCTTCACTACAACCTATGATGAAAAACACTTCCTGTGGCCAAATGAAAAGACAAGGACAGCACTTTCTCCCTGGAAATGTGGGTTTGTTTGCACTTCTAGTGAATCTAGTCCAGGCATATCATCCAAGAACGTCAGTACCATAAGGGCCAAAGCAGGAAGATGTAAATATAAAAATGTCCCAAATGTTGGTACACTATGTTCTTTGAAGATGAGAGTTTTACAAGTGACTGAGAAGATACTGAAAATCTAAAAACTAAAATTAGTTATTCTCTTGCTTCTGAGAGTTCAAACTCCCCTGGCAGCTGTAGTGCACTGCCTCAGTCAGCCTCAGTGTTTGGTATCAATGAGTGTGACTCAAAGGCTAGCCCAGAGCTGTCCCTCCTTTCTCTGTGGGCCCCAGTGACAGCTGACTGCTGCTATAGCACTGGTTTTCTGGAAACACCAGTCTTGGGTGCAGCTGATGACAGTGGGTGGCCCCAGCCCTCTCATTAACAGGACACAAGAAGAGAGAAACAGACATTTCTAACATGTGGTTCTTCTCTCTAAAAAGGAAATGTCAAAAATAGGTAAGATGAATAATTCCCCAGAAGTACCCACTCCTCTCCTAAGGTGACGTGCTTCGATACAAACATTCATATTGCAGACATCTACAATTAGATTAGAAGAATCCCACCTCAGACATCTGCATTTCAGAAGAGGAAAACATTGGAGCCTTAGAGCACAGATGCACCTAAGATGTGGTATTATCATCATAGTGACATACACATCATACACATCACAAAGACTAAAATTTTGACTCCCAAATCTTCTCTGAGCATTCACAAATAATGTCAAACTGCACATTTGAAAGGAATGTGGCCTATTTCTCAAGAGGAGATCATAGATTATGTCCATCATGTGAAAGCCACCTTTCACATATGGCTTAAAGCCTGAGAATTTCATAAAGCTGACCATTGAAAGGAATTGCACATATATTAACTACTATATTACTTATTTGCCAACAAGCACAGAAAGACATCTATGACAAAAAATATAGTAACTACGAATTACAGTTATAATAAACTATTCCTAATTAATGTATCCAAGCAAACACTAGGAGTGATCTACTACTTTGCCAAGGAACAAAAAAGTAATGATTTGTAAAGTTTGGGGCTGCATTTCACCTTTGGATAGAGTCCTTGCAGAGAAAATATACATTCTGTGATTTAACAGGCTCAAAGAAAAATAAGTTTTTAATCTTGCTCTGTAACAAGATTCCTCCATAATATTTTCATAATTAAAAACTAGGAGTAGGCAGGTGAGAGGCAGAGCTGCTCCATGTGAACAAAGAGATGAGAAAGAAAGGCATAATTGGGGCTCCTACTTCCAGTTCCTACTGCTCAAGCTATAAAATTACTGTAATGTCTTCCTAAGAGAGTTTTATTATGTTACTTCATAATGTCTTCCAAGCTAGAGTAGACCTAAAGGCTTCCTTTGATACATTTACACTTAATTAGCATTACTTAGTGATGAAAGGTAAAATAAATTGTATGTTCAGCTGACCAAATGTGGATGTCTAAATAAGGGTGAAATGAATTGTCTGTAAGATCCATTGACTGTATTGACTAGTTTGACTACCTCAGGGGAGGTTCAGGTTGGATATTAGGAAAAATTTCTTCACTGAAAGATAGGTTAAGCATTGGAACAGGCTGCCCAGGAAAGTGGTGGAGTCACCATCCCTGGCAGTGCTCAAAAAATGACTGGGCACGGCACTTCGTGATCTGGTTTAGTGGGGACAGTCATATTAGTTCAAATGTTGGACTTGATCTTTCAGGTCTTTCCCAACCTTAATGATTCTGTGATCTATGATTGTATGGCTACAAAAGGCATTTAGACACTAAACTCACATGTGGACATCTACAGTTACCTAAAATGTAAACATTTAATGTCTCTCCCAGGCCTCACAACTCCCACTGACAGATAGGTGAAATTCCAGATTATCTTAGTGATGAATGAAATTACCCTAAAAAAAGGAAATAGAAATGGTCTCCAAATAGAAGACAATTATACTGAGACAAGAATAAAATTCTACACTTGAGCATCACTTGAAGGATGATAGGCTAAGGAACAATTCTGAGAAAAAAATTAATAAACTGAAGATTAATCAACAGTGTCAATTGGTTATAAAAAATGAAACAAAACATTCATAATATGACGGGATGTACACCTCACAAGGCATATGAAGGGATCCTTCATTCTGTTTGTCACAGGTGATACTGCATTCAGGAATGCATGAGGAAAGATGGAAAATAAAAGTAAAGCTACAAGAATGGCTGGAGGCCAAGAAAAATAGGTTATTCTCAATCTTTTTCAAACCAAGATCCAGAAAAGTTAGCAATGGGCTTAACTTGAAGCAAAAGAGACTCAGGTTGCAGATCCGGCTTGAATGTGTAACTTGCACATATCAAAAAGTACAGTTTTCTAAAATGATTAAACACTGGATTTAACTGCCTTGAGAGGTTCTGCAGTCTCCATCCTTGGAGGTCTTGGCAAGCAGGTTAGTCAAATATCTGTTACAGAGAACATAGGATATTTAATGTGCCTTGATCAGAAGGAAGGAGTAGATGACCTCATATCTGCTCTAGCACTGCTTTCTGCAATTCTGTGATAACAAATCACTGTAGAGCATTGTCTTTGACTAAAACACTGTGTCATACCCAGGATTAGAACACTCTATCTTTTCTCACTCTTTTAAATAATACCAGCCAGGAATATTGGCCTATTCTTCAGATGGGGGAAAAAAAAAAAAATCTTTTAAACAGCCACATAAATAGGTAATAAAATCATACAATAGTTTGGATTGGAAGGGATCTCCAAAGACCATCTGGTACCATCTCCCTGTCATGAGCAGGGGCTTATTTTACTAGATCAGGTTGCTCAAAGGCCCATGCAACATGACCTTGAACACTTCCAATGATGGTGAATCCACAGCTTCTCAGGGAAACTGGTGCCAATATTTCACCATCTTACAGTAAAAAATATCTTCTTTATGTCTAATCTAAACCTGTCCTCTGTCAGTTTAAAACCATTTCCCCTTTTCGTTGTCACTACAGTCCCTCTGTGTCTCTTAGAAGTTCTCTTTCTATACTGAAAGGACACAATAAGGTCTATCCAGAGCCTTCTCTTCTCCAGACTAAACAACCCCAACTCTCTCAGTCTTTCCTCATAGGAGAGGTTTTCCACCTCTCTGATCTTTTTTGTGACCCTCCTCTATATCCACTCTAACAAGGTCTTGTCCTGTACTGGGGGGTCCAGAACTGAATGCAGTACTCCAGATGGAATCTTACCAGGGTGAAGTAGAGGGACAGAATCACCTCCCTCCACCTTGGCCACGCTTCTGTTGATGCAGCCCAGAATCCAACTGGATTTCTGGGCTGCAAGCATGCACTGCCACTTCACGTCCAATTTTTCATCAATGAGTATCCCAAAGTCCTTCTCTGCCCTCTCAATCCATTCACACCTCAGCCTGCATTGATATTGGTGATCATCGCAGCCCAGGTGCAGGACCTTGCACTTGGCCTTGTTGAACTTCATGAGGTTCCCATGGGGCCAGTCCTCAAGCCTGTTAAGGTCCCTATGGATTGCATCCTTTCCCTCTAGCAAGTAACTGGAACTCTCAGCTTGATGTCATCTGCAGCCTTGCTGAGGGTGCACTGATCCCACTGCCTACGTCATTGATAAAGATATTACATAGTATTGGTCCCAGTATGGACCCTTCAAGGGCACCACTCATGACTGGTTTCCACTTGGACACTGAGCATTGACTCTTTGGATGCTGCCATCCAGTCAATTTCTTACCCATCTAACACTCCATCCATCAGACCCATACCTCTCCAGTTTAGAGGGAAGAATGTTGTAGGGGATTGTATCATAGGAATAACAAAACTCCAGGTAGATCCATACCTCTTCCCTTGTCCACTGATGCAGTCACTCCATTATACAGTGCCACTAAGCTGGTCAGGCAGGACTTGCCCTTGGTGAAACTATGTTGGTTACCTCTAATCATCTTCCTATCTTCCATGTGTTTTGTCATATCCTCCAAGAGGATCCTCTCCATGTTCTTACCTGGAGATAAGGCTGACTGGTTGGTAACTGCCAGCACCCTCCTTTTTACTGCTTTAAAAATGGGGGTGATATTTCCCATTTTCCAGTCACTGGGGACTTCACATGATTGCCATGAATTTTCAAGAATGATGGAAAGCAGTTTGGCAACTCCATCAATTTCCTCAGGACTCCGGGATGCACCTCATCAGGTCCCACAAGGTTATGTTCAGGTTCCTCAGCTGGTCTCAAACCTGTTCTTCTCTTATAGTGGGAGGGACTTTGCTGCCCCAGTCCCTGTCTTGAAGTTTGGGAGTTTGAGAGATGTGGGAAGGGCCATCACCATTGAAAACTGAGCCAAAAGAAAGCAGAGGAGTAACTGAGCCTTCTCCCTGTCTTCTGTCACTAGTCTTCCTTTTTCAGGGGGTGGGGGTGGTGGTGTAATTCTGGCAAATTTAAAGAAGTGCATAACCACATTGTTGTTGAATCTTTAAATACAAACTGAGCAATTTCATCGTTATGTCTAAAAAAATCACACTCACATTTACAGCCACATCAATTACAGAGCACAATAAACATATCATGTAGCAGATACAAAACTGCATGCAATGTCATGCAGTACTTCTGCACCTTTTTAAGTTGCCTGTAAAATCCCAGAAACAAAGGCACCAAAGAAAACTCTGAAGACTCTGTCATATATAAACATCACTTTCATTTTCTTCAGCAACTTCCCTGCAGAATAATGTTATCACAGACCCAGAAATATGACCTCATCCTTTGACCTTTTCAAAACCGATGGATTAGGGGATCACCATGAAAACTGCAATTTCATAATCTTCTAACATAACCGTTAAAATCCTAGGCTTTCTCAGAAACATGCTGTCCATTTGCACTGAGTTTAGGCAATTTTCTGGCATTGTATTTGAATGACCTTGTGCCCAGGACTGAAAAATTACAATTTGTAATTTGTTCTGGATTGTCCAAACATACACCCACCACTTCCGTGAGGTCCTACGGCAATAATACAGTGCCTTCCAGCAAAGTGATGTTGGGAGGAGAAGAAATATGAACATGGCAATTAGCATTTTAAAACCAAGTGTTCTTTTACATCACTTCATCTGCCTATGCTTCTTTATTCCTGAAATTACTTATCATATTGCTGTTATCTGTTTCTTAGGAGCTTTTACCAATTTTTAGAATTGAATTGAATTTCCCAGTTCAGTTTCAGGATGGACATTCTTATTTGCATCACAGAACTTCAGGAGGAAAGTCAAGTATAAATGGTGTCTCATGCTCTGCATACTGCTGTAGTTGGATACATGCAAAGTCTCTTCTCTGTGCCTTGGCAAAACCCCCTTAAAAACTGCTGCTCCACATGTTGGTCACTCATATGCCAAGCTTAAAAAAGAAAAGATGCTACCAACTTTTAATACTATGACCGTATATATTAAAAAAGTCATCAGATCTATCAGATTACAATAAAATTCCAATGGCTTTATTTTGCTTCTATAACCCCTCAAGCAGCAATGTAGAAGCCAGTGGGACAGGCAGTGTCCTCTGGAGCTCCATCAGGGACACTTGCCACCCAGATCCACAGATACTGTAGCACTGGCAGTTTATCTCTGTTAGCAGATCAAAGACATGCTCAGGATTTGCCTAGACAAGGCACTTCGAGAAAGCTAATCTGGATCAACCAAATGAAGTGAACTACAGATTGGATTTACACTCTAAGCATCTGCACAGGTGTTTATTATTATTCAGTAAATCTGCATTAGAAATCTGTCGAGATTAACTTCCATGTCTCATAGATAACACAGTGGCAGTTTAACAGGAACTCCCTAATGTGAGCCATAAAGCCATCCTCTTTCTTAAGACTTTTTCTGCCAGGAGAGACTTGATCTTAACCTGCACTTCTCAACCAGACAACTAGAGGAATGATGGCAGCTATGAGAGAAGTGATCTATCAGGCACACTAGAAGTATTTGGCATTATAATTGGAGCTTTTAGATATTCTATATTTAAATAGTGCCCTGTCGGTATCAAGCTTTCCTAAAATTCAAATTAATTAATCTCCAAATGTGGAGATATTGCCCCCCTTTCCATAAGAATTGAGAGAATGGAAGTGATTTGTTATGGCACAAAGAAAAGCAAAAAAAATGCGTAACTTAACATAAAATACATATGTCTGCATCTTACCTGTCAGATCATGCTCTGCACAATTGGTTATTTATGGGTGCATCTCCTCTCCAGAATAGACTAGATGAATTACATACTCAAAGTACCTGCTTCTCTCTACTGACCATAAAGAAGTGTGATGTGACATGGTACACACTGTGTACCTCTAAAGAAAAATTACATTAATGTGTATCAAGTTTTCCCTAATATTTTTTCATCTTGGCATGCCCTGCTAATGATGACCAAGTTAATGACTGCAAATTTCAGATCTCTAGGTGCAAGTTGTATCACCCCTCCGCCTCTGCAGGTCATCTTCTGTGCATTTTCGTTGTATACCTGAATGAAAGTAGTATTTCAATGTTTTATTTTTCTTTTGGTGTGTTCCAATGATCCAACTGTTTTTCTTTTGCTAGAAATAGCATATGAGTGTTACTTGGCTCAAGGAATGGTGTTTTAAGACACCATGCTCACCTGTAGAAAGGACAGATGGAAAATGCTCAAGGGCACTGTCTCACATCAGATTGCTGCAGCAGTCCCACTGCTGAGACTGTGACACCCCAGTAACCCTGGCAGATGTAATCCAGCCTGTGAGCCCCACTTCTCCAGTCTGACTTCAGGCAGGCTGGTGCCTCCCCTCATAGGCCCAGCCTTCACCTGAGGCCACAGTCTGGGAACTGGTGCTCCAGGCCTCATAAAGGCTTGAATTAAGCTTATATGGCATTTTCTGGATAAGACTAGGTGGAATCTAGTTTCCTTCTGTGGCAGGATAACAGATGGGAGAAGCAGGAGGTGTCATATCTTGACTGTTTTAGACACTGACATGTATTATTCTACCTCAGACAGAGAAACACAGTTGAAAGGAAACTGGTATAGGAGGAGTACAAACCAGCTGGGAAGTCATTCACTAGAAGCATTTATCAATGGTTAGTTATTGAAATGGAGGTATATAGAGAGTGGAATTCCTCAGGAATCCATGCTAAATTTGGGGCTTCTCAATATTTCCATTAACAACCTGAATGAAGGAAGATAAAATATGCTTATTCGTTACTGCAGATAATCCCACAGAGACCGCCAGCTCACTGGAAAATAGAACTGAAATTCAGATTATCTTGACAAGTTGGAGAAATAGTCTCAAAGATAGGTGGCAAGTTTATGTAAGGACACATGCAAAGTCCTGTACTTTCACACTACACAAATAAAGTCTAGGCAAGAAGTGGTAAGACAGCAGTGTCACAGAAAGGAGCTAGGGGAGCACAGCCAGGACTTAATCAACAGTGCTGCTGCAATAAAAAAAAAAAGTAAAAAAAGTAAACCCCACAGTGGGATAGTAAGAGTGAAGAGTAAGACAGTATTTGGGAGACTTGAGTTGTGGCAGGGTCCTAGACGAAATACCAAGTCTAATTTGAAATATGGCAAAAGAAAAATTGGACAGAGTTCAGAAAAGAGAGAGAAAAGAATTGTCAGAGGTAAAAAAAAATAATACACCGGTGAAGAAAATGCAAAAGGACTGGCACAGTTTAGTCTACAGATGACTACAGAAGACACGCCAAGAAAACACTTCCAGCATGAGGGATGGTTAAACACTGGCATAGATTGCATGAGGAGTGTGTGAAATCTCCATCCGTGGATGTCTTTAGGAGCAGGCTAGACAAATGGAAAAGAAAAAGAGTAGCAGATCATCAGGGCATAGGGAGAGATTCAACGATCTCTGGGGTCCCTTTTACCTCTATTTTCTATGATACAGTCATTCTGCATCTTCTAAACTTTTTGTTGTGAGCAGTTGTGTTTAGAGTAATTGTGCAAAGACCAGCATTTCTCATTCAGCATCCTTGGAGCTGAATGAACCTGAGCTTTTCACTTGTTATAAATTCAGTAAGTCCGCTACTGCTCAGAGTTCACTGCACTAAAGCTAAGGCAGTTAGACAGCCTGCTTTTATAATGCTTTCAGTGAATAAATTTGCACAGCTGCTACCTACAGTCTACATTATTGCTCAGCACCACTTTGTTAATTTGGAATCCAGATCTGGTGACTGATTTAGGAAAACAGTTCAGCTAATCCCTAGTGAATAGAAATCCTCAGCCTAAGATTGTATGGCTCACCAGATTCCCACACGTGCAAAGGCAGCAGCTGCCTTGCAAAGGGAAGTTAAAATATCAAGCACAAACTTCAGGGGGTTTTCATATGACATGCTTATTTTCCTTCCTCGGAGACCTAAGGCTCCAAAAGGAAGGAGTAGAGACAATCACAAACTTTCCCAGTAGATGACTTTCATAGTAAGGTGGAAAGTGCACATATGTGTTCTAGAGAGCTCTGTGAGGGCAATGATCCTGGCAGGAGAACATTCAGGGCTAGTGTTAAAAAAAATAAATTCTGCTAATTAGCCTTGTCTTGTTTCTTCAGTCAGCCAATGCAATTAGTGTGCACAGCCATGTGATATCAATAACCCATATATTTTAAACTATCTCCATGTAATTGCCTTCTGCATGATAAAATACATTCAGGCAGAGTACTCTGAATTACAGCTCCTGGGTGAGTGTTCCTGGGCTAGCATTCATTGTTGTGGGAAGGCTCCTGTGCAGATTGCTTCATGCCTGATAGGAATCCCTTGACTGACCCACAGTCTGTTGAGCTTTGGGAGACCACATAAAGACCCGTTTCTTCACTCAGACTTGGCATGAGGTGGGCAAGCAGCTGGCATGTGGAGATAGGCCAATCAGTCAGACATATGTACCGTACCTGCTTCTGCAGTAGCCATCCAAATATAGAAATAAATTTTAAAAATATAATAAAACCAACTACTTTAATTACAAAAATTAAAAGTCATTTCTTCCCCGAAATTATTGTTATAAAGACAAAATAACTGCTCTCAGATAAGTCCTTCTGAGTGGCACTGTGTTAGTGAATGGCTCTACTGCAGCTGAAAGTAGCTTCTATTAAGCACAAAACTTCCACCTACCCATATTCAGGAGAATATCCCGCAACTATGATTCTCTCTATTCTCAACAACTTTTGAGAACATTATGGAAGTTGTGTAGCTATATATTGATTTATATATGCCCCTGGAAATCTCAGACACATGCCTCCCTCTTCTCATTTTTGCTGTTCTCTTGCACTGAATTTTTTTTTCATTTCCCCCCATACTTTCTTCCACTGTTTCTGAGCTTTCTTCTTTTTCCTTCCAAATTAAGCTGTATGGAATTAACCTTAGAGGCTCCTTCTCAATAGACTTATGCTTCTCTCCTGTCCTCAAGAGCAAAGAGATTTATTGATGATTTACTCTCACCTCCTGCCAATTACAAAACAGAGCTCAGTTATCTAACAGTGCAGTGCAGGCCACTAGAGCAGAAGAGCTGAAATCAGTTCAATAGAAGCAGGATATTCTTGTCCAAGGTTATTTTCTAGCAAATGTACATTTACAGGTGCAATCAGAGGTCTTTGATGTAATGCCTAAGAAAAAAAATGAGGCTCAGAATCTGAAGCTGTTCAGATACTTACCTCCTACTGCTCAGCAAAAAATATTTAAACAGGAGTCAGATGCCCAAGGACCACAAATGACATTTGGGGATCCAGGCCTGTGGTCCCATCTGGGCTACCCAAGCACCAACAATTCAAGAAGCTCTCAGGTGAATAAGAATCTCATGTGGAAAACTTTGCTAAAGTTTCTGAACTAACTATATTTCTGGGAAGTGAATTAGGCATTGCTAGTCTGTTTTCTGAGATCTGTATTACAGATAGCCAATGTGTACCAGAAAAGGTCGTGTGTAAACCATAAGTTGATTGTGTTAACTTACAGTTTTTGCAGTGTCACACATTGTTGAGCCACTCACTTGAAGTGTAAAAAAAAAAGTCAAGCTGTATTTATGTATTTACTAAAATGAGGTAACTAGCTTTTGATTAGCAAATACTTTCTGAATATCATTTTAGACTGACAAGACTTCCTTTTCATATAACATTTTGTAATTTTTACCTTTTGCTAGATACTGTCATATCAGACCAGGGATCTGGCCTCTAAGGTAGGATACACAGTTCAAAATCAAGTGCTTCAGTTTGCTGTGAAATACATGAGAAAATCTGGGCTCTCAGAAGAGCGATAAATACACAGTTGCACATTAAACCATGTAGACTCAGGTAATACAACAGGCCAGACGTGAAGCTGCTGAAATTTCATTTCTCTCCGGAGTTTGCATACCTTGAAGCAGCAATTCAAAACTAGTTTAGACCAGCACCTAGCATCCTCCTGAAGCACTGAGCATTGCTAGTATGAGCAAGCACTTCAGCAGGAGCAGTACTGTTACATTTGCACATTGCAAATCTCCAAAGCCACAGGCACACACATTTCCTTATCCAAATACTTTCATTTCTATCTACGCAGATGTACATTACAGATATTAAAAGTTTCTCCATACATTAGCCATTTAATAAACTAATCATTTTGGATACTCTTCCTTCAATTCCCTCTAGAACGCTTATTAATTTATGACTGAGAAGTAATATTAATTAATCTATTAAAAGGAGGAAATACACATTCAGATGTATGCAGAGAAACATTTTTTCTCTGTTTACTCTTAATTTACATCTTGATGAGTCAAATCCCCACTGTTACACTGCCAAGTCAAATAACATTTCATCATCGATTAAAATTGTCCCACGGGACTGTAGAACGCAAACCCCTCTCCTGAATTTGGTCTGCTAAATTATTATGGCCAAGAAAAAAACTGCATTTTACATCTCCAGGTAAAAGTAATGAAGAAGACATCTTTTCAGAGCTAATGGCTTTTGAGAGGGCGAATCATTTGCATTTTCAATAGAGGAGTATCGGTGGAACAGCTCCACCGAGCTGGAGGGGGAATGGAGCATGGGCGGCCGGCGGCGGGGGCGGGGCGGGGCAGCGCGGGCGGCGGCCCGGGGTCTCCAAGAGGGGAGGCAAAAGGAAAATCGAACGAGGGGGGAAAACCAATACAAGGTGTATTGGTGCAGAAGCCAGAAGGGATTGATGTTATCAAGTGCCCTTTCGAGCTTTGGGCTATTTTTACATGGAAGAGATGCCGGATGCGGACACTTCTTGGGCGCCGTATCTCGGCAGTCCCGCGTTAGCGGAGAGCCCGGGGGGAGGCGGCCGCCAGCTGTAAGGAGCCCTGGGCGAGCTGCGCGGAGAGCCCGGGGCCGGCTCTTCGGGTCAGCCCTTCCCCGCACGGACCCTGGCCCGGGACCGCGGAGAGGCCGAGCCGGACCGGGGCCGAGCCGCGACTGTCCCGGCCGGTCTCGGCCGAGAGCGGCAGAAACCGAGGCCGAGGCTGAGCCCCTCCGCGGCCGGGCCCCGGTGTGGCGGCGGTGCCGCAGGCAGCTCCCTCCTTCCCGCACCTCCCGCCCGCCTCGGCCTCCCCCCGACCCGGCGGCTCCCGGCGCTGCCCTCCGGCAGCACCGACTGCTCCAGCCCCAGGAGGTACCAGCACTGTCCTAACTGTTCCAGCATTATTCCAGCCCCGTCCCAGTCTGGGCCAGCACTGTCCCAGAACCATCCTGTCTGTCCCAAGACAGTTCCAGACTGTACCAGCACTGCCCCAGATGTTCCAGCACTGTCTCGAACGGTACCAGGGCAGTTCCAGTCTGACCCAGCTTTATCCCGGCGCCGTTCCAGGATGCCCCAGTACTATCGCAACTGCTCCAATACAGTACCCGACTGTCCTAGCATGGCCCAGCACCGCCCGACCACAGTCACAGACTGTCCCAGAGCTGTCCCAGACTTTCCCAGTGAACTGTCCCAACACGGTGCCAGCACTGTGCCAGCACTGCCACAGCTCCTCCGAGGGTACCCATCCCACCTGTCCCCCGGGTGCCCTAGGGCAAGGCTCGTCCCTCGTGTACCGGCCAAGCGGCACGAAACGGAGGGACTTGGTGAATGCAGCTCTCGGGGAAAGTTCCAGGGCCACGGGAAGCTTTAATCGTGCCCCGGGATAGCTCATGGCCACTGTTACAGAGACAAGCACGGGAAAAGGAGCTGGGGAAAAGCCCATGGGACCCACAAGTTGTTTTGCCGGCCGGCTGTGGTGTTTGCAGTTACTGTGCTCAGGGAAAGATCAGCAACGCTTCAGCTCCCCCAGGAAAGTCAGAGCACAGACAAATCCGCAGCTCGGGGTGTCAAGTTCGCAGAAAATGGCCGAAGATACTTTCTTTTTTTTTTTTTTTCCCTTTTCTTTCCGGAAATAAAAACAATAAGCTGAACGCGGGAGATAAACGGCTGTCGGTGGTAAATCCTGACCACCAGCAGCAGCAGCAGCTGGAGCCGGATCACCAGCACTGCCAGAGTGTGAACGGCAGCGTTCAGGCGAGAGCGGGAGAAAGGTGAGATCTCCGGGCTGCCGCAGCTGCCTGCACGCCCACCGCCTTCACTGGCTCGAGTGTCTGCGAGAAAAGATAAGAGGCTGGTGCAGAGAAACAGTAACAATAAAAACAAAAAAATATTTAGAAAAAAACAAACAAACAACAACAAAAAACCCCACTAATCATTCGGTAGTAGCCAGTAGGTAGAAGCGCTGGCCCCGGCCGGGGGGCGCAGGGCAGGTGGCAGCGGGTGGCGGTGGCGGTGCAGCGACCGGCCGTATCCCATCCCTCTGTCCTGCACAGGCCAGCCAAAGGGGCAAGGGGGACGCGGGGAAAATGAATCCCGGCGGCAGGAAGACCCCGCTGGGAAACCTGCGGGAAATGGACACGGCGCCCCGTAGCATGGGTGGCAGGACAGGCGGTGATAAAGGACTCCCCCACTCTCCAGAGGTGATGGAAAAGGAACGTCTAAACCCGCAAGCACACACGTTTCAGTTTCAGCGGAGCGGTATGGAAATGACTGTCATTCACTACCAGGTCCTGAAGGGTTTTCTGACTTTTTGGGGAGTCAGAAGTTACGTTTCGAAGCGGTGTCATTGTCGTTTCTGTCTTTACATATTTCCAACACACGGGAAAGTTTCCATCCGAGCAACTTGGAACATTTTAAAGTAATCACTCTTTTCCCCGGAAGCCAAAACCAGCCTAGGAAGCAGAACTGCAGCAGGCTGTCAGCTCCTCTTCGCCTCGCTTCACCTGACCAAGAGGCGATGATGGGGACGGCTGCAATGCCGGCACCCCCGGGCCCCTGGTTCCACCACCGCCACACTGGGAGCTGCCCCGGGACCAGAATCGGGCCCCTCCGCTGCTCGGCATCTTCCCCGGACAAGGAAACAACCCAGAAGCAGCAGCTCACTCAACTACAAAAGGTTACATTTGGAGGGAGGGTTGGGCGGGGGGGGGCGGTAAGAACCTAAACAGTCATTGCTGCTTTTTTGATTTTTTTTTTTTAAATAACGGTATTCCAGCTTTTCCCGACTCTCTGAACTTCTTTGCTAAATCGTACAATTTGACCTTCTGCTAAAAAGACGTGATCCTTAACTTTTTTCCACATGTTAAATAACTCCTGATGTGCCGGGAGAAATAAAAGTACCACCAGACACCCAAGGTACCGAGTATTTGCATTTGGTATTTTTAACGACGAGATTTAAAATCACGTAATTTAATTACGCCAAATAGGAAGATAACATAGTCGTCTCTGGAGCTGAAAGTACCTGAATTTAAACCCAAGTCTGTGCAAAGTTTGACAAGAGACGAAACCCCGCCCAAATGCCGCTGGGGCGGGAGAGGGACAGGGGGACACATAAAAGTATGAGCTTGAGGTCATCTCTGGAGAAAACGGTGATCGAAAATGGGACGCTGAGAAAGCTGACATCGAGGGGATGAGCAGGATGTTGAGCCTGGCACGAAAGCGAGCCGTTAGACAGATATTTTGTTATCATCAGAGAAATCTTTGGACGGGGGAACGAAAAGGAGTGAGAAACTTAAAGTTTGCGGAAGGGAGAAGTGATGTCCCCATGCCCACGGTCCCGGTGCCCGGCAGCCCCTCTCCGGCCAGAGGCGGCTAGGCTGCCATGTGGGGGGGGGGCATTTATGAAATTACACCCCCTGCTCCTGCCCACAGTTCTGAAATAACGGAAGTTTCGGGGAAAGAAAAAGAAAAAAAAAAAGATTAAAAGAAAAAAAAAAAAGGGAACAGGAAAAGGCGAGTGCTCGATGGGATACCACTCATCCAAACCCAGGTTACTGCATTTTTTTGCTAAGCGTTGTCATTTTTTGCTGTATATATCGTCCCGCCAATCAACCGTGGCGAGAACGTTTTACAGCCCCCACCAATTATTTGCCAAGAACAAAGACACTTTCCCGCGACGCTAGGAAAGAAAAAGAAGAAACGAGGGAAAAAAAAAAAAAAACACCAAACCTCTACTCAATTGAAAATAACGATTTTGTTCTTGGACGGCTACCAGGTTTTTGCTCTCACCGTCCCGGGACTTTGATTTAACCTCAGTAACATCCTGAAAGGCTACAGTCACTTTGCATACATTTCATCGTACCTTTTCGGTCCCGCAATAGAGAGCAGTACCGAGCTGACTGCAGGCTCTCCAGAAAGGTTCTTTCTTTCGGTAAAAGAAACGTGATGAGGCGCACGGGGTTAAATTTAACCTCGCAGAGATCCACTTTGTATGAACAAATATCGCCCAGGCTTTAACAAGCTGGTCACACACGCTGGATATCGACAACGGTGTTCGAAAAATGATTACGAAATTACGTGGGTCTAGACACACCCAAAAAAAAAATCAGACCGAAAAAAAAAAAGCGCCCCAAAAATCTCGGTAGAAGTAACCGGTTTTAACTGCGGCTTACTAATCCTTCAGCTTCGCTTTGACACGCAGGTCACGTCCATTCTCTCGACAGGTTTCCCAAAATCTCGCCTTTCCAGCCCATTCTGTGGGCTTGACCATACGGAGAGCGATTTGGGGGAGCGGAGTGGGCTCCTCTGCCCGCTGCGGGGCTGCCTAAGCCCTCTGGAGGCGTTTGAGCGAGGGGCAAGGGGAGGTCACGGGGTCCTGGGGAGCCCGGGGAGTGCAGCCCGGGAGACGCCGCAGTGCTCCCGCAGAACTCCCGAAAACCGCCGAGAAAGAATGCGGGACGCCGGAGTCGCTCCCGCTTCGCTGGAAGTGCAGACGCACCGTGTCAGCCCCGGCACAGCTAAAGCCCTTCTCACTCCCTCTTCCCTCGCATCTCTCTCCTCCCCAGCTATATCTGGGGCTTTTATTGTTGGGCTTGGAATTTCAGTTTTTTTGGTTTGGGATTTCATTTTTCACTTTTTCCTCCCTTAAGCGCAAATATCTTCTCCCCACTGCCTTTGACATTTGGGGCTTGTGAGCAAGAAGAGCTCTCTCTTTCCATGACACCACGGGGGAATTTTAGGGGTTCTTTGAAAAATTAAGAATTAGGTAGGCGAAGGCGTTGACTTTATTTGGTCGTCGCAAAGCCGGAGGTGGCTGAGCGACAGTGGCTCATCCCCACGGTGAGGCAGCAGGGACGTACCCCCGTGTCCAGCTGCAAACCCATCTGCTGGGAAAGGGGGCTTGGGGAGGTGCCACCACCACACCGAGAAACAACTCTTCCCCGACACCCAAAATCACAGGAGGCATTTTCCTGCCCCTCTCCCAATTTAGGGGCACGGGGAGCTGCTTCCAGTCTCTGTCTCCGAATTTCGCTGGTTTCTTAAGAAGGGACGCTGAACTATCGCTCTTGCAAGACACTCACAGCTGCTACAAGTTGCTAGTGAAGAGCATCGAATCAACTCTCTATCACTGCTGTGAGATTTTCTTTTAAAAAATAAATAAAGGAAAGGAAATTAGATTTTTCTGTCCCATTATTAAATGCAGTGAGTTGCCGTACTCGACCAATAAAACCCTAAAAGTTTATAAAAATATATCACTAATAATGACAATAATAGCAAAAGCAGAGCTCGGAGCGGTGTGCGAACACGGTAAACGCCTGACCGGAAAATCAAGACGTTTGGAGCTAAGTTTTGTCGTTTCAGTTCTCCTGCTGGTGGCAACGACGTGTCGATAAACAAAAAGTGAGAACTGAGGGGGAACGGCGGGGGGCAAGGGAGAGGCGGCAAGCGCGTGTTTCCAAAGGCGGAGTTTTCTGAGATCATTTCATCTCAAGTCTTTCGTCATTTTGAATATCAAAGAAAGCTGACTGGACGATTTTCCCCGTCCCACGCCTGGCCGGGGTGATGCGGTACCTTCACGCTCAGATTACTTTAATCAAGATGTTAAAACATTCTGTACTCTTCCCCTGACGCTGACCGTGCGTTTAACAAACGCTCGGTGCAACTGTCCGAGCTCGCTGCAAACTGGATTCAACTATGAATCTTGACAGTGTGGACATTTGGAGTTCAATCGTTGCTACTTTTACTTCACATTACAGAAGAAATATGGAAAGTTGTTTGGTAAGTTTTTGATTGGAACTTCAGAGTCTCCTTCTCTATCGTAAGAGCAAAGCAGTGTGCAACACGTAGTAACTTTTTCCTATAAGGGATCTTTTTCCCGACGCAGAAAACTATCAGTATCCCTTCGGAAAACAAAGTACGGCTTTTAAAAACTTGGGAGAAAGACCTTGTCCTCCGTTTAAGATCTTTCCCCCTCACAAATCAGTCGATTAAACCAGTGCTGAGGCAGGCAAGTTGCTCTGTCCGCAAACCTGGTAGCGAAAAAAAAAAAAAAAGAAAAGGAAAAAAAAAAAAAAAAAGCGGCGGACGCATTCCTTAGAGCAGAAGTGAAACCGTCTCGATCCAGGCGAGTTTGTTTGTAAACCCGGGAAGCAGCGAGCCCGGGCGGCGGAGGGGGGGGCGGCTCCGCCCAAGGGGTGCGGGGTGCTCGGCGGCGGCGGGACCCGCCGGGGCTGGGGCTGCAGCTGCTGACTCAGAACAGCAATGTAGGTCATAACGAGTTTCCTTAAGTTACCTAAGTTCCAACAATTCAGCTTTTCTTTAGAGACTTCCAAAGTGCTGTTGCAACATTTCTGAACGCCGTGGCTTCTGCTGAAGCTCAGCCGCCGGCTCCGAGCCACCGGGCTGCGGCGGGGCAGCGCCGGGGCGGACATACCCGCTTCGGTACTTGTGCCTTTTACATCTCGCTTTTATCATCCCATTTCCACCACAACCCTATTTCTTTTTCTTTACTGTTTTCTCTCAGAATGATTTAAAAAAAAAAAAAAAAGTGCCAACGCGTCGCACTCCTTTTTCAGAACAGAAGCGAGAGAATTGTCTACCTACTCTCTACTCACTTCAGTTCTTTCCAGGAAGGCTTATTCACGGTTCACAGTTTGGATCTATCCTTTATTTCCACTATTTACTACTTTCCACCACCAGTCAATTTTTACACCGTCAGTTAAAAGGCTGTTAAAAGAGCTCACTTGTGCCATGGGTTTTGTACGCAAAAAACCAATCCGACCCTCAACACCGTCCATCTTCGACCTAGGTAATTTTCGTTATTTTCTTCCCCCTCCCCCCCCCCCTTTTATTATTTTCTTCTCTCTCTCTTTTTTTTGTTTTTTTCACCCACAGCAGAACGGGCAAAGAGTAGCCGCAGTCCTCACGGAGAGCCCACGGAAGATGAGCAAGCATCGTGTTCTGTCGCAAGAGCAGCGATGTGGGACGGAGATCTGGCGGCGAAGTTGTACAGGAGAGAAGAGCCCGGCATCAGGGGACTCTTCAAGAAAGGCACCACACTAACGGAATTTATTTTATTCTCTTGGAGCTTTCTTCAGGCATTACCTGCTCTCCCCGCTCCACAGGGAGCTCCCCCGCAAGCAGGGACCGTGCGTGGGCTGGGGCGGGGCAGGAAGGGGAGAGTTTCGAGGGAATAGTACTCTCCCCCAGAAAATCATCATCGCGAAGGCATCTGTTGTACGAAGCACAACTAAGGGGAGAATTCATCCACCCCATAGAACTCAAAAAAACAAGGATAGGGGAAAACACCCCCCCAAACGTCGCCCGGTTCGACGGCTGTGTTTCTGCTGGACGCACGAATCGCCCGCGGGTCCATCACGGGTAATTTTAGGGCGATCACACAACTGGTGTCACGGTCACGCACGTCTCCAGCCTCCCTCTTTCCTTCCAGCTCCTCTCTAACCCCGCGGTGACGCTCCACCGGCCTGTGATAGCGACGGAGGATTTTCCCGTCTAAACATAGAAAGATTTGCCAACCGAGCAGGAGTCCCGTGGATGTGTCCCCGAGCACGTTACAAGCAGCAGCACCAGCAGCTCCACGGAGCCCAGAGGCCGGAGCCGGGAGCGCTCGGCAGGCTCGGACAAGCCCGGTCCCGGCCTCCGCCCGCCCGGGGCATAGAGGCTCTGCCTCCCGGGGCGGGAGGGACGAGCCCTCGCTGTCAAAAAAAAAAACCCCAAAAACCCCCAACAACAAAAAAAATCCCCCAAACCAAAAAAAAAACCCAAGTTGAAAGGAAACAAACAAAACAACAACAACAACAAAAAAGAACACACTTGTTTTCTTTTGGTTTTTTTTCCCGGCTTGCTACCCTGCGCCGTCCCCGCCGGCAGAAAATTTTCCCCGTCCCGCGGCACCCGAGGGCGGTGGCCGGGGCGACCGTGGGCGTTCAGGACCGGGAGGGAAACGAGGGGTGGGCAAAGCTCGGCACCCCTTTGGGAACACGTCCCCCCAGCCTTGGCGGCGGTGGAAGGCCCTCCTCTGGTGTTTGCAGTTTTCTTTGTTTACATTCAGTTTAGAAACACTGGCCTTCGGCCAGAAAAGCGATGGTTCCCCTTCTCTTCCGCCCTTCCCCCCCCCGCTCCGCTTCTCCGGTGGCGGAGAAAATACTTAAGTTTCACGACCACCAGGTTTTAAAACGTTTTCCCCTCGGCTCCCCAAATTAACCCTTCGGCGCTACCTCGTAAAGAAAACGGAGCCGGGTGGTGCGTGCACCTGCCCTCGGAGCTCCCAGCCGAGGGGGTCGCAACAGGTTCTGCCGGGAGACGGAAGGCACCGGCGAGCCGATCAGCGCCCAACCGAGCGGCGGGTCCCCCCCTCCCCGTGGCCCCGCCGCTCGCCTCGGCGCGCCTCGCCTCGCCGCCCGCGGGGCGGTGCTGTGCGGCGGCAGCCGGGCGGGGAAGCGGCGCGGTTCTCTCCGCCGCCGCCGCCGCTGCACCGCCCGGTTCCCCCCGCGGCCGCGGCGGCTGCAGCGCCGGCGGATGGGGGAGAGCGCTGAAGTCGCTTGTACTCGCCGGGCTTGTATGTCGTGTCCCCGTCCCGTCCCCCCCCCCCCGCCCCGCCCCTCCACCCCGATATCTTCCCCCCACCACCCCTCGGCGAGGAGTAAGTGCCACCGCTCCGCCTTCTCCTTTTCGCAATGTTGACGCAATCTATAAATAGTGGAACAAAAGGACCAACTTCCTCGCAGCTTTGCTGAAACTGCACAAAAAAGGCAACCGGGGGTGGGGGGGGGCACACACGCGGTTATTTTTTGATTTTATTTTTCTCCGGTAAAAGGCGAATCCTCCTCCTCCCTTCCTCCCTCTTTCCCCTTCTCCCCCCCTTCCCTCCCCCCCTTCGCTACTGGAAGATCTTTTTTATTTTCCCTTGCTGCCTTCCTATGCTGGCAACGTCCTGCGAGTGGCTATTTTGCTTTTGCACAGAGAGAAGAGCTTCCCCCCTCGCCTTCTCTTCTGACAGTAAGTACCATTTAGCTCCTGCCTTTTCGGGGATTGGGGGGCCGCCTGCTCGCCTACCTGCCTGCTGCCCCAGAGAGCGGCTCGCAGAGACCGGGAGCTCCGGGGAAGCGGGGGGAGGCTTGGAGGCGGTGAGGGGACGGCGCCACGGAGCGAGAGGGGATGCGCGCAGGGGGGACGGGGCGTGGGGGACCCGTGGATTTGGCCGGGGGGGCCGACCGGTGAAATAAGGTGATCGGGAGAGGGGACGGCTGCTGCCGCCCGCCGAACAAAAGCTGACGCTGATATTAAACGGGCTTTTGTTAGGGGGAAGCGAGTGTGCGTGCGTGCGTGTGTGTGTGCGGGGGGGACACCCCGCCCGCAGCAAGTTGCCGTGCGGCGGAGGGCACCTCAGACTTGTTTACCGCTCGGCGCGGCGCTCGCTGGCGTGTTTATCCTGCACACACGGCTCGGGGCTCCCCTCCTCCCCCCAGCCCCATCCCTCCCCCGTGCCCCGGGGAGGGGAGGGATGAGCGGAGCGGGGTTTAAAGCGGGGGGTGGGGGGGGGTGCGCCGTCAGGAGATGCTGATACGATCACGCGTAAAACAACCACCCCCCTCCCGTTTGCAAGTCGGATCGGTGCAAGCGCAGGCAGTCACTGGCCGGAGGGAGAATTACATCATCCCCTGCTCCAGTGATGCTACCTTTCGTGCCGCTACCATGCGCGCAGGGGGAACGACCAGGGGCGCGCCCCGCATCCCCCCGGCCGGCCGGGTGCCACGCCGGGGGCGGCGGGGGGAGCCGGGGGGCGGGGAGGCGCGGCCCAGCGTCACTCGCACTCACTCGCCCGCCCGCCCCAGTGTTTACAGCGCCCACACAGCCGTATTGTGACGTCGCCTGAGTGACAGCCCGCCGCGCCAACGGGGGGGGCGCGGCCCCGGCGCCGCGGCAGAGCCCGCCCGGCCCCCCGCGGCACCGGCGCCCTCAGCCCTCAGCGGCTCCGGCGCCCTCAGCGGCTCCGCGGCGCGGGGGCTGCAGGGCCCCGCCGGGCCCGGGACCCAGCGCTGCCCAAGTTAAAGCCAACTTAGAGGCGCCGGTAGTGGCGTGGCTGACGCGATGCCGGCCGGTTTGAGTTCGTGACGTTTCGAGCGCGCTCGAGGAGGGATCGCCCGTGAGGGAGGCGAGGTGTGTTTGTAAGCGGGGGGTGCCTGTGGAGTTACACCGCTCCCTCCGGGAGCCAGCGGGGACCCGGCTCTTGCCGGGGAACACGGTCCTGATGGGACTTTGGCACAGTAGAAGCTGTCATATTGATGGCCCTGGACACTCCATTGTTCAGAGAGCACAATAAAAATATTACTTTTTTTTTTTTTTTTTAAAGTACCAAGGGCGAAATCTAAATTTCACACATCGTACGCTTTCCCCAGTGTTACAAGTGTAATGTTATAGGGTTAGAAACTTATTGCAATATGCTGCTGCGTTGGGAAGAAGTGTCTGTGGGGTTTACCCAGTCTGTGAAAATACTGAAGCAGTACTTACCCACTGCAAAGTCAATAAAACTGTATCACACTAAAACCAACAAAAAGTGCTTTACAAACTGGTATTTGTCAAGAGTTGTCTGCCAGAATGCAGCAGTGTAAAAATTATTAGCAAAACACCAGCATTTACTTGCTGCAAATTCAAGTAACCACGAAGCCCTGTTTAATAGTACACACAGTTTTTAATGTGTTAATGGTTTGGGTTTCTTCAAAGCGTATTACTTTTTGAAGTCTGGGTGTTTCTATTTGTGCAGAAAATAGACTGAGAAGCTTTGAGCTCCTACTGTTTCAAAAGTTAAAAGGAAACAAAGTTGAGCTGCTAAGTCGGCAGTCTGGAATGAGCCAATAGTATCTCCTTTGTCCTGCTAGCTTTCTCTGCTGTGGTGTATCTTTGCTCTATTTCCTCTGCAAAAGCAAATGAGCATTTCTACCCTCAGCATATTTAATAGACTTTATAGGACTCCTGGCTTCTAAATATTGTAAACTACCAGTAATATTCCAATGCATCTGCCTTTCCCAGCTATATGCAACAATCGTGATACCATCAATGACAGTGTGCTCACTTCTTCAACCACACACATTTTCCATTATCTATAATTAATAGGGCAAATTATTATTGTTTTGTTGTAGTAAGCCTTCATAAGGGTACAGATATGCCTTTCTAAAGTACTCCATCATCTCTCGGGTTTTTGGTTGGTTTTGTTTTGTTTCTTTAATTAAAAACAAAACAAAACAAAACCAAAACGATTGGGCTGGAGACACGAAGGAGATGTAAATAACTCCCCTCTTCATTTACTTCGGGATTCCCTGGGAGTCTCAGAGGGCAAGGAGGTAACATAGCTGGCTTTTACAACAGGATGACAGGTCCTGACACAGGGTCACAGAGAATCTATGCTTGGCTAGCCCTGTGCTCCAGTTTTGTTTAGCTGGTAGCTGGTCCCTCGAGGGATCAATGTCAACTTAAGCATGCTAACTTCTACAAGCAATGGGTTGGCCAGTGACCAAGAGCTGTGACTGGCTCCTCCAGGGCTCCCTACTTCTGCTGCACTTGGAGCTTGAGTGCTGCTGCCAGGCTGCTTCTCTGGCTCTGCAGCTTGTCACAGAGAGAATTAAAGTGGCAACAGCATAAAGCAAGCCCCAACACTGCCTGTTCTCTGAAAACAAAAGGTGCCTAGATGTATTAGGTGGATTGGAAAAGCAGCTTGGGTATGGACATGGCTTAATGACTGAGGCACAGAAACTGGAGCTAACTCCCATCACCATGAGCTACGTTTCTGTGTACCTCAAACCCACTTTGCCCCTAAATTCTGGCCTTGAATTGGTATTAGTTGTTCCACAGATCTGTCACACTCCCAGAGATGATAAACAAATGTCAATTCAATATCCCACACATAAAGGTATTAGATATTAATATACTTTCTCTGTATTACACATGTACATCTTAAATTAATCAGTTAAGGAACAAGGTATATATAGATGTGTGTGTGTGTGTTTGTGTATGTATATGCCCACACACATACCCACCTCCTCACACTGACAGTCCTTTCTGGTTTAACTATCAAAACCCACTGGAGATTAGAGTTGGGTTACTAGAGTTCAAAGGAAAGTGAATTTGTATTAACTCACTGGAAATGAAACCTGTATTTTAATATATACACTATGTAGTTTTTATTCAGTTTTATGTTACAGGCTTTTTAAGTCTGCAAGATCAAGATAATTTTTTCTTTGTTTGTAAAAATAAGGCTTGTTTGTTATTAATTTATCTAACTCTGCTTTTCTTTTGGTACTTGAAGTACATAAATGAGTTATTTAGCACATGATTATCTGAACGACCCTTCCTTTCCTTTTTTCACACTTGAAAAAGATTATCAGTCAACTCCTGCTGTATTACTGTATATGTGACCAGTCTGTCTGTACCATTTGGTGTCTGATACTTTTAATAGTCTAATTCTGTACATTAGATCCCAGGTCTTTATTTTTTTTTTAAACGCAGCCCTATAATTCCTAATGATAACAAGCAGTTTTCTCTGATCACCATTAAGGCCTATGCTATGGATTTCTACAGCTTCCGTTTAAAACTCTGTAGACACATTTCTATCTTTTCATTTGTAAAGGGTGTTACTAACTTACATTTGGAAATTTGACTGATTCAGACAGCACAGTCTTCCTGGTTCTGCAAGCAGGCAGTTCCAGTGTTTCAGCTTTTGCACAGTAGCACTTTAACAAGCAGCAGCCATGCATAACTAACAAGACTGCAAGTACAGTTACTGCTTTTTAGAAGCCTCTACCCAGCTCTTATGTTATCCAAAATGTCCATTTTATGTTGCTGTGGCCATATGACAATACTACTAACAGCAGGAAAGTGCCGCAGTTATTTACAATGGATAAGATACAGGGGGAGAAAAAAAGTTTTTAAAAATGGAGCCTGAGGCACAGGAAGAAAGCAGAACAGCTCCAGCTATCCTTTTATAGTAACTGGTGTTTTATGGAAAGTGGTTAAGAAAGGAAAACGCTCTCTTCCTTCCAGCAGCTAGCCAGTGATGGCATGATACTTCTAACTGAAGACTGATAGCATTCGTGGATAAACCCTTATGCAGGTTTCATTTCTAATATCTGGAAACAAGCAGTATTGCTTTCCTCAGCTCCTTCTCCTGAACCTACTTTTAGATTCTGGGTCTAACCCTCTAGCTATATTGATGGGTGTCTAATAGAACAGTTTTCAAGACTGGCATTAATGCTTCACAAAAAGTAATATATTCTTATGAATATTTTAAAGTACTGTAGTAGTTTTCATTAGTATTTTCTACATGTACAGTTAGCATTTGGAATACAACGTGTGTATAGATGATATTAGCTAGTGAGGACATCACTTCAACGTAGGTAGATAATGTGTACACAAGATACACCTAGCACAGACTAAAAAAGTGTTCTTAGCATGGATTACAGATACAAATAAATACTTTGTAAAAAATGAATGGAAACTAGGAAATCAGTAGTAGTTCATCAGATGAGAAATATGCCTTTAGACTCCACAAAGAAGTGAAAAATAAATATGCTGAAAACTAGGCAACACTAGCTAGAAATACAGAATATTGAGACCACTGTACCTTTTAAGAACCCTTATCCTCGTTTCTGTCTGAATGTGGTATTGCATGAACATCCTTTTTTATAAAACAATAAATTTCACAAAGATTCCACTGTATGACAGTGTAGTGATCGGCTGTCACTACTACTGACTAAATATTGGTTTTGGTAGCCTTTCTAAGTTAAATCTATAAACTCCTATATCTGGATAACTTTTAAAACCCTACACACAAGTGAAGCTCTCAACAAAACAATTTCCTGATTTACACATTGGCCATCCTTGTTTTCAAAGATTTGTTTAGCAATTTACGTTAGTTTGTCAATTTTACTTCTATTAGTTAGAGAAAAATTAGATGTTCTCTTTTGATTTGAAGTGTATTTCATCTTAGTTTTATGACACAAAGGAGAACGATAAACCCTGCAGGCTAACTGGAAGGAGTTCCACATTAGTGCAATCACTTCAGTTTCGTAACTCCTACAGATTTTTATCCCTTACAAGCAATGATTTACACACCATTGAGGGAAAATGAAAATGAGGGGGAATCTCATTATGACACTGCAAAGTGTACTTAGTTTCTCCTAACACAGACTAGATTAAACCTGGCCTATGTCACAAGAAATGTGAAGGGTGAGAGCAAAGGGTCCTTTCTCATAATAGTCATGCAAAATTAATGCTCTCTTTGCTCAATAGAGAAAACCAGACCCAAAATGAGAAGGAGGATATGGGCTACTATTCTTTCACCTTCGCTCCCCACCCCCACCCTCTGAGCTGTAAAGAAAGGATCAGGTTGCACTATTTTAAAAGCTGGTGCAGTACACACACTTCCTCAGTATATTGGCAAGCACTGGGAGAAAATCTCTCTCAGAGCTCCCTGCAGGAGCTCCTACTGCTTCATAACATCCTTTACTCAAGACTGTGACTTCTCAACAGAGCTGAGTCTTCACTAAAGCGATGAAAACTTCTCCCACAAACATATAATATTTTTAGGGACATATACAAGAAACAAGATTATTGAAATAACTTACCTTTGACACGCAGCTTTGAAAGCTTCATGCTTGATGCAAATCATAAAAATCAAACTATCACAATAGCTCAGCACTACAAGTAAAGTAGACCTGTAAATAAAATAAAAGAGAAGTTAAGCAACTTACCATAATTTCCTGAATACGCTTAAATAAACAGGATTGATAAACACATTAAAGAATATAATTGCTCTGTCTTTCATCCTACCATCTGAGCACAGATTGCTGGTTACTGTTCCTACAGATGCTTTAAGTTAAATCACACTGCCAATGTTAAATCTATATCAAGGTGGAAGAGGGATGGTGTTCAGGCCAAAGTTTGGAACAGGAGTTTAAACAAGGGCCATAATCCTGTCCTTGACTCAGAATTTCACCAATGGCTTTTCCATTCTAAGATAGGGACAGTTAAAACTGTCCTACATCTCACTAAATCTGAGAGATAAAATAATGCTTACAGGATGTGCCAATGCTACACGTACCAGGGTTATAAGATCTGAAATAAGTGTTTAGCAACATTTTGTTTACCTGTGCATTTGTCCTTTTCAAAATATAAAACTCACAGTTCCCAAGGCAAGGTGCCTAGTTAGCAATGCCTAACGAATGTCAAAAGGCTAGTCCAACTATGAAGATCTCTCTTAAGAGGAGTTCTCATGCCATATCATATCTCCACATAAAAAAAAAGAAACCCAAAATTACGGTGATTGAAATTCTCACCAGTCTTCCACTCTCTTCACATTAGATATGAAGACCTGACTGGGAAAGGGCACTAAAAGCCTCATATGTCGCCCAGGGATCATCCTCCTGTGGGAACTGTGGAAGGAAGCCATAAGCTGCTCCCTGTTGGAATAGGGCAAGTTTCATATTGGGAGAAAGAGTCTGCACAAAGCACTGCAAAAATGCTGGGCTGAGCCAGTGGCACTCAGAGGCTAGAAGGGCTATGTCGAGTGGCCTAATAGTGAGAAGGAATAAATCCTGTTTAATCTTGCCTCAGCCACTATTACCTGAGCTCTGAGAGTTTTAAAGGAACAAAATCTCATTCCAGGCTTAAAAGAAGTTTGAGGTCTATAGATAAAAAGCTGTGTACTACAACTGTAGTTGTTAATAATACACAATTTCAACATGCAGACTGGGAGATATTTTCTTTGAAAGAAAGAATGAAAATAATGACATGTTGTGTCATATGACAACAAATCTACAAGTAATAGCAAACATCTCATGCATAAGAGTCATCATTCTGGAGAGAGAGCCTGCTGGACATAGGCAAGAAGCATATGAAAACGGAAGGAAAGATAAGAAGTTTAATGGAAGGTGCTGATCTGGATGACTGAAGTCTTCATCAAATAAGAAAGCAGTCTCCTATTTACTTTCTGATGCTGTGTAAATGAGTGAATCAAAGCCCACGCATTCTCTTGCAAATCATGTCACAAGGATTCTACATCTCTATGCCCCTTAGGTCATGAGTGACCACGTACTGACCCCTGACAGACTCCTGCCACCTCTCCTTTAATACACCTCCCTAACCACTTGAACCTTTGTGAGTGCTGTACATTGCATGCTTCATACCCTTCCTTTCTTTTATTTTAGCAATCTATACCCCACAAATATTGCCTATAATCTTGTGTGTTTCTCTACAGCCTTTCTTGTATTGAGAACTTTCTCAATACTTAAGCAGATGTGTTAAGGAATAAGGAAAAACATAAAAAGATAAGATTATTCCAGGGAGAGACTCAGCAACTTTTCAGAAAAGGAATAGTGTATTTCAAATAAAATAAGATTGTTTTCAACTGGAAGAGGCTCATGTTTATATTATCAGTAAAACTTCTGCCAAAAGGGGAGGAAACTGTAACTGTAGACAGTAGCTCAAAAGGAAGTTCTGTCCAGACCAAAAAAATTAACTTCTTCTTACAGAATATAAAATATGTAATTAATGCTGAACTTCTGCATATGCCTTAAATACTGAACCATGAGTGTGGATTGCTCTTTAAAGTGTCCAACAGCCTTAATGCTAAAACTGATACAGGGAAATAATTATGACAATAGCATTCACCAAGCACAAAACGGAGATATTCTTTCATTGAAACTCCTCCAGCTCTAACAAAGACAGCATTCAAAAAAAAAACCCAAAAAACCCCAACCATTCCAAAAACCACTGCAGATGCTGGACATAGACTTATTCTTGAGTTGAAGACAGATATCCGCTAGCCAAAAGGAGTAACTCAGACAAAGGAGAGACTTTCAAGTTTCAGACTTACTTTCAAGTTTCACATTTATCTAAGTTTTCACACATCAGTAGGTTCAGTGGAGTTAGAAATATCCAGGATGTGTAATGAAAATAACCTGTATCAGTGGATACAGCATGAACATGATAATGTATGTTTTCCAAGCCTAGAGCAATTGTCAAGCAATTACTATTTGTCAAGGCAACACATTTGATAGTCAGGGTCATCTAACCCTAGGTCATCTTCTACCTTGTAGAGAGGCAGGTCTCAGTAACTCAGCTGCCCGGCTTTCCTCAATTTGCTCCGACCCAAGTTGCAGACGCAGGTTTCCCTCCCTGCACGCTGCCAGAGAGCCGAGGGAGGCGGCGGTGACAAGGGCTCAGCTTCTGCAGCGCGATGGCTCAAACAGGCAGCAGCTGCTGGGGTTTTGTTCCGAGGGAAGGAGGGCCCGCGCGGGTCAGAGGGGACTCCTGGACAACTGATTATTAACCAGGGCTTTCTAAAGCACTTGCAAGGCCCATATTGTGTTTGTTTAGGACCCAGAACTACAAGTGCATGTTATCAGCAGACTGGGTGAATTGGTTTGTGTCTCTGAGTTCAATTATCAATTCTAGTTGCCTTTTAAACCAGAAAAGAGAAAAGCCTTGTCTTACGCAGCCTATTTTGGTCCAGTTTTACATTTCCTTTCTTTTTCTTTCATTTTAAAGACCCTTATTAAATTAAATATATCCTCTTTATAAAATATGGTTCTTTTTGCTATCTAGGATGTGATTTCATGCCTGCACAATTTTTATTTAATCATCTAACAAACTTCTTATTCTTAATTTCTACATTTCATGATAGAAAATTTAATGGGCTTCTCTTTACCATGACTTTGTCTTCCAATTATAATTTATTAAAATGTGTATGTGGATGGAAAATGGAATTCAATTAAAATGTAGCAAAAGAGCCCTTTTTTTTTTAATTAAATAGCTATAAATGTACATAACGTAAGAAAAAAAAAAGTTATCAGAACATACCGCATTGAAAACTGATTTATTCAACAAGGATGAATCACTGTGAGTTGGTGAACTTAAGTGATTGTTTCTGGTTAGCATGACCTTCAAGACTTTACAACTAGTACATCTCATCCTCTTACAGATTTCATTCATTGATCTAATGAGAAAAAATGAAATTACCTGCTTTTTCATCTCCCAGTGGATTTTTCAATTTTGAACATACTAGTCGTTAATATAAAGTAGATGAATACATCAAAAGAGAAAAAGAAAATTATCAGAAGCTGGTTCCACATTCTGTAGGTTATAATTCCAAATGCTCTGCCAGTGACTTCCAGCCCTTCTGTTGTTTGACTTTATCTAAAACTTTGGCATAAAAAAATGTGTGGCGCGGTATTTTTATTGTTCTTTTAAAATACTATAGTAAATTTAACCTTAATACTGGCTACCCTACATTCATAATTAATTTTAAGTGGTTTTGTTAAAAAAATAAACTTTTAATTTAAAGAAAGCATACATAGAGAACTCATTAAACACGTATTAATCGTTTCAGAAGGCCACACAAGTAACAGAAAACATGAATTCCCTCCTTTCTCTTATAGCCATTTAGACTGTGGTATGCTGAAACTGGTGTACGCACAAAGCTGAAGAGGCACAAAGGTTTGCCTTCATTTCCTCAATACCTGAGGCATTAGAAGTAAGAAGCCAAACAGGATAGGCTTTGTCTTTAATGCACTGGCTGTTCAGGTGCAGATTTGCCAGCAGCAGGAGGGAAAGGGTGAAAGGATGCTATGATGAGCTCCAGATCTTTCCCTGCTCCTCCATCCCTTCTCCTCATCAAGCTATAGCTGCACCTATGCCTACCTACTGAAAATTGGATGGACTTTGGGCTAGCCAGGGAACTGAGCACAAGAACTGACCATCTTAATCTCTGCTAAAAATAGAGACCTCCCATTAAACTTCCTTGTCCTTGCAAAGTGACTTAGAAAGATAAACCTACTGGCAGGACAACTTCCCAAGTTTAAAGGAAGAGAAGGAAAGTTATTTCTGAGATTTTCCTGAGGTTGTGATCTTGGCTTGCTGCATTTTGGAATATGACTTACAGATTTGGTATCACAGATCTGTGGATCTGATCTATTCACTTAAGAAGGATCAGAATGAAATCCCTCCTCCTCCAAAATTACTGTGATGGAAACAACACTATCCCATGGATTTTCTGTTAATTTTCTTGCTCTTTTCTTTGGCAGGCTCAAAGATTTCCTCTCTGTAATAAAAAGAATCTGAAGGCCATGATAAGGAACAAGAAAAATCACTACTCAGAATTACAATAGTAGCAACAAGTTTCTAGAGAGATAAAGATGAACAAAGTTTGATTTAAGTAAGGGCAAGATTAAGTGAGAAAAAAAGAGGAGAGGTAGAGGCATTTCATTAACATATGTTATAAAATCTTTGAAATACTACAGACAGTGAAGTTAGCAAAGCTGAGAGTGCAGTACAAGGAACGAGAATGGCAAAGGTTGACTCTAGATGATTGAATTTAATTTTAGGGGAAAGTTCTGAAAGTATTTTGTTTCATTTTTGCAAAGACTGTGAGTAGGTCACGAATCATAAACAAACTTTGTTTTAAGAATACTAGAGAGGTCAGACTGGTTCAGGACAGGCATATACTTGGCCCATTTACCTATCTCCAACAGCTGACATAAGCCATTTCTTATCCAAATATTCTCTCAGTGAACAGCAGGACCAGGACAAGCACATTTGATAATGCCCATAGATTCCAGCATCCAACTTTGTCTTAGCTTGGACGGTTTCCTGAACCTGATGTGGTTTGTCCAGTCACTGACCTTCACTAGATATCTCTTCCAGGGCCTTGTGCAGTCTCTCCTTAGATTGTTGTGAACTTCTTTAATCCGTACTGTCTTTAGTCAAAGAATGTTGTTGGTATAATGCCCATGAACATATAAAGTAATACCATTTATTGTATTATTTGCTTTGAACATGCCTACTGCTAGTGTCTGATGCACTCTTATTTTTTTATTAATAGAGAAGGTGAAAAGTTGATCCCTGTCCATCCTTTTTGTTTGTGACTTTAAAAAATTTATTGCTGTTTTGAAAAAGCAAATTTTGCTGTTTGTTAGAGGGGTGCTGTAGTTACAGTCTCTGAAGAAGGCTGCATTGCCCCAGGGCTGGAAATCTATTTGTTCTTAGCTCTGCCAATCCACCACCAGTCTGCCTGCTATCTGTGGCAGATGCTGAAGCTGCTATTGCAAAGAAGTCCTTCCAAGATCCTGGGGAACTGGAAGCTTAGATGAGCACATTCTGAGAGAGCCATTCTTTTCCACTGCTAGGGAAGATGCATTAGAGGAAAAGATGCAGTCATGCATATTGTGCTCTTAAAACCCTGCTGGTCTTTCTGCAAGCAGAATCTAAAAGAATAGTAGGGAGTGGAAATCAAAAGAAGAAGATTTGCCAATCCACAGAAATCAGCCCCATTCCAAAAGAACTACTTGCTAATAACCAAAGCTCAAGGAATCAATGTAAACTTTATCTAAAATCTGAAGCAGAAAACTGAAGCTAAAGTAGTTCAAGCCTCCTCTAAAGGAGGCAGGCATTGTTTCTAGAGTAGACCTCAAGTGGGCACAGTTACCATCCTAATAAAAACAGCAGAAGCTTGTGAGAGTTTCCTATTATTTCAGTAGGAGATTCATAACTCGTGCAGTACACTCCCATTTTCCCTGCCATGTGTTTTACAAGACACACAAATATTTCTCAGGCAGACAGAAAAGCACAGTTTCTATTAGTAAAAAATTATACAGACAGGTAAGACAGATCTCCACTGTTAGGCAAAACCATAAACAAAACCCTTTCCTAAATCTTACTACAAGTTAAGATATATTGTTTCACTGTACAGAAGAAGATAAGCAGCTATTGCAGAAAAACGCACTTTTAGAGAAATTATGCAAACTCCACTTAGTGTCAAAGTTATTAAACAGTCCTGTACTATTGAAGTGGAGGAGATTAAGGGAGACTGACCATGCCAGGATACTCAAACAGAAAGTCTTTCATTCGGGTTTGTGAGTAACTCTAGTTAAAGTAACTCTATTTGACACAAAATGATCTGTACTGTTGCAAAATAGTTTCTGTCAGCAGATTTCACCCAGGCAACGCCCTGTCTATCAGCTATAATCACACCGGGTTTGGCTGCAGGATCTCATTAGTATTTCAGAAGAGTATGTCTGGCTAAGCAGGTAAAAAGAATGTACTGAAAGTTTCACAAGACACAAAGATAAAAAAAAAAGTCACACAAAGCCCATGTTATAAACAGGTAAACAAAACATTTTGTCAGGAGCTCTCAGCATCCCTCTAGTTAGAACAGGACACCTATTTGTATCTGTTAGAAACAAGCACACATTTAGAAGTCCCCATTTGAAAAATGTGACTCAGGAAGCCAAGTCAGTGCTATTGACTCCCTGCTATGATGGCTAGATATGTTGAAGGCTGAAAAGGCTCAAGGTTCTAACGTTATCAGCTCTAATCCCAAATGTTTCCTGCTTCTGACTGGTTTAATTTAGAGCTGTATGTCACATAAAAGTTCCTGAGGATGGTCTTGCCCCTCACTGGCTTGCTGACGAATATATATGATTAATTATCATGTTGACTATTGGCACTTGTTTGGGAAGTCCCTGAAAAGCAAACCCAAATTTATTTCTTGTTCAAGGCAGAGAGTACTGACTCTGAAATACTTCTATGAACAGAAGGCATCTCCTGAACAACACAAAGATTTTGAATGTGAGCAAATCCCTGTCTCTGAATAGATCTGTCACGCAGACCCTTGGTACTTCAACGTATGAAGGTGACACTGTAATGAGTATTTCTCGTTCAAAGTTTAATGAGGAGAGGACTTCTTTCTGTACCCCAGATATCTGATGCAGCAAGCACCAGGTCATTGCAAGGCTGTGCTTTCAGAATGTAGATAAAGTACAAAATGTTTTGGGAGAGACTATAAATGCTGAGATATTTTTACTGATCTGTAAAGATGACCTAGAGGCTGATTTAATTGACCTGTTGCTGTCTACAATCCCTCCTCTGGGAAGCAAAAAGCTCTTGATAATAGGATGTATAACAGTAAAACCATAACAAAATGTTTTAAATTGAGATTGTTTTTGTAAGTCTGAGAATTGTTGATCATATAGTTTTAGACCTGTATGAACCGAATCAACTATCTGTTGTGGTTCTGCACCTCAATGCTTTATCTTCTGAAGCGGGCTGTGGTGATGGCTACGTTTTCTGGGAGAAGGCAGGGTGAACACTAAGTCAACAGAAAATTCCTGCTTGATTCATGACAAAGACTCAAGGGTAGCACTCTGTAATGTAATCCAGAGTTCCTATGAGGAATCTAATGTCTTTCCTCTGCTGCATGGATCCCTATGTAAAAATAGACATCTTGCAGGCTGGCAGTTCAAAATCCCTGAGGATTAGTGATTGGTTAGGAGATTATGGATACTACTCCAATCTGAATTTGAAATAGCAAATGAAATTGCTGAGGCACTGATAGTTGACACTGAACTGCTAGCCTCCTCACCCTTCCTGTAGAGACAGAAGGCTCTGTCACTGACTTGGAATGGTACATTTGCTTCTGCAATCAGTCATAGAAGGCACCCTGTTTCTGGTGTTTATTGTTTCTAATAAGCTGGACAGCTTGTTAGAGAGTAAGAGAGAGAAAAGCCACGAGGCCAACAAGTCACTCAGCACTGTGTATGACACAGTACCAAAATACAAAGACAATCACTACTATTTGGGCTATAAATACATAAGGCACTTAACACAAAGCCAGCCACTATCAAGGTCCCTGCACAGAGTATGCAAGTAATAAAATCAGTCTTTTCAGGACCTGAACTTCAAAATACATGAACCAAAGACATGTCATATTGCTGATGAATTTTTTATCCCTTCTACATATATGGCAGCAACTTGTACTGAGAATCACGTTCCTCTTGCCTCCATCAGATTGCCCTGCCAATACAAGTGGACCCTGCTAATGGATATGTTCCAGAAGATCAGAATCTCAGCTTTTAGAACACTGAACAAGAGACACTGTCTTAACTATAGATTCACTTTAGAGATAAAGTTATCTCCTTTTAAGGGAAGTCTTCTCCCCTCCCTCCCTCCCTCCCTTCCCTGCTGTATGTTTCCTCTTAGAGAGGAAATGTTACTATGGGATATGTTGCTCTCTGAAGAATCTCACTAAGGAAAATCTTAAACACCAGTAACCTATGACTCCTTTATCCATATACAAAGAGGTACATCTAGTATGTTAACTCAAACAGTATTTTGCTAATTGTCATAAGGGGACATCATTTATTGTATGAAATTAATCATTTTTAGTATTACAACTAAAGTAATCACACAGTACATGCACTGCATTATTTCCATCTCTGTGGTATGATGGAAATAATGAAATCATCCATGTTTGTGTTCACATGGCTCCTTAATGCCCTGAGGTCAGCGGACATAAGGGTGCTTCAAGTATCTGCTGATACCATTTAATGGACCCTGTTGTTCAAAGAATTTGTCCTTGCACTCATGGGGCACAAGTGCACCAGCAATGAAATGCATCTACACAACCATTCAAAGAAGCATCCAAGAGCATCCCAGAAAAGTTACCCACGTTCTTTTTAAAAACTGGGCAATTAAAATAACTCTCTGTGCTTTGGCCAACTTAGATGGAAAACTGGGCTATACAAATTAACACACACAAACTGCATTAACAAAGGAACTATCTCTTTATGCTGTTGTTGTACCTCACACTACTAGTCTGGAGAGCCCAAAACTGCACAGAAATGCAATTTCTAGCTCTCCAAATACAATTTTTTTCTTAATTCTGACATTTTGTTATTTATTTCTCAAAACTGGCCAACCATTCACACTCCTAACCATTAACACTCTCTAACCTATATCTTTCTGAGGTACAGTTTGTACTACTTCCTTCAGTCCAACTGTGGTTATGTTAAATAAGGGGATTACATTATTAAATCTGCTAACATAGAATAACTGCACACCATATTCTCCCAATTCTACCTCCAATCATATATTCTTCTGCCAACTTAAATAAGTATTATATCATTCCAGTTTCCTTATATGTGGCTGTTTACCTAAATTAAACTGCATATATTTTTTCTTCCTGACCACCCTTTAATTATTCTGGTTTTGGATGTCCTTATGTAATCTGTAAGTAATATTTTCAAAGTCATTAAATGATAATTTCATTAACACCTTTCAAAATGGGGGTTAGATCCATCTACATATTATTAACTGTATATATTTCTGAGTACAATACTATTCAAAATAGATACAGTCAACTTGCTGGGGACTGATTTCTGTAGTAGTTGCGCTGGGCCTCATGCAGGAAAACTGAATTTGTCATCCTCATAAATCCCCTCTGGTTAAATAAATACTTTCTTTAGTCAGCATTTTTTTTTAACTTTTCAATAAAATATTACATGGGAAAGCTTAAAAAATATTGTTTGCATTTGCAACTTCAAACTGTAAGTGTTCCATTACAAAAATTATTAAATTAACATACATGTTGAGAAGCAAGTTCTCACAAGTAAAACCAGACAACTGTAGGTTTCAATTGTAAGTAAAAGGAGCTTTAGTTTGGTTTATTTTTCTCAATTTGCTCAATTGATTAAGGCAACTTGCAATTTAAAACCATTATTCTCTCTTCATCAAACACCTTGGATCAGAAATTACTTTTCTGACTTACATGAGAAGTCAAGTCACACAGCTTTCAGAGGCCTTTTGAAAGCAGTATTCACTTTTATCCAGGAATTATATTTTCCTATCCATGTAAAAAAGTGTAAGTTAAGCATTCTAAAGTTATTTGCTAGATGTGTTCCTCTAAAAACTTCTCTGACCTATACTGTTTTTCTTCTTTATAAACTGTATTAATATAAAGATGCAGTGTTATGTGAGTCATATTCTTGAATAAGTCTATTCAAGTTGACAACAATCTTTCTTCAGACTGGCTTGTATTACAAAGGTTTTAAGACTTCGGTGGTCTCTTTCTAAGTCAATTCTCAAATAGCATAAGCAGATGACTCCTACTTTAAAAAGAAACAATAAAAAAACCAACTAACAAACCATAAACCAAAGCCAGGTAAATCTAAATGGTTCAAGTGCAGTATTAAACAAAAAAGTCATACTGGAACCCCTTGGTTCCTTATCAAGATATCAAGATAAAATGAGCCACAAAAGTGAAGGTGTGCTACTTTTCTTATTTCCTCTCTGGGATGCTGAGTGAAAGCTACTTGATTCTCTGTACAATATTCACATTTTTAATACAGCTGCTTCTAATAATTGAAACTTTTCTAACACAATTTGAGGGAAAAGGGCGGAATAAAATGTCCATTTGCAAATGTTCACGGCCTTTCCTGTTGCAGACCCAATACAAGAAAAACCACTGGAAGATGGACACTTTAATTTGAAGACTTTAATTACTGTTTGATATAAACACATAAGTCCTCAAGCATCTAACAGAGTACAACAGAGTAATAATTATTAATAGCTTTCTCATCATCCTTCAAGTTGAATTTCTAAGATAGAACAGACATGCTAGCCAGTATTCCGAATAGACTGAATTCTGTCAGTATCCTGAATAGTCAAATGATCTTCATTCCTTCAGTATTCTTGCTCTTATGTTACATATTTTATGCTCTAACAAAAGCATATACATGGATTATTCCCATTTCAATCAAGGCCATGACTGTTGGTAACATGAACCATACATTTTCTTTAATATTGTTTTTGAGTACAGGAAAATAAAATAACTTGAGGTTTGGAGCAGAAATACAAGTGATACTTTCTAATATCACTAACTAATTTCACTTTAGGGCTCCATTATCACAGCATAGATACTAGGTTTCATTTTTATTACTAACAGACTTTATTTATCACTGTAAAAATAGTCTGTTAACCACAGAAAGTAAAATTCACCAACAAAGTTCTGGTTTTGTTTAGGAGTCGGACTTTTTCAGATATGCTGTCAAATAGTAAACCGTAGTTATCTATATGTGACTTAAAAGAAACTACATGTGTTTTGAATTCAGAATATTTCCCTGTAATACCTACATACCTGAAGAGCATGTGCTAGAGAGAATTAGAAGACAAGAAAAAAGGGCATTGGCAATGCTGAAATCAGTTTCCTGACCAGAGAACCAAGCAGTGCAAGCAGAATAATAGCACTGCTTGCAGGAACAGGTAACATGCTTTATCCTTACTGACTATCTGTAAATAGAAACTACATAAATATAAACTTTATAATTAAGTACGTGAAAAATAAAATACACAAAGGCATACAAAATTCAAGAATACATCTATTAGGAAAAAAAAAAGATACCTGTATTTGCGATGATTTCTCTCGTGTTCAGACTATACAATTTTATCTCCACATTCCAAATTTATTTTTCAAGTTACAACTTAGTATTCTGGGTTATTTATTGTGTGGAGCCAACAATTATGAAAGAAAATAGATGTAAGAGCATTATAATGACAGAAACATTTTGTCTAATCTGTTCTAAATTGTCAGTGAGGAAGATGCTGCAGCATCACCAGATAACGTGGTTCCAGTCTTTAACTATCCTTGTACTTAAAAGGGTTTTCCAAATATGGAGCCTGTTCCTTTTGACTGTAAATTAGGATAATTTTTTCTTGTCCTTCCACAACTTGATACAAAAGACCACTGGTGACCATATTCTTCACAATAATCTTCAGATGTCCTATTATTTTCCCCAGTCTTCTCTTCTCTAGACTAAACAAATACAACTTTTCTAAAACATGCCTTAAAAACCTTGCTTTCCAAAAACCTTTTCATTTGTGTTCTCCTACGGATTCCCCTTCACCTGAAAATTGAAATAATTTTCATTTTTTAGACTTTGTTTTAACACAGAGATCAAATAATTTTATTCACTGATTTTTATTCTGTACATTTTGCATGTGTATTCTTTGATTTTGCTTCATCTGTAAAACCAGGTAGTATCCATGTTATTTGAAATTTTATGGAACTGTAGAGCAGTAGGCCCCACAGACCCTTGAAACAAAATACACCTCTACATCTCTTCGGTAACATTTTTTGAAAATCAGTAATGACAATTTTCTTTGAATACAGAGTAAGTCACTTTTAATATTTTTTTATTTTACTTCAAAAAACTGGATAAACCAGAGATTTTGTATATCTTCTTAGTTTTACAGTTAACCACTAAAACAAGAACTTTAATATTCTTAATAAATAAGCAGATGGATGGATGTGTGGACAGACAGGCATAAATCTAGTTTTTCTTTGAGAATCAAGCATAATAGAAGGGAGATTTGACTCACAGCCTGTATCTCTATTGTCTCAAAATAAGTAAAGTCTGCGGAAACAGAGTTAGAAGGATGTTGATAGTTGAAGTACACTAGGAATCTCTTTTTGATGATCACACAAGTACTAGTTCATGGTAAAAAATCTCATGTTTTGCATTATTTTCAATGAGTTTTGCCTGAATGAAGAAGAAATATTGTGGACCAAGAAAAGTAAGACAAAGGATTTAAGATAATAACGGATCAATTCTGCAGCAACTATCTGTATTCACATTCATTCCCAAATGCTCGGCTTTAGAGAATCCAGTCTCTCTACTTTTTTTAAACCACAGATAGTTTATTCCAGGAATCTTCAAATTTTTTCCTTGGAAAGAAGGTGGTGGGGGCGGGGCGGGAGGGGGAGAAGAAGTGATAAACTGCAGACCAGTCTATGACATTTAGCCCAGATTTTCCACTTCTTTGTTCTACTTCACTTGCGCAGACTATGCAACTATACCATAATCATATATGAAAATTCTTCTCAGAAGTGGTTTATGCAGTTTGGTTTTGCTTTTTATTATTCATACAGTTTATTCATAGAGTACTTTCATAATGAATTTCTGAAATGTAGTAGTTGTTCTTTGTAATGTAGTTAATCTATCCATGTGCAAAGCATCCATGATACCTAGGTGTGCTCTCAATAGGCTAAATGAGTAAATAGGCTGAAGGACTCCTCCCAGCACTACACTCCTGCTCAGAGCCTCTCAATCTCCAGAAAAGCCTCTAACCTTCAGCCAAACTTCTGAATGCAGTTATCTCCTCCTTCCATACTTCAATTTAGCTTCCAGCAGCTCCTAAAAACTATGTCCCCCCACTTCCTCAGGAAACATAGGCAATCCCTCAACAAGTGATAATTTAAGCAGGAGTGGTGGGCATGGAATGTAATCACAATGAAGAGAGAAGCAGTCTATGAAGACTTCTCTAGCAGGCCTGTCCTATCTGCCATAAGATTTTTCAGAATCTCTTTTTGCAGAAGTCTTGAAGCAACTCTTTTCCTCAAAACAGGAACTACCAGTTCTGGCAGTTCAGACATTAGGTTTAGCATATATAATGTACTACAGAGAGAAGTGGATAACTTCAAATATTTTGTTTGGCTGTTTAATGTAATTTTCTAAAACTATACTCAAGGGCATCACAGTATTGTAATTTTATATAATTCACCTGCATTTCCAAAATACGAGGTCATTATAAGAAAGAAGACTTCTTTTTATTCAGCTAATCATATAATATATGTGACAGATTTGCTTTAGTTATTCTCTATGTGCATCTAATTCCAGTCTCTTATATTGTTCATTGATATTCTCTTCCTTCTTTTAATGCAGTTTCTATTATTGGCAAAAACAGAATCATACATTCATACTACAAAAGGGATTTTTCCTAATGCAGCTCCCCACTGTGTTGCACATCCAGTCGACGGCAATATGGGTAAAGCCAGAATAGCCGGTTTGTTCCTCCAGAAGAGCTGCCTGCATTTCTGCAGAACAACTTCTCCAAATACTAAGTCTACAGGCAAATTTATGCTGAATAGTTGTTATGACGGTCTATTTTCTTACCAGTGTTGCACTAAGAATAATTTCACATTAAGAACTTTGTTTCCAAATCCCTACCCCTAATCTTACTTCTCAAAATCTTGGCAATTTTCCTTTGATCTATAGCATCCTACAATTTCTTTCCTTTATATCCTTTATGTCATCAGTACCCACCAGAGTAGCTGACCACTTTCAGAATCTGTATTTGTTTTTATTTGAGCAGTTTATTTCCTCTCATTACCTCTAAGTTACTTAAAAGACAATACTCAACTGAATACTAGTGGATCATGTTCCAGCATTGTCTGATGTGCCACATTTTCCTTTCCTTTTTTATTTTCTGTCTTCAGACTTAAGCAGTTAATCCCAGGTCACAAAGTAGTCTATGAAAGTAATTTCATTTTCCCTTTTTGTGCAGTTTTTCCTGCACATAGTTTTCTACAACCTGTAAAATTAGAAATTATCATGAAAATAACTCGTGACCTCACAGGTCAAAATGTGACCTGGAACCTAACAGTAATTATATCACATACTGAACACCTGTCCAAGTAATACAGAGATTGTGCTAATTCCAAGACATTACTGCATATCCTTTTTTTTGAAAACTGTATAAATATTCAGTAGAGCCCTTATCCCATCACGTGAGTGATGAGGTGACTGTCTGATATTGAAGCATGCCCACTTCGGCATCAGGTCCTTTTCAAAAGTCTCAGAATAAAACACCACAAGCATATTTCAGGCTTTTATCCTACAAGGAGGTCCACAGAGATGAGACCCAAACTCCATCTTAATAATGAACTAAATCTATTTACCGAAATGGTCCTATACTGACTTCTTTATTGTAAACCTGCTCATCTTGAAAAGCATATTCAGTCATCTAACTGGTTTTCCAGTTTCCATTTTAAAATACTTCCACATCAGATAAGTACTGTTTTCCCTTCTATTGTCCTCTGACTTTCTTAATTTGCCAATTCTTCAGATTTTCTATGGTTTCTTCCCTTTTAATTGTCACATAGTTTATCCAAATGTAATACATTAATTGACATTTCTGGTCAAGAAATAGCAGTCTCTAAGATTACTGGTTTTCATGCCATTGCATTTTTGATTTCGAGCAAGCTAGTACAGTTGTAATTACTGCCAACTGGATGTAGTTCCTAAGGTTACATCTGCGTTACTGAGCTAAAGAGGGCTCAGGCACATACTTGAGCTCTACCACGGGATAATCCACGCCATTTAACTGTTAGCCTGCTCTTTGGTTTGCTTTTGGCCAAGGCCAACAAGCACTCAGGTAAAATACTGCAGGATTTGAGGAATAGCATGGGTTGGGGACTCTTCTAACAGGCAGTACAAATGAGGCT
This sequence comes from Monarcha castaneiventris obscurior, assembly GCA_026261815.1. NCBI lineage: Eukaryota > Metazoa > Chordata > Aves > Passeriformes > Monarchidae > Monarcha > Monarcha castaneiventris. Next base: position 13,752,382 of record JAMPIT010000510.1, on the reverse strand, counting down.
GCCCTGGATCAGGACAGCAGATGGGTTAGCCAGGCAAATGTGAGCTGTAGTTTGCTACCAGCTCTTGACTGGGTGGTGGTGCATTTTCTTCTCTAGCACAGACATGACCTAAGAAATTAAATGCAGCCAAAGACTGGTAGAGAGATACCTTCATATGACACCATTCCCAAACCTGCACAGAGGACATGAGCTGCTGGTATGGGAGAAGGAATGACCAGCGTTAGGCTGACTGTGACCTCCCCAGGGCATGCAAATTCTCAGCCTGTGAGTAGAAATGGACATTGGCTACCTTGTGCTACCTCCAGTGAGCAGAACAGGGATACAGAATCTGGTACCCTTCATATTTTCAGATTCTTTTCTATATTCTCAATTACCATTTTTGTTAGCTATTTCTTCAACTGTCTTTTCAAATAAATGATCCAAATTGTAGACAGTGGTCTTAGGACTTCCTTTTGTTCAGTATTATTCTATGGGGGAAAAAATGAAAGAATTAACTGCTCAAGAAACTTGAAAAAAAATCTGCTTTCTTGTGTTTCTTTAAGAGTTTCACATACTTTCAGAATATATCAGCAAAACTATACTAAGTGGATAATTAGGCTTTCTTAGATAGCATCACATGGTCTGAGCTCTCTTTCTGTTCATTCTTCGCATGATGGCAAGTTTAAAGTTCTCCTTTCCAGTTCCGTTTCCATTCCTCCAACTTTATACTTCACTGAATATTATTTTACAGTGCAATCTGTCTTATTTTATTGCAATGTTACTCTGAACCAGCTTTTTGGTATTATTCTTCAAACTCATTATCTTTCTGTCAATGATTTTCACAGTATGCTTACACTTTTTCTGGTCTTTTTATTAAACCAGAAGTGTTGCACAGTCATAGGGTCTTAATTTTAGATCTGGTATCTCCTTTTTCCCTGATCACTATCAGATCCAGTACTGAATTAACTCTCATTACTTCTTCCAGTTGTTCTAAGTACTATACAAAAATCCTGTAACCTATTTTGAAGCACTTCTTGTAACTCAAATTACTCTTTTACAGCTTTTCATACATTTCCATATATATAGCAATATATGTATGTACAACATGAATATAGCATGTCTGTATTTATATATATAATAATCATAGAGACCCTCATAAACCAAGAGAAAGTCAAATAAATCAAACCTTCAACACAATCTTCATGGATTTTGCATCTTCCATTTTCATTTGTGAAATTATTTCTGTGTCTGCCAGCCATGTGATCTGCAGAATCTGCAAGCAGGGTGGTTGTTTTATAAATCATGTTTCCCTCACCTTATACTCCTTATATAGCTACAGATAGTTATATTCTATTTATGTCTTAGCCAGTCTTGTTTGTAATGCATTCAAATAACAGTTCTTGGAATTTGTAGCGGTATTGCACCTCTCGAGACCACCTGTACCTAAGCTGTGTTTGTGAACAGAAAGACCTATTTTTTCATTATTATTTCCTCCAGGACTTTATAGATTAAGTATCTCAATGTAGCAACTCACTCAACTTTATTCTCCTCTGGCAAATGTTTCCCTAGGGTTACACTTATTCATTTAAAGTATCTTTCCCATTTTGTTAGTATTTCCAGCTATGCTTTCCTTGCTGTTCCTAATATATGTAAAAATAAAGACATTTTAACTGATTTTTTAAACTGAGATTTTATCACTCAAAAACTGCAAATCAAAGGTACACAAAGTTGAGTGTAAAAATAATTTTATCATCAAACTACAAGTCCTAATTTTAGATTAGTAGTAGTATCAAAAATGCAATAGTTTTGTAATTTAAGCTACACCAATACAGTACTCTCAAAACCAGTTTTCTAAAACTGTGCTAAGTCAGTTTGAGGCACTTCCTTGTAAGAATAATATGCCATTGTTAGAATTGTATTATTTCTCATGATGAGCAAGGCCTTATTCCATAACAACTCTGCTGTAAAATGAATACGAGTATTAAGTCACAGATTATTTCAGGATCTGTATTGTATTATATTGTTAATAGAAAGGACAAATCTTCAGCAACCAGTAGTGACTTAACTGTATGTTGTCAATGTGCATCATTTGCAGATATACTGCAGAAAGCCCCATCAGGTTTTACATAGTTTTTAATATTCCTTTGTTTTCTACAGATAATTTAAATATAGTTTCTCTTTATAAACTTAGTTGCAGCCAATGCAACTTCATTTTAGCAAAAAATTTACTGCTTCTATTGTTCAACACAAACTCCTCATTGGTTGTAACCATTTTAGAGATTCTGAATTTCCTCTGCTTTCTAATCATTTTCTGTAATGTCATCCTCGTGCTCAGTAGACATATCTGGCAAAGGTGCTTTGTTAATGGCCTCAAAATTATGCACAGTCCTGCAGGTAACTACACTAGTTAAAAACTTTTAGGCACCATAAATGACATTCTCACTCACACCTCCAATCATTTTCTAGTACATTGCTATTATTAGTGCCATTATTATTGCAAATTACTGCTGGTATCAGAAGAGCCATATTTTACAAATATAAAGCAAAAGTTCTGAACATCACTGTTTATGTTTTACCATGGCATTCCTTTCACTGCAAACCAAATAATTTAGATTATCTAAAGAACATTTAGTATACCTAATAAAATATGTAGGTATCTACCCCACAAAAACCATTAACTATTATGCAGTATTTCTGCTATAGCAGAGTGTGATTTTCAAGAATTCTCCTGATTTTATGCATGTTTACCTTTTAGCTGTCTTTTTCAAAACATTGTTTCTCCTTACATTGCTATCAATACAAAGCACTCTTCCCAATAGCATTTTTCTTTATATGCAAACAAAACTGAAAACTTTAGCCATACCATTTATGAACACAGCATGGTTTCATTCAGATGCTCTTTTTAAGTTAGCATTCCTATATTGAACATGTACCATAAGTCTTTATTATTACGGGAATGTTTATCTCTGTCTTTAGTTACTATTCCATTGATGTAGGAAGGAAGGTACTTTGATCCTCTGAAGGCACATGCATCATAAAAAAACCTAAAATGCTGCCATGAATTGTTAAATTTCTTCTCTGCTTTACTGGAAGTCCTATAATAGCAGATCCATCCAGAATCCAGCATTTAGAAGTAAATATATTCCTTAGTATATATGATCATGATCAAGACAATATTCTAGGCAAATGGATGCAAACATATGAGAAAAAAGGGATCAGTATTGGACCAAAAGTTAGGAGAGACCAGTGTAGAAAGGAACCAGAAACTTAGGTTAACAAAAGGAACAAAACAAAAACAAAAACAAAAACAAAAAAAAGGGAGAAGACAGAGAACTCAAGAGAAGGAGAGATCTTTAACAGCTATAAATCAAGAAAATGTTACCAGAGGGAGAAAGAAAATAATTTGACCTTTTAATAATTACTGTACAGAAAAAGAAATTTTACCTTTCAGTAAGTCAGACTTTACCAGTACACAATTTTTAAGTCTACCCCACTTTTTGCAAGTGAGCCGTGTAGGACTCAGTTGTTAAAATAAAGACTAATGCTATATTTTATTAAACTTATATGTCTTTAATATGAATTTTATACTCTTCACATTTGATTTAACATTTCTACAAACATCTTTAAGTTACAATTACATTGGGAAATCAACACATTTTATATGAAGGCAGAAGAACAATATTTTTTGACTATTCAAACCATAAAAAAATTCACGAGTGCCATATTCTTCTTTTTCTATGTCTTCATTACAGCACTACCAATCAAGAAAATACTGGTATCAGCATCAAAGTAAGGGTCAGCAATCTTCCACATCAGAAGTTAGGACAATGCTTTTCAACAAGGAAAGTAGGATTGTCAGAGAGGTAGCAAGTGAAAAGCTTCAGAAAGGATGGCAGCTATAAAGAATCAGAAAAAAAAGAAATAAAAACAGGGAAAGATAAGATAACAAGATTGAAAAGGACAGGAAAAAACAGTGCATAGGAAATGGCAACAGCAACAGTCGTGTTTATTCACATTAGAAACAGTACACAAACACTGACTGAAAAGGTGAGGAATAAGGCAGCCACTCTCAGAGAGGTCTAAAGAAAAGATCTACTATGGTATGAAATGCTCAGTTATTTCTCAATTAAGATGACAGGCCAGTCACTTAACTTTTAGTTTGAACTAGTCAATTCAGAGCAGGCTTCCTGAGAAGTCAGCAAAATAAAATGGGCACCTCCAGAGGGCGATTCATCCCATCCTAAGGTCTGAATCTTAGACTCTGAATCACATATTTGAAACATAATTAATTTTGTGAAGTTCACTAGGTATTTATGAACCTAGCATCTTATCTCCAAGCTGAATATTTATGGATAACAACGTCTGGATTAAAATAATAAGAGATTTAGCATATTTTCAACTTCCTTTAATCTGAACAAAGAAAATTTACTGATGACTTTCATCTGCACAGAACATGAAATAGGTTTGTACTGCATAATATTTTTTACTACTGAACAGTACTTGTGTGCACTACACTTGGGCACAAAAATAAAGCCTGACCCAAATAAAAGGAGTTTGCTTTTCTGTTAGAACTAGTTATGTACTACTGGGCTTTAAGTTTATCTGCCGTAAATAAAAATTTGAGCTTAACATCACTGGGATTCTCTATTCCAAACATTAAGACATAATTCATTAAATATCACATTTAACTGATACTTAAAATGGCACTGCTGATATTTCAGTAATTTGTTACTAAATACAGTAAGTACTGCTGTGAAAAAATGCTGAACTCCAATGTCATGGTCACGGACACATATTTTAATTGTTATTTTAAATGAACTATAATTAAAAGAGTCATGAGTGAAGGGCTGGTTTTAAAGTCGGTATACAGCCCAGTCTCTGTGCAGGAAACTTCAGTGTGGAACTGGTCTGTGGAAAAAACCTCTTCATACCACCTTCACCAGCTTGCCAGCCCAGATGTAAAACCAAGACTGCGTGCTTACAGAACAGCAGTACCAAAACATAAATGATCACAGAAGGAGATGGGAAAGTGAGCTTTCCTCCTGGGCAGTGATCTGAGGGCTGGAATACACCAAAGGGACATTTCATCATTGGCACTTCCCTGTTAATACGGAAAATCTGAGAGACATAGTCCTGGGAATGCACAATTCATACCCATTTGGAGACCTACGCATGCAGTGGTCTTCCAATAATGATTATTTCAGAATACAGTCATCTTGATACTGCCTATTACACGAGGACAACACAGAGTTGTCAGTTGCAATGCAATTAAAAAGACACCTTTAAAATCTAAATATACTTGAAATGGGATTTTGCACTGAACAATTTACATGATCTAAACCATTCTAGAATCATGCAACATGAAATAGTGAAACATCATTGCAAAACAACATAACAGCAAGGGTTAACTATAAAATAGACCAAGAAATCTCTTATTTAGAACTTCTAAAAGTTTTATCTGCATTTAAATTCATTTTCCTTTTAGAACAAACATGAAGAGTACAGCTATGTTAGTTTTTCAGTATTCATATCTTTACTGGGTGCCCTTAAAAACTGCTGCCCGGTGACACAGACATGGCACAGGAATGGGAACCCTATCACACAGCAATTTATAGTATAGTTCTTACGCTGACCTATCTCTATCAGCAGAAATTAATACACTGCATTCCAAAAAGTAGATGTTACCATTCCAAAATTAATTGTGAACCAGCACCGTAAGACTTCTCCCTGCTCCACCCATTTTCACTCTCTGTCCTCTTGAGCAACGGGGCAGTTTTAGAGGGGATGTTACTCTGCCATACATCAGCTCAGGCTCCAGTTACAGTGAAGTGTTGCTCAGGGGAACAGTTAAAATGTTTTATGTGCATCACTGAGTGAATGTAAGAAAATGGGAGATCCTTATCTCTGCAGTTAAATGGGTTTTTTGCATGGTAATTCATGAAGATCAGTTATAGTCACTGTATGAATATTTGTTAATTGCTCAGTTTAAAAAGTGTGGGACTTCCCTACACATATACTCTTGCTATAACACTTACAGGAATCATGCAGAAACTAAGCACGTCCATGAACAAATTACTGAATGAAACTTTTTTTTTGCCATTTCCTAATTTATTTTATTTTATTACAGGTTACGGATGAAATCCACACTGATGTCTAACCTGCAATGAATGCCAATGTAAGTAAACCATTGTTCTACAGCTACATTTGGTTATGAATTGATTGACTTTGCCTAGTCCTGCTGAGTAACAGTTAATTAGCAGTTTCTATTTTCAATTTCAGTACTATCACAATTTGGTTTTACACAGAAATTCTGACACTCTTAACTGTTTTTGCATGCCTGCTTGTGCCTTTTCCCAAATGCTAATGACTAGAATTAACAGAAATACATATTTAGAAAATGGTTTTGACTTTTTTCATGTCTAATAGTAGGGTTTTTAAGAGCTAACTTGGGAAGACAAACATTGGGGAAGTCATCATTTCAGCAGGATAATGAATTTTGTGATTCAGGTTGGCCCTGAAAATCAATTTAAAGCCTTCCTTAGAAGTGACTGTGCTAAAATAAAAATGCTCAGTGTAAAGTACAGCTCAGAACAGCAGTTAAAAAGCTGAAGTCTCACTCTGCTTTCCACGCAAGCACAAAGCGTTAACATATCTGAGCACCATATAAAACACATTACTGTAAATACTCACCTGACTCCTCTCTTTCATCCTATTATTTCTCCTATGCTCATTAAGGCTTTTTCATCTTTCCTTCTGTAAAGGACAGTAATTTCCTTCTGCCCATTTCAGTTTCTTCCTTTGCTTTTTCCTACTCACCTGCATAGTTTCTGAAATTCCAGAATTTAAAAGGGCTATAGATCCAATCCTGGGGCTAAATACCAAGTTCTGAAAGCTTTTAGCATGGCTGAAGATCAATAACTTAAATTTTAAGTGTTTGTGTTCTCGTATTTCCAGCAAAGATATAAAAACACTAGAATAAAGTTCAGCAATAAATCTATTTAAATAACTGTAACCTTAAAATGAGATCGCCATTCTGTAAAGAGCTATGCTCATCCAGCAAAACAATGATTTTTACTGGTTTGAACTATATCATTATCTCTGATACCTTATTTTCATGTTTAGCTGTTATGAGAAAGGCATGTCCACTTCTCTCTTTTAGTAGCCATTCTAAATGATGCACACAATGCTTCAACAAATGAAATGGTTCATGTCTTTAAATATTTATAACTACCTTACTATAAGATATTTAGGCGATAAAAATTGCTAGCACTAAGACTAGCATATTGTACACAAATATAAGTCTTTTCTATCCTGTAACAATTCATAAACAACATTTATTACCTGCATCCATGACATACATTTTTAAATGCCAGGTCTTGTAAACACAAAATCCATCTTTACAGTATTTTTTCAAGTAGCTTAATAGGCATAATATCAAATGTTGTTTCACACATAGTATCAACATTTGATGTTTCATTGACACAGTAACAGGAAGCCAGCTCAGTGTAAGTTACTTTGTAGAAGATAGTGCCAGAACTTCAAGGTGTTACTTCTCAGGAATCATGAACTCCTGCAGTCTTTAAAGATAAAATGACACATGACAAACAACAAAAGTAAAGCCAATTTTTAGGGACCAATATTGACTAACTAAGAATGATCTCTATATCCAGTATAGAAATCTGACCAAGAGGGAAGCACAAAAATACTTTTCTATTAAAATAACTTACCCTCTTAGAAAAAAACCCAAACCAACCAACCCCCCCACCCCCCAAAAGTATGGTTTTTTTACTATTGTTATGGTGATCCTGGTACATAATCTATTTGCATAGTCATGTGCTGACAGGATTATTAGTTACTGAGTTTCAAGTTTGAGCAGAAATCATGCATCTCGTTAGCTAAGTTTAGTCATAGACGTAAGTATGCAATCATAATCAATATTAAGAAGGAAAACTGTTAAATAAAAGCTTGAGACTTATGAAAAGATGTGTGCCAAGAAAATACCACTGGATTTTTAAAAAAAGCTTTCATTTAAGGGGATGTCTTATGACATTGGTTTCAGTCTTTCTGAAGACTCTCTAGTCTTCATGCATATCCTTTTAGGGATGTGCAAAATAATAATTAAGAAAAGCAATCCCACTGTCCATAAGCTTCAATTTATCACAGGAGGTGTAATAATCCACGAAATTAATTTATGGAATTAGTTTATTTTTAGGAAGATCATAGATCACAGAAAAAATGCAAATCAAAGAGACCAAGCTTTAGAAATCCAAGACTTTTTTTCTGCTGTTTAGTAAGACAAATACTATCTAAAAGTCATAACTCATCATGTGGAAAAAACTCCATCACGTTCTTATGAGTGCTACAGGAAGGGGGAAAAGGAATAAATTAATTCATCTACACTCAGATTTCAAATGATGGGACATGTCCCACTTGGAGAAGATGCAAACTGTATGTTGTAAAGGAGAAGCATTACAATTGTAGCTTTCCACAGCATCTCATTTGAATCCTTTTGCATTCACTGGTGAGGCCATGCTGCCAGTACTGTGTTCAGTCTGGGGCTCCTCCCTACAAGGACATTGAAGTGCTGGAGCACCAGAGAAGGGCAATGGAGCTGGTGAAAGGTCTGGAGCACAGGCCCTGTGAGGAGCAGCTGAGGGAGCTGGGGCTGTTCAGCCAGGAGAAAAAGAGGCTCAGCAGGGAATTCATCTCTCTCTATAACTGCCTGAAAGAGGGTGCGGCCAGGTGGGGGTCGGTCTCATCTCCAAGGTAAGCAGTGACAGGACAACAGGAAACGGCCTCAAGTTGTTCCAGAGGACGTTTAGATTGGATATCAGGAAACATTTCTTCAATGAGAAGCTTGTTAAGCACTAGAACAGGCTGTCCAGGGCATTTAAAAGACTTAGGGACAGAGTTTAAGTGGTGGACTTTTACTGTTAGGTTTATAGTTAGTTTGATGATCTTAAGGGCCTTTTCCAATCTAAATGATTCTATTCTGCGATTCATTTGTCTGCCTGCATCTGCAGTGCAGAACTCCACAGACAGGAGTCTGAAGAAAGTATAGTGGGACAGAAGACAAGCTTTAGATGTGAAAGATTTATAGGACCATTTGTACCTCTGCATGCAATTGTTTCTGGAGTAAGCAGGAAAGTAGGTTTTCCACTTAAAAGGGTCATGTGCAGAAACTGGAGAAGAAGCTGAGGTTCCAGAAGACAGGTAAGGGTGAGGCTAGGACAAGTGTGGAGTGAGCTAGAGTCAGATAGAGAGCTGTAGTCATGTTCTCTAAAGTGACTTTCAACTGACCCCAGTGTATTTATCCACCTCTGATCTTTCCTACTGTTACTGCAACCCCTTCTCTGACACCTATTCCAAATTCTTCATTCACATACACTTACCCTCAGACCTAACAAAACACCCCATCACTGCTTCTGTACTCATATGCTTTGCCTAGACTCATAAATCCCTCTCCTGTCACTCATAGGCAAAGTCAGGAAATCACCTTTCTCCACACTATAGCAGAAGTCACTCTCTCCTTCCTTAGGAGTTGCTTTCTGATATAAGGCAAAGATTCCCCTCAATCTCTTATTCAGCTTGTAGCTCAAGCCGGAGCAAAGACATCAGAATCATGTAAGCTAGCAACAGGTATTTGGCAAGATAACACAAAAACAAGCACAACCCTCCTCTTTTTCCACATATGTATCGAAAGACATGAGTAAGAGAAATGGAAAACAAAAAGGTTAAACAGAGCACCTGCCAACTTGATTCATCCTTTTAAAAAACTATTGTCAGTATTTGTTTCTAGTATTCTGTTTAAATTTCATAAAATACACTATAATAATTTTAGATCAGACAAATTATTTCTTTAAGATAAACATATTTATACCACTTGAATATGGTTTATAATTTGGCATACCTCAAATTGGGCACCACTGCAATTCCTAACACAAATATGCACAGAAGGTTAGAAAAGCTAATATCACTATCTCTACAAATTACTTATGGATGTGCTTGTATGGTACTCAGGAAAATGGGAAGTAAACTATGTCATGGGCAACTAAAAGCACTGATAATACAAATATTTTATGATGCTGGAAAATTTTCAATAGTAAGAGAAAAGTAGTAAGAGACATGAGGACAAAGAAGCTTTTTACAATGTTAAATTTTCATTCAGGGAAATAAATTAAAAGAAGTTGATGAAATACCACTGGGATTTTTGAAAAAGTAATAAACAGGTAATAAGACATGTTCATAATTGTAAGGAAAGTTTATGCCCGTTAATAATGACAGAATAGCAAATTTTAAAACCTGTTTTTCTGGCAATGAGAATCAGGCTTTAATTCAAAGAAGAATATATACTGTAATCTAGAGGAGTTGAAAAGTTTAATCTTTGTCAGATGAGGATCCAAGACTTGAAAAATTATACTTACTTCTCAGAAAACTAAATCTACTAGCTGGGAATATATATGAAAAGTAGGACTAGTGAGGAATTTTAGGGATACTCAAGGACAACACAACAATTAAGAACCCCACATTTCTGTTTCTGGGGAAGGCTTAATGCTGCCAGGCTGCTCTTCCTGGCTCCCTTCTGGGCACCTCTTGCTGTTGCTTGTTGAGGAGAGGCATGCAACTTACCTAAAACTTGGAAGGTAGGGAGTGCTCTCTACTCTTTCAAACACTCCAGAACATCGGTTCTCACTTTTTTTTTGAGAAACAGATCACTATCAGCCCTCAGCAATTTTCAAAAGCCACCACACACCCATCTGATCAAACTTTTAATTGGTAACACTACTTAAAGCATTCTTATGGTTTAGCCAAACAGCTGTTCAATTCACCATCGCCTTGGAGTCCACTAGGGGTTTGCAGACAACAGCTTAGAAACCATTCCAGCTGTTGCAAAGGTACAATGCTATCTTCTACTCCATCCCGCCCTCCACACCTTCTGGTTGCTGTGTGAAACATTGCTGCTTCATTATCTGATTTCCCCCAGGATTAATTTTAAGGCCTGTGACTGCTTTTAGCTTCTGAAGTAGCAGCAAACTTGCATTTTCCATTGCCCAAAGGTTTACAAACAATAGAAGTAAAACTTATCTGCCCATCCATAATATTGTTACTGCCAAAAAAAGGAACAATAAAAAAATCTACAGATTTAAGAAAATGGGAACAATATACACTTGATTCATGTTTAAAAATTTATCATCAATCAATGAGGGTGACAAACTCTCATTTACAGATCCAGAAATTAACAGAAGCTGCTAAAAATCCATGCAAACACCAGTAAGGTGGCTTGAGAGCCCTACAGTGGCAAGACATTACCTATCACTTTAACAGTGACATTTCAACCCTGTAGCAGGCAGGAACTCCAAGTTCAAAACGTACTTTAAGTTTGTTGGGGTTATGAAACTCTAAGAAACGGAGAAAGAATCTTCTCTTCATTTTGCAGCCCCTGCTGTTAAAAAGAACAGCTACAAGTCCCTGCCTTCCTGAGTGGCAGGACTGGTTACAGCCTGCTGAGCTCACCATTTACGGGCTGATGGCTGCTGTAATCCAACAGCCACTGCTTCTCTCTGATGATGGATATGGCTGAACAGTGGGGTCAGCGATATCTGGCCACTGTGACAGCCAAGGCTCCTGGATCACCACAGGTCCTGCTGTGAGATCCTTCTGCAGCTCTTCAGGGTCAACATTAGGTCTGACTCCAACTGTGAATATTTTCCTTTTATCATCTGCAATCTTTACAACTGCACTTTTTCAGGCTGTTCAGGAGCAGGTGGACCAGCAAAGGTGCCAGTACAAACCTCTGTGAGGGGGCAGTGTTAAAACCGCCCATTAGTCACTATACTGTTCCTTATCTTCTAAAACCCTTTACTAATCCACAAAGAATTTTAAGTGACTCCATACTTCATTTTGTTAACAGTCTTACGTTACAGAACTTTTTAAAAACTTTTGGGTCACTTTTTCCTGTGCATCTGGAAATGTCTCCTTCAAATAATTAGCAAAGCTCTAAGACAAAACTACTTGTACAAAAGCCATGATGGTTGCTATTACACCTATCCATGTTCCTATTCTATGTTTCATCACAATCACTGGCAGTTTGTCTGTCATGGTAGCCTGACTTTTTTAGTCCTTTAGTCCATGACCACCCCTAAAACCCTTTTTAAAACTAGGGTCACATTTGTTAGTTCTCATTCCTCTGTTATCAAAGCTAATTAAAGCATCAGATTACACAACACAGTTCATGGTTCATTCACCAATGTAATTTCTGAATTTTTCTAAGACTACTAAATGAACAGCACATTATTGGGTAATTTATTAATGTTTGTTCAATCAATTTGTTAAAAAATCTTTTCTTGATATATCAAACCTGAGCTATTCCCTATAAAAAACAACTCCTATTTGGGGATGTCCCTAATCTCCCTGTCATAAACCTTGCCAGAGCAATGAGTTCAATTTTTTTCTGTAATGGCTTTCACAGCAACTGCCTCCATCCCACCAAGTAGCCCAGAGCTCTTACTAAAGTTCTCCTATTCAGCCATGGAACCACATAGAACTACATTTTGTGGTTTATTCTGACAAAATTAAACCATTGGACTGTATTTTCTTTGGTACATACTGCGCCACTTGTCTGCACAGTCCAATCTACTATCTGTAATCCGCCAGGCACTCAACATTCCATCCTCTCTGTATAATCTACACACTGGCATTTCAGAGTCTCTTCAAAAGAAAGTAAAGGGTTACATGCAGACCCACTTACAGAAAGAGGGTGACATACCTGGGGAACTCCTGATTGAATTCATCCTTACCACTTTTCTGAAGACTCATTACTTTCAATGCACAATGGCAGCAGAGCACTATGAGATAGCAATGTGCCAAGATACCAAGTAAAAACTAGTATAGGTTCCTTCCCAACAGAGATCAAATGGCATTTGAAAAAAGGTCTGATGAACGGCACAGTTGTCGTTGTTCAAGATTCCTGTACCAAGAGATGCTGTGTCAGGAATGGAATACATGAAGGATGCTATGAAAGTATAAAAAGTCCTTCTGCATACACCGCAGAACTTTGTGATATTTGCATTTACTTCCTTACACGAGAAGGGAGAATCTGTTCTTGCTGCTGTGGAGAAGAGAAGAGAGGGATGGTCTCAGGACACAATGCCAGTAGCTACAGACTTGAGTCTGGCAGCTGAGAAGGCCTCTGGGGCTAGCATTTTTTCTGTTGGCTGCAACTCACTTTCTTTTCCTCTGGTTGGAGCACCTTCTTTCTGCATTAAATATGACGTGGCATTAGGCACACCAGAATCCAACAGCTACACTGCAGCATCCAGTGTATATTCATTATTATTTATCTGTACTACCATAAATCTTGGAAGGCCTCACCCTGGGCCACTTCATATTACACCAGGCCATAAACACACAACAAAATACAGATATGCTTAAATTCTACATACAGAGACAACAGAGAGATTATGGCAGAGTCCAAATGCAATGACACAGTATTACTGTGATAGGCATTGGCATTAATATGCCTGCAATATAACTGTTGTCTAGTTGGATTGCTTAAAGCTTCACAGTACATAAAACTTTTAAGAAAAAATTGAAGGGAAGATATTGAACAATTCTGTTTATGAAGAAGTCAACCAATCCATGAGAGGCAGCTGAGGAGAAAATATTTAGTGTGGTCTGAAAATTTAATGACTGAATGATGGAAGTTGGCATCAAATGTTGATCAAAACCAGAGTCACCCTCTTGATACTGAAGGAGAGGTATCAGGTAGAAGTAGTCTTGATGAGCCTTGAAAATAAAGACAGATAGCTTATCTTTTTTGCTTTAAAATGAAGCAGTGAATTGAAAATACCAAAGGAGTAGGTTTGGAAAATGGTATTTACAGTAAAGCAGCATTTTGACTAGCTAATGAGCAAGGCAAGGCTGCATTTTGTCGAGGCAAAGTAAAAGATTTTCTAATAAAGACTTGATCCATGAAAAACCTGCTGACAGAGAAGAATGATCATCCTTTAAGGGGAGGACAAAGATTCCCAAAACGCAGGTTTACACTAGATTTGATGACAAAACAAATGACAGCATGATAGTATCATTCATTAAGGATCCAGAGAGGTTTTGTGAGGGCATCAACCTAAATACAGAAAAACCTACTAACAAAACCCAATAGTTTTAACTGGAAATAAAGAACTGAGGGCATTGCTGAAGAAAATTTTCATGCATTAAATCTGCTTAGAATTGGAAAAGAAGAGGTATATAAAATGCATAAAACATTGTTTTTCCCATAAATACTGTGAAATGAGAAAATTATTTTGTGACACATTTATTACTAACTTGTTACATCTATCTATGCTACCATGTTTTGACTTTCAAGGGTTGAAGAAAAACAATGTTTGTGATGTTACAATGTGAGGAGTGCCTCATTGGACACAAATAAAGACATGCTACATCCACGACAGTCACGATACAAGCAGAGTACAAACAGCAGTAAAGGAAAAGATCTCAGAGACTTACAACAACTAACATGCCGAATGTTCAGGCACATTCCTTTGCTCTTCCTTCTCAGTGCACAGAAGGAAACTTACTCTGTTGCTGTAGTTTGGCATTTCAGCTCTTGAGGTATCCTCAAGCCCAGACAATGTGTAGCTGTGCAGCAAATGCCCACTCCCTACATTCCAAAACATCATCTCCTTCTCTTGATATCTGTTTTCTTGCTTTTGTCCTGGTTTCAGTCATTTATACCATCACAGCATGAGTTAAACCAAATAAACAATCAGATCAGGTACTCAACAACAGAGGTAAGCAGTAGTGAGTACTGGAGAGCTGGTTACAGCAGGTGACAATTCAGAGTTCCTTCTCTTCCAAGTGTTTGTAGCAGCACTGCTACAAATACAGAACAGAGCAGAGCTATGCCCCAACACTATCTCCCTCAAAGTACTGGAAAGTTGCCACCACGGGAAGAGGAAGCAGTCACACCCAGGTGATCTGCCTCTCAGTGGTGACCAGAGAAAAAATCAGATACAGATGAAACATGCAGAGGATTCCACATACCCCACTCACGGGCATATCACTTTCCTTCCTTTACTCTTCTGAAACTAGATCTATTCTGAAGCATTTCTGATCTAGAGACACAGCTAGAAGGCTGTGTTTAGGTGGGTTTTTTTGCAATCACCTAATCTCCCTCTGCTTTTCTTTCTTTTACCCAACTTAGTGCAAGTAAAAATATATATGGCAGATAGGATTAACAGCAAACATATAGGTCTAAACATTTTAAAAAGAAAATACATTGATCAAGATTTTTTAATGCAAAATGAAACATCCAGTGTTCTCAAATCATGATTTCATTTCATATTGAAAAGTCTCAATTTCATTTTATATTGCAAAAGTTCAAAAGAATCACTGTTCAGGTTTTTTAACTAGAACTCTGAAAATACCCATCCCGTAATGAACATAATAAAATTGTGCTTTGAGTGCTGTTGAAGGTGATGCTTTTCAAAATCATTAAGTTTTGTGTTTGAACAAGAAATTATGGCTTCTGCTTGGTACTAATTTTCTTTAGCAACCCATTGTCTTCTGTTCTTAGTTGTAACTGCCATCTTGAATCCTCAATTCATACTGTAATTCACAAGTAGTCACTGAGTCTTCTTCAACACTTCAAAGTTCTTATACTCCACTCCAACAGAAGAAAACCAAAAACTTCAAGAAAAGCATTTACTGAAAGTTTTAAACTTAAATCTATTATATATTCAGTGCAATGAAAAATACCAGTAGCTATCCATTTAGTTCTCCTTTCAGGTATACTTTTCAAACCCATATTAAGGGTTTTGGTTTTGGTTTTGGGGGTTTTGTTTGTTTTGGGGTTTTTTTAACTGGACTCTCTAGTCTGCTTCTGATCTGAGTCTGATATCTTTTTTGGTCTTGCTCTTTCTTCAAATCACGTTCACCTTTCTTGTGCCAAGCAATAAAAATAATCCTGTGCTCCTTAACCTTTACTCATCAATTATTATCTGTGTCCTTGCTACATGAGAAAGAATCTCTAACTGTCCTTACACACAATTCTTCTAGACCTTTACAGCCCCTTGATAATTATCCACAAATTCAGTAACATTTCCAGTTCTTCCATACTAAGACACAGTTGAAAACATCCTTGAATTTAAATACCAGAAAGGAAATACAACATCATAAAAAAGGGCACAGAGTTTATAATACCCCTTTTGTTATACAGGGAAAACACCTACATGTAGTTTTTGCTCATTTGTATATAAAAATAGGAGTCAAAGCAATGACTGTACCCATAGCTACAGGAAAAGAACTTCCTCCTTAACCCAAGCATTGATATTTATAGTTATTTTTGGGTGAATCCACCAACATATGATATGGGTAATATGTAGTTCCTGCCTAAGACTATAGCTAATCAGTATATATGATCAAACTCAGCTCAGTTTAATTTAGCCAAGGTACACTGAGAGAAATATAAGTGTATATTTATTAACATTTCAAAATTCAACCCAGCAAGACAATTACATTAGTAAATCAGTTTTCAATATCTACACAAATATTAGAGATATAAAGAGTTTTTATAGATCTATAAATTTCAAAAAGTTTATCAGTCAAAACAGAGAGCAAGTCAGAGACACACTATTCTGAAAATAAAGAAAACAAACAACTTAGAACTCCCTACGTAATTGCAGTAGGGAAGAACTTCAGGGTCCCATGGTGAATTACCTAAGAATAATAAAATCCTTAATGGGTATGCTGTATATATTTTCTAAAAAGAACTGAAGCAATTTGACGTAAGTCAAACCTCTTGATTCACATTTTTATCACTATTAGTTTGCCAATGTCAGTAAAGACTAACTATTGAAAAAGTCAATCATTTGGATGTACTTACAGATGAATTTTCTCATCATGTGACCAACTATCCACAAAGCCTCAGTGCCATTAAGAAGTTTTGAGGAATATAGTATTTGGTACTGCCAAAAAAACATAATTAAAAGAATGCATGTAAATTATACTAATTTTCTAATTAGAAATGCTTTATGATTAATTCACATCTAAAGTACATGTGGGGGAAAAGCAGGACTTACATTATCCCAATAGGCAGGTTCCAGTACAATCAATGAGACAGTGACAGAATGCACAGTAAGGAGTCACAGTAGGGTCCTGATCTTGCAACTGAACTTTCACAAAAAGAACCCCGCACAACTGCAGAATCTCCTGAATTTCAATAGGGCCCTACCCACACATAATCAGTTACAGAGTCTGCCTATGTGGGAGTAACAACAGCGAGAACAGGACCTGTTCCTCCACACACCTGCAAAAATACCAAGATTAAAAAAAAATAAAATTAGTAACATGCAGCAAAACCTACTGATAGCCTGTTTTATTACAGCATTTAGCACATAATAAAGGAGTTCTATACGTCTTTAAGTTGCACATTATTTATAGGAATTTTTAGCTCCTTCTTTAAAGAATGTTGGCTTAAAATTGCTTATGAATTTTACATGTAGTGACAGCACATTATGGAAGCTTTTATTGATATTACTTGAAATTTAATTTTTTAATTATCATTTTCTAAAGATTAATAATCATAGTTTCTTTGGTCTATTGTGCATGTCACTTTTTAGAACTTCAACCTTCTTAAAATCTGTCCCACAACAGCCACTGTAGGGACACAACATAGGCCTGTGAATTTATTGATGTCTTCATGACTGTGAAAGTATCTGACCACACATAGTAGCATCCAAGATCAAAGCCTTCAAAATTACATAATAGAAAGCAGTTTAGAATTAGCCATTTTTAGACTAAAAAGTGGCAGCTCTTTAAAACAAAAAGTCCTTATGAAAATTCTTTGCTAAGTTTAAGGCCTTTGTGAACACCATTTAAAACACAGGAAGCACACAATACAGAATTTAAGAAGAATACACCACCACTTTTGCTGTTCACACAAAACTTAACATCCATTATTTGACCTTACTCTTCTTATTAAAAACACATCTATGTTGATCTTTAAAAGAAAAATGTTACAAGTTACAATATTTTTATATATTATAACCATTTAAAAGCAGGGTAGCCATAGGTTCCATTAAGTAGTATTTAACTGGTGACACTAGGCAAGACTACAGGTGATTAATATTTTAAGAATCAAATCCTAGAAACATGCAAAAAAAATTTCGTCATTCCTTTGATACATATAGCTCTGCAGAAACAACAATACTGAACAAACAAACAAACAAAAAAGCTGGGACCAAATGAAAAGATTTGAGAATCTAATAGACAAGCCAAAAGTTTCATAAAATGGAACGCAGCTTGTTTGGGGTTTCTTTGGTGATGACTAATTGTTCTCTTCTTGGTTTTGATTTTGTGAAAAAAAACCCCATGAAAATTAACAGAAAACGGAAAAGAGTATCACAAGTTTTTGCTCCTTGCTGCCAGATTGATGGTTTTCAGCTGGGCAGGAGGACAAACAAAAACGTTTACCTTATGACACTGAACTGGAAGTGTTTCTCCTCATGTGACTTCTTTCAAATTTTACATTTCATATGCATGACTCTTAGGCTTCTGTTGTTCTGAGAAATTCAACTGCTTCTAAACAATATGCTCCAGCACTAAATTCTGTTTAAAGAGTGTTGTGTCTTGACCCCTGTCTAACATTACACAGAAAATTTTAAAATATCAGACATGTGCCAAGTCAGTGTGCCTACTTGAGCCTGTACAGTGAGTGATGCACCACCTCTGGCAAGTGTAACCTGCCCATTTCTCCCTGACTGAGATGAATGGACAGACAAAATTTCAGTACAATTTTGGTGACAAAATCCAACAGCTACAGATTTAGCATTTCCCAAGTTGCAATGCAGTGTGGTAACCTGATGCAGCCTGATCCTAATATTGTTTTCTGTCCCTGTTTCTAGCTCCACATCTTTCTTCACAAAGGAAGTTAATTGGAATACAATGCATGTTTTCTGCACTGTTCCAAGAGAGTAGGTTGTAGGATGGGTCAGGGACACATAGCTGCAGTCTAAATTACAGTCAGTTTCTAGAGAGAGCTGAAAACACAATTTTACAATTTTGACAGCCTAAGGAATAGCTCAGAGCTAACATCCAAACAACCAAAGAAATTAAATACTGAAGCTGTCTCAACAGTTCCCTTCTCTGACATGGACAAGAAAAACATGTTTCTAATCCAGGTATAGAAAATACCATATCATAGAATGATTCACAAGTGGTTTGGGAGACTAGAAGGCCTGGGCAAAACCAAGTTTTTTTCATGACTAGCAGAAGTAATGAAGTCTAGTTACCTATCAGCACACTGAGAGGTGCCACCACCACACTTGTGCCGAAGCTAGCCTGGCTGTTTCCCCATTCCCTTCTAAACAGATTTCTCTAAATTTCAGCTTCTGATGTTTAGGAGAACAAGAGGCAGCTCACATTGTGGCTAGGTCTGAGCCACACGTGTTGACTGGCAGACCAACCAAGCATGCTGACCTGCAAGGCAACAGGTTGAACAGAACAGAAAATTTTTAAGTCCGTGCTGCAATTTCTTCTACCCCGGGGGCACTAATTTGAGTCCCTTCTCTACTCACAGCTGCTGAATTTCATTCAAATTGCAGAAACTTGACTTTGTGACCTCTACCTCTATATCAAATGCAGCTGAAATTAAGCAGTGGATTCAAAAGTTATTAGGAGATAACATGATCCTATATATCTTGTTTTGCTCAGAAACTAGGCATGAAAACACTGTAGCATAATCCCTGTGAAAATAATGATTTTTATGTCACTTACTGTTTTCATTCAGGAATTACACCACAAAGTCAGATACAACAGAACAAAATCATTACATGGTGATAGCATAAATGAATCCAGAGAATGTAGAGACTGTTTCAACAAAACTGGCTTCATTTCACCACGATCAACAGGGCCCTAAACACAGGTCACTTCATAAAGGTGAAAATTTAACAGAAATACAGTATTATATTTGTTTTTTAACTTACCATGACTATAACTGACTGCTCTTCATGGAGATCTCTGCTTCTCTTCCAACTCCATCCTGTCTTTCCTAAGGCTTAAGAAAAGTTCAGTGATAAGCAGTTCAATAAAACAGCCACAACAAGTCTAATCAGTCTATTCAGTATACCTGGACTTCTGTGGGGTTTTTGGTTGGGTTGGTTTTCTTTTTTTTTTCTTTTTTTTTTTTTAAGAATAAGCATAGTGATTTTTAAAGCATCACCTTAAATGATCCTGATCTTACTGCCTGGATCCCAATATCCCAAATTAGGGAATAGTTTTTAATAATATGTAAAACCCATTTCCTTTTCTATAAATAGCATCCACAATGCTCTCTTTACCCTTTCTATTGATATAGCACTAAATTTTTAACTTGTGTATTTCTCACTAAAAAGGCATACTTTAAATCAGAGGGCTTTATTCGTGGCTGGATTCCAGGAACTGATGAAGGAAGGAAAGAAATTGAAAAAGTATAATGACCTCTCTAAAACTCCAGTAAAGAAGAAGAGAGACAAAGAATAATCAGTGTGGAAAAATTAATAGAAAACTGGACATTAGAGGAAAGGTTAGCAGGACACAAAAGGTATAAGAAGAGTCAGGGAAGTGAAAGTGATTCAAACAAAAGGGGACAGAACAAAAGAAACAAAGCTATATTCTTAGCAGGGTAATGAAAACAAGCTTTTTAAAACTGCTAGACATTGGCCTACCTCTCCTTCTGTTGAAGTAAAAGAATTATATCAATTTTAAAAATGCCCTAAGAAAACCTTAAAACCGTTTAACTTTAAGCATTTGGAGTATCTAAACTCTGCTCAGATGAACAACTAAAGAAGTGCTTAAATTTGAAAATCCAATTTATTGTTATCTTTCACTAGATCTGTAGTATCAAAAACACATTCAGAACTGAGCCCCAGCTCCTTAACCTAATAACACTCAGACTCACACTTTGTTGCTAGTCAGGATCCAGCCCAGACAGGCAAAGTCAAATCCAAGATGCAAGGGACTAACATGGATTCAGACTCTTCTCTCCCATACTCATACAAGTATTTTTTCTTAAGTGCAAGACTAATTCTTTGATGAAAAGAACGCAAATAGTTAAGTGCTCAAAGTTAATTTAAGAATGAGCTCTCTAAAAGAAAACTAAAGAAAAAACGGCTGAGAAAGAACAAAGAAACAGATTGTTGAATCTGTATTAAAAATAAATGACCTCTGGGTTACATCTCAATGCACTGTGCCTGAAAACTGCTGCTTCTTTCTGGTTTAAGTATTAAACCTTGTTTTTAAAACATGAAATGGTAAAGAACCCTGGCAAAGTTTAAATAAGTTTAGTGGTTGATAACAGCACTCAAGTAATTCTTAACACAGGGCGTAGTTCAGATATTGGCATTAAGGGCTCGCCATCTCTCCTGGCTATTTAAACACATTTGTGCTTCCAAGCCCAGTTTGGTAAACAGCTGGGACAGGGTTAATATCCCGTATTCCAAGAAGATAAACTGTGGAAATCACATGCCAAAATAGCGTTCTGTCCCTTTTACTTCTTACTCTACAATACAGTTACTAAAGGAAAACAGAAATTGAGCCATTTGTTGAGATACCAAAAAAGGTCTGGGGCATCTCTCAGCATTCTCTGAACTTCTGGTCACTGTGATCCATCTCCTGAATTATGGATCATTCTGTGCATCATTATTTTTAACTGTCACCTATCTAAATTACCAGGAAGCCAACAGCAACACTTAACAATTATATTCTTACACACACAAGCCCCTCCTACCAATATTCCATCCTTTATTTATAGCTGTAAAAGAAACGAAACTCCTAGTTTTTAAGATCTATGCTTAATAAATCTACACATATAAAAATCATTACCTAATGATTCTTATGAGTAAGATTAAAGACCTGATTAAGGCAGTGAGTTAAAGAAAGAATTAGTTCCTCTGTATATTCAGTCACCTTTTCAAAAAATGGCTAAACAAAATAACATTTTGTTCTTCTCAGGAGAACTATGAGCACTACTAAAATTTTATAAATGTTGTGAAGCTTAGAGTTGAAAATTTCCCAGAAATTAGGAAACTAGAGAAGCAAATTAATAACTTGCATCAGTCTTAAAAGAAACAAATTGTACAGCAAAAGAGCAAACAAACTAATACTAGCTAAAAGCACTTTCAGATCCCCCACTACTGCATTCATTGCAGTAGCATTTCATTTAGTTGCAGGCATACATACCTGCAAAATTTAAGCTTCAGTCTTTCAAACAGTTTCACATATCCTGAACTTCAGTCTTCTAAGTAGTGTTACTGATAAAACTAATCATGTGAACAGATTTAAGCACATGCACAGGACTAAGGTTAAATAAAATAATAAAGAAAATAGCTAATGAATTCAGTGTATCACTAACAATTAGTTTTGAAGTTGAGGACAGCAAGGAATAAAGCAAAGCTTGAAAAATTAACAGCTGAAATATAGGGTGTGAAGGAGAAATTAGGTTATGGTCCCAGAAATTACCCTATAAAAATCTAACTTCAATACCTATAAAATAACAGAATCAGTGCTAAACAGGAAAAAATAATAGAGCATCCCTAACTTAATAGTAATGATAACCACACTTTTCTCACCATTTGATGAGTCTTCTTCCATTCAAGGCTGAAGTTCATGGGTGCTGTGGAGAAGATAATTTGGCAACTGTTCTGCTGTAATTAATCCATGAATAAAGAATGGACTTCAGTTTTCAGAGATACCAAGACAGAACTTTTCACAACCATTAAATCCACAAAAATATTAAAACGTTTAGAAGTTACAGTTGGACCATTTAAGCAAAACTTTACCACAGAACCTAAGTTTAATACCAAATCTTTTCTTAAATCCTCAGGGATACATTTGTTATTATGAATCAGGCCTACAGATATATTGGAGTCAATACTACAAGATGTTAACAAAATATAGAAATCCAACCTTTTGATGACTACACCACTAGTCTTTATGATACATTGAGCATTTTAGTGGCTCCAAAAAAAATCTAAATAGAAGGTTTGCTATTGAAAAATCAGGAGGTAAAAGAAAAAAAGCAGTTTTATTTTTCATGTGGAAGTTCATAGGAAATCTAATAAAGTATATGCATGTCCTAAGCCAGCACATACTTCTTGCAGTCCTTACAGTCCACAGAAACATCCTTAGATCAGGTTTATTCTGGCAAATTCAAAACTCTCTTTTCATTGTACAATAGTAAATGCTGTCCACTTTAGTCCTTTCTAGATTACAACCTCTATCATTGCTAGCAGACTAAAATTGCAAAAGCAATGAGTACCAAATCCTCTATTTGTCAGGGTAAATTAGAGACTGAATGGCTACAGCAGAAAGTAAAACACACAGGAAGGAGGATACCCAACTACAGTTACTAGGTTATTAAACTGAAACTTTAAACTTCAAGTGATACGAAATTTACAGGGAAGGCCTGAAAAGTGGCTTAGATGAACCTATAACAAGGATCTAGAAGGCTGGATGAGCATCAGGGGCAAGGCAGGGCTCAAATTAGAAAAATAAGTAGGAAAAAAATCCCAATTTCCACTGGGTGTATGTCCATACACAATACAAACACTGAATACCAAAACAGTATGTAGGTGTGCAATTATTATAATTATACGGGTGTGCATTAGTGCCCCCCAATTGGTCTAACTTAGCCAGGAACTGGTGCAGATGAAATGCAATAACATGCAAGGACCCAGGCAAGTCAAAGAATCTAACTAAAAAGCTACACAGTAATGACACAACGCCAGTTTTCATTACAACAAATTCCTCTAATCCTCATAGTTGTAAAATAAATCTTAAAAACACAGAGCAAGGTAATTTGTAAAGTAATGCATGCCTGAGCCAGATGACAGCCTCCAGCTTTCTAAACATCCCTAGCTATGAGCTTCTGTATCATTTCAGCAGACAAGTACCTTGCTTTGGTTTTGCCACCTCTCAATTGGTTCTAAGCAATCCAGTATATCCAAGCATGAAGCCTGCTGCATGTAGGACACTCCAAGTACAGAAAGCTGGGAGGATGTCATCTCAGCAATGTAAGTTATTATAAGCCCCTCTTTATACTGATTTTCTCTAGACTTTTAATTTACAAATTCAGGGTCTCGGGATCCTCCAGGGTATAAATCCAGGATTCCTAAAGAAGTGCCTTCTAGGTCTCTAGACTGGATCCTGTTATCAGCAGTTTCCTTCGTCTGACATATGAGAACCTGTGCAAGAAGTGGGAAAAAAAGTTGTCATTTCTAGAGACAGAACTTTCTCAGGGCTGGTGAAAGTCTAAGGAATTAAATTGCCTAAGAGCTAAGGGCCATCAGAAATCTAACTGCACCTTGCTTGAAGAGCAAAACACATTACTTCAGCCTTACCTCACTAACATAAAGACATAAAGTGTATGGAAGAAAAGACAGAAACAATAAACTGAAAACATCCAGTTGCACATGCTCCTTCCCTTGGCAACAAGAGAACAGGTAATATGACAAATGCTGGTCGTGTCACTTATTACTGTACCAGGAGATTCTCTGACAATCTAATGGCACTCTCTGAGGAGAAGAACCTGTAATGCAGGACAGGCACTATGAGGAGGTCTTCAGATAGTGCTGTAATGAGAACTGCATGAAGAAAGGAATCCATTATAGAAACTGCAGCTTAACCTCATACCTACTACCACAGCAGATTAGACATACACCACTCTGATAAGCCCAAGTTGTTTGGAATGGAAATCTGATCTAAAGAATTGACATCACTTTTGGTGAGGCTCAAAATCCCTTTCTTTTCCTTCTGTCCTCAGCTGTGTTCCTGCTGTGACTTTTTGGCTTGGCTAGTCACTGAGGAAACAAACTGATCATCCTCTCCCAGATGCTACAGCTAAAGAATGCAATAGCCATCTCCTCTTATATGGATTTTTACACTACAGCAATTGCCTTTCTTACTTGTTCTAATTCTCACTTAAATATTTACCCATTCTGATCCACAAATTATTATAATTGTGCATTATTTCAGTTAAGAGATATGGTTAGAAGGTGTAAACTAAGACTATTACATTAGTTTAAGCTTTATGCAGTTCTAAGTAATTCTGAGAATAATGATTGTGTAATGTCACTCTTAGCTTTGTAAGCCCGAAACACAAGAGCATAATAATGAAGAGACCTACTCAGTGTGCTTACACATAATAATATACATTTCAGTCTGTGCAGAACTGGGGCCTATGTGCATTAAGAATGGAACCTAAGAGCAAGTACTAGATATTAGGGGATGTAAAGATTTTATTTTCATTAAAAATCTTAATGAAATCTTAGGAATGATATCTGCAAGGACAATAGTGTCCTATTCATATTAGAGAATACCACCTATCATGGAAACAGTGTATCACAGAATATTGACATACTATCTTCTACATCTTATTTTTTATATTAGGGTTGGAAAAATGGGTGAAAAATAATAACTAGAATTATTTTAGGGAAAAACTATACATAATCTAAGTACAGAGAAGTGGTATCAGCAATATTATAATTTTATATTTTTCTTTACTGTTTTCACTGCTATTTCTACTCCAAAGTTTTCTTTTCACAGGCACATAGCCTTCAGGAAAAATAATTAGAAAATATGTGCTATCATTCTTTTCAGTTGAAAGGTACACCTTTTGTAAATTTTGCTCAGAATAATTTTAATAAAAGAAGAGCAAAAAAGTAAATATAGCGCAAATCATTTATATTTCCTCCTTTTTAACAGAGTGGCTTTACGATCTGAAGTTTTGTCATCTGGCTCATTTTCACTGAGAACCTGGTTTAAAAAAACTAGGAATCAGTTTCTTCAGCAGTACCAAACTTCAATTCAGAGGAAAATATAATAACATAAATGCATAATATTAGCTATGTGATTACTTACATGACGCCTTGCACTACTTTTTTCCTTAAGGAGCTCCAGAATTACATACTTTCTGAGCAGCAGTAGTTTTCGTAGCCATGATGGTTTAAGCTTTTTGAGCCCAAAAGCTTGGTGTTTTGTACTGTGGCAGTTGGTTTAAAAAAAAAAAAAAAAAAAAAGCGAGAGAAATAGAAATTACCTCTCCCTTTCAAAACTTGTTCTGCTTATATTTTGTCAGTGCAGCTCTAGCAGGGAGCAGTGGAATCATGAAAAGCATTAGGCCCTGAGCCTGCTAGCGCTCGTCTGCCAGCAGTCCAACCGAGTTCAAGAGGACTTGCTCACAGACGTGAAGGGAAGATTTCAAGAGTCAGTGGGAACAGAGCTCCCGGACTCCCATTATGTACTTTTGAAAAATCTTCCCCAAAGTCATGGGAACAACAGTTTGCAGGTCTGAGGCCTCTGCTTTCCTTTCCCTTTCTAAAAAAGCGCATCAGGTTAGGAAAAAAACCCAAAACACTGAAGCTAGAAAGTCCGAGGAGCGGCTGGCAGGGATGCGCTGGGTCTCCCAGCCGAGGCAGGGTCCGCGGAGCTCCCAGGGAAGGACCCTTCAGCAGGCACAAGTCAAGTGCAGACAGCGAGAGGCTCGGGCGGCACTGCAGCCTGCCTTCCCCCCGCGGCTTTCGGCAGCTCGCTAACCTCCATCTCGGCTTCCCCATCCCTGAAACGCGGGTGGGAGCACTAACCCGGCCATCAGGTACCTTACGATCAGTCACAGCTTGGGGCGGAGGGGAAGATGCGGCGTGAAAATGAAAGTTCGCGTTCTCCGAGCGCCCTGCGCGCAGCCGAGGCGGGAGCGCTGCCCGAATTGAACCTCGCTCCGTCAAGTTCCTCCGAGAGGGCTTTTTGCCTTTTTTCTCTCTCTTTTTTTTTTTTTTTTTTTTTTTGGTGTGGGGTGGTTTTTTTGTAGGCTTTCTTTTTTTTTTCTTTTTTTTTTTTTTGCAGTGACCAGTGCAGCGCACCCCGGGCCCGCTCTGCCCCGAGATGAGCCCACAGAGCCCCGCTCCGCCGCTCGGGAGCCGCTCGCAAGCCCGGCCGGGGGGCGGCCAGGGGGGAGCCCCCGGGGCGCTGCCGCCCGGAGCCGGTGCGGCGGCAGGAGGGGGATGGGGAGCGGCGGCTGCCAGGCGGGATCGGGATCGGGCCCGCGCGCTGCGGGCAAGCGCCGAGCGCTCCGACCCCTCCTCTGGCTGCGGCGGGGTGCGCGGCTGTGGGGGGGCAGGGGGGGGTCAGGCTGCAACCTGAGCGCAGCGGGAGCCGCGGGGGTCCTCGGAGGCGCGGGGGGGGCACGGGGGGGAGGCGCTGTTCATATTTTCCTCAGGTCCTCTTGGCGCACATCCCCCTCCCCCAGCCGGGCTTCCTTTCCCTACCTTCCCAAAAATCCGCTGTCGTGCCCCCCTATCCATCCCCCCTCCCTTCCACCGGCGCCTTTACCTTGACAAGTTCGCGGGGCCAGCGGAGGTCTCGCTCCCTCTCTCTCTCTCTCTCTCTCTCTCCCTCTCTCTCGCTCTCTCGCTCCCTCTCTCCCACACACATCTCTAACGCGCCACCTCTCCCCCGCGGGCCCGGGCTCCGGGTGACATTTCTCTCTCTCCCTCCCTCTCTCTCTCCCTCCCTCCTTCCCTCTCTTCCCCCCCCAGCCCCCCCTTTCCCCATTAGCGGCGGTTGGGTCGGGAGCGCGCGCAAAGCGGGGAGGGCGTGGAGCGCGCGCGCGGGCGGGCGGGCGGGCGGGCGGC
This sequence comes from Monarcha castaneiventris obscurior, assembly GCA_026261815.1. Taxonomy (NCBI): domain Eukaryota; kingdom Metazoa; phylum Chordata; class Aves; order Passeriformes; family Monarchidae; genus Monarcha; species Monarcha castaneiventris. The sequence goes on along the minus strand of JAMPIT010000510.1, from coordinate 13,724,741 downwards.
GGGAGCGGGCGGGGGGGGGAGGGGCGGCATTGACAGCGAGCGCCGTGTCCGTGCGGCGCTGCCGCCTCAGCCCCCGCGCGCCCCCCCCCGTTCCCGGCATGCCCCGGGGCGGCGGGGCTGGCGCTAACGAATTTGAATGAAGAGCCCTCCGCTCTTTCGGCGCCATTTTCGAGTGATGCCCGATCGCATCGCTGCTGCCGCCGCCGCGGGGGAGGCGCGGGGGCCGCCCGCCCTCCCGCCCCGCGAAACTCACCTCCCTTCCCCTCCGCTACCCCGCTTCCACCCTCACCGTCGCGCTTCGGAGCGGGTGCCGCCGCTGCCGCCGCCGGCACAGGCGGTAAGAGCCGGAGGGAGCGGGCGCGGCTGGGGCAGAAGGAGCTGGGCGGGCGGGCGGGCGGGGGAAGAGCGTCTTTGGAAAACGGGGGCAACCTGCACCCCGCCGCTGGGAAAAGTCACCTCAGGAGCCCGGCGGGCAGCGGACGGGAGGCTCCGGGAGGCGGTGGCAGGTCCTGGGCGGATCTGTCACTCGCTTCCCTCAGCCTCCGCGGGCGGGAGCGGTCGTCTCCTCCGGCAGGTAACCCCGCTTGTTTCCTCGGGGCGGCACCGCGCCCGGGCGGGGATCCCGGGAGCGCCGCTTACACCCGGCCCGGGGAGAGCGGCGCGGGGGCGGGCGGGAGCTGCGGGACAGCCGGAGCTCCACAGGGTCCCGGTGCCCCGCACTCCCGGGACATGACAGGACAGGCTTCCCCTCATCTCCCCTCCGTTCCCTATCACCCCCCCCAACCCCCGCCAGCGGATCCCTCCCTCCCGCCTTTCCCCCCCCGCCTCTCCGCCGTGGAAATTTCGGGGCAGCGCCCGGGACACGGAGGTTCCTGCTTCCCGGCTCTGCAGCAGCAGCCAGGATGACTTCCACACTTACATGCACATCTCCCTTTCTCGCCCGCCGCCCCCAACCCCCCCACCCCCCGCCTCCTCCTTCCTCTCTCCCCGTGTTTTCGTAAGCTGGATTAATGCCCCTTCTCTCTTTCTCTTCCCTTTCTCTTGTCCCCCCGCACCCTCCCACCCCCCAAAAAATATAGAGGATAACCTTCGGCGGTTTTTTTCTCCGTTTGTTTCCTCTCCATGTTAGCAGATTAACTTCTCCGTTTAAGCGCTTTCTCCACCTCCCACTCAATCGCTTAATTTCCCGTGTCGCGATACGGAGCCGCCTTTTGCAGGAACCCGGGTGACGGTCGTGCTGCCACATGCTGTCACATTTATCATCTCTGTCCCTTTGGGTATTAACGAATGACCAAAGTGCTCTTCATCCCCTATTGCACAGGGCTATTTTTTCCCCCTCGTAGCGTTAAAACGCGAGTTTCCTTCCTGGACTAGATGGGGGGAAACATAATCCGAGACCATTTGAATCGTGCCAGCTATTTGTAGGTGTCTTTCCTCTCCTCCCACACACCCCAAAACCGAGTAAATACCCTCCCCATAGATAGCCCAGCCTAATACTGTGATCAGAGCTGGCCATTCACCTCCTCTTCTCCGCCTACAAAATTCTCTGTCTCTGTCACCCCGGTCGCTATTTGTCATTGGCTTAGCTATTTTTTGGTGGTTGTTTCTATGTCATTTCTCGGTGGCCAGCAGCTCTCGGTCTCTCGTAGCTGTACGAACGCTATCGTGCTTATTGTGATAGGCGCCGAGATCTCTCTGGCAGCCTGAGCGCTGGGCGATTCCCCCGCCGCGCACACACACACACACACACACACACACATAATATGTGACACGGTGCCTTTTTCTCCACGACGCCGTTTAACCCCCTCGGGGCCGGCTCTGGCGTGGGCGCTCGCGTTTCGGAGTTGCGCACACAGGCTCACAAGGCATGTTTTTTGTGGCGGGAGCGCCGGCGGGGACAGCACCGTGCGGCGGGGCAGGGAGGGAGCTCGGGCGCTGCCAGGCCAGAGGGCTCCTTCCCAGCCACAATTTCTAAGCGTTACTTTTTATTCCTGTTCCTACTTCCCTCTTCACTTTCGGCCGCCCGGCGTTGTTTTTTTTTTTTTTATTATTCTTCATTATTATTTTTAATTTTTTTTTTCCGGAGGCAGGAAAGCGTATGGCTGTTTTCCCCGATGCCGTGTGAGCGGCGGGCGCCCGGGGCTGCCGTCGAGCTGGCGGGCGCGCAGGATGCGCAGCGAATGCAGCATCGGGCCCCCCGTTAAGGCGCCCGTTCAGCGGAGGCTGGACCGGCTGCTGCCCCCCCTGGTTGCCTGCGGGGACGCGGGGCTGGGGCTGGGAGGTTGGACCGGGTCACAGCCTTTCCCCGCTCCTCTTCCTCCCCCCACACCGCCACCCCCCCCGTCCCCCCGCTACCCCCCCGCGCATCCCTCCGCGGCGTTCAAAGCCAGGAGCGGCCGCCTTGCGCTTAGCACCCCGGCCACCGAAAATAACGAGTTAACCGAGGGACGTAGGAGGGACGTAGAGAAGAGTTGGGGTGCAGAAGTGCTGTACAAAAGATTTCTGTGTACATGGCTGAGAGCGTGTAGTCTTAAAGTGAAATGCAAAACTTAGCGTTTCCAGCATAGCAACTGGATTGTGATTCAAGGTATTTTCTGTGTAATGCAGAAATCCAGCAGTTCAGGGAGATTTTTCTGTCTCGAATCCCCAGTTTCCCTGGATTCTTTTAATCCGGTACATAAATTACACGTTTTCGGTTATTTTTTTCCTGGGAATAGCTGCTTAGTTTGTCTCTGCAATTCATACTTTTGTGCCCTGACAGAGAATTTAGCTTAATCCCTGAAATTGAGATACTAGTAAGATCCTATTGAGATTTAACACTCATTTCTTTAGCTCTGCATCATTACTTTCAGAGTGTTTTCAGAAACGGTTTTAACAGTCAGTATGGGAATGTGCACAAAGCTGTTTCACTGTAGCTGTGTATATTTTGAAATATCAGGATTTGAAGAGATTTACACTGCTCAGCTGTGGAAGTGCACTCACAAATACTGACTTTCACTTTCAATGAAATAACTGTCCTGACTCATAGCTAATTTACAAAAAAACCCCTATAATTCAGTATTGTACAGGTGCGTGTGCATTTTCCCCCGCTATTCGATAGTCATGTTCAATAGCATGCAATTTATACCTATTTTTCATTTTAATTAGAATCTGTGTTTAGCACATATTTGACTACATGAAACAACTGTTCTTTTAAGATTTTTTATTTCTCAGCTGCACTGTTCTCATATTTTACAATTACATAAAGGTGGGTGTGGCTAAAATGAAACCAGTAAGCAATCTAATGTGAATATATAGTGTCTTCTAAGTGAGTTTTCCTTTCTTATATTTGATGTACTCCTTATTTTGAGATATTTAGGGGGGAAAAAACATGTAGCTTAAATAGACCCTTGTAGAGCTGCTTGCATTTTTTACCTCAGTTAAAATGTCAAACATTAACTGGGATTACTTGGCCCTGGAAAAGTTACATTTGGAGGAAATATCCATTGAACTTAAATATGTAAATGTATATATTTATATTATATCAATAAGTGAAAGCTGAAGTTCTATGCTTAATTAAACCTTGCTTAGCTATAGCATGTAGCATAGTGTGTATATTTTTTTTGCATTTGTTTCTTTTCAGTCTAATCCTTTATCTTGATTCTTAGGGAAAACATCCAAATAAGCCTCAGTTGGCTGGGGCTTGTTTTTTTTCTTCTTCTCCTCTAAAGTTATACTGAAAGTTTCCAAGAGGTACCCTCTGATTTTATAGATATATATCTACTGAAGCTTGAAGTAACTCTTGAGAATTTCTAATTTTCAGAAATAACAGTAATTTGAAAGTGTGACTGTGTATCTGTGTGACTTGTTCGTGTGTTAGGCTAGTACTCCATAGGAAGCTTATTGTAGTAACATTTTAAAGGCAGACTGCATATACGATACCAAGGTATCATGGGGTTCTTTTCCTGTTTAGTTTGTTGTTTGGGTTTTTTTATCCTTAACTTCTGGAATTCTGAACCTGTTACTATTCCATCCAAAATGTCATGGAAGGAAAAATAAATTGGAGTCTTTAATTCCTTAATTATTTTTGTGACTAATAAGTCAAATTCTGCAGTGAAGTACAACTGGAACTGCATAGAAACTACCTGGCTCTGTATACCCTGCCTGTGAACACTGTGTGAAGGTGCACATCTCATCCATCTTGAGTGTCAAAAACCATCCTAACAGGTGTATCACTGCTTTTCTGATACACTTTTACAGATGTAAAAGCATGTGAGCTTTCTTTACAGGAAAAGTAGCCACGTATCAGTTAGTATTTCTTTTATAGGACCTTACAGGGTTTTGTTATTTGCACTGGGAAGCAATTAACCACTGAATATGTAAGGGAGAACCCAGAAGCTTATCACTGTATTCTACGAATATGCTGCAGGTATTCTGCTTTGTAGATGTAGTCATCCACCCACACCCAAAGGCCCATAGCAAGTTATTTGAGTAATTCACATTCATTACAAACTGTCAAGGGTAGAGCGCATCTTGGACTAGTTTTGACTGTCTGTGGAAGAACTAGGGAATGAAATGGTAAGCTTTTTGTGTAGAAACAAAAATATTTTTATCAGAAAGTTTTTAAAACTAAAAATAACTTCATGTACACCAATAAGTGTTCGCCACTGATTTTTTTTTTCACTTATTTATTATTATAAGTTCTAAACACTTAGTATCTAACACTGGAACCTGATCACAAAAAATTGTTTTCTATTATCAGTAATACTTGGAAAATTTTGTTTGAACGGGCTGCCCAAATTATTTTTATACTTAGTCCCCTGTGACTCTTCTCACAGCCATCTATTTTTTTAATAGAACTAGTAATGTATTTTAAAGATAGGAAAAAAAAGGTGATATGCCCCTCAAATAGAAAGCAGACATCAGACAGAGTAGAGAGGTGTAGTCACAGATTTCCAGCAACCTCTTTTAGTCAGTGAAAATGTTGCTTTGCAATTTTTTTTTTTTTGTGCACAATTGGCAGGAGGTGTGTCGAATTTTTAGGTTACTGATATATTAATACATAAGTTGTATTTCAGAAGGAATTTCTTTATTGAAAAATGTCTTCATTGTGGATACTGGGCAATTTCAGAAATTTTCAGAGCAAGCTAGGTATGAAAATTTCTGCCCATAAGGGTGTAAGGCAGTGTCTGTACTGATTATTTTTTTAACCCTTTCCTGTAAGTTTTTAAAACACTCATTCTTATTACAGAACTTTGGGATATATTTGATATTACCACAATTGAGGAATAGTTCTGATCTTAGCTTTGAACTAAGAGAACTTCAGAAGTTTTGTATGAGTGTTAGAGGAGGATAGCACAACTTGAGCTCTAGTCCAGCTAGCACTTAAAGTTGGTCAATTTTTTACTCTAATATTTGCATATAATATTTTTAGTGTATTATTAAAAACAAAAAAATGGTCTCTTTACAGAGAATACTAAATTTTTGAACTTTTATCTAATTCTAAACACTTTTCCATAGCTCGATAATGAACAGTTGATAGTGTGTAAGGATGACCTCACACACACATATTTATTACCATATGTACACAACAGTAGAAAATGTAAATTATATACATTTAGCTTTTATTTTGTTAAAGGTTTCCCCAGATGTCTTCTAAACCTGAAGGTGATATTGTTATATTGCTCAAAACTGAAAGATAGGAATGACTTTCAGTGATCGTTATTAATGTCTAAAGGAAACCACTGTTAGAAATAGGACCCCCCCACCCCGTGACTATTCAGTTTGTTTTCAGACACTGCAGTGAGTGTATTTGGAGTAAATAGATTATTAATAAACTTTTCAACATTGAATCTGGTTACAACTAATTATTTTATTTAGCATGAACTGAAATTCACTTGAAGATTTGGTCTGAGGAAAAGATAATTACACATCGAATAGGGCTTAGGCATGTATTTTCATTTAAAATAGCTTTATGTAAGTCCAGTTTCAATATAATCTTCAAGTATGTTAATATAAGCACAGAGGAGGACCACAACTTTTTGTGGGTTTGGTTTAAGAACAAAAACTTTTTTTAAAAAGGTGAAATAGGTGATGTGTGGAATACACGAACATACAAACTCCTTTTTCTTGTTAAACCAGGGTGCTTATTATGATTCCATAGCTGTGAGGGTGTTGTAGTATTTTCTCGAATACTCTTAAAGAATAAAGAACAAATTTATGGAAGTATTTGTAAGCAGGTGACCTGATCTAGGCATCAGTTACTCATTTATTAGGCATAGGATGTGTCTTCTTATGGTGTCTACAGTGAAAAAGTTCAAATAAAGTCAAAATAGATTTAAGATTTTGCCTATGTGAATGCAATATTTCCTCCAGTAGCAATTTGACTATAGTTACTGCATCTGTCAAGTCATACTTTGTTCTTACCTGATCAGGGCTGCTTTTTTCTTTTTCTTTTTTTTTCTTTTTTTTTTTTTCCCTCTCTTTTTAAGTTTTAAAATTTTATTTCATCTCTCAGAATGTATTATATGACAGTAATTTTCCATTATATGTTTTAAAGTAGCTAATATTTGTAGGTTAGATTTTAATAAAGGCAATAATGGTACTGCCTTCAAGAGCAAAAAAAAAATTAAAACTCCTTAAAGTGAAACACTAGAGTTTAAGTACTTAACAGTCAATAGCATATTTTAGGAAATGTGGAAATATGGCAGTACTAATCACACATCCATTAAGTAGTTTACTTACTAAAAAAGCTTACCTGTTTGCTTGTTTGAGGGTGGGTGGAGAAGAGAGGGATTGGTAGTGGGTAGGAAGGGAGAACAACACCCCTTGCTCTTTTTTTTTTTTTTTTTTCTTCTTCCCTTCTCTTTTCCTCTTCCTTTCATCTTAAAATGCTGCGGGAAGAATGAAAGCAGAAACATGCTAATCTGATTTGTTTCAGGAGGCTCCTGATAATAAAGAGGCATATCACAGGTGTTCCTAATCAAGGCAGTTTGGCTTAAAAAAAAAAAAGTATTTTTAAAATTAGGATTTCCTGTAACATAGACAATGCGAGGGTCAAGCTGATGACCTACATCTATGTTTGGGGATCAACCATGAAACTGTGGGTGTTGGAAATATGTTATAATACATGACATTTTTATTGCAGGTTTTGACCTTTCAATAGAGAGCTGATTTTGGAGAACGGCTTACTCCTGTGATTGAAAAACTCTCTGGAAGGTTGATGGAGCATGAGCATGGTATATATTATATTAACATTTCTCTTTATTTTTCTTTATTTTTAAAAATGTACACAGTAGTATAACTTATTCAGATCATTTAAAATAGGCCAGTTCTGGTGGGATTGTTCAAGAATTTATTATTTGTTAAAATAATTTTTCTTTACACTCCTGTAAAATTATAAAACACTTAAGTAAAAGTATTCACACAAGCTGTGCTCAGAAGGAAATGAAGTGGCGAAAAATATGTATAAAAAGCTGAGTTTGCAACAGCCTTGATTCATTTGAGCGATAAAAATTCTCCATATAGTATTGTTCTCATATTCCTGTCTTGGGAATTAATCCAACTGAAATGTTGCTAATCCAAAAACAAAGTATGGATGATATAAAAAAATTATTTTTCAATAACTTTATTTTTCTTTGCTGGGAGGGTGTGTTATAGAGAGCTAGCTGAGTGCATTTCCATGTAGTGTGTAAAATTTGGTTTTAAAGGCATTAATAAACTAGCTACCTGACAAGAAAAGAAGCAGAAAACAGAAAAAAACAGCTCTTCAGAGTCTTCTACCTGTACCAAAATAGTCAGAAATCTTATTTATTTACTGTATTTGTTGGTAAATAGATGTTTTGTAGTAAAACACCGAACATCGAAGAGGAATTAGTGTGGATTATGCTACACTCATATAGCAAGTCCTGCTTTGCACTAAAAGTACTTATTTGGCTGAAACTGAGAAATCCATTCAGAGTAATCATAACCTATCTACTCATATGCGAATAGTGTTAACTAACCATTTACACAGACAATTGAAATTAAAATAGTAACTGGTCTTGGATTGAGTAAATTTATTTAAATACTAAATGGAGTAGTAAAATCTGTAAGACTTTATCTTCAGCAGAATATATTACAGTACAACAAATTTTATGAACATGTTGTGACTTTAGCAATTCCAACTTTCAGCTGGAATTCAGTTTTTATCCTTAATCAAATCTGTCTGTCTTCAAGAGCACATTTTTTGTAGGAAGTAATTGTACCATAAAATCAGAGAAGTTTTAAAGACCCAGAATTTCAGTTTATCCCAGTAACTCCTAATTTCTACCAAGCAAATCCAGTGAGGTGTAAATTTCGTATTTCCTCATTGTTATAACTAATGGCTAGTAGAACTGAAGAATTACTGGAATTTACCAGTGATACACCTCCTGTTATAGAAATATTTGAAGCAGATGAGTTCTGAATATATTTTTCATACAATACTATGATTTTAGGGTAGTTAAGGCCTCCTAGAGAAAATTATCAGTTGAGTCAGAAAACTTTGAATACAGAAAGTATAGGAAGTAAACCTTAACTTTATATAAGCTTTGAAGTTTGTGATTAGAGAGTAGGTAATTCTTTCAGTTTTAATCCTTTCTTTATGTGATTAAACACACAGTGAAAGTACTTCTACTAATGCTTAACCATGTTTGGGTAGCATGCCTAATATGCTCCCAAATAAATAAATATTTCAGTCTGTCCAGAAACTGCTTTGGATGTAATGCATTTCTGTTGTTTCTCTTTCTTTTTTCTTTTTTTTTTTTCTCTTTTCTACTAGCTTTCTTAGGAAAATAAGGATTTCAGGATTTCACTGAACAGTTTGTTCTTTTTTTTTCCTGTACAAAAGCAGTTACATTCTTGTTAATGAAAATCAGGATTATATTGCAAGGCAAAGGTATCTAAGGCTCCCTTGTGAGATATTTAAAAGGTGAAAGTTTGATGGAGTGTTCCTTGGTCTGACACAGGTTCAGAGTATTTCTCATAGATTCTTATTCAGCAAAAAAGGTGGTTTCTGGTTTGTAACTGTAAATCAAAGGGATTTTACATTTAGGGCCTAATCCTGCAAACTTTAATATACACAAGTAGTTCTAATGACTCACTACCATGAATAAGGATTTGCAGAATCATATTCTCATTAGATGCACACTTTATTTCCTTTTACAAATTTAGTATATATTTAAGTATTTAGAACTTTAGGACAGGTCTAAATGTTTTTTTAGAAAATGCAAGGAGTTTTGCAGTAATGTAGTAATTGAGTCTTACCAGTTTACAAGCTCTAATATCTTTTAAGAGTGCTGCAGTTGTCAGTTATGATTAGAGTCCACTTATGGTGTTGATTTGCTCTACAACATTTTTGTGCTGAATTTTGGCCCATATTAATTTTAATTTTTTTTTTTCTAGAGTTGTTTTGTACTTGGTAGTCAGCATGACTGTTTCTTGAGCCAAAGAGTAGGTGAAACTTTCAAGAAAGGTAGTGGGGTGTGTTTTATTTTCCTACTCTTAGCCTCTCCTATTGTAGTTCTTATTTAGCAAAACAACCATTGATTTTGTTGGAAGTTTAGCCTGAATTAAGGGCCTGCAGTGCTTGCCCCTTAAAAATTGCTGGTTGTGGCTATTGCAAACTGTGTGCTTGACTTCATAAACTGTTTTGCAATATCTATTTGTAATGAGGCTGAAAAGACAAAAATGTGCAGACTTCTTTACTGAAGTGCTTCGGATGGGGAACTTTGCATGGCCACTTTTATTGTTCCTTCTGTAGGTATAACACTTGAGGCTCTACAAGTCTTGTTGACTAAACCATAATTTGAAAGCTGACAATATATGCTTATTGCTCATCCAAAAGGAACTATTGCAGATTACTTTTTCAATTAATTTATGATTTCTTTAAGGGCTTCTCTTGCTTCACAAAGGCAACTGAAATAATTTTCCTGAAAGAGACATGTAGCTATAAATGCAGCCCATGCCTAGTTACTACAACACATGTAAAATCAACCATTGTTTGAAACCCTTGTTTGATACCTTATGCATGACTGTTTTTAAGTTTTAAATCTGAAGCAACTGAATTTTCTGGATTTTGTTAGTTTAAACTAAATCCAGCCCTACATTATTTTAAAATGGGGTTTTGTATACTATTAGAGTTGAATAGACATTAATTTTTATTATTACTTAAGGCACTCAATGAAACATGTATGTAGGAAGGATTTAAGACTGGCATACTTACATCATTTTTCCTTGTCTGTTGTTAAAATGGTCTTGCTAGGCAATAGGAAAAGAAAAGCAAATGACATGCAAATTCTTTAGGAAAAATAGTTAAAATATGCTAACTGGGATATTTAAATACTTATTAGTCTCACTCAAATGCAAATATATATAAGTATGGTATTGCCCCCTTTTTTATTGTTATTTTTAATTTCAACAGAAGTCTAAGGAGGAGTTTCTGTAGACCCATACATTGAAGCTTTCAGTGGGGGAATGAGAAATACAATCAAAGTTGTTAAATGTTGATATAGTGTATTGATGACTTGTTAATACGCCTTGGTTTAGACTGCTGTTTTCATACTAGAAACAGGGTATGTATGGAGATGCAATTCCTAATTGAGTAGTGTGTTTGAATAAACCACTGTTTCTAGTTTTGTTAATTTTTAATTTATTTCAAACACATGGATATTCATGGTAATTTTTTTTTCTGAGTTTGTTTGGGGCAGGACTTTTTTTTTCTTTCAGAAAACAAGGGGTTTTTTGTTATTCTAAATTTTTAGAGCAGTATTCTAAGAGAATTAGTTCTTTTTATTGAAATATATTATCAAGATAATCTAGTCAAAGCAAGATATTAGGAGTATCTGTTTTTAATTTGTGAGATACTTAAAAATCTTAGTAATGTGAAAATACCTCTGAAGTATTTACACCTTTTCTTTAACCCACTAAATTTTAAGAGCTTGCTTTTTACTTCCTGTGAGTGTACTATGGGTTTTTTTGTTTTGTGGATGGTTTGGTTTGGTTTGTTAGTTTTTTGTTGATTTTTTCTTTTAAGCCTTCGGTCAAAGATTTTTGTGATTTTATGCTTCCCACTTCCTAGACATGAAGAGCAATTTAATTTTTTTTTTTTTAATTTTTTTGAACTTCCCTTTCTCCCCACAGAAGGAAATGGATTTTAGTATTCATATGAAAGTTAACTTAGACACTTAGAACATACTGTAATTATGAACATTATTATGATCTTCCCAACTTTAACTTCCTACTTCAAAATAGATATAACATCATATAAGTCACTTCTAGATTTAACCGGACTTCCAGCAGATCTGATAAATGAAAACATTTGCTTTATAATTTCTGTATTCTTTTGGAGTAAAATTTTCTCTTGGTAGAATGAGTGGATACTGTGGTCTTATGAATGTTATCACTTTAGTAATTCTGAAAACACTTTGCTTTCTCTTACTGCAAGTTAGTCCACATTTTAGTCAAGCTCAAAAATTAGACAAGGAAGGTGCTCCATCTGTGAAACGTTGCAATGGCTCTTACAAGAAAGTCTTTCTCTAAGTGAAAATATACTGAAAAGTTTATTGCGGAACAGAATTCTCTTTTGATACTGTGACACTTATTGTCAGCATTTTGCACAGGCAAAAAGAACTCCTGATCAAAAAGAATGCTTATGCACTAGTTACCCTGTCCCTGTGCTCCCTAAAAGCAAAAGATTTTTTCCAGGTTCTCAGGAGAAGGGAAAATGATGCTTTTAATGCCAAGCACAGGAGTTACAAAAGCAGCACTCAAATCTGTACTTTTCTTCATCTGTGTTAACACCTAATTTTAAAAATATTTTTTAATCTCTCAGTCAGAGTGAGGGATTGTAGTTCTTTATGACCAGAGTATTTTTTAAACAAAGGGTCATACACTCATCTTTAATTCTATGTATGTAGAAATCCACAGCCTGTTTGACATGTGAGTGTTACCAACATATTTTCCATACTTCTTTAAGTCCCAAATTCATGACCTCTCTGAACAATTTGAGAGCAGATAAACTAAGGTTTGAAATAAAATCGGAGGAAAATGCTTGCCTTCTCTTCCTAATATTACCAGGTTTAAAATCTGGATCTTCATGGTGCCTGTTTTGCATCTAGGTTTAGGGTCTAACGAGGAGACTCTTGAATTAGCAGTGAGAGAATAATTCCTTCCAGGGTATTGATATTGCTAAACTGTGTTCTGTTGACACCAGCAGCTCTTCTGTTTTTGTTGAGGTTTTGATCCCACCATAATGACAGTGATTTTAGCTGTGAATATTGAGTATTTGCTTCAGAAATTGATATTTTTGTGAAACTGCCTAAGAAACTCACAGAAATGTAAAGTACAAGAATGTTCCTTAGTTTTCTCTTAAATTTGTTGTCCTTGATTTTTTTTTTTTTTTTTTTTTTTTGCCATTTAGGTACATAGACTTCTTGCATTTTTGGTGTGTAATACTTCCTTTGTCAACCTCACAGTCTTCTGACCTGAAAACAAATTTGAAACACTGTTCAAAATTTTTTGTTTTATTTTTTTTAGCTTAATATAACTGATGTTGCTGACCCACTTTCTGTTATTAAAAACCTGAACAGAATTTGCCATTGTGATAGGAATTAATGAAGGCTAACACTAGAGGGCAATTCAAAGCAGCAGCTTACCCCAGAACAGTTATGGGTGCTTGTGGCCCTGAGATGAAAAAGAAGGAGCCAATGGAGACTTTCCCAGGGTCTCCCCCAGGCAAAAGCTGCTCTTTGTGATTACCCTCCTAAATGGTTTATTTAACTCACTTTTCATATCTTGGAGTGCTTCACTGAATGAGAAAGAAGTTAGGCCAGTTCTTATGCTTTGCTGAATCACAAGTTAAGAAACATCTTCCACAGTGTCTTACCTCGCTTGCTCTTGCCATTGTCAAAAAGGCATAACTTTCTCAGTGGTGGGTTTTGTTTGGTTTTCATTTGCTGTCATGTGCTGCATCAAACTCTTGGAAAGCTACTTGGGGTTGGCGGGGGTGGGGGGTAAGGTAACATTACAGAAAAGCTTAAATGTCTTTTGTTAAGTACCAAGGAAAATGGAATATATGGTGAGTAAAATATTTTCTTACAAAATACTGCAAAGTTGGTCAAATTAAGAAGACGGTAGGAATAATTAATTTCATATTAAATAAAACCCCTACACACACAAAAACCAAACCACAAGACAACCAGGATAAGGTATCAGATAGGTACTTTGTGTCTCGAATTTTATCAAGTAAAATGTATTATATAGAATGCAAAAAAAATAGTTGAAGATGAGCAATAAAGTGCTGTATTTAATATTTAACTGAGTAGAAGAGATCATCTGTGTATATTGTACTCAATTTAAACAATTTATATAACAGTGCATTACATAATAAATTACAGTTTTCACTATTGCAATGTTCATTATAGATTTACAGAACATCTTAAATACTTGTAAATAATAACCTGTAATGCAAATGATGGTGTCATGGTTCTTGAAAAGTACTCTAGTATTCTTATTTTAGCAATGCAGGTTTTCTCATTATATTGAAATGTATGCACCCAGCCATGTAAATGCTTGTGGCACAGTACATATTTGAAAACAAAGGGCATTTTATATAAGTGTGTGTGTATGTGTTTATACCTGTCTTTCTGTCTAACTTTATGTGCATATAATATCTATTTTGTGTGCTTGTATATAAAAAAGCTAATCTATGATTAAAATGGCATGTTTGTTTCTACACTCTGGATCAGTTTGTCAAGTTGTATTTTCTTTGCATTCTTTTGCACAATTTACTATAAACGTCTAAAATTTGCTTTAGCTGCTTTCAAGTTGTTTTTTATAAAGAATATTTACTTGCAATCACTCTGGCAATGCCACAGATGAATATAAATACTACAGGGCATTGTTACAGTAAACACTTACACCTGTTTTCTGCGGGTCTGATCAGCAACTCTAGTGCAATTTGAAAATATGTAATCTGCTGGCAGTGATGTGCCCAACCTTAGCTGGTGCTGGTGCCTTTGAAAGAGAGATACAGTGTCATAATGCAGTGTGTATAGTCCAACAATGACTGACCTTGATCAATCTGTCCAAGAAGAAAATAGTTTTCTTGGTTCTTAATTTGCAAAATGCAGAATGGGGGGGGCGGGGGGGGGGGGGAAGGCATGTGAAGTTTAACCTACAGAAATTTTTAGGTTCTCTGGGGTTTAGGGGAGATTTTTGGTTTCATTGGGGGACTGGGTTTGAAGAATTAGTTGGCAGTCATGCACAGTGATACAGAGGTCTTCATCATACTCATGAACTCTTGGTTTTGAGAATGTATTTCTATGAAATCTGTCTGATTCTAGGTGATTAAACCAAGCATGCATGTAAGCTTTTAAGGAACTGAACCCTTAGTCTTTTGCAGGTAAGACACTACCATTTTAAGAGTAAGCATTTTCATGCCAATATGACTCTTCTCTTTTTCCTTTTTCTTTTTTTTTTTTCCTTTTACCAGCTTGATTTTTGGCCGTAAATCAAAGAGATAAGTTCTGTCATTAACATTAAAGCTGCCTTCAGAATTTTGTTTATTTGAACAAAGCAAGAACAAATGTGTAAGTACCAGTAATGTGCAGACCAGTATTGCAATATTGGTCTGTTCTGTCTTTAAGCAGGTGGTTTCATGTGGCAGGCTGGAAGAGACTCTTTTTCTTCCCAGCTTTTGACAAAAAGATGACGCATATGACTCAGAATTAGAAGGGGAAATCTGCCAGTTTGCATCAGTTCCTTAACTTGTGGGCTGCTATTCACCACAAGAAAAATCAGTATACTTGCACCAGTGCTTCTTGAGAGATGAGGAGTAATCATTTCCTTCAAAAAGTGTAGGAGGATTGGAGTAGGCCTTTCATATGTTACACTAGGCTTTTCCTATATTAAGGTATTTTTCTATTATATTAAATTTTTAGAAAGAAAAAAAAACCAGGTAATTTTATTAAATGCTACATTTAATAATTAATATAGGAATCAGATATTATAGCTTAATGGAGATCAAAAGCAAAGTGATTTGTTTCATGAAACTTCTGTTTTGTTGGCTCTGAAACTCAGCTGTTACAGATCTCCAGAGTCAAAAGGTAAGGGGTTTTTTTTGTATATTTTTTTAACCTAATTCCATATATCTAAATTTCCAGTTCCAGCTTTTAACTAAGTTAGTAGGACTGAAAAAAAAATTAAAATAGCAACTTTGAAGACAGAAGCCATCTGTTTTGAAGGGGAAAATAATTACTTGAAGTATGGAAGACGTGAGTTTTCAAAATGTCTTGCCTTAGACCTGCTATAAAAGATAATGCAGATAATTCTGGTTCTTTCATATAGGTTAGGATTATGATGGCGAGATAGATGTGTCTTGCAGTACTGATATTGCTCAAAGAGCATACTGTCAAGTAACTTTTTATTTAAAAAAAAATTGAGATGATAGTTTTCAGAAATCTAACACTTTTTAGTTTTGTGTGTATTTATTAGTTTGAGAGTACAATTTTGATTTTTTTTTTTCTTTTTTTAACTACTTGTGTACTTTAAGTATTGGATTATAAATCTTTTTTCTTAATATATTAACTTCTCGTTAATTCAGCTTGGTTTTACTTTAAGCTTGTTAGTGAAATATTGAAAATCTAGCTTAATATAAAGCCATAAGAAGCACCCAGCATCCTTATCTTTTGTCTTTTTTTTTTTTTTTTTTTTTTCCTGGTGGATAAAGTTCCTCTCATTTGGCAAAACCATTGTTATTGTTTAGGAAAAGCATGTTCTAAGTGAAGTTTGTTTTCTGCCTGGGAAAATGAAATTCACTGCTTATCGATCTGTGTCAGCCTTAGAAAGCACCATTTTATTTTGTATTAGCTCAGTTCTGTGAGTAGTGGGTCTCACTGATGGAAAGTGGAGAACCAAACAAGAAATGTTTTTGACAAGGAGCACACAGTGTGTTGGATGGTATCTATTAAGATGAGTAGTATTCTATTAATATTTCATGGAGACGTGGGGGAAAGATTGCTGCTCCAGCTACCACTGAATAAACAATAAGATAATATGATTAGGAATCTGCACCCCAAAGATGTTATGGACACTTGAAACTTCTGCTGAAGTGAGTAATTAAATAATAAAGTTGTAGAAATGCAGCTAACGACTGGAAAAGTAGCAGTTACTAGGAGATGCTCCTCTGCTATTAACTAGTGAATTCCCTTAACAGTTGTGTTGATTTCTTCAAACAGGTCAATCTCACCTTTCCTAAGTCTTGCTGTTGTCTGGCATTTTATAGAAGTCATGTAGTGATGATGTTAAGAAAAAGACAAATTTACTGTCTGAGCCAGAAGGCAGGCTTACAAAAAGCAACTTCTTTCAGGACACGAAAAGCTCTTTGTTCTGTGGCCTTGGTCTTTTTGTGCTCTGACCCTTATTTTATAGTATTGTCACTCTGACCTTAAATCTTTGAAAGCAGACATGCAGCAAATTTAGCCCTTTACAAGTGGGGGTTCGTTCTGAGCTATGGGCCTGATTTTTATCTTTAAGCATTATAGTCCCATACAATACTGAGATGTAACAAAATCTCAATTTAAGATTTGTGGTTTGGCATAGTGTAAATAGTTATTGTTTATATATAAGGCAATTTAAAAAAAATATATTGCTCTGTTACTGGCTTATGATTTGTAATTACTTACCAATTTGAGATAAGACAGCAACTAGGAAGGCAGTCTGGCTAATACTGACCAATATATTTTTCACTTTCCCAGAAGTACTTTGGAAATTGATCTTGTGCACAGACCACCAGGGTTTCTGCAAAAGCAACTTGAATGTTCTGTTGAGGACAAGAATTGCTTTGCTGTACATTCTAGAGTTAGAAGATTTAAACTGCAATACTTGCATGGCCTTCTTTCATAAAAGACTGTGCCAGCTTAGGGGAGCACAAAATTTTACATGAGGCCTGTGACTGTTACATGAGCAAGTCTTCTGAGAACTTAATAAAACTAATTTTTTTTTTAAGAAAACCAGAAATTAATGAATGTAATTGAAAACCAGTAGTTGATGAATTTAAAGGTTTTTTTGAGAATTTAATATATTTAAGAGGAGAACCTGTTTCCCTGTCTTAAAAACTTTACATTATATAGCTGGTTTATATTGGACAGTTATTGTTGTTTGGAGAGGGATTGTCACATTTTCTTTTATCGGTAATAATTCTATATACTTCAGGTTTTGTAAACTTAAGCTATAATAATAGGATAATCTTTTCTGAATGTAATAGTGTAATAATATAAGTCTACGTTTATTGGAGAACTTGGAAATATTTATCATTTTTAATAATTTTTTTAATCTGGAAAGGTGTTAGATTTTTTTAATACTCATACAGAAACTGAAGATTGTATTATTAGACAGATCTGTCTTTCTTTTTGATAGATCCACTACATTTAGTTTTAATATTTTTTGTGAAAAAACTGGGGGCAAAGGAACATTTTAATTACTACTATAATGAAATATAAAACTTACTTTGTAGAACTTAGAAAATAGGCTCTTCGTTTTTCTTAATTTTGTATGTGTCCTTTCAAGCAGAAAGAATGCTGGTACAGATTGAAAGTGTTCACACAGTTTTTCTTCCTGTGTGCTTGCCAAAGGTGCAGGGAAGACAGATTTTTAAAAGTTGTGTGCAAGCTATACCAGTGCAGTCAAGAGGGATCTGGAAAGCTTTTCTGAAATGCAACTTTTACATAGTCTGCTAGAGCTTGGAGCTTATTACACTTTACAAGTTCCCTGTAAAGTATTTCATATAGCAATCTAGTTAATGCATCAGCTTCTGACAAAACACTTTTTAGAAGCTGGGGAAAGAGGTGGGAAGGGTTAGTCTTATTCAGTTTTATTTTTAAGCTACAGTTGATTCTAAAACACACTGATAATATACCAACATATACATTGATAAATTTTTTGTGTGCGGTGTAAGCTTCCCATTGTTATGCTTTTTTTAGCTAGCAAGCTATAAAAATTGACATATTGTACTTGCTCAAGTCAGAACTTACTACCTTTAGTTTCTTGCCTTTCACGGAAATCCACTGCATTCTGTTTGCTATTCATCACTCCAAGAGAAGCATCAATATTGCAGAACCAAGTAACTGTCTTCACTTTGGTTTGTCTTCCTGAGTGCAGTCGCCGGGGGGGTGCACTTCATTCAACTTAATATATGAGTCAAGCTAATATAAGCAAAAGTTGGAGTCTTAGATTAAGTAAAAAGGGTGTAAAACAGAGTTTGATGCTGAGAGTCCTGAACTGCACTTCTGAATTTCCAGGTATTTTTATACTTCTGAATTTCTCAATGGTTTTACTTCCTGGTTTTTATTTTTAGCTGGCTTTGTTATTTCATGTTTATCTTATGCAGTAGTTCTCCAGCTAGTCTAAATCTGTTTGTTCATGATCCTTGGAGAGATGGCTGGACACATGATATAGATTTTCCAAATTTAGTAGCAGTAAATTTCAGTAATCGGTAGTCATCTGCTTTACTTTAGTTATTAATACTTTACATTGGAAAAAATTAAGTTCTCCCAGTCTTTTGCCATGGTTATATGGGGAGTATCCTTGACATAATCAGGAAATAGTTAACATGCAATTTTTTTTTTGTTATGTCGAAGTTTGTGCTGTCAAAACTCTAAATTGGTGCTGGATATCTCTGTTCAAATATTCGATATTTGTTCAGAGAATTATTTAAAGCATTATTTGGGATTTTTTTTTTTTACACAACTTTATAATAGTCTTAGAAATATTCAGCTGCTTGCCAGAAGGTATGGGAGGAGCTGTTATACATGGAGAGTGTGTATAAGCTTGGTCCTGAATTACTGCACCTCTTTGAGGTGAAGTGAGGCAAATTCATTGCTGTGTTAGAGTCATTTAATTAAAAACAAAAACAGAACAAAAAACCACCAAAAACTAAAAAACCACACATGCAACCCTAGCACGAAATTGCTAGGTTAGAGGCAGATTTTTTTTTCTTTTATTTAATTTTATATTTTCTTTTTAAAACTGCACTCTTAAACGTGAATTAAAAATCTCACTGTCACTTTGGGAGAAGAGCAATCAAAGCATATAGTTTATTCTGTTAATTCTTCTTCCTCTGACCAGAAAGTAACCTCAATTAAATTGAATGAAATAACTTGAGTGTCATAGGTTATGCCTGAACCAAATAATAATGGAATACTAGCTGAAAGTACACTGATACCTTTAATGTTCTGAAATATTTCAGTGGAATCTTTTCTTTTAAAAAATACATGCATATCACTTTCAAGGCTGCTGACACCACAGATTAGATGGAAAGATGTCTCCTTAACAGAGAAACAAGGCAGGAATAAAAAAATATACTTCTAAATCTAAGATTTAAGAATGAACAAGAGTTATAAAATCTAGTATGTTTGCAGTATGAATACTGCAGTGTTGAGTAAGCATGTGACAAAAATAAAATGAAACTATTGTTTTAACTTAGGAGGGAGGGGTGTAAACAGTGTATGAGAAAGATACAGCTACATACGTGTCTAGATCTTAGAATCTTAGAGAGTGGAAGTGTTCAGATTTCTTTGTAGTGAACAGTGAGATTATCTCTAATTCTGTCTTTTTCCCAGATTAATAAAACCCCAAAAGTGTTTCCAGCCAGTGTTGAACTGTCAGTGTGTTTATTCAAATTTAGTGGGGTGTTAGTGGCACTGAGCTGTGAGAGGAGCACTTGACAAATTCACCAGCTGTTGTCCAAAAAGCTAAACTGCAAAATGTCCTAACACAGAAGTAACTTAGTCTATTAATGGAATGCACAGAGCAGGACACACTTGTCAAAGATGCCCCACTTCATGCTGTGCCACCTCAGTGCAAGCCCAGTCTCATTTCTAAACTAAGCTAACCTGGGAAACTGAGATGTGGACATGTAATTGCTGGTGTCAGGGCTATGGAGGAGAGTAGCACTGGTGGACAAATGTAATGCTTTAGACTGTGGAACACTTAAGTCTTTCAGGTTCATGTTCAGTTTTCTAATTTTAATATGATTTAAGGTTGGGAAAGGGTCACAATGAGCAATGAAGCCATAGCTTTGCTTTCATATTGGATCTGTGTTTTGCATTAATGACTAAGTAACAAAAGCAATGGAATATGGTTGTGTGCAATGGTGTATAACATTATTGGTGAGGAAGAGGTTTTGGCCAAGAAGTATCAAGAGAGTGCTTTTATTGTATGAGCAAAAGGCACGAGGTAAATGTTTAATTTTACATCGTGTTCTTGGGTATTAGAGACAACATACAGTATTTAATACAAAGGCCTTGCTATGTTTTACTCCAAGTCACTGGCCTGTCAGTCAGATTGCAGGCCTGGTGGTACCTTCTGGATATAATATGTTACATGGAGGTTTAAGGAGCTTATTAGGAGTTATAGTAGCGTTTAAGGAGCTTATTAATATGTATAGTAGCTAGAAATTGACTTGTACCTGGTTTTCATAGGGTCAGAAAAGATTGAGTTTGGCTTGGTGTTGCCATAAACCATAAACAATAAAAACCAAAAATGTTATTTCATATTGGGCTTGGTCTTTGATAAATCAACTAAGAAATACTGAAATCAAGAAAGGGCTGCTTCATTGCTTGGGAACAGTTCAATTGCTAAAACAAGCACAAATACACACACACACTCGCACACATATGCACATGCTCTCTTTTTTTCTTTCTTTCTCTTTTTTTTTAACAGTTCCAGTAGTTTTTTTCAAAGAGCATTCCTGGCTCGTGTATGTGAGCCTGCTTCTGTGGAGTTTCAGTTTTGCATCTTCAGAATCTTTCTTCCTCAGAAGAGCTCTTGCTTTTAGGGACTTGGGAAATGTAATGGAGCTGCCTGCATACATGATTCCCAGCTTTTATTGATGTCTCCTTTGTCTGTCTCTCTCATCCACAGACTTAAGACACAAGGATGGAGGTAGGAGGAGCACTCTTGGTAACAACTATATTGACTTTATGACCAAACCATAATGGTACACAGCTTTGTGCAGACACTCCTGGATTTCAGTAGATTCTTGGCTTAGCTATCAGTACAGTTCTTATCTTGAACTCCCTCCTTTCATCCTTTTCCTGTTCCACAATGCCTTCGCTCACATACACTGCCTTCAATTTTATGTGATAATTTGCTTATTCTTGCAGATGAAATCTATTTTAATAGCAAGGTAGAAAACATAATCCCATTGTGTTGAATTTTGAGTTGGTTGGTTTCTTTTGGAGTGTTTCACAGCAAAGTTTGAAAAAAAAGGGCAACAAAACACCCTCCAAAATAATTTAAAAAATAAAAAAGGAAGAATTCAAACAAACAGCCTGGAATCCTGTAATTTATGTAAGGTTTTGTGTTCATGTTTTGTATGGATGAGTGGAATTACCTGCAAGTTTTCTTACTAATGTATTTACTGTAGAAAATAGCATAATAGTTCTTCTAAGTCTTCATTTCATGGTGTGTATATTTTAATTTTAGAGGGATTTAGTTATGCAACAGGAAAAAACCCCTTCCATACTTAAGCTAGAACCTGAGAGGAACCAGGCAATTGAAAGAATAATATCAGTTAAACACATGAAGTTTCAAATGAAGAATTTGTCCTGAATGTAAAAATGAGAAATGCACTTCCAAAGATATTAAATGTTGCAGCTGTCTAATTTTAATAATTTTTTTTCAATCTTTTAAGGTAAATTTACAAGTACGAATCAGTATTTTCTCTTGCTAGAGAACATTTTTCATACTCTTTTTCCAGAAAAGTTGAAGTAAATCTCTTACTGCCGGCTAGCATTTTTGCTCAAATCTATCTTTATCTTTGCCTTCCACATTATATATATATATATGTATATACACACATATATATGTATGGTGGAGATTTTGTCTTTACTTTTTCCTCTCTTGGCTTATGCCTTGCACAGTTTTTTCAGAGGGGAGACCAATTGTCAGAGCATACCTTTACAGTTTAGGTTATTTTAACATTGCACTCCTGCATTAATTCACCATGGTAAGCTGGGTAAGTTGTACCTATTTAATCTAGTTTGCCTGTTTTAGCTGTCTAATTTAAAAAAAAAACAACATCGGTAGTAAGAGGTGGGGTGGGGATAAGTGTAGCTATAGCTGTGCATGTATAAAATGTACTGGAAATGGCTCTTTAATGCAGTTCCTGAAGTTAGCATTCCTGCCTGGATAAACTATATAAAAAGTGTTGCTGTTACCTGTAAGTTTGTACTGGCAATCTCACTTTAATTGGCACACTTGTGGCAATGGACTCTTCTAGTAGATATTGCCCTGCTGTATTACTGTAGGAACGAAAATAGGAAGGGAGTAAAGAAACGCTTCCCAATCTTCCCCCCACGTGGCCTGCCCAATCTCTTTTTGTGCTTCCAGATAGCCCTGTTAATTTCCAGAAGCTGTCTATCATGACCTGACTAGAAGGCTTATTGCAATGGAGTGGAGTGCTTGGGTCTGTGCTTGTGTAAGTAGCTTTTGTTTTAATAGTTCAGTATAAAAACCTTAAAGGAAGCATAATTCATGTTATCTAGGGAACCAGTAAAAGGACTGCACACACTTAAATCTCTGGCATTCTTTAGTCTAAGAAAATGATACCTAGCAGGGATGTGAACTCCAGATCTCTTCCCTACTTCAAGTAAAATAGCATGGTCATTCTAGGCTGGGGACAGATGAACTCCTGCTCCTAATAACAGGTAAGTTACTATTCTTGCTAACAATCTGTTGTGGGTTTTTTAAAATGTTTTTTTCCCTGAAATTAATTAAGACAAAAAATTGAGTCTGTCTGCCCAAAAATTGCAGTAGGGTAAGCTGCAGAGCTAACAAATGGCTTGAGGACTGATGGAGTAGTTGACAGAAGCTTATTTTGAAATTAGCTCTTATTCTCTTGCACGTGAAAGTTGGTGGGTTTTTTTTTCACATCCGAGTTTCCAGCTGACCAAAAGTTACGTTAGAACTTTTTTACTTCCTTTTGAAGTAAACATCTGCATAATCTTTAGCTCCTCTAATCAGACACACAATTGTCCAGTTTGTGGTTCGTGTCCCATTAAGGTAATTATGCACAGGTGACAACAAAGTCTAGAGCTTCACTGTAAGTAAACAGTCAACTTGGCAGTGGACAGATGTTTTATAAACTTTTTGTGGTTCATTAATACAACTGATGCTACTACATGAAAGCTAAAGTTCAATAAGAAAATTCTGCATTCAGGTCTCAGTGTATGTTTCTGTTTCTGTGAAGCATGGTAGACACCTTGGCATAACGTAGCAGCACATAATGGTTTGTGGGTTTTGAAAAGGTGCAGGCCATATTGTGCTGCCTCAAAAATACAAGGATTTCATCACCCTGAAGAGACATACCACTTATGAATTAGTCAATCTTGTGATGCTGATGTCTGTCATACTTTAGCAGCACGTAAATATTGGTGTTAAGACTGTAAATATCTCCAGTATTAACTGTGCTGCTGAAGTAAGGCTAGCCACTTCTGCACGCGAGTCATGGAACAGGACATTGCATGTATTTCCTATGCCTTTCTGTTGCTATAAACTTGTATATTTGTATATGAACACTTTCTTAGCTATTTTTGTATTTTCATTTATTCAGAAACTATATTTAGAACTTCATAGTATCTGATGGTAAATATAGAATAGACATATATATAAGATTTTGCTTTGGTTTATGTGAAAACTGAACTTTTTAAAGGAGCCATCTCAAGCTACACCTGTCTAACAATGCTTTGGTAAGTGTTTGTTTATATATTTAAAAACTATAAAAATTATGTTGCTTTAATTGTTAGTATTTCTTTATTAAAGCTCTTAAAACTGTGTTCATTTCTATAACCTTTTTTAAATTAGTGGAACTGGGAAGTTTTGGTCATGCTTTTAGCAAAGAGAACTCATAAAGAAAAAGTGCTTTCCAGTTTTTGTAACAAAACGTATTAAACACTTAATTTCTTAAACCACTGGGCTATAGACAGGTAACAGTTTTATGCTTAGAAGTTTAAACTGTGTATCTGATTGAATTTACTAATTTTTTTCTCATCTTCCACTAAGATCTTTCTCTTGCAGGAGAATCTTTCATTGAGATGATTGAAATTGCTGCAGTGAGAATGGAAATTACTTGGGCTCCTTTCCTTTTAAAAGCTGCATGCAAGAACTGTGTGGTGAGTCAAATGTAGACTAATGGTTATGTAAATGTCACTAATTTTAGATACAGATATGAAAGTGTGTTTCCTTTTAAGATTTTATTTTCTTGACTATCATGACTCAGTATCACTTGCTAATCTAATTTTATTAGCCCTGTTGTATTTTACCGTTTAAAATACACATACCTTATTCAAATAAGCATTCACAGAGTCAAGTTAATATGTCATATAGATGTTTTAAAAGAAGGAAAAAAGCTTATCTGCACTGGAGATTTGTTTTGATCTCAGCCTTCACAGGCCTGCTACTGGTGCAGTTGCATAGGTACAAATATGATGTAGATGAATATGAATCCAAGTTGTTATAATTCATAAGTTTGCATTATTTGACCACATTTCAGACTGGTAAAAATCACACTCTCTTTGTCAACTACTGCTATGGTTTTGAACTGGTAAAATAACTAATGGCTAAAATTTCTGATTTAGTTGAGACCTGAGCAGTTGTCAGTAGAAAAGCTATGCAGAATTAGACAGCCTACAGCTTTTCATGAAGAACACTTCTGTGTGCACATTTACCTATTACAGGTCTCTTAAGATACATGACCAAGATGAGGCTGACTACTTAGAAACTATATCCTATATGGCTCAAATTTGGATAGCTTTCTAACTGAGTTTCTTCAAGTAGCACTATGTTGTATTTGCTTATTTGTAATTGCATAATATTAAAGACCTGCACGTACATTTCAGCCATTTGAGGACTTAGAAATGCATGGAAAGACCAAAATCTGGGAATTATAAAAGAAAAAGGTGTTATTCTTCTGATGCCTTAAGAGGCCTCCCAGAAACAGAGACTAGACAAGAATAAGGGAATAAAGGTTGGTATTTATTTGAAAGGCCTTCAAAGGTACCCCCTGGGGAGCCAGAGGCTATTGCCAGGATGGACCCCAAGATGGACGACAGGTCATGAGTTCTTCACACCTTTATAGGTTTGGTTCATTTGCATATCAGCTCAGGGTTAATTCTCCAATTAAAGCCCCAGTTCAATGATGTAATTCCCATCAGCTTGCCCCCCCTTTAGAGTCTTTGGTTTACACATTTTGGGCCTAGAACAGCCTGGCTGTCCTTGAAGGCAAAGCCTGGAGAGGCTTTGTTATGTCTACCTAGCACAAGAGAGCAGAAATTAACAGGCTACAAGGAACTTCAGAGTTGCACTCTAAGCAGTGCAGGATTTGAAAAATATAAAAGTTAAAACCTAAGGCATCCCTTCCACTATGCCACTTCCCTTAAAGGTCACTGATATTTTTTCAGCATGCTGCAGACTGGTGCCTGCAGCAGGCCATCCATCCAGTTGCTCTTGTAGAGCTAGTATTTTAATGTACCCAGGATTTTTCCCAGGGACTTTGTGAGTAGACGTGAATCTAAAAAGCTGATCAGGGACTTGAGAGCATGAAAGCCTGTTTGCATGGCTTTGTCAAAGTCCAGTGGCCAAACTGTTTGTTCCTGACCACTTCATTGTGCTCGTGTTGGCCTTTGTGCGAAGAGTGAAACAGACTGTGCTTCCTTCTGGTTCACCATGCAGACTCCTATCACTGGCACAAGGGCAGGAAATAGCAGGGAGCAGGAAGAAGCAGAAGGGCAAAGGTTGAACCACCTTGTTTGGTGGCCCTAGTGGCTTAGAATAGTTCAGGGACATGGTGAAAACACAGTTTGAGCATTTGCAGAACCAATTCAGCTGAGGAACCAAAGTTCTTGTCTGAATTAAGAAAACTACTTCAAGTGCTTATGAAAGCCTACTCAAATGATTCAGTTCCTAAACCTTTGAAAAGGATGTTACATTTCTTGCACAGTTCACAGGTGGCTTAATATTATCAGTTATATTTTCCAGAGGTTTGCCTGTGTGGGTGGTGCCATAGGCTGTGGCTGGATCAAACTCACTTCGTGTTGGAGCTCTGGGGTCCTAAGGACTGTGCCTGATGTAAGAAAGGAAGGTTCACTGTTTTCAGTTCAGATGCTTATTTTCTGCTAGGCATAGGAACTGTATGGGGAAAAGAAGCTTAATTTGCATAAAAGGGAAAGAAAAGATAGGCCTGCTTGAAAATAAGCTGAGGGTAATAGCTGTATATGAGGGAAGACAAGTGTGAAGAGCATGTCTAAAAATGCAGTGTTAAAAGGTTGGAGCTGAGAAGAGATATGGGAAGGACAGATCTGATGAACTGGAAAATCAGAAGGATTTGAAATACGTTGGGCAAAGATTTGGGGTTTGTTTGTGTATTGAAATTGGAAGAAGCAGCAGCCTGACAAAGGGGACCTGGCTTGAGGCAAAGGGAACGAGTCAGGCTTGGGGAAAGGGGCTTGCACTCCCCAGATCATTCCTGACATTTCACTGGAGTGCTCTGCACTTCAGATCCAGAAGGGAATGCAGACTATTAAGTAGTAGCTTTTGCTGTCGTAGGGGAAATCATCTCATCATATTCCACCGAGAAGAGGGCAAGCCTATTAGTACCCTTAGCTACTTCATGGATTTTGGTCCTGAAAAGAAATCCCAAAGAGTAGCTGATGTCATAAGGGAGATCTCTAGTTCAAACAGGGTCCGGCAAAGCTTTCTTTAGGGCTGTGTCTTGTCGGTTTTGAATATATTCAGGGATGGAGACTGCAGCCTGTCCTGTTCAGCTAGAATTTCATGCAGTTAATTTCTTAGCTGTTGCCTCTTGTCTCTGGACACAACTGAGAAGAGGCTAGCTATGTCTTCTTTACTCTCCCATACCCCCACCAGCAGACATTTAGAAACATTGCTGATATCACACAAACACAAGCCTTTTCTTCTCCAGGCTGGAGCCTCAGCTCACTCAGCCCTTCTTCATGTGAGGATTCTTCAGTTCCCTCGTCGTCTTTGTGGAAGTAAATAAAATGCTTCATGTAATAAGGAGAATTAGAATTCAAAGGAGGAAATGTTTTTGTCAGGGGAAAAAAACAAGCACCAGCTAATAACTGTAAAAAACAACATGAAGATCACAAAATGAAACACTAAGAAGTTAGATAACTCCTGCTTTAACATTCTACAATCTTCATTTGCCCCCTTGTGTCAGTGTACTATGAAGCAATCTTTGTGATCACAGAGTATTAAATCTATTGATAGGATCGGTCTGGTGTGGTGCTGGGCCAGGGAAGATGTTTGTGGGTTGTGCAAGCAAGAAGCTTGATGTTGCTGTAGGTGCTGCAAAACTTAGTAAAAAATTCTGTAGGCAATGGAACAAATGGCTGCAAGTAGAGGGAGCCATGTCTTCAATAGTTATGTCAAGTGAGAATTCCTAAGAATTGAATGTGATGTTTATTTTTCTGCCTTTATTCTCACATGATGCTGGACAAGTTACCCAACCATTTTTTCTGTAGTGCTTATATTGTGCTTTACTTGAGAGGTGTCTGATATAAGACTCTCATGTCTGAAAGACACATTGGTAGCTGAGCTTCTTAAGAGTTGTCATTTGAATTAAAATACTCTGTGAAGTTATGTCTCCTGGCAGTCTCCTGTCTTCTTAGAGGGTACCTCAAACTGTTGCATACTGTCATAGTTTCCACACCTCTGTGTCACATTTAAAATAGGGGTAATGGACACATACCTTGAAGGGCTGTTGGCTACTTTTGTTTAGTAGCTGTGCTACAGTAATGCATTTCCTCATGGAATTTTCTATGGCATTTATTAATTCTGATTTCACAGGAAGAGGTGAGTACTGTGCATCTTTTAAGGACCAGATCTGCAATCAACTTTCCTTGTTACCAGCTCAGGCTGGGAAGCAGAGTTTCCATGCTGTTTATTCATAGTCTGTTTCTGTAGCCCTGTGAACTCCCAAAACAGTCTGATTTGTGTCCTGTCTTGTCACTGATTTATTTTGCAAATACAACTATTATTATTAAATAACACTTGTGTGTGCCGTTTTTTGAATATTGTTTCTGTAAGTAACTGTCAACATTCTGCAAAATCTTCTGTACACTAAAGGTAATGTACATGTTTGAACTTTAGCATATTTGACAGTAATTTTACCTGTGGAGATCTATTTTCCAGAAAGAATGAACTAGTTAAATTGTAACAATTTCTTAATGTCCAGTGGTAAGCACTGCATCTCTAAACATGTAAACTGAATTATACCTATGTATTTACGACTTCTACAGCCATTTTTTTCAAATTGCAAAGATTGTTTTCTTGGTACTGCCTATGGTACTACACTTTGCTAAGTGAGAGTGGTCTGTACTAGAAACTTGGATACAGTGATCTGAAAATGTTTCAGCTTTTCTCTTAGTCATGGTATCTTGTTAAGTATTGGGGGAAGTCTCTTCTAATCAGGTAGAAGTGTTTAGACTCCCTGTGTCTTCATCACAACCTACAGTCACAAAGGTCACAAGAAATGATAGAAATATATCCAAAGTGGTGAGCTGCTATTGTACTGGTTTAACAGCAGCATCAATTCTTCATGTAAAAAACAAACAAAACAATTCAAATATATTTGGAGGAAAACTTGTGTCTGTGATATATGCAAATCTCCTTTCTAAGGTGGCAGTTGTAAGTGTGTATCGGAATAAAATATTTAACTATAAAGAGAAATAGGAAAAAAATGGAAAAATGCAGTGGTATGAGTGGCATTGCTCATCTTTCTGTGAGGGGGATAATAATCAATGGAGTACTTCTTTATCACTCTAAATTATTTCTGATAGAAGCTATTTAATGGTTGTCAGGTGCAACTTATTTTTTTCCACATTTTATTCACTTATAATAGCTCTGTATTTGTTAATAAATCAAGCTGAATTTATCTTATATTGCTTCTGCCTCTTAAAGTCAAATTTTAACTTTATGTTCAAAAGTTCTGAAATTAACATATTAATTATAGCAGCATTTATCCAGTTTGTATCTTCAATGTAAAGTATATGGTGCTGAGTAGGTGAAGGCTTAGTTTCTCTTGAGAGATAGGAACAATATAGCCATAGTGTTTTCCTCTGCTGTTTATGGCCAAAGGAGTCAGACATGGATAGAAAGCTTCACATTTCCCTCCATTTCTGCAGGGCAAGCATGTGGCTTTATTGCCCATAAAAGAACCTTCTGTCAGCAGCTTTTACACTTTTAAGTGGTTTTAAAAGTTAAAACATTTTGGAATCTCTCAACAAATACTCAAAAAAACCTTAAGTATTATAAAATTTTAAATATATAAGGCATAAATTATAGCATGTAAAGTCTCAAATGTATAAATTTTTTATGTTTTATTGAAATAAAGGCAAAGGAAGAGCTTCAGGGGTTATATTATTCAACCAGCTAGAATAGTCAACAATAATATAAGACTATGGTTCTACAGCCTTGTGATTCTTGAGCCAGACAAGTTTGGGAATGAGAGTCTTCTTGTTTCCTTCACTATTACCCTGGCTCTGATATTTCCTTGGTGGTTTCACTGAATGACTGTAGGTTAGTTTTTGGTAAGCTCAGCCAGCTGAATGCGCTTGCTTTACGTAACCAACAGTGCTGGCACCAAGAAAAGTACCCTTTGCTCCTGAGACTGGCACTCCAGTTTTAGAGTTCATTTCCATTGCTTAAATTACTTCAAGGAATATTCAGGAACTTATTCTTCCTTTCTTGACACTACTACAGGCAGACTTTGCTTACCTGCTCTTTAAATCAGTATCAAAGGGTCTAAAAACATCTTGGTCTATCTCTTCTTGTACAGAATATTGGTATCAACATATGAAACCAGCACAAAAAGGCTCATATAGATACAGCTTCTTAGCATATGGAGCAGCTGTGATACACCTTTCCTGTAGTCAAGACAATGTGAAAGTCTCCCTCTTTTCCAACAAGCAATATCTGTTACTTTCAGACACATCAATAAATTCATTAAAGCTATATTATCCATTTATAATGGAACTTCCAGATCAAAAATACGAGGTTTCCAGTAGTATGAGACAAAGATGGACAAGAGCTCTAATGTTTTGGAGGTATGAAATCTGTTAAATGACTTGTGCTTCAACCAATTTTAGGAAGTGTGCATGAATGGTAGGTTGTACAGTCAGAAAAAGGATTTCACTGCCGATTTGACAACATCGTGTAGCCAGACAGCCCCCTGTTGGTTGTATTGTTGTGGATGTTCTAGTGAGGAATCGTGCTTGAATTCAGCTGTTTATTGCACTCAGCAAGTGATTTTTTTCAATCCTATATCACAAATAGAGAAAATGGAGGGAGAAGAAAAATGTGTGCTTGTAAAAACTACCTTTGAATCAAGTTTTATCTCTTGTGTATAAGAAATGTTAAATCTTGGTTAAATAGAGTGTCAACACAGTTTCTTAATGCCTTTATAGAAGCTTATTTTTAAATTGCTGTAGTAAAAATGTAGAGCGGTACTTTGTCCTTGTGATAAAACTTAAGACTAGCATGCTTTAATATCACATTTACAGCCTGACTAATGCAAAGTATTTAGATAAAGTTCTGTCAAGAATGCAGGGTTTTAAAACATACAAGTTTGTAAACTGGCAGTGAACTAGCCAGGTACAGCCTTGTTTAATGACTGAGACTCTCTTGCAGGCACATCTATGAGAGCTTCTGCTATTTAACAAGGTGCAGTTTTACCAAGAGGCTTGAGGGTTTTTTAATCACATTTGCTTTGCTTTAAGATGTTTTTTGTATGTGTTTTAAGTTGCTACCAAAGCAACTAGCTGCATACTTCCAGTTTGTGTTTTCCAGCAATTGCAGGAGACTTACTAGGCATTTTGGCTTTTATTTTTTTCCAAAATGTTTGTAAAGAACATAAAATCTCCTTTGTAATGGTCACTGTATATACATGTAGTGATGGAATGCTGTAGGTACTGTATGAAATGTAGTGCTGGGTGATGCAAGTATCCAGAAAGAACTATCACAGAGACATGGGATCTTGTGCTCTGAGATAAACAATACAGAGGTTACCTCTTTCTGCATCAGGTATTGCCAAGGTCAGAACACCTCATCTTCATTTAAGGAGCTGAATTTGTGGCTGAAAATCCATAGCTGCAACAGTGCTAGAGAAACAGATGTGACAATTAGTTTTCTACTACAGCACAGAAGACTAGCATGATGCCAAGAAAGCCAGAGTGCTTAAGGACTTTTTCTCACTCTTAGAACACATTAAAAGAATCAGTGATCAGACATCTTGGAACAGCTGGCAGAAACAAGAGGGTAAGGCTATATGCTGTGTTTGAAAAGGGGAAATGGGAAAGATGGGGACAGAAGAAAGAGCTGGTTTAAAATTGTCACGACTTGCTAAAATCCCTCAGAAGAGTTTTAAGAAACTAGCTGAAACAATCTCAGGCAAGAGGACTCTTCCACAAAACAGAAAACCCGGGTTTCAGAAGCCTGAGGAGATTCAAGTTCAGATCTCCTGCTTCTGAAAAAATACCTTAGTATTAGTGGAATAGTGGAAGTTGCCCACAGATGTTCCCCATCTTTCTTGTTAAATCAAGGATATGTGCAAAAAAGTCACAAAACGGTTTTGTTCAAAGGTTGTTGGCAGTGATAACTATTGCTGTTAGCAGATGAAAGCAAGCTGCAGGTAGGATTTCAAAGGGTAGTGGAATTTGCTTTTATTGGACTAACTCTGCAGTTCCTTGCATGTTCTATATTCTTTTCCTAAGATGTTTCCTGAAGTAATGGTAAAGCGAGCATACAATAAATACAAGTACCCGTTAAAGCACACTAAAGGAATACCTTATGTTTCCAGCAGATGAACATGGAGATAACGAAGTATTTGTGTATCGCATCACAGTCCTCTATTACGCCAAAGTTCTGGGTTTTATTGCTGAAGAGAGCACCAGTAAAGGTGGCTTTAAACTGCTTTATGCTCTTACATTCTCTGAATCTGCTGAAGATGGAAAACAGGGAGCAGCATTAAAGAACTTCATGGCAGTTCAGCAACCAGCAAGGGGATTCACCCCCTCAATCTACCCTCAAACTGCTTTCTTCTTTCTGTGTTTGAAGCAGCTTTTTAAGTCTTTGGGTCTCAGGGGTTTTTTGTTTTAGTTTGGGGTTTTTTCATGGGAGAGTTTAAAATCCCCCTCATAAATGAGCAGCATAGGGAAGAGCCTGTTCTAGGCTGAAGAAGATTCAAATAACTTATCCTGTTCAGAAAAAATGAAATATTATTCTTCTGAGGAGGAGTAGTTACTTACTCCATTCCCAAATTAGGATTAATATTCAGGACTTCCTCATGGTCCTTGGAGTATCTTTAATGTTTAGTTTATTTAAGCAATTCTAGGTACTTGGAACATACAGATAACTTGCAGAGCTGTTATATTGTGATCCCATTATTTTATGCTCATTCAGGCATAAAGTAAGTAGCCTTTTAGAGAAAAGCACTGCCTTTTGCTATGAATGTATCTCAGTTTCCTCTAAAATTGCAGGTTTTTATCTTTAGCTGTGAACAATTGTCCGGAGTAGTGGAGATTTTCAGTTGTAATTGACAGGATCCTAACTGTATCTCTAGTTTTTTTTCATGTTTACTGCAGGATTCTTATAAAAACAGACCTGGTCCTGGTGATTTATAGTGCTTGAGTTTCTCAGGCTTTCAATAGGGTCTTCTTTTGAGACATCTAGGCCTGAGGAGACTACTGTGAATCCCCATAAGGCACATCCTTGTGGTAGGAATTTCTCTGTTACCCTTTATGTTAAAAACAAATCATTTATATTGAGCTTCTTTACCTGTGATGCTTTCTTTCATATGCCTCTGGATATTACATAGACATAACAACAACAACAAAAAAAATCCTGAATTCTAATATCTTTAAGAATACTTGTAATTCTGTGTGTGTGTTGTGCATGGATACAGGGGTGCTGCATGCAGCCATTGATACCTGTGAGTCTGGTACTCCTGAACAGCAGAACATTGTTCAGCAGCACCTGTGAAAGCAGTAACTGCATTTCTTTGTGCAAGAGCAGTGTTAATTAATCCCCTCATTCTTCAGAGTATCAGTGGCTACAAAGAGCTTTTCATTAGCCAACAATAGTAGTAATTTTATTTTTCACTAATCTTCATTAGTTTTTTCTTACTTTACTTTCTTACTTGTTTATATTAACACTCAAATAACTATTAATATGTGGTTTAGTTAAGAAACTGTAGCATTTCTGGTTTGTTGGGTTTGGGGCTTTTCCCCTTTGGTTGGAGAAATTGCTTCAGCCTAGGGAGAATTCCATGTCTATGCATGAATTGTCTCCCATGAATGAGCACGACCTCCCTAGAATTCAGGCACTTGCTATGTAATGTAGTGGTGTCATTAAAGACTGTATATAAGATACACTTTACTTGACTTGAAGCATCACATGAATCCTCTAAGAAGGCTGAGCAAGCAAAACATCTTGCCTCAAGATGTCACAAGTGATACAGGCACCTGGCCTCTGGTTCGAGTTTGCCTGAGCAGAAACAAGACTTGAGAAAGACCAGAGCTCTTTTGCTTTTCTAACTTCTTGTCCTAGGCTGTCAGCAAGTCTCCTAACATGGCTAGACCTTGATTAGATTGAGACAAGGAACAGAACATTTGCAAAACAGATCCTGATTTTATCCTACATAAATTCTTCTGAAGAAGTTAAGCAAAGCTCAGACCTGGGAACACCAGGCAGTTGAATGATGCAGAGTTGGAATTTTCATGATACACCGTCTACAGTTCTTGGATTCCTTAGCAGCCATAATTCTAGAGAAATTATCAGTAACCATGTGGCACCAAAATTAATTATAGCAAGGTTGAATCACCTTTGAATCCTTGACCTTCATCAGAGAAATCCAGCTCCTTACTGTCAAATTGGGCTCAGAATCACCCCTCATAAACTTTAATGGGTGTCTGGCCTTCAGTAATGATTCAAACATTCTCCACTCTGCTGGTACTGAGAGATCATTTTTTATGAGTTTCCAGCATCCTGTAGGACTAGTTCCATATAAAATATTCCTGTGTTTATTCAGAACCAGAAGAGGACTGAAATGTTCTTCTGTACAGTTATGTTTAGCTGGACATCCTACACCAGTAGAGAGGTAGGTGTGGTTCACGCTAGGGCAGTTTATAGAGATGGGAACTTCCTGTATTTTTCAGCATCTCACAGATTCAGAAGTGTTGAGGTTGGAAAAGACCTCCAAGATCTTGAGTCCAGCCATTAACCCAGCAGCACCGTGTTCACCACTAAACCATATCCCTAAGTGCCACACCCACATGCCTTTTGAACTTTCCCAGGGATGGTGATTTCACCACCTCCCTGGGCAGCCTGTTCCAATGCCTAACCACCCCTTCAGTGAAGAAAGTTTTCCTACTATCCAATCTAAACCTATGCCAGCACAACTTGAGGCCCTTTCCTCTCATCTTGTCACTTGTTATCTGGGAGAAAAGACTGACACCAACCTTGCTACAACATCCTTTTAGGTAATTGCAGACAGCTTGTTTGTTGTTCCAGGTAGCAAGTGACAGGATGGGAGGAAATGGCCTCAAACTGTACCAGGGAGGTTTAGGTTGGACAGTAGGAGGAATTTCTTCTCAGAAAGGGTGATGGTGGAGTCACCGTCCCTGTAGGTGTTTAAGAAAAGATTGGATGTGGCACTTCGTGCTGTGGTCCAGTTGACAAGGTGATGTTCAGTCAGTCATAAGTTGGACTTGATCTCAGAGGTCTTTCCCAAGCTAATTGATTCTGGGAAAGCTGCCTCCAATGACAGCAAATACTGACACTTGGAGCAAAAAGATGCTGAAGTTTTATCTCTGCTGCAGGAAGAATTACTTTCTGAAAATGAGGGTCTCAAATAGAGTCTTATTACTTAATATTGAAAATGCTAATTTGAAATGGTAAGAATTGCCACAGACATCTAGAAGGGAATTTAGATATGGTGCAGTAGAGAGTAGCAATATTTCCAGAGACAAAGACATCTTTATAAAAAATACTTCTTTATGGTTTTTCTGAAGCACAAGGAGCTATTAAATGCTTTACATTCTCTTGGTATAGACAGGGTTGTACACACTCTTCTTAGATCCCCAAGATAAATAAACACCAGTTGCCAAGTACAGGCATCACAAGAGCATAGGTTTTCCAACCCTGCACACCTACATGCCCTGCAGCAAAGCAGCACAAGACTTAAAGAGGAAAAAAGATAACTTGTCTGTGGCAGTTCACCTGCTTCTTTCATCCACATGGCAGTGTCTGTTTGCTCCAGAACATTTGGAATGTTTTTACAGTTGTACCTCTTCCTTTCAAGCACTGAAGTGGTTTTATAATGTGTTAAAGCCTACCAACTGTCACAGAGATTTGTGTATTCTGTTTTAGTCACTCCTTGACTCCTTTTGGTCACAAGGTAATTTATGAGAGCATGTTAGATCATTAGTAACACTGCTTCTTTTCCTGTTGAAGAGATCCCCTTTTTATCTCTTAAAAAGGGAAGGGGAAAGGTGGTAGTGACCCAATTCACTTTGGCTGTCCCAGATCTCAAGAGATGTAAATATGTACAGCTGAAAGATCAGATACAGAGAAATGTTTTCAACCAGCAGTTTATCACTACCAAGTTAGAAAGCCCTGAGAGCTCTGAGCTTTCGAAACAGTTATTTCCACACTGTTACCCACCCTGCCTGAAGGAACTGTGTGGTTTTTCTAGCAGGCGTCATTGCCTCCAGTATAAGACCTGGGTGCTTGCCACTGCCTGTCTCAGAAGAACAAAAACCCACATATGCATGCATGTCTTGAACACTGTAAGTGATCTAAGAACTGTCATTATGTCCTTCACTCATGGCTTTATCTTGATCCTGAGGGTAGAGAAGAAGTCAGCATAGATCCCTCCACAGAACAGAGATGATCCAAGCCTTAGCAGTCTGATGTTCCATTAGCCTTCTATGACTTTGCATAACATTCAGCTTTTCTATTCAATCTCAGAGCCTACCTCAGAAGCTCACTGAGAGCAAGGATCATGGATCAGAGGGTGGTGAGGCACTGGTGCAGGTTGCCCAGAGAAGCTGTGGAAGCCCCATCCCTGGAATTGTTCAGGTTGGAGGGGGCTTGAAGCAACCTGGTGTAGTGGAAGGTGCCCCTGCCCATGGCAGGGTGGTTGGAACCAGAGGATCTTTAAGGTCCCTTCCAAGGCAAATCATTCTGTGATTTTATGGGTCAGACTTTCAATAGCTTAGCACAAGACAATGCTACAGCACAGCTTATGAGGGTAAACTATAGCAAAAAGAGGAGTCACTTCAAGTGTTCCTGTGCCTGCTAGGGCATTTTCCAGCCAAGTTCTGCAGGGAGTCTCCGAAAGATGAGTCGTGCATAAAGATGATTGTTTGCCCATCATTTTTCCAACATGTATTCATAGAGATTTTGGGACTGCATGTGGACACCAGTGAAGTCTGGACTGCACTATCAATTGTCAAAGAAATCCTATAAAATAACAGCAGAAAGCAGTTTTAGCATAACCAGTGATGGAAGAAGCTTCTGTTACATCAGGGGCCATGCAGATACAATTTTTCATTTACATTTTTGACATGGCCGTATTTAAGCTATTAATGTGTTCTGGGGATCCACAGTTTACTGAGCCATCTTCAGAGGCTCATATTTCAAACAACTATAGGTAGCAAAGGAATGTAACATGGCTTAAGGATAGAATTGCAAATGGAGAAAACAAAAGGTAAACCAGTCTGTTGCAGGAGATATATTTCCACTTCATGGAAAATTAGTAATTACCTGATAGGGTTAGTGCTCACCATAGTGCAACTGGCATTGAAACAAAGGCCACCAACAGGACACAGCCATTAGGTATCCAGGAGGCTTATCACCCCAGCACTACCAAAACAGTGCTGTTATTCTGATCTTCAGAGTTTGTCTATTTGACCTCCAAAAGCTTAGCTTCTGTTTCCCAATGTGAGGTATCAACATGACTAATCCTTCTGATGTCTGGATCCTGCAGTGTTTCATTTCACAGCATGTATGCAGAAATTACCTCCTAGAGAGAAATTTTCTTCTTCTGGTATGTGAACTATCACTGGAAGATATTCTACAGGTGCATTAACCTAACACATTGGAAAAAAAAATATCCCTATAGTCCCATGAACATTTAAGTCTCCCGTCCAGGTTATTCTGTGCCATTTCCAGGTTTGTATAGCAGCTATTACCCACCCATTTGTTCACCCCTGTGAGATCTGCTTTTCCTTGTCCAGTGGCATTGAAATTTCTGGCAGCTCTGTCCTCTCCTCAGTACAGTAACTTGTACCTCTTTGGTCCCACAAAGGCCGTGACTCTTTCCAGCCTAATTTTATTCCTTAACTTCCTCTCTGTAATGGGAAAGAAGTGAGTTTGCTGCCTTCTGTGGATCTCTGCCTGCCCTTACCACGTAGCCCCTTCCTCTGTTCCACCAGGACCCGGCTGAGGAGCAGGCTGAAGACATAGTAAAAACACAAAGATTAAAGGATAGAAGGATCAGCATGCCTTCTGTTTATTGTTGAATACAACATTGTAAATAAACCGGTATGTCAGCAATTATTTTATTACTCAGTTTAGATATCACTGGGGAACAAAAATACAAACCATAAACCAGCCTTTTCAGAAGGCCCTCAATGAGAGCTACAAACTGCCTTTGAAATTCAAAGAAAACTCAGTTCCTGACTCCGAAGTACTAGTAAAACCCCAGACTTGAGTTTCCAGTCTATTGCCTTATTTTTTTCCAGTGGAGAATCAGGATGGAACAATGTTGCAATGTCTAATTCTTCGAAGTTTCAGCAAGCACTCAGCTGACTGCTGTAACAGTAACTTGCTTAGAAAGCAAAGCCCTAAATTAATTTTCTACAGCAGACTTGTACACATTACTGTTTCCAACCTTTAGGGCTACATTCATCATCCTTCTGACCAGAAAGAAGACACCAATTATTGAACCATTCCATTAGAATGAAAACAAGAGTAGAAATGGAGGAAGGATTCTTGGAAAAATTTACACATCATATCACACTTCAGGGGGTTATTTCAGCAGAAACTACATGATGGTCTAGAAAACTGATTTTTTTTTTTTTTAATAGAAGTCAGATTTATTTGTATTTTATATGATGACTAGTGATTTACATCACACCCACCCATTTGAGAATATTCAGGGCTCCAGGCATCTCTCCAGCCAGAACCAGACTATTCAAATCATTGTTGGTCCATCCATTTACTAGTTACAACAAGGCCTTCTGTGACTAATTATGGCCTGACTGCAGCAGGAGAGGCAGCTTCAAAGACTGGGAATCTTCGGACACACTAGCAGTTCCCTTGGTTCCCAAATTCTTTATTTATGTGGATTACATTGAGTTGACAGATTTAACTGGGCTGTTGAAGATATGGTCAAAAAAGCAGAGTCACTCCCTTCCCTTTTATTGTCTTCTGAAGACATAACAGTCATATGCATCTGCCACTAGAGAGAGGAAGTTCTCCATCACTGGACTTCATTTGGGCTTTTATAGGCTGTTTCAGTAGCATTTGGGAATAGATCAATATAATATTTGGTAGGGAGTTGTATTTCTTCATGATGCACTGTAAATCTTTTATTGAAGATACTCTCACTGTTTATTGTTGAAAATCGATAAAAATAAACCTTGTAAAGTTAAAGCCTGGCAATGGTCCAGCACAAATCAGAGGGAAGGAGTAAGAGGCAATGAGCCTCCCTCCTCTTGGATAATTCCCAGCTTGTTTCTCAATGAATATTCAGTAACACTTTCCAGCAATCTGGGAACAAATTTAAAAAAAAAAAAAAAGTATTCAAAGTTATGAACACTTCATTGTGAACTCAAACAGGACTTTTGATCTACTCTGGTGGCTTTCTGGTACTGAATTCAGCTGTGGATCAAAACAAAGTATCACCCAGGTTGTGTTGAATATACCTGAGGCTTACCCACTCAAAAGCACATCAGCCTTGCTCGGGTCAGATTAAGGGAGTTGTTTTTGAGCATTGGGAAGCTGGAAACCAACCAAAATAGGTAGAAACTGGGAAGAGCTCACTGGGCAGAAGAGTTTCTCCAAAGTTAACAGAAGTTACTATGACTGGGCATGATACAGTTACTCCAGCATCATTTTCCCTATGGCTATTAATTCCTCATATACAGCATCGTAGGGAGGATCTTCTACTTCCATGAAATTCAGTTACGAAGGTAAGTGAAAAATGGTTTGGAATTATTTAGTAAAGGGGAAAACTTCCCAGTACTATGGCCAGCACAAAGAGATCACTCTTAGTCTAAATAGTATCTTAGTCTATTGTATCAATTTCTAGAGCTTTATTTAATCATTTACACAATCACAAGTGCTGACTGTAGAACCTATAAGAATGCAGTGACTGCACTTCCAAAGAAACAAAAACCCTCATGAACTGTCATTGAAATCAATGCACAAAGAACAAGAAGGTATTTCACAATAGACTTTGTCCTTCGTGGTATTCAGCAGGCTACTGAACAATTTAAGTGGTAAATAAGTGACATGTCCCGTCCGTGTCGTCCCCCCCCCCCCCCCCGCAAGAGATAAGAACAACACAAGAGAGTCTTCCCAGTGTGTGAAGAAGCAGGCAAAAAGTTACTTAAAAGCACAAAAAATGTAACCCACTAGAAAAGGAAGTCAACACGGTGCTAGAACAGGGGGGTGGAAAAAAGTATGTGGCACCTCTATCCTACTTTTTTCCTATGAAGATGAAAAGTTTGCTGATTTCAGCTGTATTTCTCTTGAGAAAGTTGTCAATGACTTGAAGAAGTGGATTATGTCAGGGATAACAAATTACTTCATTGGAAAATAAAAGTCTAAATGTCTCAAAATCCCATTCCCATTTAATAAAAAATAGAGCTAAATGTGAGCAATCAGAGCTTCTGGTTCTGTTGCATGTAAAAGCATGACCAAGTCACCTACACACGCTGCTAGTCTAGCAGAGATTGTGTTGTGAGATACCAGAGTTGAACTGCCTGCCAAGGTTTGGGTGGAAGTACTCAGTTTAGCACATAATCTGGTTTTGACGAAGCAGCTTTTCAAATCACTCAGACTCGTAGTTCCCATCAGCCAAATTCACTTGTACAGCTGTTCCCTTTTGTGTGAACGACTGCTGAGCATACACCTCACAGCCTGCTCTCTGCTGCATCCCTGCTTGTTTGGGGCTTCAGAAGGGAAGGTGCAGTAAAAACATTGGCCACTATTTCTAAATTCCTGCCTTGGTGCCTGCGGGTTACACTGCATACCACTCCAAAGAGGGCACAGAAAAATTGCTGTCCTGGCTCAGCAACACTTTACAGTAGCATAAATAACCTTGCAAGCTGGAGGCCAGCTGAAGATCCTCCTAGTAAATCAATGCTATTTTTATATTAATTTGTCTGCAAATGAACATAATTCACCCCTTCCTCCATAATTACTGCTATTTAGTTGTAGCTTGAAGCTACACAACACCTGTAGCTCTACCATCACTGCTTCCTTTTTCTGTGTAAAGAAATCCAGGAAGGTGCTTTCCTTGAAGAACCAGCTTCAATTAAATTAATTAATTCAATTAATCTTCCATTAAAGTTATGGTTATCCTACTGGTATCAGTCACTTTTTCAACAGATTTCTATCAGGTTGTTCACACACACGCTCTCAAACTTACTTAAGGAACTACCAGTTTAAAAAAAAAAAACAACAAAGTGAAATCATTGTATAAGAGCCTAGTCATGCTCTCTGCAGGCACACAAAGTGACAGAAGGTGACACTTCTCAGTTCAGAGCTAAGTAAGAATAAATGCTAGAAGAACTCTGGGAACCCAAGTTTGCTGATAGTCATGTGCTTTGCTTCCAAAAGAAGTGTAGTGTCACAGCACACTTACCAAGGGTGAGGTAAAGCACATATGGTTTACATGACAACAACTTGCACTGGTATATTTTCCAGAGCCAAATATTGCATTCATAGAATGATGCTGGTGCTAAATAAAAATTAACCCATGAGGGGAACCAGAAAGTGTTCGGCCCA
The DNA here is from genome assembly GCA_026261815.1 of Monarcha castaneiventris obscurior. Classification (NCBI taxonomy): domain Eukaryota; kingdom Metazoa; phylum Chordata; class Aves; order Passeriformes; family Monarchidae; genus Monarcha; species Monarcha castaneiventris. The sequence continues at coordinate 13,683,647 of JAMPIT010000510.1, read as the reverse complement.
TCATAAGTTGTTCCTGAAATGGTTGTATCAAATATTCATTTTGCCAAAGATAGGGAACATGGGTGATGGCATAGGTTAAAACTTGAGGGCTCTTTAAAAATTGAAGTATTTCATATTTTCTTTCACTTTATTAAAAAAAAAAAAAGTAATCTAAATTTCAATTTTGAAAGAGGCTGCTGCAGCAAGGAAAACAAAGTCCCTACACTTTTTTGGTAGGTGAACCAGTGTAATTGTTACTATGAGGGGTTCTGAAACTTGTCTCAGCTTACATCACTGCTATTAGTGATCATTTAGGGCATAATGTCTAAATACAGCCTCAAGTCTATTTTTTTAACTTCCCCTGTAAAAAGTTGCATTTTTTGTCTCATGCTTCACATTATTATTGGCTAGTGTCTCCACCTACAATATCCACAGTCAATGACTCACGCAATAATCAACATTATTGTTCCCAAACAAGGAGTGTTGTCTCTGTAGCACAGCAACTTGTGGGGACAGTCATCCCACTCAGCTTGTCTGCTCTGTCACCCCACAGTGGTCTGACCTCAAAGCCCACCATGGTAGGCTTTCTGGCACGGACCTTCACAGAAGGTCTCCACAGAATCATGGAACAGGCCAGGCTGGAAGGGAACTCAAAACATCATCTGGTCCAGCCTTTCATGTGAAACAGAGCCTCCATGAAATCATTTAGCATCCTCTTCAAAACCTCCAGTGACGGAGACTCCACCACATCTGTGGGGAGTTTGTTCAGTGAATGACAGTTCTCACTGTAAGAAATATCTTACTTCAAGATGAATATAAACATTGACATTACTGACAAAAATAATCCCATTTGAAGTGAAAGCATTCACTCTTATATTTCCTCAACATTTATGACATTACATAACCTGTAAGCAGCTTAGGAGATGTAGTTCCATAATCACATTATTCTCAACCCAAACAGCTCTAGAACAAGCAAAGTGGTCCTCACTGTTTCTGCTGAACTTCTGAACTTGGGTCAAGCTGAAATGCCCCAGAGAAGTAGCCAAAGAAAAGAGGTGTCCAATAGTGGCACCACCAGTTTGGGAAGATCCATTTCACTGGAACTCCTTAGGGCAAGAAATAGACAGGTGAGTCCCACCATCCACCCCCATTATCAAGTGCTGCAAATGAAGTAATGCATTCACATTTTAAAACTAATGAAAAGCCAGATCTAACTGGTCAGCCAAGAAAGCCCAAAGGGGTTTTTCTGGGCTGTTTGAAGCCTTGCGAAGGTGGTGTTTTATCAACAACAAAATTGAGATGCAAGTAATGAACCCCACAAGTTATTGCTATCTTCTTTCCCTGCCTTGACAGAAGGACAAAAGATTCTTAATTTATAAAGCTTTGTTAGCTTACCTCTCTCAGTACCTGAGCTAATTTTGGCATCTTTACAAAGCTTTGTATAGGACTAACATTCCCAAGGCTTTTAAAGCCACTTCTGCTAAGCCTTCCGTGTTGGACTTAACAAGCACTAAAAAATCCTTTGCACTATTTTGTTTAAAACTGTATCAACTCTTTCATCTGAAGGACTGTTTATCACATTTTCATCTTTTTATGGTTAAAGCTCTAAAAATTAACTGACCTTTTGTTCCCAAAAAAACTTCTCACTTAATTCTCAGAACCAAAGAGCAGCTTAATGCCACCAGAGTGGGAGGACAGAGGAGTGTTCTGCAAGAGACAGTCCCGCGTTATTTCAGGGACCTCAGCAATGGCTTTCACAAAGCCACACAGCAGTACAGCTCGGGATGTTCCCCTTACAGGGCTCTTAGCCAACTGCAAGAGTCAGTGAGTGGAAGCACTAATCAATCCTTGGGGTTTGCATTCCACCTCCAGCCACTTCTCCAAACTGTTGGGATGACAGTTGCATCAAGATGTTATTTCTTCATGTAGTACCATTTTTTTAAAATCTACTTACAGATTAGCACAGAACATAAAAACAATTTTCTAGAAGGGATGGCTGATGCTTTGCAAGTCCTCATGTAAATTTTAGCCACAGAGAAAAACAAAAACAACTCTTGGAAATGCTGAAATCTGGTCCACAAACCCAATATTGAATTTGGGCTTCTTTTACTTAAAGAGGTTGGAGAGGTAAAAGGCAAGAAAGCTATTTTTGTCCCCAAAAATACTTGAAAGAAATTGTGTTTGTTACTTCCCTGAACAGTTGCAGTATCAAACAAGCCCCCCCCCCCAAAAGGCCACTAGTGCTGACACATCTCTCTTCTGCATTCAAAAGATGGATGGAAAAGCCTTTATTTCCCTTTCTGCACTTGGCTTCTCCTTGCCTGTGCTACTCCAGAGCTCCCTGGGGTTTGGTTCACTGTGATGGTAAGGACTGCTGCCCTCTTCATCCTTTCAAAAGTGTAGCATTCACCCTTCTCTTCACTGACGACTGTCCTGGTGCTTATGAGGCGAAATCCATCTTTGAGTAAAGTGTCAAGCAGCAGCCCTAGGACATTAGTACCATTAATCAGCTTTCTATTATCAGGCTTTATGGAAACATACCTAAAATCAAAAAAAAAAAAAAAAAAAAGCAGTTACAACACACTTCAACTACTTCTTGACAGCATAGGTCAACACAGCTGCACGGTGTTTACAGCAGCCAAGGCTCCAGATTTTTTTTCCTCCTTTAAGGACTACTGAACTCTTTCCTTCATGAAGAGTAATTCTCAGCTCATCCAGTTACGTGCTGGGGAAGAAGCACTTCTCTTTCACACCCTCTCCCACCACAAAACTTACTTTCTTAAGAAATAACCTGTGAGGACCCCCACCTCACCTCCTCACCTCACTTAATGGAGGAGAAGGGAGCAGCAGGCTCTGCAGTGCTGCAACAGTTTTCAGGTAAGTAAATGATGGACAGTGAAGTCACATTCACCCCAAGAGCATCACTCTCCAACACACAGGATCTCTCTCTCTACAAACAGTGACATTTATTGCAAAGTTACCTTGTAACAGCAGGACTTGTGGTAACAAATGTGAAAATCATTTTCACATGGGCTCAAATGATTTTATTTGATATAAAGTACAGTGTAAGAATCTATCCAGACATTCTGAGGAGCAGAAGTCAGGTAAAAATACTATTACAAAATATATAAACTGACGGGTGAAACTGTTCCACAGTTCACAGGCAAGTACACCAAACATTCATGGAAAGCACAATAAAGGCAAAAATGTCCATGTCACCACAAAGATTAAGGAGATAGAAATTCAGCAAGGCAACATAATCAAATCTGACTTGTTTCATTACTCAAGAGAAGATTTCCTATTATTCTGCAGAGGGAAATTTTTACCAAGTCTGAAGAAATAAATGAAAAAATCAGAAATATTTTCCCCACTACTTAAGTTGCCATAACCTACTCAACCAATTATTAGTCTATTAAAATTAGTAACATGTTACAAAGTTAAGGTTTGGCACACAAATATATATTGCTTCACAAATGCAAAAGTAGTTCTTATTCTACTTGCTTAGCCAAAGAAAGCTGGAAGAAAGATAAACTTTAATTCTTTTTTTAAATAATTAAAAGACTGCTGTGTTTGTTCATATATTCAGATAGAATAACCCTTTTGGAAATATTTCAATGAAATTTCCATAAAATTCCAGATGTTTTAACAGCCACAGAGGACAAATTAGGTTAACATTTTCTTATACAGTAAGAACACGTCTCCATACAATAGAGACATCCAGCAAAAGATTGTTTAAAAAACCTAAGTTGTCATTAGAATACGATACTGCTATCACAAAAATTACTGATACAGAATTATCTTAAAAAAAACAGAACCTGACTCTGAATTCAAAGAAAACCCACTATGAAGCATATAGTTAATAATCTGTTTCTTCTCCCTCCCCCTAATAAAAAGCTCTACAAAAGCTTTCCAGTCCCTGAAATGCTGTCTCAGTTCCACTGGTGTTTTTAACCCTTCTTGTCATTCCCTGTTTCCTGTTTTCCATATTAAAGCCTTTTGGACCATAAGCTATTGGAGATTTTAGGCTTCCACCCAGTACTTCTTTATTTTGTTGCCTTTACTTCATTTTACTGTGTTTTTCATGTTCTCTAGAAGGTGATACTGTGAAATTCTAAAGTGAGTGAGGAGGAAAAGGTAGAGAGAGAGAAAGACCCAAGGGAGCTCATAAACAAACATCAAGAACAATATTTTTGAAAGCTAAAGAACAGGCAAATCAGTGTAATAGAAATTAAACTGGGTATTTCAGAACTAGAAAAAGATAACATTACACTAAGAGAAGGAAGGAAACGTATTTCTTTTCTTTCAGTTTCTTTAAAATGAGCTTTGCTAGCACGTAGTGTGCACTTCATGAACTGGAAGTCACAAAGACATGTCCATAATGAGAAGTCACTCTAGGGACAGTACCTGGTCACAAACTGGCCACCAGCAGAATACTCAGTACCACACAGAAAAACCATGTCATGATGAGAAGGTCTTTCCAAAGGAAGCGGAACAAGTGGTTTCTGAGAAGGGAAAGGGCTGTTCCAGCCCTGTCCTGACTGCTGCCCTGTAAACACAGTGATCTGCTCAGCTAGTGCCTCAATGGTGGTACTGCAGGAACCAAAGATCCGGAAAAAGGCCTGCATTTCTTGGAGAGAAAAATGCACTTCCAAGATCTCCAGCCTCGGCTTCAGCAGATGTTCTTGGCTCAGGAGGTTGGCCAGGGGGTAGAGTCCATAGAATTCTGCTTCTCTCTGCAGCCTCTGATAGTCTGAGAAATCAGTTGGTAAGGAGACCTGCAGAGTCCTCAAGAAGTCCATGATGTAACTAAACAAAGCTCCATCTCTGTCCACAAAAAACTCTCCATTCACCAGTTTAAATTCCGGGTCATCGTCATTCAACATCCGTGCCAGCCTGGACTCAGGGAACTGCTGCAAGGTAAAAGCCCGGGTCACAAATCTCACACCTCCCACACTCAGAACGACCACCTCTCGACTACTCATGGCTACCTCAGCCACCCAGGAATCGTAACTCTCTGATCTACATGTCTGTGACTTGATCTTTCCTAAACTGCAAGGCAGCTGCAAGAACCATTGTGTACTTTTAGCAAGTGTTTGGAGCGAGGTGTGGAGCAGCAACAGGATTCCCAGGCAACAAAGATGTAAATACCATGTACAATAGTTTTGTTTGCTGGGTTTGGTTGCTTGGAAACTTTGATTCTTGGAATTTCATGTTTTATTTTTGAAATGAACAGCTTGCAAGGACTACTGAAATACAGTGAATTGACTGTCACAACTTATGAAACCTTGAGAGAGGCCAACAAATATTCCCAAAGTATGGCACACGTTATGTTTGTTTTCTAGAAATGTCAGTTCAGCGTTTTCATTCCATACAGTGCTGTTCATAGGACCACTGCAAAAAGAGGTTAGATGTGCTTCAAGCAAGACATTTCAGTACCATATACTCCAAAAGAAGGGCACTTCAGAGAACTCAAGCTTAAGGTTCCCTTTAAATCACTGTTATCTAAGGCTAAGTCAATACAACCAGAAAATTCAATTAGCTCCTGAAATGAGATACACAAAAATACAGTAACACCAGAAGAACCTATACAAGGTTCTTCAAACACCACCAACATCCATGTAACTGTTACATCACACAACCTGTTCAAGGAATCATCCAATAATTTTTCCTGGCTTTTGGAATTGCAATCTGGAGAGGCAGAGATGGAGAGGAGAGCAGCTGTTGTACCTGCCACCTCTGCAGGGACCAGGCTGCCTTCCTGTGGCAGACCCCTGCATGCCCTTCACTGCAGTAAGTTCTTCATGTTAAGGCCAGTTTTTAAGGAAGCGTGGCTTCAGAGAAACATGGATCTAACAAAACAGCTCAGTTACCCCAGCAATTCAATGTTGGAAAAGTAAACTGCAAAGTATGAACTATCTGCAAAGTACATACCATCTTGCAGCTTGTTCTTATCATTACCTCTAGAATTTATGCTTGCCCTGAAGATAGATTTTTGTATAGAAGACGTAATCTGAATGCACAGGGTAATTACAACATTTGGTTATACAAAAAACAACCCCACAAAACCAAACCAAAACATATAGCTATTTCAGAGAGAAGTAACATCATCAGATAGAAGCTGGTCCCAGAACGTGACTGATGCATGCTGCATTTTGCAGTGGAAGGGCAGTCCTCAGTAAACCTGTCAGCACAGGGCTCATCTCAACCACAACTCTTTTTCCTCTTTCCAAACGATCTCCCAGTTAGATTTTTTTTTAAACTACAATCTTTTATCTTATTCTACAATTACATTAAGATCAAACTAAGTACACAGCTTTGCCCTATATTTCGGTAAGAAAAATTATTTACAGTGAGTAATATTCCCAAAATCACCACTGAAAGAAGAATCCACAAAGTGTTTTTCAAAGCTCCATTTCATCTTCTGGTTTAGCAGTGCTCAAACTATGTGAACATTATGAGTGTTTTGGAATCATTTTGAATCTTTGAATGTTTTCACTGGAAGTCTGAAAAGACCAATTAATTTAAGAAGTTCCATGTTTTCTTCCCCAGATGTCTCTTAGTTCTTATATTCCAGCAGACACTTCACAACAGTTTATATTTGCACACAAACTGTGCGACATTATCCAGTACAACCAACGTATAGTTTTTACACTTTTCTCTTAAAAGTGAAGCTCCATCTGTCATCTGTTCCCAGTAAAAGACTGCATGATCTGCTATCTCCACGGTATCTGCCAAATAGGACAAGCTAATTGTAAGGAACTGAGATTTCCAACACTGGAGATTGTCAATGACTGACTCCACAAAGGACATTCTGGTAACAGCAAGAATGAGCAAGAAAATAAGAGAGTTCACTATAAATCTGCGTGAAAAGACTGAGGGAATCTTGAATTTGAAAGTGTTGTTTTCCTGAGGCAAGCAAAGTTTGTCCACATCAACTAGTTTTATTCCATTCCACTGGCTGGTATCAAAGCTCTTCATTGTGGGACTGATATCCACAGTGGAACAAGGTAAAGGGGTTTCTTTGAGCACCTTGATTTTTTCCCTGAACTCCTGCATCTGCTGCAGAAATATAATGGGTTCGGACACATCTTTGAAGGCCTCTGCTATGTTAAAAGCCATCCGCTGCTCTTGCAGGATCGTGTTCAGTTTATTGATTTCCGGATCGTAGGCCTGCATCACTGCAAGCTTCATGGTCTCAAAGTCAGAGAGAATCTCATTTCGCTTCTGCTCCAGCGTGTGCTGCAGCTTCTCAAAGAACTCCTTCACTTTGTCAGAATCTTTCGTCAGCATCTGCAGAGCTTTCCTCTTACTGGTCTCTAAGGTATCCAGCCGTGAGAGGGCATCTCCACAACGCCAAGTTTCAAAGCCCTGAAACAAGGTTTCAAAAGCCCTCTTCTCCTGGGAATAAGCTTCCTCAATGGAACAGAAAACATGCTTTGTGTGGTCACCACGGGTGGCACAAACCCCACAGATCAGCTGCATGTCTGTCCGGCAAAAAATGTTAAGGGGTTGCCCACTGTGCACTTTGCACACAGGCATTTTTGGAGTTACTTTGATTTTGTTGTACTTCTCCACGATACCTTTCAGGGAATAGTTGACCTGCAAGCTGTTGACTCCAGTAACAGGAGTCTCCTTCCTGCATGTGGGGCACTTGAAAGGGGATGGCCTCCAAAGCACATTCCGCACATTTCCCTCAAGAATTCCTTCCAGACATTTTCTGCAGAAATTGTGTGAACAGGGCAGGACACGAGGATCATCAAACAGGCTACAGCAAATGGGACAGGTGAGATCTTCTTCTAGGAGCTCCATCATGTCCTAGGAAAGAGAAAAGATGGTAAATGACCTTACAAAACTTATTTCTCTCTCAGGGAGACCATACAAAAACCAATCTCCATTTGAGACACATCTCAGAGAAAAGGATGTATTTTTTCCTCCAGTATCCTTAAGACCGAGCCTCAGCTGGGTTTTTGCAGCCTGTCCCCCTTAGCTGTGGTACCTGGCCAGCAAATGTCAGGCACAAGAATGGTGCAGTGCTCAGGCAGAACCATTTTTTTGGACTCTCAACCAGAAATGCTGAAAAAGAAGGCTTGCCAATCCCAGCAAGGATTCTGAAAGAAAATAACTCATGTACTGATAATAACAGTGCGAGACTTACATCTTTCCTTGCTGATGCAATACACAGAAACAGGATTTGCACAGAAGATACCCAGCCAATATGCCCTGCTAAGATTTGATTACTCTCTACTTCCTCCACTCATCCAAAGCTTCCAGTTCAAACCCCATGCACTGGTACTGTAGACAATTCTGAAAGTGACTAAAAAAGCCCAGCTGCAGTATTTCTGCTGCTACAGAATACAGGATGTGTCTTTTTGTTCTGCTTGAAAGGCCAAAGGAGAGTCACCACTCACTTTAAGAATTAGCTTTTCTCTTGCTCCTGCAATCTTTTTAAATAACCAACAGAATGTGTTACTACTGAGCTACTCAGCACAAAGTTAAAATACTTCAAATAACAGCTGCCCACAATCCTTGATAATTCATCATGAAACAAAACTGCTAACCATTTTTACTCATCTGCAATCATTGGAAATTCAATGGAATTTACAATTCCATTCTCACAGGATCCATGCCTCAGTAATTTCTTTCTGTAGAGAACCTACAGGAAGAATATTTATCATGTAATCCTTCCTACTGGAAAGTCTCAGTGAAGGGACCCAGTGCACTACCCTTCCCCTGCCTCTAACTAAAGCCAAGCTCTCAGATGCAGACACCTTGTAACTTACAGCATGCTCTAAGAAAACAAACAGCTAATAAAGACTAAAATAGGTGACACTCTGTATTATCCAAAGCTCTCACTTAGCTTTCAGCTATAATTAGAAAGATGCCTTCCTTGCATAAATTCCTTCCACATTATACAACATATATTCATATATATGTAATAAAACTCCTTTTATAAATTGAAAGACATCACAGAAAAGTGCATCAAAGTACTGATGTGACATCAAGGCATGTGAATGAGCTCTTAATGAGTTTTGATGTAATTACTAAGGTTTCTGTCCCCTCAAAAAAATATGAAGTGGAAAATGAGGGAGCCAAGAGGAGAGCTGCAAGGGAAGATTCACGCTGCACAGGACAAGAAGAGCAATAAAATCAATACCGCTGATCCAAGGAATGCAAAGTTTACTACCAGGAATAAAGGTGAGGTCAGTTCTGACTTTTCTTCACAAAAGGACCAGTAGTCCCAGTGAGACTTCACAGGAAAAGCCATTCTTGGGAGGTGTAAGCAAACCTCCCATGCTTTTCAAGTGAGGAGGAGTCACAACCCAGAAATTCAGTAGAAATTCTCAGTGGACTAAACAAAGACAGCAGTCCAGTGTCAGAGAACTCTTATCCTTTATTATACAGGCACCTTAACTCCAACAACTATCCCACTATTTAGTCGTAGAAGTGCTGGCTAACAAGCTCTTAACTTTTACAATGAACTTTACCAAGCTCCCAACTGTCCCACCAAACTTCGGCACAGTGCAAGGGGTAAAATCCAATTGCTGCACTTGCTGGGACAGAACAAGAGAGAAGAGAGTAAAGACGGAAAAGAGAGAAAGTGAAGGAAAAAGACCACCAGTCCTTAGATCCCACATCAGACCTGCCACCACGGACAGTCCAGATCTGGGATCAACAAAAGCCCAGGACTGATCCCCTCCCTTTTACAGTTTCCCTAGTGCACATCCCCTTGTTTTTCGTGCCATTTGCTGCTGCTGGCGCACACTGAGTGAGCCCTTTAGAGCCCTCCAGGAAATGACTCGGGGGGCGGGGGGCTGGGGGCCTGTGGTGGTCCAGGAGCTCCCTTTAGTGAGGTGCCCGGGACTTGCCCCTTCTCTTGCCACAGGCACACTGAGTGTGAGCCTTCAGGCTGACTTACAAGGCCAGCAATGAAAGGAAAGCTGGCTCACAACAGCACTGCCCTGCCGCAGCAGGGCCCTCCCTCCCCAGCCCAACTTTCCTGTCACAGCACAACAGGCAGAATGTTTGAGACAACCATGCTTATGTGCTTATGCCCCTCCACAGGCATATTCTCTGTGTTTGTTGGAAAAAAGAAACTTTGGAAAAGTTGCCAGCTTTTTTACTGAGGACTAAGGTCAGGAAGCAGGAGAAGCCACCACTACAACTGGGGACAAAATCCCAGAGAAAAAGTCTAATAACTCTAACTAATGGGTTTCCTATAAGCCCACAAATCCCATGCAGAAACCTCATATTCTGTGAGGAGAATATGATTTTGAAGCACCTCTCATGCTCTCAAAGCAACGTTTCTCTTCCGTCTTTTTCCTAGTGCTAAAAATAATGGGATGACAGGAAGATGATAACTTTGTCCCTGCACTCTTGAGTCTTCCTCTTCGTGAACAGCTCTCTCTTTCCAACTTGTGCTCATAGCTTTTAGCCACAGTAGCAGCACAAAAATCAGTTCTACTCATGTGTTAAGAGGATAATAACTACAAAACTAAAATGACAGTCTTCCATCTCTTAGTAAATGGAAATGCACAGTGCAGAAAGTATTTGCTCTGGTCCACCTCCTTTACCAGGGAGGATTTTACTTTCCAGTTAGGGAGCTGGAAAAGCAGCTTTGCATGCCTGACAGCAAGGACAGCAAACCAATGCAGAAAATGCTTACTATAACACGTTCCATCAAAATTGCATGACAAACTCTGAAGATTTTCACACTCCTAAAAAATACAAAAAACATACACAAAAAAGCTTCATGATCTAACTAAAACTGTCCTGTTGCATTCCAACCCCACTTACCCAATTACATAATTATGCTTTATAAATACAACTGAATTTCAAAACCTTTATACAACATCATTAAAAACACTGGATTTTTAAAAAAGAAATGGGCAGGTCTACAAGTTTTTCCCCCCCACCCTCTTACAACACCAGAGACGCCAAACCAAAAATACTGAAGACTTGGTTGGACAGATGAACTTCTGTCTTCTTTAGGATATTAATTTCAGACAGTAAATTGTCTGTGGATTGAAACATCTCTTAGCAACCTGGTATTTGTGCGATGAACTACAGCAACATTTCAACTTTTCCACAGGGAATTTCCCTGTGTAACTTCCAACCCAGGTTTGGGTGGCCCTGGGATTCCCCACTTGTAGCATGCGAACCAAAAGCATCTCTGGGTGCAAACCCAACAGATGTCACCCATCACAAATAGCAACTTGCTGAGTTTTATCATTAGGAAGAAGAATGGCAAAACACATCAAACCTTAAAAGCAAAAACAACCACAGCAGCTTTTTCCCACACTCCAGAGAGAAATTCATTTAGCATGCTCCTCAGCACAGAAGTTGAGTTTATCAGCCAGCAGCATGCTGAAAGCAAAACCAGAATTTTACCAGGCTTCCAACAAAGCAAAAAGATAACTCCTCAATTACAAGTTTCCTGCAATGGCATGTAAGTGTACTAAATGAGACTTGACCAAGTCAGGCTACATTTCTACAAGTCATTGAGCTAGTCAGGAGAGGTCTCATTTCCCTTCCTTGGCAAGGACCCTGGTCTGTGTCAAGACCCCCTATGAGCAATTTCACCGGCCTTCTGTCAGACTGGTGCATTGAATCAGCCCTAAAAAGAGTCCCATACAGAGAGAAAGGGAGATCGAAGATCTTCCTTCCAGCAGCAATGATCTTAAGCCTGTTAACTCCAACGAGAGAAACTGCAACCTAATGGACAGTCATTCTGTACATTTTAATGTGGAACAACTGACCTCCAGCAGCAGTAGGTAACACAGCATCACAGCATGTTAAAAGGTTGGAAAGGACTTTAAAGGTTATCTAGTCCCAACTCCCCCTGCCATGGGCAGGGACACTAACCACTAGATGAGGTTGCCCAAGGCCTTATCTAACCTGGCGTTGAACACTGCCAGGATTGGGGCATCCACAACCTCCCTGGGCAACCTCTTCCAGTGTCACTGCCCTCACAGTAAATAATTTCTTCCTAATATCTAACCAAAATTTCCATTCTTTCAGTTTGTACCCATTACTCCTGTCCTGTCACTATAGTTCCTGACGAAGAGTCCCTCCCTGGCTTCCCTGTAGGCCCCCTTCAGCTACTGGAAGGTTGCTATCCAGACAGCCAAAAAGACCTGGGGAAATTGCCCGTGCTTTAAACCTGCTATTTCATGGCCATAAGTTTTCCAGGAGCACCAGGCAGATCCAACCCGTTCAGAGTCCAGACAGGCAGGAAGGCGTAGAGAAATAAGCAATCTGTGTTCAGTGCATTCACAGCCCCATGGACACCGCTTCCCCCACAGGGCTGGACAGTCTGTCGAGCGCCGGGGCTGGCCCCCGCGTTCCACCCATTGTCCCTTGACCTGGCAGAGACTCCCTTGCTGCCCCTGGTTACACCCCCGCTCCAATTCCAGCGGGGAAGCGCCCCAAGACGATGGCACTGCAGCCAGCCGCCGGCCTGGCCTCCCCGGGGGTCACAGCGCTCCGCCAGGCACGCAGCCCGGGCCAGGGAGGCCCTGTTGGTCCGCCCGCGCCCCGCGAAGCACGGCGGGGCTCGCCGGGGATGGCGGCTGCCGGCGGAACCGGCGGCTCCGGCCGCGGCCACACCGTCCCCCGGGCCGGGCGCTGCTGCCGCCGCCTCTCACAAAGCCGCGGCCTGCGCTCGCCCGGCCGCGCCCGCCCGTCCTGCCGCCCCCGGGCCCCGCTACTCACCATGGCGGGCCGCGACCGCGGGGAGCCCGGGGCAGGCGGGGCGGCGGCCGCCTCGGTCACCCGCACCAGCCGGCGCCGCTCCCGCCCCGCCGGCCGCCCGCCTTCCGGGCCCTCCGCTCCCGCCCCGCCGCCCGGCCCTGGCCCCGGCCCGCCGGAGCGATCGGCCGGGAGCTGCTGCCCCGCCGTCCCACCCACCTTGGTCCGCGGCCGCCGATCCAGCCCCAGGGCAGGAGCTGCTGCGGCTCTTCCCTTCCACCGCTTGCCTGTGAGCAGCCAGGAAAGCTCCCGGGGCTGCCGAGAGAGAGGGCCGCCGCTGGATGCTGCTTGCCTAAGGCGGCGGCCGAAGCTGCAGCCTGTGCCTCCGCCGAGATGTATACGGGTTTCTGTTGTTTGTTAACTCTGCTAAATTACACTTGAGCCTGCAGCCCACAGGCGCACGCTGCACAGCCTGAGGAGGGGCGCTGCTGGGTGGCAATCCTGCTGAGTATCTGCCACCTTCCGAAAGCACTTATTTAAAAAAACAACATAATTTGAGACAGATAACCTTACATGCTTCATAAAAGGATAGCAACTCGTTCCTGTTTGCTTTAACGCACTGGTTATGCCGTTTCCTGCTGGTGAATCTCTCGGAGAGTTAACGAGGCCTGTAAAACCTGTGCAGGTTTTCTGCAATAACACTGACTAGTCCCAGAGAGATGGAGCAGAAGAGATCCTGTGTCCACCTGAAAGACCATTATAGTTACAGGACTATGAAACTGAGTCTGGAACTGCTGAGACGTCAGAAGACCTTTGTGCTGGGAATCTCTTTTGCAGTTCTGTAAGTTCTGTCAACAAAAGAGGTCTCATATCAAAGTTAAGCTGAACTTACTGTCAAGTTGGACTTTGTGAAATACTACATCCGAAGGTTTTCCCAAATGTACATACTCTGCATCCCTTCACTCCCCTACTCCACATCCACTGCAGTCGCATCACTCATCAGCACAGGGGAGACTATTCACCTTCAGGAGTACCCATACAAGGAATATCACAAATCACAAGAAAAAAATCACACACCAAAAAAAAAAAAAAAAAAAAAAAAAGCACCCTTGCACATGTGACTTATTTCTTCTGATTATTTAGGAATCTGGATCTTAAAAGCCACTCAATAACATGCCGAGGTTATGCTTTCCCAATTCACTGCACACAGTTACTCCTCACTTTCTCTCCTTGCTGCCCCACCGAAGTTGGCCTGCCTGCTCAGCTGAACCCAATGGGAACAGTCTGACCAAGGACAAGCATTTTTGAAAATCCCTTTCAGAGTGCTCACACACTGGGGCATTTCTTCCACTATCCACTGGAGAACAGCCCCAGGAGGTAGAGTTGCTGCACAAAAGCAACCAAGACCTTCAGATCTATTTCAACATCTTGCTTGTTTCTTCTTAGTTGTCTAGCATCTTGTTTGCTGTTTATTGGAAACAAGTAATTCCAGGTAGTTTCCCTCAGCCACCTAAACTGCTTTCAAGTGATATCCCAATGCTTGTGCATTTACATTTGGAGTACTCCTTGTCTACACTTTCCCAACAGCTTTTTATATCAAGAGTTTCTGGGTCCTATTCATCTCCTCTGTAATTTTATAGTTAAAGATTAACAACAACATGGCATTTTAGATTTCTCACTCATTATTTTCAAATATTTCTCATGTAACTTTTTTTCCTGATATATTTTTAGAGTACATTTTATTCTCTGTTAGTTCTTTGGGCTGGTCTTACTCTGTCTCCTTATAAATGAAGAAGGAGCTGTATGGGTGGAAGAGTGGTTGCCTGCCCACCTGGGATAATGCCTCTTCATTAGGTCCACCTGAAACTGTTCTTGTCCCTCCTTGCCTTTGATTTCTTCTGTCAAAGAGGAAAGCTTAAACTTTTGGGTAAACACACCGCAGGATTTCTGTGCTCGGTGCATAGAAACATTGCCTAGCCAGCATTGTACTCAAGTGTCCCACAGCTGTCCTGAGCATGATCAAAAAGAATTTGGGCATTCTTCGACTTCTTATCTGACTGATAGAGTCACACACAACTGTTTTGCACACATACAAGTCCATCCTTCAATACTTTTTAACTCTGCTTCAATAGCAGCACTTTCACTAGCAGTTTGTTTATGAGCTTGCATTCCTGCATCCGAGAGCACAGTGTCTTCCCAAGGCAGCATCAAAGACCAGTTGTTGAAGCTTCAGAGAAAAGCTCTGGCTGATGGAAAATAATATTTGTAGATCTGTGGAGTAATAGATAAACAAAGCCAAGGGAAATCTAGGCTCAAAGGAAAGGCCCAGCTGGAAAGGAGGTGTTGGGATAAATGCCACAGCTATGGAAGGGTTGAAAATACAGGGGTAGAAATTTGGAAAGAATTATATGATAGTGGCAATTTCCAGATTTTCAACGCAAGCACCACGTTTGTTATAAGGCAAAGGGCAGTCACCTACTGTCATCTTTAAACTACAGAGAGAACCCAGATCATGGCTCTTGTAATAAGCACTATGCCAGGAGATTTCTGAGACTGAAGCTCTGAGTTGTGGTTCAGTCAGCGACCTCAGAGCTGATAGCTACTACTGTCCTTGCCTGTCCCAGCTCTGCCAGCCTCTGCAGATGCCTTACTGAGTTGATTCCACCCACTCAGCCAGCAGAACGCTATTCCCTTTCCTTTGCTGAGGTGAGTTTTGTGCTGATTCAACAAGTTAAATCAGTCCAATGCAAGATTAGACAATCACCAGGTCTAACATCAGAAGAGTGAGAAAAAGAGGAACAAGATTTTTCTCATTCAGTGGAAGCAAGCCATTAACGTGACTCAAGCTGCAACAGGTAACTCTACCTTGACAGGCAGATTCTCGGGGGGTTAAGCCAAGACGAGACTGTGCTACTGGCAAAAGTGATCATTCCATCCTTTCCCCTTTCCTTAGTCATGCTTTCCTGATGCCTCCTCTTTGCTGGCTCTGACATTCATGCAGCCACATGTTAGGCTAGATAGGCTTGCCAACAGAGCTGAAAGCTAATCCAGTTTACAAAAAAAAGAAAAAAGTTTCCAGCAGAATCAATTTTGGCAGCCAGCTGACCCTGCAGCCGAACAAACACCAGTGCCAGGATGAGCCAGTGAGAGGGCCTGTTTTGGTGGCAGCCTGCACACACGTCAGCATAAACCAGAAGTGCCCCCACAGGCCATAATTTCACAAATGCTTCCAGCCAGCTATTGCCAGCACTGCTGCCAAAAGTAACACAGCCTTGCCCTTGGCCACACCAGCTGCTCATTCCAGGCTCCAGGCACCCGCTGTGCTGTGCTGGAGAAGAACTGATTGATAAATGTAGCTGGAGTTAAAAGCAGCATTTTTTTTTTCTCCCAAATTTGTATTTCCCATCAGTAAAGCATCACCGAACCAAAGACCTGTTTGAGTGTAATTGTCTCCTGGAGTGAAACTCCAGGGAAAAGAGGTGAGTTGAGGGCATTTTACAGTCTTATCCTTGGCTGCAAACCTGCCTTCCCACTAAGGCTAAGGCTTCACGTCCCGTTACAGAGGTGTCAGAGCACACACAGAGTACACTCCAGCTTCAGGACAGAGACTTCTTGGAGGACTCTGCTTTATTCAGCTGTGCTGGGGCGAGCATACTCTCAATCTGATGTGGATAATGCAGTCGCTGTGGGGACCTAAATATGGACATAAATCTGCAAGAGCTTAGAGCAACTTGGTAAGAAGACACTGTAAGATAACACAAATAAATAGATTATTCAAAACAGCTCTGCGTATCAGACACCTTACTGATGTATAAATTTCACAACTATATTGTATCTGACTACATTTCTTTTCAACAGATACATCTGGACTATATTAAACATTCCAAACAAGGGATCAGGGAAAGCAGTTTTTGTTCCATAAAAGGTACTTTTAATACGGATTGTAGAAATACCAGGCATTAAAAATCCATGAAGGATCATCAGCGATTGAAATGATCAACTGCTGTTTTGAGGTCTGAATTTCAGAGACTGCCTTGATATCTGCAGGGTCTCTGGTGACTCTTTCAGCAGTACTGAAAAGCTCTGTAGTTTTGCATACAGAACTTTGACCCACACAGTTAACTAATATTCAGCACTTTGCCAGATTTTTCTGCAGAGGGACGTGGGGGGGAATTGATGATGAATTCAGTCAGCTCCTTAGCAAAATCCTATTTATTTACAAAGAATGTACAGCCATGTTCCATTTCCTTGCACGCAGAGGAAGCAAATGGGAGGGAGAACTGTGCAGCAGTCCAA
Source organism: Monarcha castaneiventris obscurior (assembly GCA_026261815.1). NCBI lineage: Eukaryota > Metazoa > Chordata > Aves > Passeriformes > Monarchidae > Monarcha > Monarcha castaneiventris. Next base: position 13,666,685 of record JAMPIT010000510.1, on the reverse strand, counting down.
GTTTGCTGCTCCAGCCAGGATGCTTGCCCAGAAGAAGCTGTCCCTTGGCTTTTTCTCAGGGCCATACACCACTGCTTCTCCCACTGTCTGCTGGCTCTTGCGTGGTGTTTCCGGTCCCGGACATGCACACAGGCAAACACAGCTGCAACCAATCTGTGCTCTTGCTGCACTATTCGCAAGCAGTCCCTAGAAAAGTCTCCCTGACTTTCCCCAAATTTGTGCTTGCTCATAAGAGTTAGCTCATCTTAGCACTTGGCCATGCAGCCCTACACCACGGGCAGCAGCTTCTAGTTTTTAGCTATATTATGCCATAGAAGAACTTAATTGCTCCTTCCTGAACAAAGCATGGCCAGCGTGCCTGTCAGTTTTAATGAGGTTTGGGACTGCCTATAAATCAAAGCTCTGCTCCAGTGGGTTTTGCTTGTATTGCATAAAGAGGAAAGGAGAAGTGACCTCCAAAGCAAACAGAACAACAAGGAACAAAATTCACTTCCATATGTAATTTCTTCTGTGATTTGGCAAGTGTCAAATTAACTGTGTAAAACAGAGGACTTCCTACAGAATGTTAATCCTCACAAGAACTACATTATGGGGAAGATTTCAAAAGTACAAGCACAACCTGTTTTTCATCTGAGACCTTGTCTGTATCATCTTCCAAACCACAGGCCTGACCCTGGGAGTGGAAGGACTGCTTTCAATAAACAAACCTTGATTTTCCAGTCCTGCACCATCATTTACTTCTGTGCAAGTTGCATGGAGACATTACTAAATCCATTCCAATATACATAATAACTACTTTTTTTCATTGGTTTTCACAGGTGCAAATGCCTCCACAAAGCATGTGGCAGCAGAGAAGCAAGTCCGATTGGTTTTTACTAGCAGTTCAAAGAGGAATTATTTTCCTGAGAACTGATTAGTCATGTATTACATTGTTGTAATGCATGCTGCCACAATGGGAGAGAGCTGCCCTCTCCTGCAAATTTAGCGTATCAGGGAACCTTTCTGAAACATACTTGTTTGAAGCCAGCAGATGTACTTTGCAGGGCTAATGAGAGACAGTTGTATTTTGTGAATGAAGCTCTAAGCCAGAGAATGAAACAAGTCAATGGCCATCATTTTCCTTCAGCAGGTCCTCCAAAAAAGTCTGCATTTGTGAAATGGATGGGAGTGGTCCTGTTCTACTAGCATGGTTCCCAGACAAAATGTCTCTGCTGCTACTGTTCAAGGAAATAAAACGCTGCAAGCAGCAAACATGTCTAGGCATGCTGAGCATAATTTTGCTTCCAGTGTGGGAGGGTCCAAAATACTTGGCCTCCCCAGTGAAAGAAATGAACATTCAAGGAAGGCAGAAGCTGAATTAACCCTTGATTACCAAGCACAATTACACTTTTAAATATTGAAGGCAAGATCTTCATTTCCTTGGGGCATTTCTTTATGCACTGCAAAGCTTTTGGTGTTCACACACTCTCTAAGCAGGCTGACAAGCACATTTACAAATACAGTACTATTCTGCTGCAATTGTTTTCCTCATCCTTCAAGAAAGGTGTATGAATAAGCCACATTTCTTACCAGCTGAGTTTTGCCTGACTTCCTCCACACCAGGGTAGTTTCTGCTTGACTGCGTCCGGCGCCAGAGTCTTCACTCAGGGTACACAAACATCTCTGCCACTGTTCCTGTGACATCAATCTGCCACCAGCTGCTGCCAGGGTGCTCAGGAGCTGGGCTCTGCATCTGCAGGGAGATAGGATGGGCGCAAGAATGAGTTGGTCCTTGAGGCTTCCTGCCTGCCAAGCACACAGGCACTGGAATCAACGTGCTCCAAAGCAGCACTGGCAACTTTTCCAAGTTGCACCGTGTACTTTGCCACACAAGGGCTGCAGTCTGCTGGCCTGTAAAACCAGCCTCTCCAGTTAAGAAAGTAGTGGAGCAGGAAACTGGCAAGGGAGGCACAGCCAGACACTGCTCCCCAAAGCTTCATCCCCTTGAGCCTAACAGATTTGGCAATGCTGACTTCATGTGGTGAGATGCATTTGTATTCCCAGTGCCCATTTTGGAGAAGAAAGGACATAGTGGGGCACAGAGAAAAACATGGAACAGGAAGTAATTTGGTGCTTGAGTCTAAGTTTTCTTTCTCTTTTTAAAAGTATATTAACATTTATCTTTTAGCATTTACAAACCCACATGCAATAAAAATCTCACAGTGACTTAAATGAGACTAAATTTGTGAACAACGAGCTACCAATGAGAATCCCGATGCCCTCCATACGAAATAAATAAACATCAGTTCCCACCTAATATTTACTTCTTGGAAGTTCAAGACTAATCCCATTTGGCATATTTTAAGAAAGTGAGCTCTTGACCCCAAATGTTTATGGGCTGTAACAGTAAGTCCAATAAAAAAAAGGAAGCACATTTTAAAGCTGCTCTTAAAATCAGATTGGTTTTAGGCACAATTTTGAGAAAGACAGCACTTTACCTCATGTTTCAAGTAAAAGGGGGTAAGTGTAACTGATACAGCCCATCCAGACCAGATATTTCTGGCTATGGAAGTTTCTTTTAACAAGGATTTTTGGATATCTGTATTAACCCCCTGGCCCCCACAAGACAGATAACATAGTACCACAAGGGTTACATTACTTACATCATACTTCACACTGTAATAAAATATTAAGGGAGCCTTCTAGGTGAAATGCCACAAAATAATACACCAACTGAAAATAATGAGAAATAACAATTTCATCCCAAACTGGTTTGGAGATAAATAAGCCTTCAGATGCAAGGAATTAAATTACCTGCTGTCTGCAAAGCACTTTAGATCAGCAGTTCATGGCGCAACGTTTATTTGATACTTTGCTGTAGATAAATAAAAATGTGAAGTGGGCACAGGTCAGCTTCTATCATCATGTTATCAATATTTACTGTGTTTGTTGGAGCCCAGTTTGCGGGTCCTGCTCCAGACGCTGTGTGTGTTGTAGGAATGCAGAAGTAGACATAGAAATGCTTGTGTAACCCAAAGGCCACAAGTCATGTCACAGCTTTTTTAATTACATGGTACTCTGCCTCTGTGAAAGGGACATAAAGCTGGCCCCAAACTGTGCTTTGCAAAACAAAATGGTAAGTGCAATGATAGCACACTGGCTTTTCACTGCAGCAGTCTTTGCAGTTGAGGTTAACTGAGTAAATTAGGAGAGGTTTTGAACACACGAAGAAGCACTCTAGAAGCAAAGAGCTCTTCTTCAAACACTCAGGGTTAAGATTTGTAGCTGGACAGGTCTGGAAAATGAGGAGAAAGGGCAACTCACGGGCTGGCAGGCCCGGCTGTGTGAACCTTTCATTTCAGTGAGCCCTGCCTGAGTTTTCCAAGAATTAAAAAAGAGAAAGGTAGAGGGAAAAAAAAAAAAAAGGAAAAAGGAAATAAAATAAACGGGGCTCTTGTTACTTGGCGCCAGGAATAACTGAGCGGTAAATTTCCATGAAGGAGTCCCTTCTCAAGCGTGAGGTTCGTTGATGACATAGCTAACACCTGCCCATCATGATCAGTGTCCTTTTTTTAATATATATGTATATATACATTAATTATCCTTTATATGCACGTATACACGAACAAAACGTCCTTTAGGACGGCCTCACGCCCCCGCGACAACTGCGGAAAAAGAGCAGCGGGGGCTGCACTCGTTGTCCATTAGATTTTAATTTCCAGAGGAAAGATGGGGCGTTAACGCTGAGGGTTTTTTGAATTTTACTTTATTTCACTTTAACCCGCGCTGGGCTCGGCGGTCCCCACCCGCCATGTCGCGGCGGGGCGGGCCGGGGCGGCGGCGGCCGTTGCGCCTGCGCGGTGCGGGGGGTGCGGCCGGCCATGGCCGCCTCCGTGTTCTGCTGCTTCTCCTGGTGCCGGGATGGCGGCGCCGGGCACATCCCGCTCAAGGAGATGCCGGCCGTGCACCTGGACACGCAGCGCATGGGTGAGCGGGGCAGAGCCGCTGCCGCCGGCGGGCGGCTCCACGGCGGGCAGGGCCGCAGCCCCGGGCCGCGGCACGGGGTAACCGCTGGGAAAGTGGCATTGGGGCTGCTTCTGTGGCAGGAATTGGCAGTTTCCAGGGGAAAAGAAGTACGGAAGCTTGGTTTAGAAAGTGGCTTAAAGCAGTTTGGGTTTAAACTGAAGTCGGTCGGCACAATGAGTATGCGGGGTGCCCGAGGCGGGCGGGCTGCCCGGCGGGGGCTGCGGGTCGTGGTCACGGTGGGCACGGGATGGTGGCTCAGAGGCGAGGGCTGAGTTCATGGAATCACGGCATCGGTGAGGTTGGAAGAGACCTCTGAGGTCATCGCGTCCAACCTGCGAGCCAACACCACCGTGTCAACCAGACCAGGGCACTTTATGCCACGTCCAGCCTTTCCTTAACCATCCCCAGGGACGGAGACTCCACCTCCAGTTATGGCAGTGGAAGTGAAGAAGGAGCCAGGCCGTGCGGAGTCTTGTCCATGCTGCTCTTTGGATCATTACCCTTAGCATGAGCTTTGCACAAAACCGTGCCCGGGCGTTTTTGAGGAGAGAGGGGGATCTGGGCCAGCAGCAGCAGAGCGGGGGAAGGAGCTGGGGAGGAATAGGTACGGTCCGGTGCTCGAGCACAATTGTTAGCAGCAGCCTCCCATGTGCTTGACCGTGACAGCAGTGCCTAAAGATGAAGCCGTCCAATGGAGAAGGAAAATTTAGCAGAGGATTTCTTTTCTTGCTGTGTTGGCAGGCACATTTCTAATAGAAGAACTGTTTCAGAGACTAACTAAACGCCTTGCAATTCCATCAATCATTTCTACCCGATATGCTTTTCCTTCTTGTTGCAGAATGCTTTTTCTCCGATGTTAGAGACAGAGTACAGGGCTTTGGTCTCACAGTGAACCCTTTCTGACTAAATTGTAAGTTATGCTTCTGATGTGGCTAAGCAAAGGTTGAAATCAGCATGATGCCATAAAGCCCAAGAGGTGAAAATTAGATCAGCTTATAGATTTTAAATAAATAAGCCTTAGTGGAAAGATGAACTAGCCTGTAAACAACCTTCCGTCTCTTGCTTCAAAGCACAGCCCATCATCATAGTTCTCACAGACTAATGAAGCTTTTACTTGGGGCAGGAGGAACACAAACTGTTCTGAGTGTTTAGGGGTTTTGAGGGCTGCTTTCAGATTTCTAAAAATGTTTTGAAGGTCTGTGGGGTGTTTTTTCTTCTTGCAGGAACAGATGTCGTCATTGTTAAAAATGGCAGAAGAATATGTGGCACGGGAGGCTGCTTAGCCAATGCACCTTTGCATCAGAACAAGAGCTATTTCGAGTTTAAAATCCAGTCTACAGGTTAGTCAGCAAAAAATATACAACTTTAAACTTGGGAGGTGTGTCACATTGCCTGCTGGTGGTAATATTTCAAATGCTCAGCACATGCATCTTTCTAATTGCATCATTGAACTTGTGAACGTGAGAAAGATTTATAAATTGTTGCTGTGTGAAAAGAAATTTCTTTCTTTCCTTTTTTTAATTGTGACTCTAAAATATTAAAAATAATGGTAAGTGTATTACTAGAGGTGTGCAAATACTAACCCCCCACATTGTTTTGTAGGCTGTTATAGGCATGTTTTTCAGTTGCCATATTTTAGGAATTACTTCTGCTCAGTAAATGCTTATGACCACATAAAACACTGTAGCTATGAAGTATTTTTTTGAAGAGTGCAGTTTATCCAGTGATATTTGTATCTGTCAGCCCTCACTTGCTCTTAACAGGCACTGTTTGCCCAAGCAAGGGTAACACTCTTTGTGCTACCCATTGCTCTTCAGATCAAATATGTAGCACTTATTCTGACACTGCCTTATCCAGAGGAGCCTTTCAGCACCTTGTTCCTTTTATTTGCTCCTACTAATATGGTCAGCTTCATTTCTACAGAGAGCACTCCAAGCTTGCCTGTATTCCAGCATGGAAAATCAGCCTGTATTTTTAAAAGCTGTTAGCAGATGCTCTGAAAATGAAGCTGTGCTTTCCCTAAGTGTGTGCGGGGAGGGAAGAAGAAGGGAAGTGTTAGTCTAGAGACAGGCCTCATGCACCAGCTGGAGCTTGATGCCAGCACTTCATTTGGGTACGGGTTGTTTACCTTCAGCAGGGTCGGAGTGCAGGCAGTGTGGACGCAGATCTGCCCACGACACCTTGCAGTCCAGCTAACTGATTCGTTTAATGCTACATGTAAGCTCATATCAGTCTTAGCTTGGCAATTTTATTATCCTTTATGTTGGGAAGAATCCATTGCAGGTGTTGTTCATACACGGTCATTACTCACACTTCTTACATTTGAGAAACAAGGGAAATAAAGTCTCCTGGTCTCTGTGAGCCATTTTTCCTCTATTCCTGTGCCCCAAGGCAGGAGAACTGTAGGAGACTTAAAGTAAATCTGTGATTTCCAGAAATGTCCCTGCACAATCAATTAGAGGTTATCTGTGGGATCACCCTGACTATTGTAAAGTTTTCTGAAGTCTAATCACATTCTTGTCCTTTTCATTCTGAACATGGAAGCATTAAAATAAATTATTCTATAATGTTGTCTTTTGAAACTTAAGTTTCTTATATTTTTGCCTCATTTAGTCCTCTGTAGACCAAACAGTCCCAGTTTGTTGGGGTTTTTTTCATTATCTCCTTATAGATGAAATTTTTACAGTTTTGATTTGTTTTTTTGTTTTTTCTACAATACCTTTAGTCAGCCTAGTTTGTCTTGAGGTACAGTGCTTAAAATGGGTGCTCTGCTTCAGCTGCAGCAGCAATAGATGACCTCATCTGTTTTATACATTCCACACATCCAGAAGTTTTCCACAGCAGTAGGGCACACTCACACTCAGCAAGTCGTCTGTGATAACCCCCGAACCATATTCTGGGAACTGGTTACCAAGCCACTACTGTATTTGTGCCACTTACTGTTCCTGCTTACCTGGTCTGCTTCATAATTTAGTAAAAACAGATGCACTTTCTTTATTTCTGACCAGTTAGTCAGGATCACTTCAAACTTGAAGGGCCTCTCAGCAGCTTGCAGTCCTGTCAGGTTGGGATTGGCAGCACATTTAATCAACACATCGTCATGTTATTCAAGTAATTGATGGCAATGCAGAACAATATCTGACCTTGTGCATTCAATGCAAAACCTCAAACCCCACTTGAGTCATCTTTTTTGATTTGACAGGGTGCTACTGATGAGTAATCCTGGAATAGCTTTCTAACCACTCGTGCCTTCATATTGCTGTAACTGTCTAGACCGTGTTTTCATCATTTGACTATTTCAGTGTTGTATGCGTTTCAAAAACATTACTGAATCAAGGTCTATCATATTAACACTTTCTTCTTTTTCCATAAGACTAGTCTAACTAGCTGGAAAAGGAAAATTTGTTCTTTACAGATCTATGCTGGTTGGATATATTTTTTGTATCCTCCTACAGTCTCAGAGTTTGTTTTCAACATTTTTCTGGGAATAAAAGTTAAGCTGAGTGGTTACAATTCTCTTTTTCCGAGGTACTTCTTCTTCAAGATAGATGCTGTTTGTCTTCAGTCTCCTGTGGCTACTTGTGCTGGGTCTGGCCAGGATGAAGTTAATTTCCTTCATAGCACCTGCTGTGGTGCTGTGTTTTAGATTTGTGACCAAAGCAATACTGATAACAATACTGATAATACACCAGTATTTTAGCTGTTCCTGAGCAGGGTTTGCACAGCATCAAAACCTCTGTTTTTTACTCTGCCCCTCCAGTGAATATGATTAGGGTTGCACAAGAGCTTGTGAGGAGACATAAACAGGTGGATGACCCAAACTAACCAAAGAGATATTCCATACCACATACTGCCTGTCTTGCTCAGGAATAAATGGGAGAGGAGGGGATTTAGGGAGGTTAGCCATTTTTTGCTTGGGAATTGGCTGGGCATCAGTCTACCCATGGGAGGTGGTAAGTGATTGCCATTGCATCACTTTGTTTTGTTGTCTCTTTCACTTCTGCTTTACTTACTAAACAATTTTTATCTTTAGCTGCAAGTTTTCTTGGTTTTACTCTTCCTTTCCTCTTCTTCCATTCCACCGGGGCCTGTAGGGGGAAGGGAGTGAGTGGCTGGATGGTGTTTAGCTGCCTACCAGACCTAACCTACAATGGTTCTGGTATTTCCAGAAGATATTTACTGGTAGTACCATCATGGCATTAGTTAAAAAACAAATTCTTTATGCTGTCCTGCTTCAGTCAGTCTTCAAAGTAACGTGTTTTTTTCTTACTGTGTTAATGTCATGTTTTAGGGATTTGGGGTATTGGAGTTGCAACCCAGAAAGCAAACTTGAATCAAATTCCACTTGGTCGAGATGTCCACAGCCTGGTGATGAGAAATGATGGAGCTCTCTACTATAACAATGAGGAAAAAAATAGGTTACCAGCAAACAACCTTCCTCAGGAGGGCGATGTGGTGGTGAGTTTCTCAAGGCTTCCTTCCTTCCTCACCTGTTCTCAAATGCCTCTTATTTACACCTCTGTGATCAAACTGGCTGTTTAAAATCAAACTGTTCAGCTTGCATCTCCCAGTTTGGAAAGTGCTGGGATATAAATTCCTGTTGTGTTCGAATAAATCAGCAGCCTGGATATGGGTGGACTTTGTTCTTGGTACTGATAGGTTCCTAATGAGGGATGGAGTTGACCAGAGTTTGAGAAATAGTTTCTAATGCTCTATTGCAGTATCTACCTGACTGATAACTCCCATCACAAGGGTCTTAAATTGTTTGAGGTAGGACCTCCCTGAACAAATAATGTGCTGGAATGCATTACATGGCTATGCACCATGCCCAGCTGAACTCAAGATCCCTGAGCTAACTGGTTAATGATTAGAAGGACAGAGGGGAGCAGATGATGGGTCCTGGGTGATAAATTAATTGTATTTTTAGCCCAATTTTTGTAGTTTGTGAGGAGGGGTGTAATGTTCAGTGTGAAAATTATTGGGAATGAAAGAAAATGGAGAATCTTATTATGACTTTTTTTTTTTGTACCTTACTGCCTCAGGTTTCTCAAAACATCTCTAAGTGACTTCGTTCAAAATGTTGTGGTTTTGGTGCTGTCATGTTCTCCATGTCCTCTTACTTATTTTCAAAAATACACGAGAGCAATGCAATGAAGTTGAGACATTTATCACCCCTACTTTTTCATGCTGGGTACTTGCCTCTTTATATGCCATTTTTAGAAGCCCCAAACAGCCAAGGTTGGCATCTCCACCCTTTACCTTCAGATACTATACTGTTCTTTTAATCTCCTTCTGACACTGTTTTTTGAAGGGTTGCAGACTGTTTCAGGGTTTGGTGAACTGTGTGATCTGAACAGCTTCAACTACTCACAAAAGAAAGTAACCAATGTGTTACTGCTAACTCCCCTGTTTCCATAAATATCAATTTATTTTGTTCTGTCATGAAAACAAATTCTTGAAGTTCTGAATGACCACACAAACTGTCACACTCAGACATACCAAAGCAGTGAGAAAAATCCTTTAGCTAACAGATAAGTAAGTTAACTATCTTGTTAGTGTTTGCTTTCTGCTCTGTGGTCAGCATATTTGTAACGTTGTGTGTGAAACCACGGTCTGTTGCTGCCAGCAGAGTAAATGAACTGAGAGAGGTTTCCATGTGGAAGGATAAACCTGATTCATAGCATCATTACTTGTTAAAGCTATTTCAATGAGAAGATACAAACAGGAAGATTGCAAACTGCCTCATACTCAAAATCGTTGAAAATCTTATGTTTCTTTAACGTGGTGAAGTTTGGAAATTTGTTTTGTAAACTCAGTAAGATGCAAAGTGTATTGTGCATCCAATTGAACAGGCATTAAGGAATCCTAAGTATTTGAAAATACAGATGTTACTGGTCATTTATTAACTTCTAGTCCTTGGCAGGAATATGTCAAGTGAGATTTTCTAGAGTGCTGTAGTTTGCTTAATGGTGTTAAAGTCTGCCTGTGGCTAAGAAAACTAAGTTAAGTAGCAGTCTTATGTGATAACATGTTGATGCTTTTTTTTTTTGTTCATTTTCTATACTTTGTAGGGCATTACATATGACCATGTAGAATTAAATGTTTATTTAAATGGCAAGAACATGCATTGTCCAGCTTCAGGAATCAGGGGAACTGTCTATCCAGTGGTCTATGGTAAGTCAGATATTTTCAAACTGTTTCACATTATGGACAATATTTTCATGCCAGTTCTGTTTTGTGATCTGTGTGTTCTTCTCACTTAAATGGAACACACATCAATCATCTGTTCTTGGCAACTACTACAATTAATTGCATGAAAATGCAAACCTGGGAAATTAAAAAAGTATATTTTTGCCTCATTTTTAATGCTGCTTAATAGGAAAAAAAGCACTGCTTACTGACTGCTTACAGTGCCCACATCCAGCAAGCTGGGGAGTTGCTGCACTCAGTCTAGAAGTTGAAGGAGATGGCAGACTTGTGGGTTAATCTGATTTATCTATGAAGCTTGATATTTGTGCCATTTAATTTCACATACTTTATGAATGCCTTCAGTGTTACATAGCAGTAGAATTGTTGTTTGTATTTTCTTGAACTTCCTGTGCAGTTTCTGCCTGTTGCTTCTTGTCCTATTGCTCGGCACCACCGAGCAGTGCCTGGATCCACCCTATTGGCACCCTCCCTTCAGATATTCATAGATTGATGAGGTCCCCCTCAGTCATCTCTTCTCAAGGCTGAACAGGCCCTGCTCCCTCAGTCTTTCCTCATAGGAGAGATGCTCTAGTCCCCTCGTCATCTTTGTAGCCATCCTCTGGACCTGTTCCAGGAGCTCCATCTTCAGTTTATCTTTGTTCCTATGTGAGCCTCATCTAAGTAGTAGCCAAAATAATTTTGGTCTTGAGGATAACCCCTAGCTATGGGGATAATTTTTAGTTTCATGGTGGGCTCCTAATGAACTGTTAGCATGTTCCCATATATATCTTGATACATTTTGATTGATATGGAATTTTATGAACAGGAAGAAAATACTCCCGATGTGTTGTGGAGTCTTTGAGGTCTATCAATACAGCTGGTGAATGACTTGCTTCCGAGTAACAAGGAGTGGAATCCTTTTATATGATCAAGTTGTGATGTGTCCTTCAGCCACGTGATGGCGCTGCTAAAATGCTGTGGCAGCTCCGCGGGATCTCTTCGTGCAAAATCCTAATGAGCAGCAGAAGAGTTACTGTGTGGCTGCAGCTTCCCTGTGTTTTGGAAGGGGTGTTACCTAGCATAGAGAATGAAGGTTGCTTTCAGAAAATACGTGGTGGCATATTAGCCTACTTTTAATCTTTTTTCTCTGACTAAAGTTCCATGCCTGGGGAATGCAGTGATCTTTTATTGCCTGGTTCTTTTTGTCTTCTTCCACAAGTGGGCATAATTTCATCATAATTATCATGTCTCCTACATATAGCTATAACTTGAAGCCTGCAAGTTGCTTTTGTACAGTACTTACGTGGTATAAACTTTATCTATGAATGTCCTTAATTTAATGTGAACTTCTTCTAGTCCTGTGGAAGGATTTGGCCATGGAGAAGAAAGTTTCTCAAGCATTTACCCTTATTTAGACTAGAACTATCAATATCTCTTTAAAAGGAACATGATAGATCAGGCAAATGCAGTGTCAAGCTTGAGAAAATAAAAAAAAAATGAATGTAAGGTTACTTCCCACAGCAGCTGTACCTCAGGCACTTTCATGGAAAGGAGACGTAAACACTGCATGAGTACTACAGAACTGTACAAATACACTGATAGGAGTTTTCACAAAGCCTAGGAGGGAAGAATTCCGACCTTGGCTCTGAGATAGCTAAATTCCAAAATATGGAGATGAAGTTTTTCTTGTTTGAACTAATACTGATAATCTGCCAGGTTCATCTCAGAAGTTGTCTTTGAAAGAGACCTTGCTTTTCTGACTAGTTGAGTGTTTCAGTTTGCTAGGGAAGTACACAAAAGCGTTGCTCTGAAAGTACTCAGCAGTTTCTTTCTTATATTCTGCATTGAAAGTACTATTGCAGGTATGTTGAATATACAGGGGGTCAAAAACTGGAAGAAGTTTTGTAAAAAAATCTGCATTAACTTCCAATTTCAAGCAGCAATCAAAGAAGCTCTCTTTGGATCATATGCTCAAACTGATGGTTTGATACCAACCACTGCAGCCTTCTGAAACCTTGTAAACCTCCAAAAATCCACTGTACACAGCTGAAACTCTAGCAGAATTAGGAACAGAAAAATATGCACTTGAAGAGGTGACATCCCTGCAAGGTATATCTGGTAGTGTCCTTAATCTGTAGATTTCTGGAGAAATAGAGTAGAAAATTTGGAATCAATAGCCTGAAGCTCTGCTAACACTCCCAGTGAAATTAGACATAGGGTTCTCATTGACTTCACCAAGGACCACTACCAAGTAAACAGCAGAAAAGAGTGATGATTTTCTCACCTGGCATAGGGTCTTACCAAAATCATTGAAGAGATTTCTTTTAATTGTGTATGTGTAATGGATGTATTGAAGACATTCTTCGTGGTTTGAGCGCAGTCTACAGTCTAGTAAGGTGGTGTAAGACCAGGATCAAACTGTAAGTGTTCCTTCTCTAACTCCTTATTTTTGGTTCTCTTCTGCAGTTGATGACAGTGCCATTCTGGATTGTCAGTTCAGTGAATTTTATCATACACCTCCACCCGGGTTTGAAAAGATCCTCTTTGAGCAGCAGATCTTCTGAATGTCTTCATACTGAGAATTTGCACCCTGCACTGTTACAAAAGCTTTGTCATCTTGAAGCATCACTTTACTTTTTAGGAAACATATCTGTATTTTTAGTAAGTACTTGTGACTGTTGTCTGCAGAATAAATATGTTAACTGCAACACCAGGTAAATGTGTTGCAAATAAGAGTTTTCTGGCGATGTTTTGTGGTTGAAAATGAGTGTTTCGGGGCAAGGTTTTCTCTGACTTGTACTTGATGCATAAGGAGACTAAGGGATATTGCTGTTGTCAGTATTACATTCAGTATTTTGAATAAACTGGAGCTCTGTAAGGCAAGCAGTTCTTACGCATAGGATAGCTATGGAGATGGGTAGTTCTCATGATTTTTTCCCCCAACTTTTTTCTCACAGAAATTATGTCATTTCTTTAAAGGATGCACTGTGTTTCTAGTCTGTGATTTGGAGTTGTGGTGTCCCAGTTGTGCACAATGACTAATAATACAATGGCATAACTAGCAGCTAGATACTTTTTTTTTTTTTGGCAAGGTGTAGGTTAATCCATTCCCTCAATCTTAGACCAGCAAATACAACTTACCTTTCCTCTAGCTTTTCATTTGCTTTTATTGAGACCAAAAAAAATTGAATATTTTCTAGTAATATTTTTTTGTTGAACCTTAAAAAGTAAACCCAAACACTACCTGTGTTTTTGAGGACCACCATGCTGTGTTACTCTGGTAGGAGAGTAAGTACAGGTCACTCAACTTGGGTAAGCAAAGATCCAGGTGAAGGGTATGAGATGTTATGGTGAAGCCTTACATCTGAATTGTAAATTAGATTATTCTCTTATGGAATAGCATATTTAATTTCTTCGTGAATCATTTATAAACGGCTAAGACATTGTTCTAAAATGTGATGCCCTTGAATATACATTGTGAGATGCTATTTTTTCCCCTCTTGTCATATTTAATATACTTCCTAGAAGAATTTTTATTGTTAAAAAAAAGTCTTCATACTGAATGTTTGTGTTTTGGTTTTGGCTTTTCCTGAGTTAATGTGTTTGCATAAATGATTTTATTTAAATATTTTTAGAAATTACCTTATTCTGAAATTTTCAAATACAAACTGCTTTCTCAAAGCCTTTCACCTTAGGATTTACTGCATATGTCTTAATTCTGTGGCCCATGTTTTCCTTCCTTTTAGCTTTGCTGTCATGTGACAGTATTGGGTAGAACTTTTCAACCTTGTCAGCATTATGGTATAAAGCTCAGGAGATTGCAGTGCAATTTTATCATTTCCCTTTGAAACCTGCTCAAACCAGAGTAGGGTAATGAGAAATAAAACCTAAATCCTAGAACACCTTCCCCCCACCCCTCCCTTCTTTCTGGGCTTGAATTTATTCCTGATTTGCTCTACCTCCTTCCCCCAGCAGTACAGAGGGGCAAGGAATGGGGGCTGTGATCAGTTCATCGCATGTTGTCTCTGCTGCTCCTTTCTCCTCAGGGGAAGGACTCCTCACATTCTTTCCCTACTCCAGCGTGGGTCCCTCCCTTGGGAGGCAGTTCTCCAGAACTTCTCCACTGTGAGTCCTTTCCACGGGCTGCAGTTCTTCATGACCTGCTCCAGCATGGGTCTCTTCCACTGGGTGCAGTCCTTAAGGAACAGACAGCTCCAGTATGGGTCCCCATGGGACCTGTTCTGGGTCACAGCCTCCTTTGGGCATCCACCTGCACTGGGTGGGCTCCTCCACAGGCTGCAGATGGATCTCTGCTCCCCCATGGATCCTCCATGGGCTGCAGGGGCACAGCTGCCTCCCCATGGGCTGCACCAGGGGCTGCAGGGGAATCTCTGCTCTGGTGCCTGGAGCACCTCCTGCCCCTCCTTCTCCACTGACCTTGGTGTCTGCAGAACTGTTTTTCATGTTCTCACCCCTCTCTCTGGCTGAAATGGTGCAGCTTTTTCTCACACCCCTTTTTAAGCTGTTATCCCAGGGTCTCTAGCACTGTCTCTGCTGGGCTCAGTCTTGGCCAGCAGTGAGTCCATCTTGGACCCAGCTGGAGTTGGATCTGTCAGAAATGGCGGGGACTTCTGGCATCTTCCCACAGAAGCCACTCCTGCAGCCCCCTGCTACCAGAACCTTACCAGGCTAACCCAGTACAGCTTCCACACAGCCTGGGCTTCGAATGTCTGATGCAGCCCTCCAAGTTCCAGGGATTGCCTGTGACCTGTGAGGCGAAGAAAAATGGCCCTCTGTCCTTCCAGAGGTGTGCTGTCTTGGAGAAACTCTGCTGCCAACTGGAGGAATTCAGGAGGCAGTGAGCAGGCAGCACATCAGAGAACACGAAAGGGAGACACACAGGATCTTCTCTGAGTCTTAACAGCTTGAAGAGCTCATCTGTACAGACCCCATCAGGAAAGACAGCAGTGTCTACCTTGCACTAACAAGGTAAGCAAAACCTCTGGAGAAGAGGAGGGATGGAAGCTGGTGACTTCTGGCACCAAGAGGAATGTTCTTGCCATACCTATGGGTTTACAGCCACAAAACAGGTTCTTTGCCCTTGTAGTTGAAGAGAAGCTAGGTGAGTGTGGGGGCCCAGGTAGCAGACGATACGTTGCTGGTGAGGGGAAATGGAATGAGGAGAAGGCACTAATAGGACAAGTTAGTAATTAACTGTAGATCTAGTGTTGGGAACATCCTGTAAGTAAGAGCAGACAGTGAGGTGAACTGAAAACGGGATGAATGGCCAGGCCTGGAGGGAGGTCAGTGGCGCAGAGTTTAGTTGGAGGCCGGTAACCAGTGCTGTACTCCAGGGTCAGTGGGTCAGTGCTGAGTCTGGTGCTCTTTAACATCCTCATTAACACCCTGGATGATG
Organism: Monarcha castaneiventris obscurior; assembly: GCA_026261815.1. Taxonomy (NCBI): domain Eukaryota; kingdom Metazoa; phylum Chordata; class Aves; order Passeriformes; family Monarchidae; genus Monarcha; species Monarcha castaneiventris. Next base: position 13,651,075 of record JAMPIT010000510.1, on the reverse strand, counting down.
GTGCAGAGTGTACCTTTAGCTGGTTTGCAGATGACACAAACCTGACAGGATTGGCTGATATGCCAGAGGGTTGTGCTGCCATCCACAACAGTTTGGAGAAATGGGTTGGTGGGAAACTTGTGAAGTTCAACAAGCAGAAGTGCAAAGTCCTGCAGTTGGGAAGGAACAACCCCATCTGTCTGTACAGGCTGTGGGCTGTCCATCTAGGAAGCGGCTTGGCAGAAAGGGACCTGGGGGTCCTGGGAGACAACAAGTTGAACATGAGACAACAGTGTGCCCTCACAGCAAAGAAAGGGAATGGTATCTGTCTGCATTAGCCAAAATATTGCCAGCAGGTTGATGGAGGTGATCCTTTGCCTCTCCTCAGCCCTGGAGAGGCCACAGCTGGACTCCTGTGTCCACTCCTGGGCTCCTTGGTACAAGAGAGACAGGGACATGCTGGAGGGAGACTGAAGAAGGGCCACAAAGATGATTAAAGATGAAGCATCTCCCCTATGAGGAAAGGCTGGGAAAGCTCAGATCTTCAGCCTGGAGAAGGCTCAGGGGGATTTGATCAATGCATAGTGACACCTGAAGGGAGGGTGAAAAGGATGCAGAGCCAGGATCTTTACAGTGGGTCACAGCGACAGGATTAAAGGCAATGGGCAGAAACATGCAGGAGGCTCCCTCTGAATGTCAGGAAACATTTTTCACTCTCAGGATAACTGAGCACTAGCACAGCTTGGCCAGACTGGTTGTGGAGTCATCACCCATGGAGATATTCAAAAGCCAACTGGACATGGTTCTGGATAACTGGGTCTAGGTGGCCCTGTGTGAGCAGGAGGGTTGGACCAGGTGACATCTGGAGGTCCCTTCCCAGCTCATCCATTCTGTGTTCATTCAAGTGCTTCATGTGGAATGATATTTCTCATGTTCATGGGTAAAGGAGGAAGTATTTAAAGAAATTCTAATCACTATATCTAACTGCATCCAGCAAACAAGTCTCTTTGAAAACTGCTGTCGTTAAGAATATTTAACAGTAGAAGCTGCTGCCTTGAGCTTTAAAATAGAGAGGCTGTCTTCATCGAAGCTGGTGTTTGAAATGGAAAACATTTTGGTAAATATAAAATACTCAAAGTAGCTGCTACATTCACCAAAAATAATGGAAGAGCCTGCTTTTGTAGCTTAAATTTGCTCATTTCTCATCTTAAACAGTAAGATGCATTTGTAATACTGCACAATGTAACTGCATCTCTTCTGTAAGTCAGAAAACTACTTGTTTTATAATTGGTGACACAGAAAAACAAAAAGAGGTGAATAAAAGCTTATTATAATATCTTTATCAAAATGGAAAGAAATCCCAATTTTCACCTGAAAATAAGTTTTGTGGTGAGAGTTCTTAAAAGAAGCAAGGCTAGATTTAACTCCATTAGCCACAGAAATAGAATATGACTTAACCTGTGTCTCAGCCTGTCATTTCAGCACCTGGCAATGAATCCAGATGTTCTCCCAGATGTGTTCCAAGACCTAACTTTGCCCAAAGAAATGAGATGGAATACCCATTTCTAAAAGTTGTATTAGAAAGTAAATTTCAGTTAAGATTCAGCAATATATTTACTAGTAGCAAATTTATTTTAATATGAATGAATCATACTTCCAAGTGAAATGGTTGAGGTATTTCCACTAATTGTTTATACCCAAAATGCTTTCTTAGTCTTTGAATGTTACAATTTTGACACCCTGTCTCTTTGAGTACAAAACTTTGTATTGACTAATGTTTCCTGAGTCCTTTTGACATTATACTGTGGCAACAAGATACGAAGTCTGAAACAGGCTTTATTTTTGCATCTACGAATCGATAGAAGGGACAGGACACATAATACAGGTTACATATAAATCAGAGGAGTCATTCTTTTTATAATGCTGGAACTGTTTATGGTGCTTTGGGGGTAGAAAAAATCAGGTAGTACTATTCCAACAAGATTGAAAACCTAATTAGATACTAGAAGGCTAGAAACACCTGTCAAGGATTGCCTGAAAAGGTGCTCTTACACAAAGAATCAGGATGCAGTACCATGGATTCCCTGCAAAGAGAAACTTCATGCTGTGCACTGGGTCCCTGAAATGCCATTCAGCACAGTTCTAATCCCACGCTTGCAAAGAGCAGAGATGGCAGGACACAGCATTCAGGTGCAAATGTTCATGAGAATACAGACTTCCATGAATATTCAGGCTGTTTTCCTTCCAAAGCCTTTCTTGGGAGTGCACTGCCGTTCATACAGCTGTGTGCAAAAACAACAGAAGGAACCAAGTTCTGTAGTGGGAATTTCTTTACTTTGTCTTAGATTATTTTTGTATACTTACTCATCTTATCAGTTTGTGCTGATGTTGCTTTGCATACTGACAACCAGTCAAGCTCGTGGCTGAGATGAGGTTCCACAAAGGTCCACAAATAAATCAGTAAAACATTGTTTCTTACCTTTCTCTCTGAATCTAGGTTTTGAGCCCAAGGATCCAGCCCCCCCAAATTACCTAAGGTGTTCAAAACCACCATTGATTCTGGAATTGGGGTTAACTATTACCTCTTGCTTTAGTGAAGAACTGCTTGCATAAACGTGTCCAAAACTAAGCCACTAAGGTATTATTTACAGGAAGCCTGTGACAGAAGATTTGGAACAAATTTGAGTGCCTCTTCACTCCTCTTCACTGTTCCTTCCCTTGCCCAGTTCTGCAATAAAATACTTTTCAGTACAGATACCTTGGACTTCATAGAATTACAGAATCACTTAGATTGGAAAAGACGTCTAAGATCATCAAGCCCAACCATTAACCCAGCACTGCCAAGTCCACCACTAAACCTTGTCCCCATGTGCCACATCTACATGTCCTACCTGCAGCAATGGGGATTCCACCACTTCCCTAGGCAGTCTGTTCCAAAGGTTAACAACCTTTTCAGGGAAGAATTTTTTCCTAGTATCCAATCTAAACCTCTCCTGGTACAACTGAAGGTCATTTCCTCTTGATCTGTCACTTGTTACTTGGGAGAAGAGACCGACCCCCACCTGGCTCCAGCCTCCTTTCAGGCAGTTGAAGAGAGTGAGAAGGTCCCCCCTGAGCCTCTTTTTCTCCAGGCTAAACACCCCCAGCTCCCTTGGACACTGCTCAAAAGACTTGTTCTCCAGACCCTTCACCAGCTTTGTTGCCCTTCTTTGGATATGCTCCAGCACCTCAATGATACAGATTTCTAGACAAAAGTGCAAAGAATTAGGGAGAGCTCTCAGATGTACAGTGCTTTGTACCTTTGCTTTTCTTGAGTGCTTCATGTAAGCTCTCTGTTGAGGCAAATCTTGGTGGCTTGAATGTTGAATTTTTTGTTTGGAATATTTGTAAGAACAAAGAGTTGGAAGTACCAATTCCCACCTCATCTGGCTTGTGCAGGAGCCCTTTCTTATTTTCTTTCTTTTTTGTTTCCCCATCCAGACATTTTAGCTTTTCCCAGCTCCTTTTCTAGCTCTGTGTTGGAGCTAAGAAGGCTGACCTGATCTGGCTGCCAAGATGAGTCAGCAGAAGAGCTCTTTGTCCCTCCACATAGTCCTAACATCTGACACTTCCTGCGAAGAGGAATAATTTCTTAGACACTGGAATTTCCTTTGCTGCAGTCAAGAGAGGTGGGCTGGGGATTAAATGAGATTGAAAGAGCATTCTCGTGGGGAGTCAATTGCTGAAATGCCAGAAATTCAGCGTGAAGTGCATAAATAAAACTAAGGTCACTATTCCTTAATTCCAGAGCATGCCAAGAAAAGAGTTTGTATCTTTGTGTATATGTATTTAGTTTGCATTGTGCCTGCAATTTAATTCAAGATAATATAGGGAGAGCAAAAATTGAAGCCGGGTCACATCCATGGAAAACTCTGGCATGTTTAGTAGACAAGACACTTCCTAGCTTCAGGAAACATGAAAGCTTGAGTCATTTTTCTTGGATGTGCTCATTATATTGGCAAGCAGTACATGTTAAAATCCCCATTGTTGAGAAATCTAAATTCCCTTTTGCCTTAAAATATCTGTACTCAGTATAGGAGGGCTTATGACCTTTTCATAAGTGAACAAGTATTATACTGAATAATGGCTGCAGCAGTTCGATGAGGATTTTGTGTGGAAAAAGTGCTGCTCTTGGCCAAAGTAAATACTGGCAAAGTCGAGATAAGCTGGTGGAAGAGACATTTTTCATGCAAGTTGGTAGCTTGCTCCAGACAAAGTCATCTTTTCCTGTGTGTAGGATGGAAATAGCGCTTCCCACTTTGGAGGGATGTCAGGAGAACACACTGAAGGAAGGTGAGGCAGCCAAGGCCATGTTCAGACTGCTTGTACCCTAATGCCTGTCACAACTCCATCTCTCCATTGTCTGAGGAATCAAGTCTGAGCAGTCTGAGTCACTCATGACTAATTTGAATGTAGTAGTTATAACTCCTAAATTAAGCTCCCCGAGTAGGGAGTGTGAACACACCTTCAGATGTTACAGTAAAGGGAGGGCCATCTAATTATCTTAAAAGTCTGTATTTTCCCAGAGATTTCTTTAGGAGAGGATTGGGTTGCTTATAGCGCATTTCTTCAGTTCTCTCTCAGTTCATAATCTTTTTTTCATTTGCTCTAAAAGCCCATTTTCTCACTAGTGTTAAAATAAGTCATACACCAGCCATTTATTTGTTGCAGGCTGACAATTCCCAAATTCTGGGGAAATTTGTCTCTGTTCAAAAAGCGATGGTCAACATAATCCTGTCAGCTAAAGTCCCTGTGGGAGATGCATGTCACGCAGCAAAAGATCTCTGCCGATGCTGCTTGAATTATTTCCTCAGACAGAGCAGTAGTGACAGATGGCCTTTTTTCCTTTTCTCCACGTATTGCTGGAGGTTTTCCTTGCAGAGCCATGCTGGTTGGGATAAGGAAGCAAATAGAGCTGCCTCGAGGCTTCTCAACAGCATCAGCGCATTGAAAGTTGGGGCTCTGGGGAGAGGAGCCAGAGCTGGACCAAATGGTGAGGACAAAACCAAAATCCTCTGCATTTTCTGCTTTTGCTGGTACTGCTCCTGTCACGGTGGGGTGGGAAAGAAGGAGTTGGTGACTGTAGCTGGTGGGAAAGCACACCTTGCCCACACCAGCAAGGCTCTGGTAAAAATCTACCCTAAGTATTTTGTCCCAGGTCACATAGAAAGTCTCAATCAGGTGAAGCAGGCCAGCTCGGTGAGGAGAGGGAAGGGCTGATATCCCCAGCTAACACAGCCGTGCAAGTGGGAAGGAGCTTCTGAGCTAGTCAGTGTTAAACTGTCAAAAACATTGCTTGTAGCTGCATCAGTGCTCACTGCATTCAGGAGGGTGTTACACTGCTGAAAAAAAAAGATAAAATTCCAGTTTTACTGAAATAGCTCTGTCCTTGCTAGACATGCTTTTCAGGATAGCACACTATTCCAGAGCTGATAAAGCTGCCCTGTCGTGCAGATAGTCTTGACGATGCTGCTATTCGTTCTCCTCTGTGGAATGGCAATCATAATATTTCAGTTCCCTCACCCTTTGTCTTCATCCTAAGAGCCAGGGATGTCAGATCCATCCCGGGGAAACAGCCAGATCCCCCACGTTTGGCTGTCAATTCAGCTCTGCATCCGTCGCTCCACAATGAGCCTCCCACTGCGGGCGGCTGTGGGGGAAGGTAAGCTGTGACCTTGTGTAGCAATGAACTGCATAGCTGTGCCTTATTCTCAGTGCCTGATTGTTGCTTTCAGGATTGGTCTATAAGAAAGTTCCCTTTTAGAGCCATCTCTGTTTCTGCCCTTTGTTTCTCTTCCTTCCTCATTTTCCTGTGTCTGAATCTAGCAATGCATATGATTTATACCAGTGCAAACCCTGTTGCATTGATGTGGAAGGATCTGCAGCTGCTGGTGTTAGCTTGACTGGTGAATTGCTCAGTGGCTTGGACTCCTCCTAGAGCCTGGAGTCATTCTGCAACTTGACTAAGTTAAGCTTCAGCGGTCACTGCCCAGTTCCTCTCTTGGGCTGCATGATCTTATCCTTGTATGGCGTTGTGCTGGCCTGCAGCCAGACTACACTTCTTTGTGTCCGTGTGCTCCAGAAAACATATCTAACACGTTCCCCTAGTTAGCTTGATGCCCTGCCTAGGCCCAGTGCTTGCTTTCACCTGGCTCTGTTTTCTTTGTCCTCTGAGGAGAGGAATAAGCACAAATCCTGATCTCTCACCAAGTTGCTTTGGCCATCTACAAAGATGTCACCATTGCAGTGGTTGAGCAGAGCTGTGCCTGGATGGCACCTAGAGAGCAGCATGCAGGACAAGTCAAAGCTGGCCTGCAAGAAGCCTGAAAACAAACCCCTGGTCCAGGCACAGCTGGCAGATCCCAGCCAGCTGTCTTCTTGTGCCCAGTGTGGGCTTCCTTTCCCTTCTTTTCCCATGTACATGTTCCCAGTCACACCAGGTTAAATTGAGGACAGCATGCTCCAGAAACGTCGTTACACAAATCCAGGCATGCCATGGCCATGTCACGATGTATTCTGATGTATTCTGATCCCATGAAGAGAACATTTACACAGCAGCATAAGCCAGTAATCAATAAAACTCTAGACACAGTTTCTGCTCAGTATGTCTCATCAAAGCCTTTCCTTGTTTTAATCAGGAGGACTTCAGCAAGTTTTTGTTTTTAATCTGTATGAGTTTGAAAAGCTGTCCTTTATCAGCAACCTTTATCTGTGCTCTTTCCCAGTCTTTTACCCAAACCCATATTGCAGCAAGATACCAAATCCTGAAAGCAATGCCCCACACAGCACGATGTTGAGACACTAAAAATTAAATTGATAATTGCCTAAAATGCATTACAAACCAGCATTAATTGCATCTCATGGATGGTGCCATGAGACAATGGTTGGTTGATGCCAGCTAGAGTCAGCAGCAAACAACGGGCAGCAAAACTGCCTTTTCCCATTTCCCAAGCTGGAAAACTTGGGAAAGACACCTGGGATGTCAGGGGGTGCTTCTCCCCTGAGTAGGGGTAGCATGCATTTGTTGAGTCTCTCCTACTCTGCAGTGTAGGAAAGGAAAGGGCCTATAGCACTTGTGCAGTAATTTCAGGGTCTTTGGAAAAACTCAAGAAGTAGTCACATAATTGACTTAAAAGTCCATGTTGGCACCAATAAAGGTGTCCACGCTCATCTTCCTCCTTGTGCTGGCACCAGACTTCCATAAAATCTCATGAGCTGTCCAGACCAGGGAAAAGATCCAGCTGCAAAACACTGGGGAAAATGCATGATCAGTAGTTACGTTGGCTCTGAGGGGAATGAGGAAAGAAAAAAAATGTCCTCTTTTTCTAGACAGAAGCTTAAAGTCCAATCTGTACATTTTTTTTCTATTGAAGATTGAAGAATTCAAGAAAAAGGCAACAAGGTTTGGGAAGGAGGTGGAGTTTTCCTCTGAAACACAGAGGTGTGAATCAGGATGGCATGTACAGGTACTTTGACATAATAATATATTTCCCCCTTTTTCATGGACATAAGTTACATTACAAAACTTTTTGGATGGAGTATCTGCTTCCACAGTCCACAAGGAAAGAAGAAGGCTTGGGGATTACCCAGTACTGGAAGAATGAAAGCAATGAGGAAGCAAGGTCCTACAACTGAAGTAATCTTGCTTTTCAATCTATCAAGAAAGTGAAAGTTCTTAATTCCAGTTTCCAGAAGCCACATCTTTCATCTTACACAGGACAGGGGCAAGCTGCCCGCCTTGCAGACTTGCAGAGCTCCTGTGGTAGGACATGTAATGCATCCATCTGTCTTGTCAGCCACATAAAACCACCTCTTCTTCACTGATAAATATCTAGGTTTTTTCAGTGCATAGGTGGAAACAAACCAAAACCAAAAAAAGGGAGATTTAAACACAGGTGTGATTGCATCCTTTTGAGGACTCGCATCCAAGATTGCATCCTCAAAGTGCTGGCTGATGTTGCAAAGCCTCTCTCAGTGATTTTTGAGCAGTTTTAGAAATCTAGAGAGGTCTCACAGCTGACTGGAAGTTGGCAAACATTGTCCAGATATTCAAGAAGGGCATGTAGGAGGACCCCAGAAACTACAGGCCTGTCAGTCTCACTCCAGTCCCAGTAAAATAATGGAAAAGATTATTCTGGGAGGTATTGAAAACCCCTGGATGACACAGACATTGGTCACAGCCAACCCAGCTTCATGAGGGGGAAGTCCTGCTTATCAAACCTGATGTCTTTCTACAACAGGGTAACCCACCCCGACGATCTCAGAAAGCCAATGGATGTAGTCTTGGACTTAGCAAAGCTTTTGATACTGTTTCTCACAGTATCCTTCTGGATAAAATGTCCAGCACATAGCTGGATAAACGGACCATGCAACAGGTGAGCAGCTGGCTCATGGGTCAGGTACACAGGGTTGTAGTGAATGGGGTGACATCAGAGTGGTGACCTGTCACTAGTGGGGTTCCACAGGGCTTCATCCTCAGCCCTGTGCTCTTCATCATCTTCATTAATTACTCGGACACAGGACTGGAAGGGATGCTAAGTAAGTTTGCTGACAACACGAAATTGGAAGGAGCTGTTGACTCCCTTGAGGATAGACAGGCCCTGCAGAGAGACCTTGACAAATTAGAGGGCTGGGCAATCACCGACCATATGAAGTTTGACAACCAGAAGTGCCAGATTCTGCACCTGGGATGGGGCATCCCTGGATGTATGGACAGACTGGGGAATGAGAGGCTGGAGAGCAGCAGTGAGGAAAGGGACCTGGGGGTCCTGGTCGATGGCAAGTTCAATCTGAGTCAGCAGAGCCCTGGCAGCCAGGAGGGCCAACCCTGCCCTGGGGGCATCAGGCACAGCATCACCAGCCAGGCAAGGGAGGGGATTGTCCTGCTCTGCTCTGCTCTGGGGTGGCCTCACCTCGAGTCCTGGGGGCAGTTTTGGGTGCCACAATATAAACAAGATACTAAGCTATTAGGGAGTGTCCAAAGGAGGATCACAAGGATGGGGAAGGGCCTTGAGGGGAAGCTGTATGAGGAGTGGCTGAGTCACTTGATCTGAAGAAGAGAAGACTGAGGGGAGACCTCATTGCAGTCTGTGACTTCCTCACGAGGGGAAGAGGAGGGGCAGGCACTGATCTCTTCACTCTCACGACCAGTGACAGGACCTGAGGGAATGGCCTGAGGTTGTATCAGGGGAGGTTTAGGTTGGATATCAGGAAAAGGTTCTTCACCCAGAGGGTGGCTGGGCACTGAACAGGCTCCCCAGGGAAGTGATCACAGCACCAGCCTGACAGAGTTCAAGAAGCATTTGGACAATGCTCTCAGGCACCTGGTGTGACTCTTGGGGTGTCCTGTGCAGAGCTCGACGATCCTTGTGAGTCCCTTCCAACTCCATATTCTGTGATTCTGTGATTCTATGATTAGTTGGAGCTAAAAGCTTGTTAAAACTTGGAAGCAAAACTGATTAAACATTTTTTCAGTAAAGTCTGAACACTGGGGCTGTGCAGGATATGTAATGATCCATCTCTGTGGACTACCTTCAGTCCTGGAGCTAGAAAGGAGCTGATCTTGCTAATGAGTTTCTGGACCCAACCCAGTCACCTGTACAACGACACCAAGCCTTTTTCCTGCAGTGCAGGCAGAGGCTGGCCTGGGAGTTAGCTGGAAGTATAATTCTTCATGCCAGCTTCACAAGGGGATGGTGAGTGACAGCAACGAGCAGGGACTTGCTTCTTGTCCAGCACTTTGCTACTACACGAGGCTGCAGCAGCCAAATAGCATAAGGCCCGAGGTTCATCTGTTCTCCAAGCAGTGCTCCTCCCAGGCACACCTTCCTCTGTGGCATCTCCTTGTGGGCCACAGCAACATGCTCTACTCAGCATAAGACATTACTCTAAATAATATTTAATAGTCATAAATGTTATTGCATATGGGTACTTTGTGCCATTTGGGTATGTCACCGTTGAAATAATTTCTAATGTCTTTAATGATGTTAATGAAGGAAAAAAACCTCTTTTTTTTTTTTAATTGCAGGAAACAAATAGCAATCCTCCTACTTTCAGGTAAGTTGTAAGACCCGCAAAATTAGCTACTAGCAACACTCTTGGCATCTGCAAAAGGCATTCCTGCTTTTTTTCCAGTATATTCTAGTGAATTTTTCTAATATTCATAACCTCTTCATAAGTATCCCACAGCGTGGTAGTGGCATTTTAGTCAGCAAGCTTTGGTGGGAGGTATTCAGGGGAATAGGCTGTTTTGGAACAGGATGACCTTCACAACCACATTTTTAGATGACCCTTGTGAAAACTGTTTTTAAAACCTGTGTAAACTAAATAAGCTAATGTAGCAGTCTGCAGGAGACAATGGACTCACAGTCAGATGGGAACAAAGGCCACATGAGAGGAAATTCAACTTAGAGGATGCTAATTCACACCTATAAACTACTGTGCTGCAAAAGCAGCTGGGATTGAATTCCCTGCTCCTCTTTGGATGCTAAAGATGTGACAAAAAATTTGTAGCAATAATGGTTTAATCTCCCTTCAAGAAAGGCTGTTGGAGGGAACTGAATGAGGTCAGGAAGAGAAGAGGAGAGTCAGGGTTTAAGTTCAGTAGCAGCACCAAGGAGTCTGGCTACAGATGGCCAGGAAGGTGCTACTGCCTCTGCCTTTGCTCCCACCAGTACTGTGGTAGTGCAGCTGCTGGTAGTGGCAGAGTCTGCTTCTGCTCCAGCGATGAAATGGAACATAATCACTGAGGAATCTTGCTAAAATCACAGATGATGATGATGATGATGATGATGATGGTGATTGTGGTTGCTCTCTGATAAACTGTAAGCATGCCAGGCTCTCCAGTGAGCATGCCCAGTGAATGCAGTTGATGTTAATCTTAAGTGATACATTCCTGGGTGTGCTTCAGCCTTCATGCCAGCATTTTGCTTGGAAAGGAGCAGGCCGTGTGAGAGAGGGTCAAGCTGCAGCCTGTCCCAACACTTCACATGGCTCAGAGGACTTCTGGTGCAGGGGCTCTTACCAGTGACCTGTAGGTTGGCCCAACAGCTCCTCATCCCTCCTGAAATCTCACTCATCCAATCAGTCCTTTCCATTTTTCCTTGAGAGATTCCCTGTAACCACTTCAGAGCTTCGATGCAAACACCTTTGTTTGAAATACAAAATGACAGCAGCAGATGCCTTCATAGACAGCAAAAGGCTTGAAGAAGGGCAGAGTAAATAAATAGCAAAAATGAAATATATAATACTGCCTCACAGAGAGGAGCTTTCTCTTCAAAATGAAGCAATTAACATGTACGGACTCATTCTGCCGGGCCGGGAGGAAGCAGGAGGCACGTTATTTAAACAAATTGCCACGTAGCCCGTGATTATCATTAGGATTCATTCAAACCCAGGCATTCAGTAAAGCTTCTGCTCGGCGGCTGGCTCTGTGCTGCCTCTCTATCAGTACCTATTGTTTCATAATCTCGCCATACTCGACGCTTTTTTTATCCCAACCAAGTCTGCCTTGTTTATTACCCTCCCCACTGACTAAGCCGGAGCACATTAACAATGCAGGGTTTCATTCGGCTCTTTTTCTCGTGTTAGCTGAAAGAGGGATGTCTTCTCCCCTAATTGCAGAGGATCTCTTCAACTTCGCAATTTCTGCATTGGAGCTTGTTTGGGGGAAGGCGTGGGGCTGTACATAAACCTGAGAACTCACTGGCAGGGCAGATAATTGCTCTTTCCCTCCAAGCACAGCAGAGCCCTCCTAAACAGCCCTGCACGGCCAAGCTTCTGCGTGGCAGACAGGAACCTCAGGCTCTCTCCCTCCATCCCAGCCATATGGCTTCCCTCTGCTCACAGCAGCACAGCTCAGGTGGGTTATCCAGGACCAGATCTGGCCCTTCCTGGCCACGCTCTGCCCAGGGGCAGACCCCATGTGGAGTCTGAAGCTGAGCAGGACAAGGATGTGCTGCTGAGCATGCCTCTTGCATAACTTCCCATGCAAGAACAGGAGGCTTGTCACAATTATTTCCAGATTTTAAATTTTTTTCCTCCCTCTATTCTGATCCAGAACAAAACCAACACCTTTTTGTTGCTTTAGGAGTATTTACCTGACTGAGGAGGAATCTTGCTTCCTAGATGCAGGGGGAGCAGCCTGGTCATCTCCAAGGAATCCCAAACTTTGTATGGTCACTTTCCCCTTGGCACATCTGCCAAGTCCCCTGTGCCCACAGTGTCCCATGGCAGAGGAGCTGTAGCACCCGGAATCCATCCCTGCCCAAGCCTCAGCATGCTCAAACCTCCCTTGGCATCTTCCCTCACCCTTTCTCCTCTTCATGAATGCCTGCGCCTTCCAGCATGGGTCAAGCACATCCAGCACCCAGGACCCTGCTGCACGGACACGCAGACTCACCATCACTCACCTCTCTCCTTCTGCCAGGAACACATTGCAAAACCACCCATCCCTTCTGCAGGGAGCTGGCCCCCTCTTCCACAAACCTCTGCCTCTCTCCTACCGACCTCAAAGCAACGTTTACAGGAGGAATTTGGAGCATCACTCAGGGTGGATTAATCCAATCGGAGCTGGGCTGTGTTTTCCCTTTCTGCATGCTGTGTTTCAAAGATGCACCCAGCACAGCGTCAAAGCCTCTCCACCCACAACTGAAGGGAAAGTGCAACACTAGGTACATAAAATGCAAAAGCTACCATAGACAAATACATATTTTGCATATATTGTGTCCATACAAACAAAATTTATAAAGATTATATAAATCTATTTATACACATGTAGAGCATTTATATATGACACAGATATTAATACTACATAATGAACACAAATCTATATTTCTATACTACCTGCATTTATTTGCATTTATGAAGATATTTTGTGGCTATACAATGTAATTGAGTAACTGGTTTTAGCTCAAATAAGAACTTTTCAGACTAACATTTTCACGTACATCCAAGAAGAGAAGCCTGCATGCAGAGGCAAATGCCTGTGGTTCAGGTACTGCAGATGGGGATGGAGTGGAGGTCTCAGATAAACTTCAGTGCAGTGAGCCAGGAGATCTTTAGCAAACACAGGCTCAGGGCTTTGCTCTAAATTGCGCCACTTATGTGAGGGGAGAAGGTGTTTCCTCAGCCCACCCCCCTTGCTGCTGGAAGCTGTTCCTCTGCAGTTTAGGGTAACCTGGTAGCCGAGGCCTGGCCATGACAGGAAGAGGACCACGTTCAGTGGGACAAGAAGCTGTGCTCAGCACGATGAAGCATCACCCAGAGCAGGTTTCCAGCAGCACCCCTCCAGGGTGGGCTTGGCTGGGCTGCAGGTTGCTGGCTCCTGATGCCTCTAGGTGTGACGTGCATTGATGCTATGTCCCCATGTTCCCAAGTCTTAGCCCTCTCCAAGCCTCAGCAGCAGGTTGTGCAGGACTTTGAGGTTCACAGCTCTGGATGTAGGCTCAGGAACTGTGGGCTGAGCTAACCATAGCTATTAAATCCCCTTCTGGATCAGGACCTTGGTGTGGTGCAGTCTAAAAAATACCTTTCCACTGCACAACAACAACTGGCTGCTGTGGGACCCTGAAGGGACCTGGGACTGTGCATGGCATGGCTAAGGAGGCTCAGGGGGAACCTTATAACTCTCTACAACTGCCTGAAAGGAGGGTGGAGCCAGGTGGGGGTCAGCCTCTTCTCCCAAGTGACTAGGGAGGGACAAGAGGAAATGGCCTCGAGTTGCACCAAGGGAGGTTTAGATTGGATATTAGGAAAAAGTTCTTTCCCAAAAGGGTTGTCAGGCATTGGAACAGACTGCCTAGGGAAGTGGTGGAGTCCCCATCCTGGGGATATTTAAAAGATGTGCAGATGTGGCAAGTGGGCACATGGTTTAGTGGTGTACTTGGCAGTACTGGACTAACAGTTGGACTCAATGATCTTAGAAGCCTTTTCCAAGACAAACAATTCTGTGATTCTATGTGCTCACCTGTGCTAAATCAGCAAAAATGCTGAGCTGTAAGAAGCAAGAATGAATCAAGGTATCTAAGAAGGGTTTTTACCTTCAGTTTGCGCCTTGAGAGGGCAGCGAGCTGTGCCAACCTCACCTTCCTGTCCTAAGGCTGCTCAAGTTAGTACAGGCAGATGAAGCCCTCAAACAAAATGAGAGAAGAAGAATTTAAGAATCAAAACAGAAGTGTTTCGCAGTTTCTGCTTTCTGAAGAAAGTTAGTATGCAGACATACTAACAAGGACATCTAAAGTCTGTACTCCATCCAGAATGGAAAGTCACAGTAAAATGCTAACAAAAGTGTCTTACCATCATCAAATGTTGATTTGCCCACTCCATATTTTCTTATCTTTATTCCTTGTGAATTTTGAAGTTAATTTCCATATTTTCTGAAATTTCTGTGAATCGTCTGTAACTGAATTTCATAGCAATTAACTCCTCAGGACATATCAATTGTGTGAGGGAAGCCTGAGAAATAAGCTCAGGGCATTCCTGAAGATGAACATTGAACAGCTAATGATTAATCATAATATGCATAATAATGAGGATGGTGATGGCCATTTGAAGACTAACATATGGCAAATGATAGTGTAAATATTCTTCACTCAGCCTTTTTGCTTGTTGTCTTGATACTTGTTTTGCTTATTGGAATACTAATATTGAGAAAGAATTAACTAACAGTTTAAATTACAACTCCATCAGTGCAAAAGTATTGTGTTCCTGCAATTTGGATATGAAAAAGATACAAATAACTTCCTAGCTAGTTATTTTTAAATATTTAAAGTAAAATAGCAAACAGGTACTAAAGCAAACACTCCAGTGCTGATTGATGTTAGGTTGTCAAGGCTCAAAGAGATTTTTCTTCCTTGGATGAAATGAGCACTGCAGTGTGGTGTTGATGAAATGAGGGCTGACTACTGTTCCTTTGGCACAACTGATTCCACCTGAGTTCAGCGTTCAGCTTCCCAAATAACTTGTGCAATCTCAGCTCCCACAAGGGATTAACCTGCCACTCCACAGCCCAACATCTTGCTTGGGGCTGGCTCTTGGCATGAAACCCACAGCCCTACATGAGCAGTGATGTTCCTCTTACCTGCACAAACCTGTCAGAGCTCACCCAACCCGACATCTTGGGACCTGGCATGACCCGTCCCATCATTTCAGGAATCCATAAGACGTGAGCTCTGCCCATCATCTGGCTTTGCAGCAGGCCACAGCTGTGCCCTTTGGGGACACCTGTGTGGCACCTTGCAGCCAACATGAGACATCCCAAGCTGCCACACTGGCCCAAAACTGGCTGCTCCAGAGGGCTGGCCCTCTTCCCTGGCACACTGGAGTGGACAAGACAGCACTGTAAATCCTTGGGGTGGAGGTTGCCAGCTCTGGGGCAATGCTCTGTTGCATCCAAATCACTGTGATTGGGACAGGAGGAGGGGACTGGCCATGGGAACAAGCAAGGCAGTTCAGGGCAGTAGATACCACCCCAGGAGGTACTGGGTGTCCTCTGTAAGCATCAGCCAGGCAGGAGTTGCTCCAGGCTCCCTGTGATGGCAGAGGCTTTGGAAACCTTCCTCCAGCTTAAACCAGATTTACCTTCTTCAGCACAAGCCTAATGGGATTGTAAGCAATTAAATCCCTGTGACTTTCTCAGACAGTGTAATTTTACACAGCCTTGCCCTCTCCTCCTCCCTTCTACCCCATAGCCTTAAGATCATATAGTTTTCTTTTATTTCAACTTGGGTTTACTCAAAAGAAAAAAAATTACTCTCTACCCAGCTTAAACGAGTGTCAAATAACCTGCTGTGACCAGGCAGAGAGAAAAAGTGTGAGGGAAAAACACCCTGCCTTCCCCTGCCAAGTCACCTTCCAAAGCAGTATCTGCTCCTCCAGCTGATTACAGGTGTCAGGCTGCCTCAGGATCTCTTGGTGATTTTATAGAATGATCCATCAAGGAAACACATTACACAACTCTGCACTGGTAGGTTTATCCAGGCAGCTGAGAGATAGATGCAGGCAGAGACACAGCCCAGGCCATGGCCCCCCTTCTGACGGCAGGGTGACTTTGCTGGGGACCTGGGGTGGGCTCCATGGTCCATGTCTTGCTCGGTGACCTGGGCAGTTGAAGCCATTGCCTGGGCAGAGGCAGCAGTGCTCTGGGGAGAAAACTTGAGAGGAGAAGGTAATGCTTTCTAGGCAGCATCTGCAGAAGGATGTTAGTCCATAGCAGTGTGGAAACCTTGAGAAATCCTTTTCTTTTGGGTAAACCACAAGTTCTCAGTTTACTGAAGATAAGAGATAGCATGTAGTTATCAAATTAGGGTAAACCAGTGTGGTTTTTGTATAACTTCATTTTTTGTCAGCCAGAGAAAAGGTGCAAACATACAGTAGCTTTTCCCTGCTTTCTTCCCCAGACACACTGAAGTTTGCCATGCACCAGAAACAAGTCCTGCTTTCCAATGTCTTCCCTGAGATTAGCATGGCACTAATAATGCCAAGGTTGTGGGTTCGACCCCCCATAGGGGTCACTCTCTTGAGAGCTGAAGTCAATCCTTGCAGGCCCCTTCCAGCTCAGAATATTCTGTGATTCTGTAACTCTGTGGGATCACCTAAAATCTGACGTGGTCAGCAGTTTGCTGCGTCTGTTGGTGCCTTAGGTTTTAACTTCCATATTTTTCAAATCCTGTACTGTCTAGTGTGTAACTCTGAAGTTTCTTGTAGCCTGTTAACTTCTGCTCTCACGTGCTAGGTAGACATAACAAAGCCTCTCCAGGCCTGCTCTCCAAGGACACTCAGACTGTCCTAGGCCCAAAATGTGTAAACCAAAGCCTCTAAGGGGGGAGGTGGGGGGAAGCTTGGGAAAACGACATCATTAACTGAAGCTTTAATTGGAGAATTAACCCTGATATGCAAATGAACCAAACTTATAAAAGTGTGAAGAACTCATGACCTGTCGTCCATCTTAGGGTCCATCTTGGCAATAGCCTCTGGCTCCCCAGGGGGTACCTTTGAAGGCCTTTCAAATAAATACCTATTATTCCCTTATTCTTGTCTAGTCTCTGTTTTTAGGGGGCCACTCAAGGCATCACTGTCACCAGGAGACACTTGGGCACCGAGGCAGTCACACTGTTGAGAAGCTGCTTTGGTGTGTAATTCAGTGAGCGTCGCTGCTTGTTTCACCTTTTCATTCTGTGTTGCGCAAGAGCCACAGAGAATTTTAAGAGGATGCTCCGCGTCCCTCAGCAATTTCCAAGGACACTTGCTTTGTCTTTAAAATAATGTATTTGTGATTCATGGCCAATAATTTCATGGTTTATGTGTGCTTTTCTGCTGTGTCAAGGATATTTAAGAAGTCTTTGACCCCAGAGTGTATGCGTCTGTGTTAAGAGGCTGAAGGTGATGGGTGCAGCCCATACCACCCATGCTCCTTGCTCAGGCAGGCTGGCAGTGGCTAAAAGAGACTACTTAATCTTTAATCTTACTACTTTCTCCTCAGTTTAAATCAGTATCAAAAGCAGAGGGGATACTCTTGTGATTTGGCTTAAATCTGCTTCTGATCTGGGTAAGCTGAGTTGAGATCAGGTGTTTTTATGCCAGATCATGTGATTTCTTACATATAGCCCCCATCATTTCAAGGAGAAGTTGGAGAAAGGAAAGGTAGGCAAGGAAAAAGCAACAGTCCAGTAGTTGGACGACAACAACAAAGCCATTCCGTGGGGCAAATTGCTATGGGGACCCATCAGAGTGGTCCATAAAAAAACCCACGCCAGCTAAACTCACCATGAAGAGACCCAAGTGCAACTAAACTGGTTGCCCATGCCCTTTACAAGGCCTGCTAAATCTAAAGACAAAAGAAGATGTTTGGAAAATTAATTACTTACTCCCTAATTGGGTTCTTTGCACTTCCCTGTGTTGGCTCCCTGCTCCTTGAGAAGCAATTTGTAGGACCAGGGAATGAATTTGCTGAATCCTGCAAAAAAACCCACTGTAGATGAGAATGGTGAGCGTGTGGGGTCTGCCAAGGTGACAAAAAAGGGTCCCTTGTGTCATCAAGTCCAGGCAGATCAAGGAGCAGAGCAGACACTGTGCCTTCAGAGACAAACTGTAATTAAAACCCATGGGGAACCATTCAGAAAGGGACTGACACAGCATTGCCCATTATTTTGAAGGGTGTGTGAGAAAGGAAAGGCAGCGGCCAATTTTTAGGTCTGAAGCAGTCAAGCTTCTGGCCCTTGCTTCATTAG
The DNA here is from genome assembly GCA_026261815.1 of Monarcha castaneiventris obscurior. Taxonomy (NCBI): domain Eukaryota; kingdom Metazoa; phylum Chordata; class Aves; order Passeriformes; family Monarchidae; genus Monarcha; species Monarcha castaneiventris. Next base: position 13,632,830 of record JAMPIT010000510.1, on the reverse strand, counting down.
CAGCAGGCATCTGCTGTGGTTCTCCTCCTCATTTTTTTAGCTTCTCACAGGTGAGTTAAAAAGCTGTTCCTTGAGCCATGGGCAGGGCTGGCACTTTGAAAAATCACTGCTGCAATAGACTGGTTTGGACCTGTGCTTGTGACAGTTATCCAGGTTGCTGCTGGTGTTTCACACACCCATCCACTGTGGCATTTTTCATCACCGTGACTGCCCTTTGCAGAGGTCTCCTGCCAGAAATGCAACCTGGGTAGCAATTAAGCACACTTGATGAAAGGCATCTGCCCTCTAATGCATTGTTTCACTTCTTGGCATCCTTTTGGGGAGCAGATTGAAATGTACATGCTAAATAATACTCACTAGGAGGGATTTATTACTTTTTTAATGCTATAAGTAACATCCAAAAAGTATAGCTCCAATTAACATGTGTATCGGTCAGATCTGTCTAAGAGGTGACGTTTTAATGACTGCATTTGTTGTCCTGCATTGCACTTCTACTAGATTTAAAAAATGTAATAATATTTTACTCTGGTCCCTCCCAATACAGGTTTCTGATGATCTGCACAGAAATCTTATAATTTCTGCCTTAACTGTTAAATGTAAAAGGAAGGTGAAGAGTGAATGGTCTTCTTTCCTCCTCATAATCTGCAAAGATTTTCCCTCCAGCTTTAGGACCCAAATGCATCTCCCACTGTTTGATACCACTCAAAAATGTAACTGTAATTATTAGCAAACCACCACCAGCACCTAGCGAGAGTCTGAACAGAACCCCAAATGTATTATCTACCGAACCAGATATTTACATCTGACTGCATCTCAGTCTTCTGAGATTCTGTAGTAAGCAAAAGATGCTTATTCTGGCACTTTCCCCAAAGCAACCTACCAGGTTTCAGATATTACAGACATCAGTCAATGCAGGTTGAGCATATTTGCAGCAGAGACCCCCTGCACTGCTGTCATGACTGTAAGACTAAATTAAAAAGCACAGTTATCTTTTGTAGCCTGCAGCACTGTTATCTCTTCAAACACAAGGAAGCCCTATTCCTTTTACACTGACAGAGCAATTCCAGGGACTCACCAAGAATGCTCTATGCAATGCTGTTTAAAAAAATTAAAATCTGTGACACTGAGATCATTATCTGAACTCTCATTTATTATATGGAAGAAGAGAAATCTGGCAGGGATTTTGGTAGATCTGGTGCTGATTTTCTGCCAGGGAAGGAATTCACTGTAGCCAGCAGGAAGGCTTTCAGTTTCTCATCCACTTGGCCCCCATCTTATTTTAATACGAGCTTGCTGAGTGCTGACAAGGGACATGGTGATGTGCAACTCAGCATTTCGTAAAGCCAGCAGCGCTCCTGCAGAGGGGCAGGAGGGAGCACATGGGTCTGCTGAGGGGGTCCCTGAGGGGACCCACCCAGAATTCCCCCCAAACAGAGGCCCCTGTCACTACCATTTTTCAAAGTGGAGGAAGGAGGCTTGCAGGGTTTTGGGGTTTACCGCTGTTGTTTTCCCTCACTGCTTGTATTTACCTTGGCAGCTGGGGAAATATTGAATTGCATTGCTGCAGGTTTGCTGGAGGGTTTCTGGGAGGCCCTGGTGGTTTCTCACTTAGTAGCTAGCTGAGGGCAGGAAAAACAGCCTGGGAAAAGAAAAAAGACTACCACAAACACCTCTGTCCCTTTTTCTCTTTTTCCCATGGATCAGTTCTCTGACCTGGTTCATGACAAGCTTGCCAACCACCCATACTGGCCCATGGCAGGGGCCTCGGGGAGAAGAACCAGCCCTTTTGCCTGGGGCTAGCAGGAGGGATGACAGCCAAAAGGCAGCACCCCTGTCCTCACCTAAAACAATTGGTGTAAAATACCAATTTCAGCTAAATTTTAGTAGCCACACCAGGCTGGCTGACACCCAGTTCAACTGAGCCAGATTTTACATCAACTGCGTTGAATCATCATAAAACTATCTGCAAACAATTGCTTACAAAAGGCTCCCTCCCCTCTCAATTACTCCACACTCACATTTTTTGTTCCTGCTATATTGTCATCGTCATGCTTTAGCTTAGAGCATTGCCAACGCTCATACTGCTTGAGGTTGCACTTTAAACCCACTGTTCGAGACAAGCAGTGAAGTAGGAACTACAGCACTTATTACCTCTCCTCTCCTCTCCTCTCCTCTCCTCTCCTCTCCTCTCCTCTCCTCTCCTCTCCTCTCCTCTCCTCTCCTCTCCTCTCCTCTCCTCTCTCTCCTCTCTCCCCTCCCCTCTCCTCTCCCCTCTCTCCCCTCCCCTCCCCTCCCCTCCCCTCCCCCTCCCTCCCCTCCCCTCCTCCCTCCCCTCCCCTTCCCCTCCCCTCCTCTCCTCTCCTCTCCTCTCCTCCTCCTCTCCTTCTCCTCTCCTCTCCTCTCCTCTCCTCTCCTCTCCTCTCCTCCTGCCTTACCTATTATTTTCCTGCCTTTTCTTGCCTCTGCCTGCTTTTTCTTTTGCCTTGACATTCTTTCCTTGCTTGCCCCTTACTTCTCCCTTTTCTTTGCAGTGCTGAAGAAAGCTGAAAAATCCCTCCTGGGCTCACCCTCAAGACAAAGCCAAACTCAGGGCTGGCTTAGCTCAATTCCTGCTTCTAAAAAACAGCAGCTGGTGAATCTGTTTTACCAGTGGCTTGGATGTCCCCACCCAGGATGACAGCATCCATTGGTGGATGCTGGAGACAGGAATGGCAGTCATCTGCAGTGATGTGTCCCAGCTGCAGCCAGATGCCCCATACCGAGCCCGGAGTTAATGAACCCCAATCTCCTCCAGCAGGGACCTGGCAAATCCAGCGCAGCACCTGGCATTGCCCCATCCTGGCCAGTGAGCCATGAGGCCTCATTCATCTCATCCAAGCCCCATGGGATGCTTGGGATGCCCTTGTTCCAGCTGGCCTGTGAAGAGTCAAGCGAGGGGCTGAGGACACTTGCCTGTAAGCAAGCTCGCTCGCAGCTGGCGAGATGTCATCGTAGCGAGTTGTTGTCATCGCCCGCTCTGCTGGTTGTGATAATAAAAAGAGACATTTCAGAGTTTACAGCTCCAACTGGGAGTGTTTCCCAGCTGCGTGTGCTTCTCAGCCATGCCACAGCTTTGCTCTGTGTTGAGCAGAGCTTCAAGTGCCTCAGCCTGCGCGACGTGAAAAGCTCCTGTCTGGAGCTCTACAGGTTCCTCACTGTGCCCTGCCATGCTGCTGGGATCTCTTGAACACCCATGCAACTCATGTTGGTTTTGTCCTATTGCCACAGCCCTGCACCTGCAAGACCAGTTATGACAGTTTGCCATGAAAAGTAATGGCCACCAGCATGAGAATCACCCTCCTTTTCCATCCTATTCCTGGGCTGCTGCTCTCAGTTTACATTTGAGAACCCCACAAAATCATTGAATCATATAATCATTTATAGAATCATATAATCATTTAGATTGGAAAAGACCTCTAAGATCATTGAGTCTAACCAACAGTAAGTTTGAGTGGGTCAAAAAAAAACCCCAAAACCCCTATATACTTAGCATGGGAAATTTGTCTGCAGAGAGGTGACAGATGTGACCAGAGGGGATGCTTAGGGGAGGCCTCTCCTCTGAAGACATCCTGTACCTTCTCTTCCCAGCTGGTCACAGGGGTGAACTTTCCTTTCCCTTCTGCTTTTCTCCTTTCATTTTTTACCTTCCCCAAAAAGGAGCCGCTATCTCTGAAGTCAATGCACGTCACCAGCTATAGACCCTGTGAAAAAAGCTTTGTGAGGGTCCAGCTCATGTCTCAACATCCTCCACACAACAACCTGGGTGAGGCTGTGAGCAGCTGAATACCAGCCAGCAGGTGAGCACCAATGGTAAATGGTGCCCAGCTTCCTGAGGGACTCTCTGCCTGCCAGCTCCTGGCATTCCTGCATAGGGATCACTCAGGAGGCAGGCTGCAGGAGTGATGCAGTTGGGCAACCAGGAGAGAAAGTCCATGTGTTACCTGGTGGCCTGTAGGGGGAGATTCATCCGGTCACAGTCTTGCTGGAACACCCTCAAAGGACCTAATCAAGGTTCCTCAGAATGGCAGAAAGCCATTCTTTACTCAAAGTGAGTAAAAGAAACTTACTATGTAGTTGATTCTTCCTTCATTGCACATTTTCTTCCAACTCCTAAGGCAGGACCAAAGATGAAAACAGATTTCTATTCTTAACCAAAACAACTCACGAGGCTTCCCATTTTGATTAACAGCTCCAGTTCAAAGGGGGAACATACGATTATCCAAAAGGAAGCTAGAATATAATTTTCTCCCTCTCCTCTTCAGTGGCACCATTCCAGCAGTTTTTCACTGGGAAGAGTGATGCCTTATGGGTTCCCGGTGCACGTACACCACATCAGGTATCATTAGAAAGCCATTCAAAGGGATGAATGCAGGTCTGCTTTAAAAAGTGACAATATAAAAATGTCACTCTCTCACCTGACACATCTGGTCAAGCAGAGCATATCCCCATGTGCACTCGGAAAATTGCTGTTTACTTTCATGACTGAAATGAAACCCTGTCCCCACAAGCACACACCGCTACACTTAGCCTTATGCATACGTGGTATCTGGTTTATTCAGTCAAAATAGCTGTGCACATTGTTATTTTCAGGATTTGAGAAGATATTGCCATGGGGACTGAAGATCCAAATAGATCCTGAGATCAGATCACAGGAGGTTTTAAAATAAAATTGCCACTTCTACCAACAATCATGTGAAACCAACTTCAATGTGTAAGCACAGAGACTCATCACCTTGGTGACTCCATACAAATCATAGTTTTTGAAACAAGAAGGATATTCTATGTTGTTCATAGCAGCCTGGTACCAAATGTGTTTTCAGGATTTAAATATGCAGAATGTCTCCTCAAAGGAGAAGGAGATGGTGGTAGCCAGCTGCAGGGGGTTTGTGTTGGTAGCATAACCATAACTCCAGCTGATTTTTCTTCCAACAAGGAACACAAAGGCAAGTTATCTCTTGTTGCAGATTCACACAGAACTGCACTTGTGACTTTCTTATCTCTGCAGGAAGACAAGCTATTACAGAGAGAGAGAGAGAATAAATATAAATATGTATATATATAAAAGTACATATTAAAAAATATATAGATATATATTAACTTATAGTGGAGTAGAACTTGTTTAGCAGAACAGAAGTCACCGGAATCTGCCTCTTCTTCTGTGTAATCTCTGCAGTGAAGCAATCTCAAGCTGTGCTATCAGCTCTGGCAAATGAAGCGATGTCAGGGCAGGTTAATACTTGGATATGAGAACGTGAAAGAAAATCCGCCTTTCTAAGGATGCTGTAATCAGAGCTGCATTAACCAGGGACAGAAACAGCCTGCTCTGGCTGGGTGCAGGGAGGCTCTGGTTCCACAACATGCACACAGTGTGCAAATGCGTGTTGTGTTGCTGGCATCAAGGGATGGGGGCTTGGGGGTGGGGTGGAACCAGAAGCCCCCCAGATCCACCTCAGTCGCCTTTGCCTTTTTTGTCATAATTATTTTCATTAAATTGGCTTTGCTTACACACAAAAAAATTTCTTAGTCTGAGTTAGTGAAATCAGATCAAATCCAGGTGAAAGCTTTGGTGTCACTGCAATTCCACTTTGAGATATTTCTGCCTTTTTTCTGCAGCGCAGATCTAAGTACTTCAGCTCTCTGCAACTGTGTTTAGGGGAAAGAGTGTATTGCAACCATGTACCAAAATCTGAAACAGGTCATCACACTTTGTGATGGTGTGTGGGTTGACTCTGGCTGGACCCCTGGTGCTCACCAAGTCGCTTAATTACTCTCCCTTCTCAGCAGGATATGGGGAGAAAAACAGCACAAAGGCTCGTGTGTTAAGGACAGGGAGGGATCACTCACCAATTACGGCCATGGGCAAACCAGACCCAACTCAGAGAAGTTAATTTATTGCAAATCAAATTGGAGCAGAGCAATGAGAAATAAAACCAAATCTTTGAACACCTCCCCCCCACCCTGCCCTTTTTCCCAGGCTCTGTCGCCCTGGTTTTCACAGTGCTCCATGTTTTTGCTTTTGTAGTAGAAGTTCTCATGCACTTTCTATAAACATAGCTCTTGTTTTCCTAACCGGCTAAGATTGTTTACTGAATGTTCTGATAGTGTTCATACCTTTCTCCAAGGCGGAGAAAGGTGATAGACTGTATTCCTATCCTGTAAAATGCTAGAGGTGTTAACCTCATCCACCAATGTATGATTGTCTTAGAAGAGGTATAAAAGTGAGAGAATAAAGGTGGGAGGCCTCTCTTTTGGCCTCGACTTGGATCTGACCTGCGGCTACCTGCTGTTTGAATCTGCGTGTTCGTGTCCGAGACAGACACACGGCTCAATTTCACTGCTGATGTTCTTTATCTTTTCCCCCTCCCCAGCCACAGAGGGAGATGGGAAATGGGGGCTGTGATCAGTTCATCACACATTGTCTCTGTTGCTCCTTCATCCTCAGGGGGAGGACTCCTGACACTCTTCCCATGTACGGGTGTGGCGTCCCTCCTCTAGGAGGCAGTCCTCCACACACTTCTCCAAGTCCTTCCTTCCTAATGAACTGCTCCAGTGTGGGTCCCTTCCACGTGGTGCAATCCTTCAGGAAGAGATTGCTCCAGCATGGGTCCTCATGGGGTCACAAGTCTTGCCAGCGAACTTGGCAGGACCTGCATGGACTCCAAAGGTCTTCAAGTCCTGCCAGGAGTCTTCTCCAGTGTGAGCTTCCCATGGGGTCACAGCCTCCTTCGAGCATCCAGCTGCTCCTGGGGCTGCAGGTGGATCTCTGCCCTGCCATGGATCCCCATGGGCTGCAGGGGCACAGCTGCCTCCCCATGGGCTGCACGATGGGCTGCAGGGAAATCTCTGCTCTGGTGCCTGGAGCACCTCCTCTTCCTCCTTCTGCACGGACCTTGGTGTCTGCAGAGTTGTTCCTCCCCTACATTCTCACTCCACTTTCCAGCTGCAGTTTCCCAGGAGTTTTTCCCCCTTCTTAATTCTGCTGTCCCAGAGGTACTTCCACCATCATTGCTGGCCTCAGCCTTGGCCATCGTTGGGTCCATTTTGAAGCCAGCTGTCATTGGCTCTGTAGGACATGGGGGAAGCTTCTGGCAGCTTCTCACAAAAGCCACCCCTGTAGCCCCCCTGCTGCCAAAATCTTGCCATGGAAGCCCAGTACAGATGGTAATGTGCTGGTTCTTCCCATCTGTGCTAGCTAAACACATCTGACTATGGTTGATCAAACCACTCTCTCCCATCCCTGTGTCAGCTATTGAGTGTCACTCTTCAAAGCTTCTTCAAATGCTCTTCAAAGCATCAGTGTCTCAGCACCATGGTGTTTAGGAAGCCACCAGTAAGGCTTCTCATTATTGTTCTGGAGCTGATGAAGGTCCAGAGACCCCAATCACAGAGCTCCAAACCTGCAGTTAGGTTATTTCAGAAGTGAACCTCCAGTGCCACCAAATTAGAAGCCACAGGAGAAAAGCCATCTTTTTCCCCCGTGCTGCCAAAATACAAGACCTTGTCTGACGTGCAGGGCCAGCAGTTGGACTTGATGATCCTTTGGGTCCATTCCAACTCAGGATATTCTATGGTTCTATGAAACTCATTGCTTGGGGTTGTCAGCACAAGGGAGTTTGCAAGTTGAGATCTGACCTTGCAGTCTACCAGCACACCCAGAGACTTTGTAAGTGTTCACTAAAATGAGGTTGTCCTGTCTGGATTCTCTTTGAGAGACCAACCAGAGCCAACCAGGGCTCTCCTGTGTTTCATGGTCCAGCTGAAGCCCTGAGGTGGGTGTGCAGGCTGGTTTGCAGAAGCTTCAATAGTTCTGGGGAGGACAGGCCATGGGCATGTGTCCTGCCAGCTGTCAGGAGTGGGCTGTGACAGCAGAGCTGCCTGTCCCCTGCTGAGCCTACCAACACCAGGCCTCGTCAGCACAGCCAGCTCTAAAGTGTCCGCCTTGGGCACACACTGTGGCCACACAGAAACGTGCAGCACCAGCACCCTGCTGCAAGTGATGCTGACAGTTGTCTTGATGATCCCAGTGCTATCCAGTAACCTTCACCTGGCCCGTGACTCTTGCAGGATGCTGTACAGAGGCTTTGGGTAGCTGATGTGAGTCCCAGGGCTCCCAAGACAGGCTTTCCCTCAATCACTGTGACATTCTCCACTTGCCACAGTCTCCATAACTTGCGTGAAGACTTTGAGGAGTCCTTTTGCCTAGAAGACACAGCGAGGAAGGGAATAGGAAGAGAGATGGGAAAAGACAGTGATTCTCACAATGGTGGCCATTATAGCGGGGCTTGCAGGTGCAGGGCCATGACAATAAGACAAAACTCCCAATTATGTCAATTGAATTAGCCACTTTGAAATATAAATTAAGAGTCATTCTGTGGACAGTCACTCCCAGGTCCTCAGGGACCTTTCCTGTAAACTGCATACCTTTAATGTCTCCTTCAGCTGCAACATCGCCTGTGCCAGAGATTTCCTGGCCCTTTTTGGCTCTGGGACTGGGCTTCAACCAGTGCTTTTCCGGGCTGCCTGTGCCAAAGGCTCTGGGCCATGGGGAAGACCGCCCACAGTCATTTCTACAAAACGTTTTTTCTATAAAAAACAGCAAGCCCATCAGGCTCTGCTGTTTGTGGCACAGCCCAGCCCAGCCTCCTGAGCACCTGCACCTCAAAGCCAAAGCCAAGAGGATGGTGGATCCATGGTTCTGCAAATGTTACCTCAGGAGCCCTGCTTGGATCCTCTGGGCAGGATGACATTCTGGCTCCTGATCATCATCTACCTTAAATTTGGAAAAGCTTGTATGAATATCCATGACCCATCCAGTTTCTGTGGCTGTCTGGAGCTCAGACATGAGGAGAAAGGGATGTCTTCAGCTCCAGGTGGGTGCCCGGGCCCTGAGTACATCCCCCTCCTCCTGGGGCTTGGGCTGCCTGGGCCCAGGGCCAGCTTTGACAGTGCAGCTGCCTGGCCTTGAATCAAAGAGCTGTTTGAGAACAAGCTGTGAGGAGCCTTGGCAAGGACTCACTCCCCTTATCTCAGGCACTGTTTTTTAGTAGGGCTTTTGCCCTTGGTCTCTGCCTGAGCTACATGGCAGCTATCCCTGTACCTGGCCATATAACTCCCTAGTCTGGACCCGGACATGACCTGGGACCTGCCTCAGCTCTTCTTGCCCGGGTACCATAGCAGCGGATCCTTGTCCACAGAGCCCCTATTTCATGCCCAGCTTGCTGTCACCCCCAACAGCAGCTCACCAGCTCTTGTGTGGAGCCGCCTGACAACAGGAAACAACAGAAGATGAGGAACTGTTGCATACTTACTCTGGGATTTCCTCTGAGAATAGCAGAGGAGGAAAGTGATGCTCTGAACCAGAAGGAGCAGAACCTAATTCTCCCAGTCAAAGCATGAACAAAGACGCTGAGACAGCAATTTGGCTCAGACAGAACACAGAGGACCTATGAATAACCAGAGGTTTTACGGTTCCTCCTTCACTAACAATGTCCCCCAGATTCTGAAAATGCTAGCAGACTATCCAGCTGCTCCCTCAATGCTTCTGTTCCTCATCTGCAGATAATGAGGCATTTGTAAATCCTGACCCTGGGCTGTTCACTGGTTCTCCCAAAGCCAGCATCAGGCCAGCTCCCTCACCAGCTCTTTGTGTTGCCCCCAGAAGTGACTTCTCCCAGCAGAAAGGGCAGCTCTCTGGGACTGGTCCTGGCACTGAGATACTGAGGAGGGCCCTCCTTTCACTGAGCCCTTTACCAGTCTGCACAGCTCCTGAGAGCCCTGGAGCTGCCTGTTTTTGCAAAGTGCCATTGACCATGCTGCCTATGGGCAGTGGGATAAGGTGCTCTGCTGCAGAGAAGTATTTCAGACTGCCAGGTCTGCTGAGACACTGCTGAAAGACTGGGAAACGACATCAGAGAGCCAATTTGATGAGGTGCATAGCCCCACTGCAGCCAGAGAGTGTTTCCTTGTGTGCACCATCCAAACCTATGGCTGGAGCTTTCTTCCAAAAAAGCAGCTGTTTTCACCCCAGACTGGAGTCTGGCACAAGGCAAGCTGCCTCCAAGGTGTGTGCCTGGAGAAGGGACAAAGCAGCAACAGGACAACCAGGTGACACCCATAACCTACTGCTTTGAAGGAGGACCACATTGTACTCTGGGACTACTTGGGTGTTGAATTCACACTGACACATTTCACTGAGCACTAACTTTCTGCTGTGAATATAAGGACTGTGGTGGGTCAGACCAAAAGTGTGTCTGAATAAGAATTCAGTAAGACTGTTGCATCTCCAACAGCCACCAGTAAAGGGATGTATTCAGAAAAGCATAAGAACAAGAAAAAAAGTGATGCTCCCCCAGCACTTTCCCAGTGTTTCAGCTATTTTCAGATTAGGGGTTTCCTGATTGGGGGGTGTGGATCTTTCTACACAGCATGGGCTTCTCTACAGTGGATCTATCTCACCTCTCCTGGAGTGCTTGTTGCCTCCTAGCTCACATGGCATTTGTTGGCAGCCTTTGACAAAGCTGGAGTGCCTACCAGGATTTAGCTCACAGTCATTACTAAGCCTTAGTTACGATGAGGTAAGAACATAATTCTTTTCCTATGAAGACAAATTTTTTACCTCAGTGATGGAGAGACCTGCAAACACGCATTAATGGTCTCACCAGAACAATACATGTGCCTTAAGGGAAAATGAGGCATTGCTTTAATTTACTCCATGCGTTACTCATCCCTTTTTGTGAGAGAGCAACACCCGACGAGACGCTGCTCAGCCAGTTGCTGGAGAGCTGTACAAATGGTGGGACAGCCACAGAGGGTCTGGGCAGGGGCCTCAGCCATGCAAGGGTCTGAGCCTGTGCTAGTCATGCTGTCTCTAGAGGTACCAGAAGGCAAGGCATGAAGGTTAACCTCTGCTGAGAGCTAGAGAGCACATGAACAGCACAGATTTTGTAGGGCAAAAAGGCTTTCTGTCACTCTGCTGTGCCAGTGGTAACACGTGGTTACAGCTGTCGTGCATCCCAGGTCAGAGGTGCTCAGGTATCCCATTTTGAGGTGGGCAAGCAAGGCACGAGACCCATGGGTGCTTTAGGTAATGGCTTAAACTTAAGTAGCAATCCTTGTACTTTCCTGTGATTACAAATTGCATGATTTTATAGACTGTTCTTGACATGTGGTTTGTAGCCAAGTGAGCAGCAGTGTTTCATGAAGATCCCACCTTGCCAGCCACCCCACTACTCTGCTGGGGAGGCATCCATGCCTCCTGCACCCCAAAGGTCTTGGGTTCAGCTGCTCATGGCTGTGAACAGAGACCAAGCAGCTGACACGTTTTATTTGTCTCTCCTGCCTCGCCTTCCAACATCCATTAGCAGGGTGGGACTGAATCTTAAAGCAGTGCACCTAAACCTCCCCAATCCTTCCTGGAGGGATTGCCAGCAATAACGTGACTCAGGTTCATTACATTTTTTTTACATGCTGTTTTTTTGCAGCTCTATTGTCTGGTGGATACAGACAAAATCACTGACTGCAAAAGAACAAGTGACTACCTACCACAGAGTGAGTGGCCTCTGACTCTGATACTGCAGGTGGACTCCTGAGCTGACCACGTGCACTTCCCAAAATATAGCGATATTAATTGGGCTCATCCAGTTTTGCTGAAGCCAACAGGTCATCCCAGAAACAAGCACTGCTCAACTCTGTTCAGTAATGGGACACCTGAAAAGTTCTTATTGCCCCATATCTTTGAATTATGAAAGATCTTCCGTCCTCACAGCTCTTTAAGCTACAGAGTTTGTGTTGTCAGAGCACTGAAGACACCCACAGACCTTGGTGGCCCTAACCACCCAGTTTTGCTCCCCTTCACCCTTTCCCATTGCCCAACCAGGACACCAGCCCCCACATTTGGGCCAGGGCTGCAGTGGAGCTTAAGACTGGCACCACTGCAGCATCACTGGGGCAAAGGGCTGAAATGGAGCATGGGGAGGCTGCTCAGGGTCAGTGAATCCTTTAAATGTGCTCATGGCCCTGACACATATCTTGCAGGTCTTGGCAACAAGAACACATTGATATGAAATGATGAAGAATGGCTGCTCAGATCCACGTGGTTTGTTCTGTTTTCAAAGCAGCAAAGTACTCATTCCTTATATTTTAGTAGTGTCTGTTAATTACAGTGCCAAAAAGTAGTATTTGCTTAACTGCACCAAAATGTTTTCTCTGAGTACCTGCAACTTCAATTACCAAGTCAAGAGCTTCACCACAAAGCTTTATTCAGGCAGTAGAGCCAAGCAAACTTCCACATAGCTCTGTCTAAGAGATGTTCAGTTCCTGAGTGTCTATTTGGACTAATGAAATGCACTATAGAAACTCTGAAAGGCTTCTATCAAGGAAGAAATGAGAAAGAAAAAAACACCAAATCTATAAATCCTATCTAGTGGAATGCATATAGATTTAAGGATTGGTAAATTGAGTTATCCCAACCTGGAGACACTTGATTTTTTTAGTTGCAAGTTTTCCTTTTACCTCTCAGATTACGCCGAGTGGTGCTGAACAATAATCTTTTGTTCAAGGTAATGGTGAGCAGCTCCTCCAGAGGAGAACTGCAACAGCCCTGCCTAGCAGGGATCACATCAGCATTGCTCTGCTGTCCTACCAGGCCTGAGTCAGCCACAGCTGGCAGCTACAGCCACCTTCCTTGGGGAGGGTAAAACAAAGTTGCCAGCTATTGAATCTGCTTTAGGAGCTCTCCTGAAGACAGGTGGAGAGCTGGAGCAAATTTTTCTTCAAAAGTGCACGTGACAGAGCCTAGAAGCCATCTCTGACAAACACCGGCCACATCGGTTGTGCCTTTTTGGCTTTGCCTGCTTCTGGCTCCTTCTTCTCTTCCACTCCTAGCAACAATGGTGCAGCACACGCAGATAAAGCTGTTGGGAAAAGGCACTGAACGAAAGTGTGCTGGGAGCTGAAACTACTTGGAAACGAGAGAGATGGAAACGCTATATTGATCCATCAGATAAGAACATTTGGCACGCAGCTGAATGACGGTGAGGAAGAGCATTAGTCTTCCAGATTTTTACTCATCTCCATCAAGCTGCAAGCCTTGTTTTGCCAGAGCTGTGAAGTACAAGTCACAGTCACTTGAATGATCTAAAGAGGGCTTGGGAGAAGGCAAATAAGAAGCTGAGCTGTCAATTAGAGGGAGAGACTCTGAAAGAGGTTTGTGAAAAACTTATATATAGCTATAAGGATCTGTTGCAGAACCTGATGTGGTATAAGATGAGCTAAATTTGAATGTTACATGTTCTCATTATTTTGGGGTTTTGGTTTTCTTGGATAATGCTCTGCTTTATGCAAGGTGTTAGATCACTGCTTACCACTGTCTACAACTACATCGCCCACACACATCCTCTTTTCTACCATGAAAATTCCAGGTTTGACTTCAAGGCAGTGTATCTGACCCAAACTGATGCGCCCAGGCTACCATTGATCTGGAGGTCCTGGTCTGTCTGCAGGCTGTCCAAACACCCCCAGAGCTGCCCGTGGGGAGTGGTGGTGCAATAATTTTGACAGTCTGGGGACAATTTGTTGGGCAGAGCCTCTTTGTGCTCTGCATTGGAGTAGGTACAACACCCTAGCTGCCACATGCACTTGTGGTATGAAGGGCGTGTCGGCAAAGCACTGGATTTGCTTTTTCCAGGTAGGGCTTGCTTGCATAGTGGAATCACCAAAGGGGATTTGAGGCTTCCCAAAACACCTGGATTTGTTAGGTGCTTGCTGTGCAGCATTTTCCAGGCATACAGCAATGTTAGTGCAGTCATGAGGAGCTGAGGGAGATGCAGAGCAGACCCACGACTCAGCCTTGGCTGGCAGAGCTGTCTGAGGCCACTTTGTGCAGGAGCTGTGCCAGTGGGGTCACCCCAGAGTGCATTTGGGGGGACAAACCCACAGCCAACAAGATCAATGTAATCCTGGGATGCATTAGGAAGAGCATTGCCAGCAGGTCGAAGGAGGTGATCCTGCCCCTCTGCTCAGCCCTGCTGAGGCCACATCAGAGTGCTGTGTCCAGCTGTGGGCTCCTCAGCACAAGAGAGACAGGGAGCTCCTGGAGCAGGCCCAGCATTGGGCGACAGAGATGACAAGGGGACTGGAGCATCTCTCCTGTGAGGAAAGGCTGAGGGAGCTGGGCCTGTTCAGCCTTGAGAACACACGACTGAGAGATCTCATCAATGTCCATGAGTAAGTGAAGGGAGGGTGCCAAGAGGATGGAGCCAGGCTCTTCTCAGTGGTGCTGAACAACGGGACAAGAGGCAATGGCAGAAACTGATGCACAGGAAGTTCCACCTGAACATGAGTAAGAATTTCTTTACTGTGTAAGTGACCATACATTGGAACAGATTGCCTGGAGAGGAGACTGTGGATTCTCCTGTACTGGAGATATCAAGAAGCGTTTGGACACAATCCTGAGCCATGTGCTATAGGCTCGCCCTGCTTGAGCAGGGAGACTGGACCAGATGTCCCACTGTGGAGCCTTCCAACCTGACCCATTCTGCGATTCCGTATGCACAGCACCTTCCGGCCCTCCCCGCCGCCCTCGGGGGTCTCCCGGAGCCCCCGAGCGCCGGGCGTCGAGCCGGAACCCCGCGCCCGGGCCGCCGCGCCACGTGCGGAGCCGCCGCCCGCCGGGACTACGCGCCCCAGCATGCCGTGCGGGGAGGGGGCGGGACCAGGGCGTGGAGGGGGCGGGACCAGAGCCGGCAGGCCGCGCTGTGATTGGACGGTGTCCGCCCGCCCGCCGCGTCACGTGCGCCCGCGCCCCCCGCTCTCCACCCCCTTGCCTCAGTCACTCAGCAACGGCGCGCGCGCGCGCCAGCGGCCCCCCCCTCCCCGCCCGTTTCCCCCCCGCGCGCTCGTCACGGAGCGCGTCCCGCTTCCCTCCGCCCCTCGCGCGAGCCGCCGCCGGGAGCCGCCGGAGCCGCCTCGCAGCAGCCGCCGGGAGCCGCCATGGCCGAGAACGCCGCCGCCACCGGCCTGGAGAGCCACCGCATCAAGAGCTTCAAGAACAAGGGCCGCGACGCGGAGGTGCGTGCGTGTGGGGCCGGCGGGGCCCCGGCCGGGCCCGGCCTCCGCCTCCGCCGGCGGCCGCCAGAGGAGGGGCCGGGCCGGGCCGCGCTCGCGGCGGGAGGAGGCGGCGGGGGCAGCGCCCGAGGGGGGTTTTTTTCCTCGCCGTCATGCGGGCGGGCGCGGCCGGCGGGGGGCGGAGGCGGCGGCGGGGGGAAGGGTTGGCGCGGCCGGGCCGCCCGCGGGCCCCTCCGCCGCCTGCCCGGCTCGCCGGGGCCCGGGCACGGCCGGCGGGATGCGGCACCTTCTCCTCCCGCGGCGCTCCCCGCTCCCAGCCCGGCGGCCTCCCCGTCCTGCCGCCTCCCCCGGGCCGCGGGCTGGGATGGGGCCTCGGACAATGGTGCCGGCCGCCTTTTGTGCCGCCCCCCGGGGCGGTGGCGGCCCTTCCGCCGGGGCTCGGGGCTGCCCTGCCCTCGGCCCGCGGTGCCGCCGCCGCACGCGGAGGCCTGTGCTGGTGCCGGGGACCGCTCCCACGCTCTGGTGAGCCTTGTTACAGTGCGCTGTGCCGGCCCGTTTTGTTCCCTGCCCTACCGTGTATCAACCCCTCTTTTTCTTTACAGTTTTTATGTTTTATTTTTAAATGCTGGTAGGCACATCAGTAATGGTCTGCTGGGCGTCTCCGTCTAAATCGGGAAGGAGCGTGGTGCTCGGTAAGGCTAATGGGGTAGTAGTTTACTCCCCCGAATATTTGAGTTTCAGGGTTATTGGAAGCTTATTCCCTAATGATGTTCCAGAGGTCTTTGAATCTGCGTGTCATTATCGGAGACATCTTCAGTTCTACTCGCAGTTGAAAGAGGAAATCCCAAATCTCGTGTTTAAGTTTCTGTAGTAGGGAAGGAAGGGGGAGGGAACTCTGAAATCAGGCTAGGATTGAAATCGGCTTAGGCTTCGCTAGAGTGAAAACCTAAATATATGTCAGATTACTTTGACTTCACCTGAGGGTGTTTTCCATGCTTCTGTTGATTTTATCACTTAACTTTTGTAATCAGGAGACTGGAATTTTAGTCCTCTGAAAGCTCATTTTGTGTTTTATGCAGGTCAGGCTTAGCAGCAGCAGTGTCTTTAAGATGACATTCACAGCGTAAAGTAGTCTTTAATTTTTATTTTACTCTGCGGCAGTGAATCCTTCTCGCAGAAAATATTGCATGTAAAGAGTATGATAACTTCAACACTTCTGGCTAACATTAGGAAATGTTAGAAAGTAACTAAAAATTGCCCAACCTTCTGTTTAGCAGTTGCTTCTCAGGGTAAGGAGGGGGCGTGGTGCATTTCTTTTTTCCCCTTCTCATCCAGTGAGGCGCTTCCTGCTGCTCCTCATTCATTTTGTCCTTGTCTCATCTCTCCGTATTGGTTACCGGCTTTGTTGCTGCTTTCTCAGTCACTGGCCTGAATCCATCAGAGCTCTAAACAGGGAAAGGTTAGGTATGTTCATCCCTAGTGTGAACTGATCTGTCATCCATGCTTGCTTACATTATAGCATGCCCAAGTCTGCGGGAATTAAATATCTGCCTCCATGGGGAGGAAGGAGGGAATGGACTGCCTAAGCTTTGCTGAGATTACTTCTGCCAGGCCAGCTAAGGTGGCTTAGCTCTCATTTCCCCCTGAAGGGGAGTAATTATTTTGGAGTAGTGTATTTGCTGTTATGGAGAAGTATATCCCTAGGGTTGTCCTCCAGTGTGCTGACTGATTTCCTTTCTGTGGCTGAGCCTGAGACTGGTGCAGAGCTCCAATAATGGTAATGTGGTTAAAGCTGTCATATCTGCTTTTGAAAAGGGTTAAAATCTAGGTAACATACTTCTTTTGCACTAAGAGGTAGATAAAATGCAGAGGTGTTTTAAAGTTGCATACCCATGGAGATACGCAAAAATGGAATTTAGGTTCATTTAAAGGACTATTAAAGATTGGAAATGTTTCAGTGTCTTTCAAAACAACTTAATTTGTATTAAATGTCAGAGATTTTTCTACTAAACCTGCTTTTTTGACTCTTTTTCTGGTTAGGGTATTTAAAAGTTTGTGTTAGAAGTACCCTTCTGGAGTAAACTTTATCTTACTTAAACCTCTGGAAGTAAAACAATGTAAGGTAAGTTTAGAGTGGAGAATGAATGAGCACAGCAGAGCTATGTAATTGCCATTAGTTGCTGTGCCTCTCTTGAGGAGCTGGTACACAGACTGACCTGCTGATTGCACAGATTGGCTCTATGTAGCCAAAGTTATCAGCTCTCCACAAAGTGTTTATTTTCTACATCAAATATACTTAATTCCCAACTGTCAGCAATTAAATGCACTTGTTTTGCTCCCTGTGCTGCAGTAAAGAGTTTTACATAGAGATCCTGCCTCCAGTTTTCTGTACTCAGCTTCGGAAAGCAGGAGGCATTGGTGCTTTCATTGGCATTGATCTACATCCTCTCATTTTGTCAAATTCCACCAAAGAAAAATGAATTGTTTGGAATGATGGCATAATAAATCATGGTCTGATACCTAGATTATATCCCCTGGAAAATTTAAAATACTCAAAGCTATATGCTCTCAGCTTCAGTTTGAAAACAGTGGCACTTGAGTCACCTTCTGCCTGGAAACAGTCATTGCCTTTGGACACATCAGGCTTGAACACATTTTTTTGGTAATCTTCCTTTGGCTGCTATTAAGTACTTGTGAGTTACTATTGATCCCCTCTGGGTACAGACTCTTCTGGCAGACCAAAATACTTACTCCTTTAATTTGTAGTTAACTCATATTTTATTACTGGGTTTGCTGGGCCATATAATTGTCTTTGCTTTTTCTTAATGCAACTTTTAGGAAACAAAAGATGAGTAAGTACTTTTGGATTTTGTTATGGCAGACCTCAGTACCCCATGCAACTTCTCAGTGTACTTATCTAAGAGCAAGGGAACAGAGCTGTTGAGCAGAAATTGAAGCTTCTGAATCCTTGATCTGCATGAGTTCATTCTCCTTTTTCTAGTTTCAGGTTTGGGTGGAAGTTCCATACCTCTTTGTTGTCTTCCTCTCTTAGGGAGGTAGAGTTGTCGATACTGAACTGAAATTCTGATTTTGGGATATTTCTACTTTTAAAAAGTATTTAGTCCTCAAAAAGGATAATAGCAAAATCAAATGTCAGAAATTAAGTCTTCTTCACTTAATATGAGCTTCTGTTCTTTCTTTTATTAGTGAGTTTTTTTATTTTTATAGGTACTGACATGTGATTAGCAGCAGACAAAGTTAAACTCAACCTGCAGAGCTGATCAATAAGGAGCCAAGACACTCATGGCTTCATCTGGACAAACAACTGCCAGTTCTCTCCTTACAACCTTCTGTATTCTCCAGAGATGTGGAAGAGCTTTATAAATTGTTGCACATACAATGAGAAGGCTTTCCTGTGTGATTATGGACATGAGTGTTAAGTCTCAATGATTTTTTTTTTCCTGAATATCCAGCACTGATTATTCCAGTACAGTTGAGGCTTAACAGGACAAGATTAAACAGTTGCAATCCCTTAATTTGTGACACCCGTTGTAACTGCTGTATTTATTTGTTTATATTGATATCTAAGCTAGCCTACCTTTTAGAAAACCTAATTTGAACCTTCTGATTTTTGCAGTTCTTCATTCTTTGCTTAGTAACATTCTTCTTAGCCTTATTTACTCCTTCAGTGTCTTGGATTAGAAACGTTACTTATTTTTTATTACGGTAGCAGGCACCCATTTGTTGACTCACAGTTCTGATGTTTAAGGTGCTGGATCAAACAATCAGCCAGTTTCTTTCTGTCAGGATTAGTCAGCATCCCTGACTAAAACTGAGGAAAAATTCTTGATGAGCAGAGGTGTTATAATTTGTAGGGCTGTCTGCATGACTTGCTGGTGTTTTTTGCATATGATATATGGTCATGTAATTAGCAAAGTGCATACTAGATTAAAACTCAATGTGCACTCATTTAAAAGAAAACAAACCAACCAGAAAAAGAAACCCAAAACCTAGTAAGGAGTTAGTGTGTTATAAACTGAATAACTTTATGTAAAAACACTTTAATGACTGGGATTAAAATTTCCTTTTTGTATACTTGTCATACACCTAGTCATAAGTCAAAAGAAGACAAGTCTTTTACCTTCTGTTGCTTAGTCTGTAGGGTTATCCTTCTGAAATTTGTTGAGGGCTATTTTCCAAAAGGAAATCTAGCCATGCTGTCATCCTTCACCTATTCCTGTTCTATTTGATTTTTAGCTTCTGAAGTCCTGGTCACTGATGTCTTTTCCCCAGTTACAGACAATTGTATCACCTTTTAGTCTGTATCACCTTTGGGATCAGGAACTTTAAAGGATACATATTTATTCTGTCCCTTCAGCATCCTCACCCCAAATCAGGCAGAGGAAGAAACTGGGCTTAGCCCACATCTCCATCATCAGCTCTGGCAGATTGTGTCTTTACTGCTTCTGCATTGGTAACAGTGAGGATCTAGTTTTTGAGGATGCTTGAATTCATTCCCAATTTTCTGTCATGCTGCCATGAATTTTTTGCAAGCAGAGGAGCATCATTCTGGGGGAGGCCAAATCTGTGCAGTCTCTGGGCATCTGGGAAAAGGTACAGGTTGACTTAAAGCTGTGTTCCTGTCAGCTGTCAAAGGCTTTTTGCAGTGGAGGCTCCATACCTGCACAGTGATGGCAAATGAGCGGACAGGCTGCTGCCAGCTCATTTCTGGATGCTGTTCTGTGCACTGAGGTTTTGCTGTCTCCCTGTACTCCCCTCCAAGGCTTCATGAAACAAGTAAGGTTTGTAGCAGTCCTAGAAATCCTGTTACTCCCAACTACTTTGTACCAATCCAGTTTCTTTCAAGATTTCATAATACAGATTGATCAGCTCTCTGCCTTTCACTTTGGCAGAGGAAAGGATACCAGAACAGAGTAGGGCTTTAACAGCTGATTTAGGTAGGTTTAAGGTACTATGGACCTGCTGTCTTAAAAGGTTCACTGACTTGAGAAGAAGGTGTCACGTAACTTCCTGTTGGGAGCTGGATGTAATACAAGGTCCAGTACTTTCATGCAGAGTTTCTAACTCCATCCACTGCCTTATTACCCTTTAAACCCAGTATATATACTCTTGGGAGAATATAAGTGTGCGTGTTTGTGCCTTGGAAAGAATTACGTGAATAGGAAGTAAGATACAGATGTGGGAAGCCTCTTTGGTTGCTACTGCTGCAGAATTTTCCAAGCTTTAGTCTGCAGGTAGATAGTACAATGCTGTGAAATGTTTGTGACTCATGGCAGAAGGCAAACACCTAATAAGTCCACTTCGATGTATTGTGTAGTGTTTTCATTGAGGTTCAAAATCAATTGAATGCATTGCATTTTAAAAGATTTAAATACCCAGATACATTAGGAAATCATTGTTTATTTCAAAAATACCTGTGGAGAATGCAATTTGGCGATGGTATCTTGTGATGAACATAATCTTCATAAGCTGATTGAGATCTGTGCTTACTATATTGAGGCCCAATTATTGCTGTTTGCTGTTGTGATACATCAAGCCTCTGGTAATCTTCCTGTAGTGACAGAATTTGTTTTTCTGAATTCTTGTGTATGTCTAACACTACAGCAATGACACTGGTATCTAAAGCTTTTTTTGTTAAAGAATTGATTTTTAATTAGTAGAATATCGAAGTCTGGTCACAGCTGGTAGCAGTGTAACAGACGTTTTAAAGAGCTCTTTAACTATTTTTTACGTAAGTTCTTTGAGGCTTTTGTAATATTTGTACAGTTCCAGCACATATCAAAACAGGATGTTTTGTCCTCTAAAACTGTGTTGTATGAAAGGACAGCAATTAGGAGAATGCACCAGCTACAAGTAAGTGATCAGATTTGTATTTATTGTGGGATTAGAAGTGAAATGAGGCATCTAATTTATAACAGGCTAGAGGAGGCGATGAACTAGTAGATAATGGCATGTGTCATCAAGTAATAAAGACAAATTGTCAACTGACCTGATTTGAAATGAAAAAGAAATCCAAAATCTCTTATGTTTTCAAGAGTAGAGTCTGTCAGTTGTTTCCAAAATACCTGGTGTGGGAAACTCTGATACTGAATTGATATTCCTGATTAGTAATATAATAGCAGAAACTGGACTTTGTAGTCCGTTTCACAAAATTTGACTCGGGTAGGCAAAAACACCGGTTTCTTCCAAAAAGTTGGTCCTGCATCGGTACTGTCTGTGCCTTCGAGTGAAGTAGTTGCAAAGCTCTTCATGTTTCTTTAATTTTCTGCTCCCTTAGCTTCCTGAGCCAGCCCTTCACACCTGGAGAAGACCAGTGGTGGCTCAAAGAGGTCAGTGTGAAGGGGAGAAGGTGTATCTTGTCCAGTGGTATTTAACTGTTGGATTGTGATCCCTTCACAATCAGATTAACACCATTGAATCTGCTGGGGAGGCTCTTCTGGGTCGCCTGACACTTGTCTCCTTTCTCAGGCTAAGCAAATGTTGCAGTCAGCTTTAAACTTGATTTAGTGTGTATTTAAAAAATACAGCAAGTAGAAAATAGGAATGTATAATGTTCTAGTGGCTGCAGAACAGGAGACAAGTTTGTGTCTTCTTTATTCAAACACCTGTTACTGAATTACTCGTTTCTCTCATACTCTGTCATGTCTCATCAGCTGAGGACTTCTTGAGGATTTTTAACCTTGGTTATTGTCAGATTCAGTAACAGGTGGACTTTGGAAGTGGTGATAGAGTAAGTGATTTGCAAAATCAGTTTGGAGAAACAGCTTCCTTTCAAGACTTGTAAGCCTTGATGGAGATGTGTTTTATTGAGTGTTCAAGCCCCACTGCAAACTTGCTGGTGTGGAGCATAGAGCTCATCTGTGTGAGGAGAAAGTGGTCGGTGACAGAGAGTGCTAGGGTGGCTTGTGCCCAGGTTTTCAGAGGTGCAGTAAGGGATTCCTGACCAGGTGCAGTGTCAGATTTCAGGTTTGCAGTTCTTGGAGTCCTAGTCCTTGCCTTTTATTAGTCAACTACAGAGTAAGTCAGAAGGCTGAGAGATTCTGCCGAGAGACATTGTTGTGTCTTGCTCAGGTAACTGAAGTCACCTTAACCAGCAGATGCTGTCTTTGCATGCAGCTTTTTGGCATCAGGGCCTCTCACTTCTTTTAGTGCACACATGTAATGTCAGATGCAAAGTCAGTGGTAATGATTTCTCTGCAATAAAAATCTGACTTTCAGCCAGATACAGAAGGCTTTCCACATCAGGAGAGGATCCTGAAATGAGAGCCCTGCTGCGATTCATCAGGATCCTGTTAACTGCTGTTCGCCAGGTGTGCAAGAAGAATGTAGTGTTCTTATCAGTGATCAAACAGCACTGAAGAGCAACCTTCCAGACAAGAAGAGATGTTCAAGGAGCACTGACATGTACAATCAATGTGACAGCACCATTTTTTTTAATGGAAGGATGTATAAATTGGAATTTTGAGAAACTGAAGGGGAATCCTCAAGGAGAGAAATATGATACCCAAAATGTTCACGTAATGTATGCATACTGATTCTGTGTTTCTGTCACATGAAAAAGTGAGGTAGAAGCATCTGGAATTCCTGATACTGAAATGATTAAATCAAAAGGGCAGCTGACAAGGTTCATAAGATTGTGGGATGTTGTAAAGTGTATTTTCTAATTCCTAATGCTCCATCTTCTTCCTGCGTTGTCAGCTGGGTTTGTTGTTTTGCATCTTGAGCAGAATGATCTCTTCATAGATTTAATTAGGCAGCTAGCACATGTTTAATCTTTTTTTGCCTTTTGATTATATCTTTCAAAAAACAGCAAAGAAAATCTGATTTCATTTGAGCCGTGTAATATTATACCAAAAAAATCTTGCTGTGGTTGAATATAGCCTAGCTCTCTAGGGAGTTGATTTGTTGGTTTTTTTCATGACACCCTGTGAATGTATGCAAATTGCAATTGTTTTCCCATTTTATAGATGGAATTACAAAACTTTTTTACTCACTTCACAGGGAGGCGCTTATACATATATCATGGATTCATAGAATGATCGTCTGAGGTACTTTGATTTTACAGTTGAAGACTGCATAAGTATCTGAAAAGGGAGTGTCTTTGTTCAAACATAGATTGCACAAGAAGGTATCTGGCTAGTATTTAGCCTTGTATGTTTGTTGGTTTTTTTTTTCTTCCTAAGGGAAACTAGTATAAATATTTGGCAAGCTTAAGAATGTCTGCTCTTCTGGTGTTTGCCCAGAAATATTTGAAGCCTTTCTGACCAGGCACTTAATTTTGTAATTAATTTCTTGAAAGTGGTTATCTACAATTTGATATAAGTTTTTACATTTAAAAGTATTTAAATGTTTATGTTGATCCGAAGATCAAAATTTTAGTCAGTTGTTTGTACTTAGTTACTGTGAACAGTCCTAATTTTGCTCTGCTGTTTTCATGTCCTGTACACAAGTGAATATGGTATTTTGTCTGTGAAATATGGTGGTAGGTGGTGGATTTGGTTTCTGGTAACATCTATTAGTAAAAAAATGAAACTATACCTGAGTTATCTTCTAGACTCCTCTTCAGACTCTTCTAATCTTCTGGGTGATGGAAGGGAAAAGGAATTCCTTCTCTTTTGCGGTGGCAGGTTTTCCACTTGACTAGACAGGTCTGCTGCTTTTCCCTGCTCGCTAAGGGGATGGGAGGGATGCTTGCTTAGAAACTTTGGGAGAGGACAGAGGGGGTGTCATGTCTTGGGTGAGACCAAGGAGTTGTGTAGGTACTTCGTTTATTTTCCCTCAAGGACAGGTTAAGCTTCTGTTTCCAGGAAACTCTAAAGCATTTACTACACTGCTCATGCAATATAGGAGAATAACTAATTTCCTTTTTAGAAATGTGTATTGGCAGAAGCAGATTACTGTAACATAAAACTACCAAATCTCAAATCCTTGTACCTATTTAATGTGTCAAAAAGCCTTAATCTTCTAACTTTCTAAAGAAGTATGAATAGGCATCACTTGTAATTAAGCTATCTTGCTTATCCACTATTCGTGGTGTTTATTTGCCATATTACAGTATTTAGATAAGGCAGAGCTGGCATCTTTGTAAAATTCAGTATTCCCTTCTCTTTCCAAAAGATACAGGAGGAGAAGAAAAATTTGATGGAGGTATCTGTCAGTTTTTTTTGGGCTGCAGCATAAATGACCAAACACTGCATTTAAGTTTTTCAGGGTGGACCGTTGTCAAAACGGAGATGGCAGGTGACTGCATTGCCAGTGCTTTTTGGGACATGCTGTGGACAGGTTCCTTGGCCTGTTAGAGCCACTGGACAAAAGTTGTACTTTGACTTAGTTGGTGATCCTCACTGCCTGCCTGTTGGTTTGTGCTGACCAGCTGTTGCACAGTGATGAGTTTATTTTGGGATGCTATGGGATTACCTGGAAACTTCATTTTGCCTTCAGGTGGAGCCCAAATGGGTACGGTGTGGTCTTTGGTGTGGTGTCAGTAAAGGTGTGATTGACAGTGTTAAGATCTACATCTGAATGGAAGTGCTGTAAATCGTTTGACAGGATATAATGTCCTTGATTCACTCAACAGCAGTTACTGGAAATCTACTAGATTTTGTGTTCCTTCCTTGAGTTTTGATGTCGAATAGAGAATTCCAGCTCTTTTACTCTATATCCAACCAGCAGATAAAGTATTGATTGTATTCCAGACTGTGTTGTGTCCTTCAGTATTGGTGCAGTTCGTGTTGAATGCAGCCAACTAACTTGCTTTAAGTCCAGTCTCCTGAAGGTTGTTTGATAGGTTTGTACTTGTGAACTGGGTAATTGGTATATGGGAATTAAAACATGAGTGCTCACCTCTCTCTTCTTTGCTCGGAGTAGCTAAGTATGGAGGTTAAACAATTGCAGAGAGGATATCAGTACCTCGAAGAATATCCTTACAAAAGAGCTAGTAAGAAATAAAACAGCAATTACTTTTCTGCCAAGACCTTTTGGAGCAGTAGAAGCAGACAATGTGGATGGGCAGCTCTGTCTGCTTCCACAGGGCTTTCAGGTGAGTCAGCATCATGAGCAGTAATAATTGGAGGTTTGTGGCTTTGCATATTGGCATGAGAGTCTGACTTCAGTGAGTCATTACCCACCACTAAGTAAAAGAGTTATGGTAGATCTCTCATTCATCCAGTTTGCTGAGGCTAGCCAGGTCCAGGTAATTCAAGTATGTTGCCACAGACTAGTTAACAAAAGGCAGCTGGCCTTAATTTTAGGGGCCCCAAACTGGGGATTAAAAAATAAGTGTGGCAGCTCCAACTGCAGAAAAACTAGTTTTCTTTCAGTGGTCTTTATTAACCCTGAGGAACATAGGTTCCAGACAGATCATGGCATAAAATGCAATAGCACAAATATTGCACTCTGCTCCTGATGTACCTAGTACTGTGTTAAATGTTACAAGCTAGAAGGAAGCTTTAAAATATTAAAGTTCTGCAGCACAGAGAATCTCAACTAAGTTTTAATATCTTCTGCAAAATAATAGAATGTTTACTTAACACTTTTACCTTTTGGGTCAAATAGTAATCAAATTAAATAAAACTGTCTTGGAGTATCAGATCAAGGTACTGACACATTCTGTTTGGCTGCTCTGGTAGATCTGTTGCTTGTATTGTGGAGTCCATGCCCCCTGCCTGCATTTTTAACTGGGTCAGCATAATTAAATGTGAAGCTATGAAAACAAAGCCAGAAGTGAACTTGTTCTAACTTTGTAGTCTATACAACTTGAAAAAAAATTCCTATTTTTTCTTAGAAGGACAATTCAGAGCTTTATTTAGGAGCACTTGGTAATTAGGTAAGTCTCAAAATTGGGCTTGGGGAAGAAGAGTCTGCCTAGAACATACACTGCTTGAGGGGGAGAAAGATGGGTAATAATTCATGATGCTTTAAAGTAAGGGAGTAAACCTAGCTAGGAGGGTTAATTTGGACTAAACATTTGGTTTACTTTGGCATGGATGTCAAATCTTTTTGTATATCCAAAAGAACTAGATGGGATTGGTGTGCAGAGCGTCATTGTTTTTAATTCCTCCAGTTGTGATTAAGTAGTTCCATTCACATCACTGCGATGCAGTCCCAGAATTCTTCCATCCTCTATTGTGATATCCTTGCACTTCTTGGAGTAAAATACATGCACTTTGAAAGTGTGAACAGGTAGAACAGCAGTATCACCTTCTGTCACTGTCCCTTTGTCTCTTTTTGTCTGAAGCCAGCTGTTATCAGAACAAGTAGAACAATACCATCAGTTTAAGCCTCAACATTACCCATACTAATTATATGCCTAGGCAAATTAGGAATATTTAGCTTCTAATGTTAGCCAAAGATAGGCAGATGATAATCTTAATCATCTCATCAATTGTATACAAACAAGCATTTTGATGGTGGTTTTTTCTGCCCCAAACCAGCCCAGCTCTGGAGGCTTCTGCATTTTCATGTGCATTGCAGTATTTTGTACTTGTTGAAAGGTGTCAGTGAAGGAATAAGGAAAAAAGGCCAGTAAAGCAGTTTCTAGGCAAGAACAGTGTTTACTTCATCAATACAAACATCACCTTTTACTGTCTGGCACCCACACTTACGTTGTGAAGTATATAAACTGTATTCTAGGATATGGTCATATGCAAGAGGGAAGACATTAGTTAAATCCAGTCCAGCTGTTGGAACTGGGCCAGTTTTTTTTCTTTCAGTTAGGCAGGTGGAAGTAGTCTAGAATTGACTTGTAAATGCTAAGCTGTTTGGGTACCCTGTATGTTTAATCAAGCTGCTTTACTAACCCAGCTATGTGTTCAGGATAGCTCTTTCCTCTAAGCATGTAACTTCTGATTTTCTGAGACCTGTTTCTATAATGTTGAGAGGCAGAAGCAGAAATAAAGAATTTAATGATGTTTGTAGATGCAGAGAAATTAGAATTGGTCAGTGATTTTGTTCTCTCCATTTAATAGCTGAATTTCCAAAGGAATTAAATGCACATCCTACTAAAGTTCCTGGAAATATAACTTTTGTATCCACAGACTAGCCAAAGCTGACCTTGGGCTGGGGTGTTCGTCTTGTGAAGATGGTCCTGGCTTTCCCACTTCCATGGGCTAGCTTGAGGCTGATATGTGCTGGCCAGCCTGCAGGAGAGTGGGGGTAGTCAGCTAGCTGCTTGTGGGGCAGCTGGCAGGATTGATGTGCTGGCTGGACAAAAACATCTGTTTCCTGCCTGTTCATTTCTGATGTTTTGTGGGCTTGCTTGCTCAAGTTGTAGTGGAAGTGGTCTAAATGTGTTGATTAAAAGATGACACTGCTGAGGTCTCCCACTTAATGAGGTGGATACTCAGGATGAGCTCCACGCTGAGCTCCGTATCTTGTTGTTACAATGGTAGGTAGATTTTTAGTTGTTAAATGCTAGTTATGCTTTAATCATCCTTCTGACACAATTGGTATAGCTAAAAGTAGTTAAAATTATTAAAATTCATAGCATTTACTGTTGCAGCATTTGATTATTTTTTCTGTGCAGAGAATGTACATTATTAAGCACCTTGTACATTAAACTTAATTTTTAATTTAAGGATTCTGTATCTCAGCATACAAAATGAAATGTAGTGACCTGAGCTTCATCCACACATTTAAGTAGTTTTGGCTTGCTGACTTGTACTGTAACTGGGGATGAAGGAATCTCACCAAGTGTCCAGAATTCCGTGACTCCAAAAGTGATATGCTTAAGAGACTTCAAAGTGTTTATAATCAATCAAGATTGATTTTTAGATATGAAGTAGAAACCTAAAATTAGCAAAACCTAAGAGTGGTTCTGATACTAAATTGTGAATGAGATTGAGCTTCCTTAGAGTAGTAACATTGTTTTAAATCATTCTTTCGTAAATGGAAGACTATCCTTTGACTGAGGTGTGATTTTTGTCCTTTTGAATTAGCTTGAATTTTTTTTTTTTTCCTGTAGCCTTGTATAACTATAGTAGGGTTTGGGGTTGTTTGGGGTTTTTTTTTCCCTGAACTCTCGTACAACACACAGTATATTATGTATTTGCTACAGAGGATTTTGAAAAGTCTTTTGGGTTTTTTGGGTTTTTTGGGGTTTTTTTTTTTGGTTTACAGAAGCTAAATGGGTTGATTTTTCAGGTAGTTTAATGTATTTATTATACAGTTAAATGTTTTTTTATGTTAAACTAAGGCTTGAAAAGCTTGTTAGACTTACCTCCTTAGAATGTCAATGTTATTCAATGCTTCAAAGCAATCCTTTTTTTTTTCCAGAAAGGTCTGCATGGCCCATGGTAAGGCACCAAGTGGCAGTGTGACAGCAGTGGCATTGGCTCTTTAACACTTAATCCTGTGCACTTCATATGTAGTTTCATGAATGGTACTGGTGAGGCGTGTGTGGTTCAATGAAAGGTTTCCAAATATTTAGTCACTGAAAAATAATTCTTTGAATGTGCTGGTGATACAGCTTGTGCTGATAATTCATAATTTGAGAGGCCATTGCTTTTTGATAACAAGAGTTTTATGCAGTTTTGTGTTCTGTCATAAAACAAATACCAACTGAAAAGGAAGACATTTCCCTTTGCCACAGGTGGCTGAAACGGAACTTTTGAGTTTCTTGTCATCTTCTTGTCAAGAGAGATTCCACCCTTGTTGAGAGATCTGAAACACTGATCCGATGAGGACAGCTGTATTCTGTGTTGTTTCTGCCCACTGAGTGTGTCAAAGGCAGTTTTACAGGGACTGTGGCGTTCTTTTCCTCTTTTTTTTTCTCCAAGGTCTAGTGTCTCTTAAATCTCTTCTTTTGTCAGCTTAGTATTTTTGTGTTTTGTATCGCAGTGAAACAAAGTTCCCTTCCAGCCCTTAACACAGCAGCCCTAATGTGTGCAATAATTTTCTTTTTTGGCATATGAAATTATTTTCAGATTTGAGGAACTAGGAATTATTTTTCCTTCAAGTGGAAGGTGTTAGGCAGAGATTCTTCTTATGTAATTCTTTGTATCTGACATCAGAAGAATATTCAGAAATTCAGGGTAGAAGTGAAACACTGATTTATCTAAAGACATCTAGCATCTTTTTGGGGGAAGTTGTGCTTTATTTTATGCAATAACAAAGTGCTGAGGAACTTGAAATTAGAAATACTGCTCAACATCTACTTTTGACTTGTAACAAGACATGCAGTACTTGGTGCATTACTGTGGTTATGTCAGCTTGTCAAACACTGGTCGGGAATTGTTCCTTACATATGGTGAACTGGGGAGAAGAAATCTCATGCTGCAAACGCCTTAAGAACTTAAGTCTGACTTGAGTCATGTATAACAACTGAGATGTAATGTTGTAGCACAGCTTGATAAGTGTTATGTTCTTGTTTCTTAATAGTACATGCTGACTGGTAGTTACTCATTTTTACTGTTTGCACTTCATGCATGGTGCATTAATACCTTGTGTTTAGGAGTGTCCTCATGGTTCAGATTCTGCAGCTGTCATCGTTTTTCTGATTTGTAGGATTTTGCCTATGCCATGTTTTCCCTCTCTGAGATTTGGCGTCTGTATTTTTTATTTAGTGAAACAGTTCAGGTTTGGCTTGGGAGTGTTGAGATGCGGCGTTTCAGTGTTCCATGAAGTTACTTGTTTGAATACATTATGCTGAGAAGTGACCATAGTCAGAAGCTGCGGATGTCAAGCCCCGTATTAGATCCATTGGTAACCTCTTGTTAGGCTTCAGCTGGTGTGGTATCTATAGACTTTAGCAAATGTCCTCCCAGCCTGGAAGCTGGGAATGAATCCTGGCTTAAGTTGCAGAGTAATATTGTCTCTTCTCTCTGTTTTATCTGACCTGTATTAGCTGGGGAGAATGTTTAGCCTTTCTGCTACTGTATAAATCTATTGTAAATGCCTGTCTGTTCCCTACATGC
This sequence comes from Monarcha castaneiventris obscurior, assembly GCA_026261815.1. Taxonomy (NCBI): domain Eukaryota; kingdom Metazoa; phylum Chordata; class Aves; order Passeriformes; family Monarchidae; genus Monarcha; species Monarcha castaneiventris. The sequence goes on along the minus strand of JAMPIT010000510.1, from coordinate 13,602,795 downwards.
TGGGTCTTGCAGGCTGTGTAAAAGTGTGCTATTCTGCTTGCAGTGGTAATGATTCCTTGAAGTGAGGCTAGCAATGGTACTTGAGACTGCTTCTTTTATATGCTGTTGCATTATAATGTGTGCTTCTTCTGAGGCTGTAGGAAGGTGCTGATGACCTGCTGTATTTCTAAAATGGTTCATCTGAAACACAAGCTTTAAATACTTTCCTTTCAAGAAATGCCAAATCAGGACAGAAAAATTTCTGAATCATTTAAGTCTGTTTTTTGGGGAATAAAATCTGGGCTTTGCCAATCTTCCTGTCCTATCCTGTCCCACTCTTCCCAACTCGCCCCACCAGATCAGATTAGAAATTTTGCCTTTTAATCAGCAAGTTTTAAAATAAGGCTTCCAAAAGTCCAGCAAGAGTATCCAGAATATAGTGCTATATGTATACCTGCATTGAAACATGCTCTAGGTCTTTCAAGGCAAGGATGACTAAATTGTGGACATGCAGAGTCTTATCATAGAGCAGTCTGTCACTAGTGTATTAGCTCCAATGGTAAAGAGGAGAAAATCAAGCTGGGCAACAGTCTGAAGAAATCCTCAGTAAGCAGTATGAATAAAACTAGGTAATCAAGCCAATGTAAAGTGCATTCATATGTTATTTTATGTACAGTCTATAATTGCCACAATTGACAAGTATTAATGAAGTGGAATCTGTGGTCTTAAATACATTCACATGCAATGTTCATCTCGTATGTCAGGGACATGAAGTGTCAGGTTAGAAATAGTGTCAGCAGACCTCAAGCAAGGAGCACTGGTCATGTCCCAGCCATGGCAACCAAGTTTAACTGCCAGAATGCTCCACACACTCTTTGGGAATTTCAGTCCCATATGCTTATAGGAGGACTCTAGCCCCAACATTGTATCACTGATTCTTGGATGATCCTAATGACCCTGACAAACAGATTTTTTTTTTTTTTAAGATGCTGTGCCAGCAGGAGACTGCAAGCCCTTAGTTTAGTAGGGGGCAGATAACACTGGTTCCATGGAGTTAAGACTGAGTGATATCCCAGTTATCAACCTGCTTGCTCTGTGAATGGAGAGGCAGCACTGGACTTAGTGGTGAGTGCTGCCTGTTCTGCCTTTTAAAGGAGGAAGGTAAAAAGAAAATGTGCCAGAGCTGCTTTAAAAGAGAAAATACTCATAGTAAGTTTAAAAGGAAATACAAAAGACGAGCTAAAAGGATATAACCCAGCTACTATGGAGATTGCCTTAAGAGTATTAGAGCTCAGAAGATCTATGGTACTGGTCAGCAAAAATGTCTGCAGAGGTGATAACCTTTTTTATGGCTCCTTCTAAAGAGTGGTAGCTTTCTAAATGAGGAAAAGATGGGAGATTCTTGCACATTAAATGTGAAAACTGTAATGGAGTAGTGAAACATTTTGAAGATCAGCTTGATAAAAAACCAAAAAAAAGGTAAAAAAATATTGAGACAGAGCTGTAATAGTGTAGGATCAGAGGGGCTGAGGTAATGGCAGTATGAAAGAAAGATAAAACCCTAACGGAAAATCTGAGTGAATTTGCCCTTAGAAAGAAGCTTAGAGTCTTCCCAGTAGAGACTTCATGGGTGGCTGACTCTGAGTAACTGTCTTTAGTCAAAGCATTGTTAGAGAAGGTTTTAGAGTAAATTGACGAAATGAGTAGTAATCCCTTGCCTGGGACTGCACTGTGTTTGTTTTTTTTCTAAACCAAAAATATCAAGCTGCTGAACTGTTCAGCACAGCATATAGTGTTCCTTAAATCTGCCCTGTTTCCAAAAGAGTGTTAAGTGATAAATGTTATTGTTGTCTCCCAAGGAGCTTCAGATTTAGTCTGATCTTTCTGTTCAGTGTAAGTGTTCTAGAGTATTATTGCGTAGATAAATGAGTAAATTGTAAGTAGGGAGCAAATCTAAAAGTAAATTGTGCCTTGCATCAGTTAAATCACTGACACTTCAAATTTAGCACATACACTATTGAATTTTGGAGAGGGAAATTCTAGTGGACACTCAAGTGGACTGATTATGATGGGGTATGCCTTAAAATGTAATGTAAGTAGGAATAAAATACGAGATTCTAGGGGAAGGTGGGGTGATGTTGTTAGTGATAAGTTTAGTAGAGTTTTGATGTCTAGAATACAGAATGATCAAGGAAAGGAGACTTTACAACATCGTTTAACTACATTTTTTTAATTGAAATGCTGAGTTACAGAATCACAGAATGATGTGAGTTGAAAGGTGCTGTAGAGATCTAGTTCCAACCCTCCCACCATGGGCAAGGACACCTTCCACAAGACCAGGTTGCTCAAAGCCTCATCCACCTTGGTCTTGAGCCCTTCAGGTTTGGAATATCCATGGCCGTTCTGGGAAGCCTTTGCCAGTGCCTTACCACCCTCACAGTAAAGAATTTCTCCTAATATCTAGTCTGAACCTGCCCTCTTGCAGTTTAAAGCCATTCTCCTCTGTCCTATCACTCCATGCTCTGGTAAAAAGTCCCTCTCCGGCTCTCTTGTATCCTGGCAGGCAGCTGTCATGGGGAAGAAGTGTTAAAAAACTTAAGGCTATATAGTGTCCTTAAATTCGACACGGTTATTAAGATTATTCCAATATGAAGTTCTAATAGAACAAGAAATTTGAATGACTGGTCTTGCTAGTTGCATCTGATGACTGTGTTCTTGATTTGTTCAGACAAATGATCCTACCTGATGCCCTCCGATTCCTCAGCTATCCAGTCCTTATTATACTGAGCTGTTGCAGCAGGCTCAGACGGTCACAAGTATCAAATAGTTTACCAACATGATGAGAGGGGGAAATTTGTGCAGTTCTGGTAGATGCTGTAGTGCTGGTGTCCTCTTACTGTAATGAGGACTTGCTTTGTTTAAAGTAGTAGAGTTCAACCTTTTAGATGTAAAAGGAGAATTTTGTCCATGTTTACGTGAGTGAGCTGGTTAACCAAGCAGTGGGCAGGAAGACAAGCCTTCTTTACTCTCAAGTGAACCCAGGATAATGAATTTCAGAATGGAGAAGAGGCAGCTTCAGGGGGACCTTATTGCAGCCTTCCAGTACCTTAAGGGGGCTTATAAAAAGAAGGGAGAGAAGGTTTTTATACAGGCAGATAGTTACAGGACAAGGGACAATGTTTTTAAACTGAAAGAGAGTAGATTTAGATATGATGTCAAGAAGAAATTCTTTACTGAGGGAGTGGTGAGACATAGGCACAGGTTGCCCAGAGGAGTAGTTGATGCCCCATCCCTGGCAGTGTTCAAGGCCAGCTGAATGGGGCTCTAGGCAACCTGATCTAGTGAATGGCATCCCTGCCCGTGGCAGGGATGTTGGAACCAGAAGATCTTTAAGGTCCCTTCCAACCCAAACCTTTCAATGATTCTGTGAAATGAGTACTGCTATGCAAACTGGCTGAGAACAGTGAAGCTATTGCATCTATGTCCTGTATATATCCATGGTGTGAAATCTGCTAATTTCTTCTACCTGTGTTTTATCTTTAGCGTGTTTGATATTTTCTTAGATGGCTGATAGGGCGTACTGGTGTTTGCTGTGTACTGCTGGTCTTCTTCACTGGTACTGTTTCCTCTGGGAGTTATTTGCCTTAACTGAAAAGGAACATGATAGTGGCAGTGAAGGTCAGTAGCAAGGTTAGGATGTAGAAACTATTTTAAAAGGCTAATTTTAGTTAGTGTGGGTGATCTTGCTGGAACTGCCAGCAGTCATCCAGTCCTGTTCTCCTTTGAATTGCATTCTGATGGTACGTGTCTTTTCCACTGATTGTTAAATGAACCTAGGGACATTGCCTTCAGTAGGCTAAAATTCTTTTTCGTTCTTCTGGCCTCTCTTAGCTAAGAGGTGTAGCAGCATTGTCAGGAATGCGTTCTGAGTGCCCGGGATCTTTGAGGAGCTGAGATGCTTACGGGCTGGTTTTCCTTTGCAGTGTTTAGGCTATAGATCCTGAGGAGACTCAGTACCACTGTACTACTTTGTTTCCTCTTTCCACAAGCCTGATTGGTCTTGTTGCATTAAGCTCAGTCATCTTCTGTCAGTCATGATTGATTTTGGCCAGAGAACTGGTATGGGTTATATGTTTAGGTTGTGAATGTGATTATATGGAAGTATGAGATTGTCTAACTTGGATTTACTGCTGCCTTTGGTCTGCACATATAAACACCTGGAGAATCATTCTAGTGAAACTCCATGGGGAACTCAATATTTTGTACCTTTGGGATACTTCTTGTGGTTCATGACAAAGCTTTTTGTAAGGTGTATCATCAAAAAAAAAAAAGGAACAAACCAACCAACCAAAAAACCCCAACCCAAGCAAAACATCACAAAAAGCATATGCATCCTCCTAGGAAAGATTGAGTTATAAATTATGCAGAGTTTTCCATGTCTTTTGATGAATAACTGCACTTTTTACCTAGAAACAGCTGATTCCAAACAGAATACTGCTTTCTTGACATAGAAATGATTTTGTGGTGTTTTTTTTTATTTACAGACTATGAGAAGACACAGAAATGAAGTTACAATTGAATTGCGGAAGGTGAGTCTGCTTTTGTTTATCAATTGTGTTACTTTGCTAACAGTGGTCTGGTGTCTTAACTAAATATTTTTCCATAAGCTTTGCTTTATCGCCCCAAACTTCTATAGAAGAAGTGTAAACTTGTTAAATGCTAACTGTGGATTCTAGTTTAGTTTTCTTCTCTGATTTGTGAAGCTCAGGACAACAGAACAGTACTGCTTTACTTCAGTGTATCACTTGGAAATAATCTATTTTCAGTTTCTGTACCATTTATTGCAGTGGAGCTGTCAGCTGTTCAAATGTTTAAAATCTCTGAATGGGAAAAGGGAGAGTTTTAGCATTTAGAAAGTGAGGTTGTTCTTTTATTTTGTTTTCTGAAAATTATTGCTTCCATGCTGTAAAGGGAGTTAATTTGAGGGTCAGATTTGGGCTATATTGGGTAAATGTCAATATGGGTGGGCAGATCACGAGTATGAGAGCTGATCTTGTTTACTGCTCTGCCTAATTAGAGCATTTGTTACACCCTTGTCATTCATAACTCTTCCAACAGCCTTTCCAGGCACCTCAAAGAGTTGCTCCTGAAGGATGTTTTACAAGCTAAGAGAAGGGGAAAACTTTTATCTGCCTTTGGGTACCTTCAGTGTATGTGAGGGCTTCATACTGGCCCCTTTAGCTTTATCCTGTTGAGACACCTTCAGTTCTTCTTCCTTTTCTTGAACATTCTCTTTCCTAGATTTGACTTGTTGCTGCTTCTCAGATCCAAATTGCCTATATTTTTCTGGAAGTGTGGAAATCTGAAAGGATGCAGGCTGCACCTGAGGTTTAAGTGGAACAGTGAAAAACAATTCTTACACAGTGTTCCTCTTTATGTTGAGTGTGTTGTTGACAAGGCACAGTCTGTGATCTGTTATATCCTTTGTACACTTCTTAGAGTACCACAAAGCAAATGCAGTTGTTTGTTTTGTTTGCATAGTTAAATAAATACAGGTTTTAATTTTTTTTTACAATTGACTTCTGAATTACATCTGCTTTTTCCAGGCTTTCCCATTCTGTTCCTCAGTATGTTTCAGGGCCTCTCCAGCTTGGTATAACCTGTATTTTCTATTATTTTTGTTAATGACCTCCTAAGTGTTTGGTTTGAATGTTCTGAGTATAGGCCAAGCTCCTTTTGATCTCCCATTTGATGCTTATCTCCAGTTTGCCAGTTGAATCCTTGACAGTTTGAGTGGTACTTGCTTAGGAGTGCACACCCACCGAATTCCATCAATTTTTTTTTCATTATTTGCAAACTGAGAAGACAAAATCCTTACTAAAATCAAAGTGAAAGGTTTGTAAATATAAATTATGTCGATAGAAATCAGCTTGACTTGTTTTTGAGAAATTTTGTCTGCACTTATCACCTGATTGTTTAGGAGCAACCAAAAAATCTTGTGCTAGTATTTTCCTGGGATCCTTCTGTTCCTCTTGAAAAAAAGACTTTGTTTTTTCAGGTCTTACAGAAAAACTTCTCTATCTCATTACATTATAAAAAGTAAATATTTCTAAGATTCATCCAGAGACAATAATAATTAGTCAAAGGACTTAATGCAGATGACTGGAAAATGATCAGCAATGAAAGTTTTGCTGACATGTTAGATGCCCTCTTTGTTCAGAACTGGTGTAAAACCTGCTGTATAACTGTGAAATCTGTGCTGGAAAGAGTCATTCATAGCACTTGAGCAGCCTGTGCCTGCTAGCAAAGCAGAGCTGTAAAAGATGGCTTAACTAATGCAGCATATCCTTATATATCTCATTAAATTGAGCTGGAATGTGAGCATTCCAATGCAGTCTTTGGAGAGAGCTTTGCAGTGCTGAGTGAGAATTTTAATTTTAATTTAATTCTTAAAATTGCATTTTGTAACAGGTCACAATTTCAAGGCCAGTTTATTACAGAAGCGTGGTGGGGAGCAAGTGAGATGCTTAAGGCAAGGTATTGCTCTGTGTGGAAGGAATCCTGCATGTGCCAGTAATATGTGAGTGAAAATGAGAGGAAGCCTATGAGTTGCCAGTGACTTCTCACTGGAAATTGCACATGCAAAGATCAGTTACACATTTAGAGGAGAAGCCCGAGCCCTGGATGTAGGTCAGACTGTAAATGAAGAGTGAACAGCAGCTGCAGCACTCTTAAATGCAGGAAATGGTGCTCTTCTGGAGTATTGGTTGAAAATCTTCACTGCAGAGACCAGAAGAAATCTGCTTTAATAATAAATTCAGCATATGTCAACTCAGCTGGTGCTGGTGCGCCACTGGTTTGCTGTGGGAACTCTGGCAGATGAGATTCTGTAGCATTGCTTCTGGTATGGAATTGAGACTGAAATGTTGAGGGATGTGTTTTATCAAGTTCCAGCAGTGGAAAGGATAAGTTGTAATATCATTGCTTCAGTCTTTATCTTTACAGTTAACACTGCTACTCTAGCATGAGTATGCCGAATTCAGAAAATTTGTTGGCATGACCTTAGTTAATCCACTGGTGCTTCTTCAAAGCAAAGGGATATCTTCTCTTCATCCCAGCTACCCAGATGCTGCATGTGCACCTGGCTTTGAAGAAAAGAAACAAATTGAGTATATTCTTGATCTGTACAGTTGAAGCGCTACACAGTCATGGGTTTGTCTTTTGAATCAGTGTGGATATAAATATTAAATGAATGGATCTGATGAAGTTGCTCACATCTCTGTTTAGTAAGATGGAATAAATAAAAAATCACAGCTTTGAACAGTAGTGAACAATTTCTGCATGCATCAGTGTGAAGTGTTTATTCTCTTGAAATTACAGACATCAAGGTGAATTTGCAACACATTTTGTGTTTCAAGAATATGTTATCTCTATTCACTATCTTCACACCACAGCTCTTATTCAGGAAGAAACTATTCTTTTTCTGGTTTTTATTTCCCAGTCATTTATTGTTTGCTTAGGAATTTGATTAACAAAGGTTAACAAAGCTGTCTGACATGAAAGGGTAGCAGTAGTCTGGCAGATTCCAGGTTGAGGCATGGGTTGGCATCATGAGCCAGTCAGATGACACTCCTGATGGTCAGGTGCCCTTGTACTGATTCCATGTTGGCTTTGTATTCTATGCATTTTGAGAATGGATCTGCTACATTTCTGGAAAGATAGCCTTGGTCTCTGGTTATGTTGTTTGTACAGAAACAGGCCTGAGAGCTTGAACAATAGCCATCTGCCTTTCCAGACAGACAAGATAACAGTGTCAGTTTTGGTGATGGAGACTGCATCAGGATTTAGAGTACAGAACTTTTCAGCGCAGTGTCCTGGTGAAGTCTGGTTTAGAGAGTTTATCACTTGGTTTCAGCATCACAGAAACCTGAAGGCTGCTCTGTTCATAACAGGAACCCTGGAATTAATTGGCTTGGTCTATTAGTCTCAATCTAAAGGGATGTAGGGTGGATGAGCAATGGTTAGGATTCAGTTTAAGGTTCTATATTTAAAGGAATCCTGTAGCTCCACTGCTCTGAGAGATCCTTTGATTCTGGATGCTTGGCTTTCCCTGAGGATGCAGTTTGACTTGAGCCACTAGTGTGCCTAAAGAAAGGTAGTCCTTAGCCAGGTCAGTGATATGGTCATTGAGTTAATGTCACCCTTCAAAGGAAGCCTTAGCACTCCTAACTTCAGCAGAAACACAGGATACTGGCCTGCTAACTGGAATCCTAAGAACTTCCACAATCTCTCACAAGGTTTATTTTTGGCTTTCTTGGCAAACTCAGCTGCCCCTGAGAGCTCATAGACATGAGCTCATGAAAGCTCTAATTGGCAATTAAGTTTGGTGCAAGGCAAAGCAATTATTTGCTAAATAAGTGGTGGATTAAAGAGTCATGGGCATAAGTCTTTTTTTACCTCTTTCCCTGGCATATTGTCCTTGTTTCTACTCTGATCTTGCTCGAATAAGATTGCATATGTCCGTGGTAGCTCCCAAATAAAGAAGAAGACTGCTTGAAGAAGGGTGTCTGTCTTCATGTTGCTGGGTGGGAAAAATCTTTTTCTGATTCTCAGTAAGTCTGAAAATCTAAAAGAAAAAAAATCTTCAGTTTCAGGATAGTAAAACTTGCATCAGTTACATGTCTTTCAGTGTGTATGTATAACTTGTTATCACTGTAAGGAACATATTTTAGTACACAATGTAAGTCTACCAGTTCCAAGAATGACTACAGTGACAGGGACACTGAATCACTATTAGTGTGTTTGTCTGGAAGCTTTCCTATCAAGTGTTAGTAGCACAAATTCTTGGAAAAGAATTTGCATTACCCTGTCTCAACTGGTTCATTTTAAAAAAATACCCTAAGAGGAGAATTACGTTCCTAATGGGTTCTTTTAGAGGCTTAGTTGAAAAGGGCTATGAAGAAATTCTTTGGAGGCTTGCTTGAATCCATTTTGGTGAGACCATGCTGTTCCCTGAATTAAGAGGCCTCAATCTTTGCAATCCGTGCTTAGGGCTTAGGCCATACACTGGTGTTTACTTATTTTTAATCAGTCTGCTCCTCTTGTGAGACAGATGAGCACTAACCAAACAGGAACATTGTGATTGCTCGCTGTTGTGACAAAGGTGAATTAGCAGAACTCAAATGTAGAAAAGCTGCCTATGTCTTCTAACTGTATCTGTAGCTGTGTGCTTTATCTGAAGAAGAATCTTGGAATCTACCTGCCTTTGCATGCAAGTAGCCTCATATCCATGGGTTGTAGAATCATTAGATTGACCCATTCAGCTTTTTTACAGTTGTACAGGGTTTTTCTAAATCTCTCTAGGCGTTAATGGGTTCTAAGACAGTAAGTAGAGCCAATTAATGGTCCTTTCCGAACCATTGAAGAAGTTAACTCTTTCCCCAGATTAATATCCAAGAGCTGTTAGTAGAGGCTCACTTAGGCTACATAGCCCACCTAAGAAAACTTTCATTAAAAGGGTATTCAGGAGAGGTTTTCAGAGCATCCCTTTAACACGATGAGATTAGAATGGCAGGCATTTTCTTTTTTTTTTATGATGTACCATGACAGGTACTCTCACCCTCTAAAACCAGAATTGGACATTATGTGTAAGTAAAACCTAGCAGTTCAGCTGATCCTGTCACAGTGGTAGGTTAAAAGAGATATCCAGAAAACCTAAATCTACCTCCATCACTGACTTGATCCCTCAGTCTTTCCTTGGGTATAATTGTAGGGGAAAGAACTGCTTGTTGTCATCTGTGAGTATATCTAATATTGGCCTGCATTAGGAACTCCCATTCCTGATGTTGAGATGTTTTTGAAGTTCTGCTTTTTGTCCTCAGAAGACTCAAACATAATTATCTTAACTTTTGTGCCACAAGAACTTTGACTGGCTACTGAGCTCCTAAACTTTCCCCTGAGCTGAAGAAACATTTTGTAATGGTATTTGTTACCTGTAAGCAAAGAGTTTCTTGTTTATTTCTTTTCCCTTTTAATCTTGAAGCCTCATAACAGTTGACATTCTTCATAGAGCTTTCCCGCGTGTCCAGTGCTGAAAAATACGTAGAAATTCATATTTGACACCCTTCACAGTTCCATTAGAGCGTCCCATTGACCATGTCCCGTAGTACTAAGTGCAGTGCAGCACAGAGCTTGGATGTTCTCTTTTCCCACAAGGAGTCTTCTGTTAATCATGTTTTTGAACATTTGAAACTTGCTTGCATTGGTATACTTTTTTTTTAATCCTGTGGCCATCTTCCAAGAAGATAAACAAAAGAAAGTGCCAGGATCTGCAGGATTTGCTTAACTTACTCTTCAAGTAGCTTGACCACCCTGCTGTCAGTGAAGCAAATGATGGGCATCTGTCATTAAAACTGGACAAGAAAGTGCACTCCTGGTATCATTACTTTTACTTATTCATTTGGCATGTTTTCCAATGCCTTTTGTTTGTATGGAAACCTTTGTAGGCTGCTGTAGGGGCATCTCTACCATAATGTTGGCAATGCTTGTAACCAGCAGTCAGCAGCTGTTTATGACCTTTCATATTTACTGTACAGAGAACATGTGGTTCAGGCAGTGTTGAAGATCACTTTAGAAGGGGATCTGCTGAATTTTGTTTGTGACAAGGTCTTATCCTTCATCAGAGATTCTACTCTGATGCCTCTACCTTTGAAAGGGCTATCTCACCAGGCTTTGAACAGGACAGCTATATCCAGGTACGCTCATTTGTCTTTGTTTTCACCACAGGAGCCTGCAGAAGAGGCTGATGCTTTGGTTTAGGCAAAACCTTTTTGAGTTTGCTACAATGTGTCAAAATACAAGCATTTTAAGGCCGCAGCAGGCTGCAAATCATCATCTTTTACCTTACGAAGGGGAGTGATTGGTTTGTCAAATTACTGGAGAGAGGAGTTCTAGGTCCAAAATTTCTTGCTTACCTTTTAGACATCTTAAAAGAATTTAAAACAAGTTTGAAATCCTCTGTCTAATCCCTGTCCAGGGATTGGACGCTTTTGCAGATGAACAGAGCTGTTTCAAATAGCCCTAGAGACACTGTTTAGGACTGGAAGGTTTCATGAACACTTTGACATCATAAGAAATGCTAATTAGAATAGAAACTTTCAGTATTTCTCGGTAAGTACGAGCCTCTGCCTCAGGCTGTTGTGGAAGCGCCTCTGTATTGGTTGTTGACAGTTGTTTTTCAACCCAGCCACCTGCAAACAGTGAGTATCTGCAGGAACAGTCTTGCTTCTTCTTTCTTTCCTTGGCTGAGGTAATTTTTTCTGGAGCCCATTGCACCATGTGACTGACAGCCTGAAGACATTGCCTGCATCCAGAAATGGCAGTGTCAGTCTGCGGTCAATTATGTCCTGTGAAGTTCCTCTCTGTCTCCTAAGAGGGAGGAATATCTTGGCCTTGGAATATGGACTGTTGTACTTAGTTTGGTTAACGTTAACATTAGGAGGCATTCTCTGAGGTACACACTCGTGTTGCCAGAGGAATTGGATAGTTGTGTCTGCAGGTATAGAAGGCTTAATGGAACAGGAGAGAACCAGGTTCTTGTCAGCTCAGTGTCTGGTATGGGAAAATCAGGTAAATACATTACAGGTCTTTGTGGTGAATCCATCTGTTACTGTGTTCCTGCATGATGCAGTTTGTCTGCATAGCACTACTTTCTCGGCATTTAGCTGCCTGCTCATTTCCATCTTCCTTCTCTCCAGATCCACTTGCTGACAAAATGCCTGTGGTGCTTGTCTGTATGGATGGGATCCATATATGCAGCCATTACTGCATGGCTCTGGAGAGGCTGCCACAGCCAGTCTAGGTGGTCTTGTGCACTCTTGAAGGATATAGTTTCTGTACTTAAAACTTGACACAAATTAAACTATGCTAAGTCTGTGGGATGTTGTCTTCTGCATTAAAGGGTTATTCTGGTGCTTGTTTGTTGTTTTAGCATTGTCTTATCTAAAAAAGAAAAAAAGCATTGCTTGGGAGGATTTCGAACTTGTTTTAAATTCTTTTAAGATGTCTAAAAGGTAAGCAAGAAATTTTGGACCTAGGACTGCTGGTTTTTTTAACATAAAATAAAGTACTTCAGACCCGTCAATACATCATTCTATTTAGAGGCTTTTTTACGTATTACAAACAAGGTGTGGTATAATAAAATCTCTTTAGTGAGTACTGTGGTTATCAGATAACTGGAGACTGAAAAGCCTGCCTTTCCTTGCCAGTATGCTAGATTTCTTCTAGGTGCTAGAGCTGCCTCTTACTCTTTTTTCAACATTTTGCATCATTAAAGAATGAAATCTTAATGTGCTTATTGAAAAAGCAAAACCAAACATAAAAAGGTGTTCAGGTACACATACTGCATCATCGTCTTCCATTGCTGCTTCTGTCTTTGTACCTCTAGACATTCCAAACAAAATATCAAGTCTAAAATTTAGAAGAGACCGTTTCATAGTTTTGGTATAATACTTCTAATACATTTTAAATTTGCAAAAAAGTGTAAGCAATTGATGATTTGTTTTCTTTCTTTTTAAATTACAGTTTTATGTCTTCAAATTTGTTAAATTTGGAATGTTAAAATGAAATGTTAAATGGGTACTTTACCACTGAAAAGATAATTTAATTCTTCTGTAATTGCTTAAAGGAGCTAAGACTAGAGGGTGTCTTAAGTCAGAAATTAGGCTAACAGCACGAGTAGGAAATACTGCAAGTGCCAGTGTGCATGGTGCAAGCTACTTTACACACAAGATGCAAATAAATGTGACCAGGGAGCTTTGAAATGGGTTCAGCTGAAAAATAATGTTACACTGAAAAAGAATTTCTGTTACGTGTGGCTAAATGTTAATGTCATGCAGAGCTATGAGTATTGTAAATGTGTGTTGGAAAACCGATCCCCAAAGTGTAAGTTTTAATTAATTCAAATGTCATGGATTGTCGTAGATCTGTCTGATTAGCAAGCTGCCAGATTCTTACAGCTGAAATACTGCAAATTCTGTTTGCAGTTACAAATGCCTTTAAAAAAAGGAAACCTTATCTCTACTTACATGTTGAAAGGGTCCATTGTGTACCACCACCCTGTACTAATAAGCATTAAAAGTGGTTTTATTTTTTGTCATTCCTTTACAGAACAAAAGAGATGAACATCTTTTGAAAAAAAGAAATGTTCCTCAAGAGGAAAGCTTAGAAGATTCCGATGTTGATGCTGACTTCAAAGCAGTAAGTTCCTTGATTCTGGAATTATTTTTAAAACTTTGGTGATTTCTTTAAGCAATGCATTCTGTTGTCTTGCAGTTATTTGAAAGCAAATTTATGAACTGATACACTGTTAAAATGTTTGTTTGTATTAAATGTTTAAGAAGGCTATAATTTATCAGCAAAATTACAAAAACTTTTTTTTCTCTTTTCAAGCAAAATGTAACACTAGAAGCTATACTGCAGGTATGTTACATTTAACTTTTTTTTTAAAACTAGAGGGGTGTGTTCTGTGCATTTTTAATTTTTTACTAGGTTTTTTAATTATTTTTTCAGAACGCCACAAGTGATAACCCAGTGATCCAACTGAGTGCTGTCCAAGCTGCAAGGTAAAAATAAATATAGATACAGAAACATAATTTGTACACATCTTTCATTATGAAACTTACTTACTTTTGCTTTTAATTTCACAGAAAACTCCTATCCAGTGACAGAAATCCACCTATTGATGACTTAATAAAATCTGGAATTTTACCAATTCTGGTAAAATGCCTAGAAAGGGATGATAAGTAAGTATTCTTTCAAAAATGTTCACTGTTACTGGAAATTTGCATCAGCCCCCCAAAAAAATCATTATTTGAAATGAAACTGAGGATTTCAGCACCATATAATCTGACACAGTGGATCACATTCCATGATGGTAAATCACAAGTTTTCTGGGAATATTTATTCTGCCACTGAAATGTCATTTAATTTTTTAGAGCTTGTTTGATCATAGCCAGCTAATGGAGAAAACCTTACCACATTTCTCATTGGTTTTCAATACTTCAGCCTTTTACCAGCAGTTTTTAGGAAACCTGCCACAGACTTGTTGTGTGTATTTGCATGAAGGCAGAGAACGTCTGGTCTTTTCCAGCATACGTTTGTCTTTTTCATTAAGATGATTAGCTTAAGTTTCTGGTTTATTCTCACTGCAAGGTGTGTTTCCTTCTGGCTCTCTGCTGCTCTCTTATGTGATGGTAGAACATGGTGAGCATGGTCTCTGAGTCTTTGTTAGGAAACAAGAGCTTCAGTAAAGAAGGTAGAGAGCACTGAGCATGTAGTTGCAAGAATTTAATGATATGTAAGAAACAAAACATGCCATATTCAACAAAGCATGAGCCCCTGATTCAGATACATGGGGATTAACACAACTGAGGTAAATATTCTAGCCTGTCTTTGATCTCAGGCAGACATAAATGTATTTATAGTATTTCCATTTTCGATGTTATTTCTGTAGCTATGAGAGCTAGTAACTTCAAAAATACGGTTTGGTATTTTTGGTGTATTTTGATGGCTGCAAAAATACGAACTCCGAGTAGGGGGTTTTTTTCTACCTTGTTTAACAAAACAGTTGCTTCGAAGGCAGCTGACAATAATGTTCAAATCAGGAAAGCATTTTAAAATGGATCATGAATGCCTGTCTGCTCTAGAAGTAGATGGTTCAGTGCTATGAAAATCCTTTTAATTTGAATTTTCTGCTGGTTTTTGTATGATTTACCTTTGTAAATGTTTCATAAGTCTTTCAAAATTGAACTCAACTTTTTCTAAGTAGTCCTTTTTAATTGTGATTGCTATATAATATTTAGTAGAGTTAAACTCTGAAAAGACTTTGCATAACAAATCATTAAAGCTGTTGTTCATGTTATACTTGAAAGATTATCACGAGAGAAAGAAAAAAGGGACCAACCTAAAACTAGAATTTTAATGTACTTGGTCCTAAAATTTAAAGGTTTGTAGGTAGCTGCTGACAGGTACTATTTGTTTTTACCTTCTGTTTAATTCTTTTGCAATCCCATCCCCAATAAAACCTCAAATTGCTTTGGAAATTAATACACAAAAAAGTTTAAAAGAACAGGTACTATGACTATATATTAAGCATGACTGATAAAGACACAAAACACATGGAAATGAAAGTCACCTAACAGTAAATATTCTCTCTTCTTCCTAAATCCAGCCCTAAATGGGCTGTAAACTCTTTTGTAGCTTGTAGAACTCTTAACCTTCAGTATTAGCTTGAACAGCAGTTTTCATGCAAACTGTTTTACTAAACTGCTGTCGGCATAGGCAACAGTTGACAGACACCTTGGAAGAGATGTCCTCTCAGATTTCATGGCATTTTGTAACTAATTTTATGTGTATTTAATAAGTCAGGTGTGATGCTGTCTTTTCATACTGATTCTAGATGTTTCCCCTGTCTGTGAGGGAGCAGAAAAATGTCTGTATCCACATATACCAGCTTGCACTTGATCTGGAATGTAATGTTGCAAGAATCGAGTTTAATTCATTGTTTGGATTTTTTTTTTTTGTTACTAATATTAATTCAGAGTGATGGATGGTTTACAAAAGGTCATAGAGTGCAAGATTTCTTTGTTCTTACAGCTTTTCCCCTGAAATGTCCAGGCTTAGATGTTGGGGTTTTTAAAATTTTAGCCCAGTACCACTGTTGTACTCTACAATGTAGAGTATTTCAGATGGATACAGCCAGTAATACTGAAATGAACCATAAAATAGTCTTCAGATCATGTTTCAACTTACTAGTATAAAATTATTTCATTACAGTCCTTCATTACAATTTGAAGCTGCATGGGCATTGACTAACATAGCATCAGGCACTTCTGCACAGACTCAAGCTGTCGTACAGTCGAGTAAGTATTACAGCTCTGGGTTTTTCGGGGAGGAGGCAGTGGCGGTGGATATTGTGGGAAATACAAAACTAGGTATTTGGATAATGAATTTCATTTCTTATCAATGCCATTAAAGTAATAAATACGTGTTTGTTCTAAAGATTTATCAAAGATTTCTGAAAGATTTCTACATTTACTCTCAAGCATTAATCTGGTTGTCACTGCCAATTAATGTTAAGGATCCCAGACAGGATTTTCCCATAAAGAGGATAGAGAATGACAGGTGATATAGTAACTATGACAAAAATCTTAGTCCTTTCTCATTCTTGGTTTGATTTCTGAAATTGTGTACCATTCACTGCTCCATGGCTAACACTTAAGTTAGAAATTAATTCTTTCTACCTCAAAGGTATGTTCATAAATGTTATGAAAGTTGTTAAATACATAGAGTTATGTAAGGTTGCACATTTAAATATATTGTTAAGAAAATGACCATCCTTTCCTTATCTCTGTGATTAGTATCTCCTGTACACACAAGTTGGTTGTGCTGCTTTCATTTCTTGTTTAACCAGACAGTGAGAAAGGAAAGAAACTCTGAAGTTAATTGAAGATAAATTAATCAAATACATTTTTCAGGATTATAGCTATAGCTTTTATGGATCAGCATACTTATCAAAACAATCACCTTTAAGCTAAATACAATATGTTGTCATTAAACAGTAGATTATAGATAAGGAAATGTATAATAAACTGTCTCTATTTACTCATGTTCTGATTTTTATATGGGAAAACGGTGACTTAGTTATTTGACTTTTTTTTAAGTGTATGAACCTGCCTTTCAAATGAAAATGCTGGTTTGTATGTTTCCATGGCTAATAAAATAATTCATTAATTATTAGATTCTGTATAGCTGAGGTATTTGAGCCATAGAACAATAATTATTATTATTAACTAAAATAAACTTTGGATAAAATGATCTTGCCAAAATGAGCTTTGGATAAAAATCCAAAAGCTTTTTAAAAATAAAAATCACTGTCTTGTATTTGTTTCAAAAATTCCTGATGTGATTGGGGCGCCTCTGTTTTTAGATTGCTTTTCTGGTGTCTAAGTACCTTTGAAAATCTACTCCCAAGTTTTTTCTTCCTTCTCAGCTTGTTCATTGGTTAGTCATTGTTTTCTTTCTTTTTCGAGTCCCACAGCATTATCCTGTTTGAATGGATCTGACAGAATGGATGTTTATAGTATTCACTTTGCAGGAAAAAATCTCAAAGTAAAAATTAAAACTAGAATAAAAGTATGTACAGCACAACTAAAAGCATTGTTATTACCTGAACAATTGTTAGAAGTTCAAGTTGGGACATGTGTCTCCCAAAATCTGTTTAGTTAATGCTTGAAAAGAAGAAAATGGTACTAAAATGACTTCAGAGAATCAAAAAGCATTTTTCTTACTAAGAGAAAATGGATGAAGTTTAGTCTAAAAATCTCACTGCTTTGACTGGGAAATGATGAAGGGAAAACAGTCTCCCAGCTCTTCTCCCTTTAGATAAGGAATGGTTTGAGTAAACAAAGCAATAGACCCTTGCAGCTACAGAAGACGCTGGTGCAGCCATAATACAAAAGAAAGCAGCCTCCTGCAGTCAGGAGGGACAGATGGTACTTGGAAGGCCCAGCAAAAGAGAAGTACTATAGGCACAGAATAGCTCCTGGCAGGAGCCAGTTTGGAGCAGGAGTAATTAATCTTTTGAGAGTGGTAGGTCAAATAACCTCAACTCATGCTCTCTCAGGTTGTCCTCCTGCCTGAGTGCTATTATGAAATAACTTCATTCCTGGTTTTGACAGCATACCAGGATTGCAGTCTAATATAAACTACATGGTTGACCCTCTTCTCTGAAATATGTTGAATGCATATATAGCTGAATTGTAATCTCAGTAATTGCTGAGAAGGAAGCTAAAATATTCCACTTGAGCTAATGGAAGTGGGATGATTATTACAAGAGTGAGTGTTCTTAAGCAACAGTGTGTTGCTGTCTCTGCTGTCTTGTCAGTTATAGGCAATGGCTGAATCACTCATCTGGGGCGGGGAAGGAATTCAGGTTGTTTTTATTCTTCATCACTCTGTATTTTTCAGGAAAACACACTGGAGTTTTTTTGCTTATTATCACATTACATTATCAATACAATATTGATTCACAGTTGCTCACAAACTGTGTTGCACTTTTTAAAATTTCTGAAGCTATTTTTGCAAGAAAAAATTCTAACGGTATATAAGTTGATCTAGTTTATTCGGGCTATAGGATGAGTATGATCATATATAGATTTAAAAAATTGCTGCAAGAATTACTGTCTTTCAAACAGTATGGGTTGTGTGAAGGAAAACAGTGCATGGGAATAGTAGTGGGATCGTTTCTTAGCTCTATCAAATATATTTAATTCCACAGAGAATGGTATCTAAAATCAGTACCACTTCCTTAATTTGGTATGTTGCTGGCATTATATAAGAGCAAATTAAAACGTGTCTTGGGACTGGCAGATGGACGTAAATCTTCACTGCATATGGAGACTAACTATAGCCACCTCTTGGGAGGAAGCTATTTTCTTAAAGTCAGGATATGAAGCACGTTTGCACAAGTAGGCATGTCATTCTGCTTGGTATGTGTTGTGATCCTGGATAACTGGGAAATCTGAATTACCAGGACATGAAGCCTCACACCTGCATACTTGAGGGTCTGCCTACCACTTTGAGAAATACGGGGAAATGTTTAAATATGGGGAGTATTGTTGCTTAATAATTCTATTCTCAAGTCTATTTTTCCCTTCTCTAGATAGATATAGAAATGTTTAACTGAGGTTTTGGGCACGCTTCATAATAAAAACATGTATAATGCGTGGTGGAGAATGTGTTCTGTTTAAATCAGTGAAAATGTTGTTCATATACCAAGATGCAGTATTAAACAAATCCAATCTTTGCATTCTGCAGATGCAGTACCCCTCTTCTTGAGACTACTTCATTCACCACACCAGAATGTTTGTGAGCAAGCTGTCTGGGCACTTGGAAATATTATAGGTAACTTGTTGTTTTAATGATTTGAATTCAGGGAGCATTCCATTTTAGAACTTGAATTTTTTGAACATTGGCATTATCATAAGAGACTATGTTTCCTCTGAATTCTGTGTCTTGATATTATTTTTTTAAAAATATATAATGTGGCCAGAATTACATATGTACCTTCTGGGTTTTTTCTAAACAATAATATCACTTGCTATGCAAAATATTAACAGGATAAATTTCGTGTTTCCTAAAATATACATACATGACTGTATGTATATTTAATTAAATATGATCTTTTAGTAGTAGACTATCAGTGAGGAAACATAGAATTTCAGTATCCCAACATGTCATTGCATACATTTCAAGATTTTCCATTTTTAATGTAATTTCTTTTGCAACAATTTTCATTTCCGTAGGTGATGGTCCTCAGTGTAGAGATTATGTCATATCACTGGGAGTTGTCAAACCTCTTCTGTCCTTCATCAATCCCTCCATTCCCATCACCTTCCTTCGGAACGTCACATGGGTCATTGTAAATCTCTGCAGGAATAAGGACCCCCCACCGCCTATGGAGACAGTTCAGGAGGTAAATAAAGAATTATGAGACAGATAATGTTTTATACTCTGGGCTAGAGGCCAAATGTTTTACATTGTCATACTATGAATTTCTGCATGTTTCTTGTCACTGCACATGTGTTGTACCACTTACCAGCTGTTAGATGAAATAATTTGACCAACTTGGTGGTTCTTACTACAACTGTAATAAAGGTATTCGTAATGTCTGAAACCGAGTAAGACTAAAGTGATGATCTATACAGCAAAAAAATAACACACTAGAAAGCATTAAAATACTCAGCATTACAGGTTTTCATTAAAAAACAAAAGGCTACAAATGTGATTCTGTATGTAGAAGAATTCAAATGTAATTATTTTCAGCGAGAGGAAGTGTAAGTAAACTATTGCATGTAGTGTGGTTTGTGTTCTGACTCGGCGTGAACATGCAGTCCATGCCAAGTGCCAGCCTGAGCAGAAATCCTGAAAGCCTTTTACACTGGTGAACAGAGAAACTGCTCCATTGATAGGGTAGGCATAGTAGTAAAATGGAGCTATTTGACTAGAACTGTAGTTGTAAGTGAAGTTCTTGATTTTAAGATAAATTCAAAAGTGTAGGTATAGTTCTTGAAGCCATGTCAAGTATGTTACTGTTAACAACTAAACTTAAATGAAATTTTTAAAGTGAAGCAGAGAAACAGGGAAACTTGTGCAAGTAATGCTTTACTAAATAAAACACTCTGTTGTAAGCAGTTTTATCACAGCCCAGTTTTGTATTTTCTCCATATGTGATTATAAAAAATTAAACTTTAATCCAAGAGGTTTATATATTGATATTAGGCTAATAATTTTTATTGTGTGTGATGACAAACTTCAAAAATAGCAGCGGAGTGTCTTATCTCTGTTATTTGCTTGTTTTCCCTCAAAATACAGTCTACATTCTGTGTCTGGAATATAGTACTGTCTCGTATTTTCACAAATTTGAAATATAATACACATATTTTTACACATACTTTGAGGGCAGGACCAGCTGCTGGAAAGAGTGTGATTACAATATACTAAAAGCAGACTCAAGCTAAGCTTTGTGATTGCAGTACTTGGATTCATAATTTTACCACCAATTTTGTTCTACTGTAATGACTGATGAACTTCTTTTCAGATTTTGCCAGCATTGTGTGTTCTCATTTACCATACAGATATAAACGTAAGTAATTTCTAAAGTTTTAGATATT
Source organism: Monarcha castaneiventris obscurior (assembly GCA_026261815.1). Lineage (NCBI taxonomy): Eukaryota > Metazoa > Chordata > Aves > Passeriformes > Monarchidae > Monarcha > Monarcha castaneiventris. Next base: position 13,582,084 of record JAMPIT010000510.1, on the reverse strand, counting down.
TAGATTGTTTTCTCTATCAAGACAATGCTGCAGGATTGTGTTGAAGTAGTAAACTTGGGTTTGTGTGTTATGTATAATTGTTATAAATGCACAATTAAATATCAAGACTCATGTAATTGTAGCCATCCAGAGCATGAAAAAGAAAGTGCAAATACCATTTCTGAAATCCCTTTTGTAAAAGATAGCATTTTTTTATCCTTTACATTTGAAATACCTTTTAAAAATCCTGTCTTGTGGAATTGAGCACTAGAAAATTAAAGGCGGCTTTACCATCAGCTGCACTTTAATTCTGCCCCAATTTATAATTTTGCATAGATGATATGTAATGTATGTGTAAAAAAATTACGTGTAATTCTATATATCAGTCCAGTCAAATATTGTGATCATAAAGGTAAATCTGACTTTTGTAACCTGTTGGGTGCCTGACTTTGCAACATTTAACTAAAGAAATCTCATACGAAAATATATTTAAATAAAAAGTAATAAACTATTGTTTTGTGGCACCTTTCACAACCTTCATGTTTTTAATACTAAACCCTTCAGTACTTCCCACATTCCTGATTCATGAGTTTACCTGGTTTTTTCCAAGTAATGTCCTAGGGGGTGGACTTACCTCATGAAACCTTATATATTGGGACTTGAGAACAAAGGGACTTGAGAACTGAGGGATATTGAGCTGCTTTTCTCCTCCTTCTCCTATCAGGACTTCGTAATCCCTACAGTGATCCTTTAGTTTAGGGAAGAAGGAATTGAACCCTTGTGTGGGGTTTGGGGATAAAATAAAGCGTAAGATTGGTGGGACTGTCATTTGTTAGTTCAACACTGTAGTAGTGGTGTTTCTGCTACTTTTTTAATGGTGAAGTGGGCTTGTCTCCACCAAATATTTGTACAGTTTAATGTGGGATTTTGCCAGGGTTTTCCCAGTGTAGTGTGAGTGGGAGACAGCACATGGTGACTTTTCAATGCATAATTTGGACAAAGCTGAAAGGAATTTGTTACAAAACCAAATACACTTCTAACCTGTAGGCTCTTTTTCCCTGCCAAATTTAAAAGTTTTGCAAGCAATGATTGTATGAGAGTTTATTGATGTAGGTATGAGACTGTGATGCCAGGTTTTGACTGATCCTCAATTAGGGTGTCCGTCATTTTGATCCTGAGAGTCAGGTGCTAGTTTGGAGGTACCAGTCTGGTCCCAGCCTCCCTGTACTGGAGCAGCAAACCTATCTTTGGAGATGAGTCAGTGATGCAGGTAGGTCAGCCCACAGTCCTGTGAGCGCTTCTGGCTGCAGCTCTCGTCACCAGCAGGGCTGTGGGGCAGCAAACTGGTGAGGCACCATCTCTCACTGCTTCTGCTACCATAGTGGCTCCACTGCAGCACATTCCGCTGTCCCTGCAGCACAGGAGGTGAGGGCAGCAGCAGGCTGGGGCAGGAAAGCCTTTGGGCTCTGCTGCCTGGCATCCAGAGCTCAGTGGAAGCAGCCTGTGGGTCAGGACTGGAAAGTCTTTCCTATGTTCTAGTACTGCAGTATTCAGCCATTCTCAAAGCTGGAAATTTTAAATGGGTCTCTGTTTGAAAAGTAGACTAGATCTAGGTACCTCAACAGATGATGTCCTTAGTGGGGTCCAGATTTCTTTTCCTGCAGTTCCTAACATCATCTTTATGTGATGTGATATCCCTCTTTCTGCTGGCTTTGTTTCTGCTTCAGGTACTGCCTTTCAATGACTAACTTTTGTACCTGTCTACTTTTAAGGGCTTTCTAATCATCCTTGTCAAGTCATCAGTGGCTTTCTTTTACTTTTAAGATTCTCAGATGGCCCTGCATGATAGGCATTCCTCTGTGGGTTTTGCTTTGCTTGAACACTTCAACAGTTGCCACATTACAATAGTTGCTAGTCCTTTAGCTGGTGTAAGAACTCCTTTCCTTTGCTGTGTTTTTTATTCTTAATACGAAGGCAGGAAAAGGCATACATACATCCAGAATTGTTTGCAGTTTCACTTCAGAACTGCACTAGGGATCAGAAATGCTAAGGTGTCAGATGGATTATAGACTTAAAGGAGTTTATGTATTCCATAGTCATAAGATAGCACAGCTAACAAATTACAGCAGTGCTAAGGAGGCTGTTGTTGGTATTTTCTTTAGAAAGTTACTAGCACAACTACTTACCTGAGCTGGTTGTCCACCTTGGAAATGCAAACCAAGCCCAACAGTTTACCTTTGTGAGATAATGTATGCTGTCACTTCATGCACCAAAAGGTAGTATTTAATTAAAAAGGAATCTGAGAGGACATACAGAAATTACTCTGATGGAAAAAATGGCCGTGGTTTTCATAGCTGTACATAATAATCTAACGTTTTACTGATTAGGTCTCATCATAATAATGTTTTAAGTTTTTCCTATAACTAAATTGCATGTTTTTCCCCTTTCCACCCCCAGATAAGTGGAATGTTGTTCACTAAATTAAGCCTTCATTATATGGATTTTTCTGTTCAACATGTAAACCATGTTCTCTCCGATTTGTAGATTCTTGTGGACACTGTTTGGGCTTTGTCCTACTTAACAGATGGTGGAAATGAACAGATACAAATGGTGATTGATTCGGGAGTTGTACCTTTTCTAGTTCCCCTTCTGAGTCATCAGGAGGTTAAAGTTCAAGTAAGTCTGATTCAGTTGTGTTTGAATAATCCTTTTTATGCTGTTTGCTAAAAAAATGTGCCTTACAGTATTTATTAGTAGAGTTAGTGAGATGAACATTTATAGCTACATTTTGTGCAGGTAAAACTGAAGAAAAAATGTTACCTACACTGGGGAAAAAATATTAAAAAGAAAGAAAACTCAAGCAAAACAGTACTAATACAGTTTTAAGTAAAGTGACAGGTTAAACATTAACTTCTGTTGTGTGATTACCAGAGGTGCCTTCCTTTTGTAGTCCTAAAATAGTTAATGACAACAGATTTCACATTTTCCCGAATTCAAGTAATATGCACTCTTTCTGTTGCTGCATACATGATTGTGCATATTCTATCTGACTAGCTCATGGAAATCAGTATTTTGAAACCTTTAGAGTACTGGAATATTTGCAAATCCAAGTCCTTTTAGTAAAGTAAATTTGTCATTAGCTGTGAAAGGTTAACTGAGCTTACTTGATTAATTTCAAAGACAATGGGTAACTAAAAGTTAGTTAATGTGTTCTGGGCTTTTTATGAACCATCCTCTGTAATATGGAGCTCTTTTGTGTATCTGCATTTGACATGTTTATTTAGTTTGTACTTTGGACGAGATTTGGCTGTCTTGAAATTTGTCAGACTAGTTCACTTGATGAAAGAAGTCTCTCCAGTATTTTGTCACTTGTAAAGCATTTACTGACCAATACATAAAGATGTAAAGTCCATTCCTGAAAGTCACCTGAGACTCAGTAAGTAGTTGTGAGGTTTTGAATGCCCTAGTGGGGAGCTGAATGGAGAAGTGAGCAGCCTGAGCAGACATAGAGCCTAGAAGCTGTTATTGGAATTGTAACACAGATCAGGTACATGATGAATTAATCTTCTAAGGTTTTAATATTCTTTTAATTTCTAATCTTTGCACTTTTTGAGTTGAGCTGCAGTGTATTTATTCTGTGATGTACTGTGTCTTTTGATGAAACAGTACCCATTTTTCTGATGTAGCTCAGAGGATGAAGTGCTGAATCATATTTTGCAAAGTGTTTTTATAAAGAGACATCTTAAAATTATCTTTGTTATAGCATAAGTAACAGCAATGTCTTTAACATGCAATTTTTTTTCCTTCCCACTTTGGATATTCAGACAGCAGCACTGAGAGCAGTAGGCAACATAGTAACTGGTACTGATGAACAGACACAAGTTGTTCTCAATTGTGATGTTTTGTCTTATTTCCCACATCTCCTGACGCATCCAAAAGAGAAGATAAACAAGGTATGATTTGCTTCTTCCTAACTTAGTATTTTTTTTAAGAAATAAAACAGTAGCCTGTGAAATATTACAGAAGAATTTCCTACAGCTGTTATTTCCAGCAATTTTGTATAAAGATGCAGCCTTTGAGGCTGGTGCTTAATTAGGACTGAAACCAGACAGCCATAGTGAGTATCTGTGCATTGGTCTTGATGCCTCATGTTTCCTGGGAGGACTGAAGGGTTTTGCTTTGGAGTGTGATACTTTTTCTTTTCATTTGCAAAGTGAGTAACTGGCTAACTTCAATTACAGTTTTTCATCATTTAGGTTGAGTCCAGTGAGTTGCATAAGACTGATCCAGTTTTCCCACTCCACCTTTTCACAGTGAAGTTTGTTCTCTTGTTCATCTTCTCCTTCAAGGAAGGAGGGTGTATCACTGTCCTTTCCTGAAAATTGTCTCTACATTTCATCTCCTTCCTTTTGGCAGAAATAACTTCACTGCTGCAAGGATTGGGTGGAATAGGGAGAGTTTGATGCAAGTGATCAGTGCCTCATTTTCCAGAGCTGTATTTCATGCTATTTGCTTCTTTTTAGTCATTGTGCCATCTTTCATTGCAAAGATGGTCTGTCTGAGGAGAAGGCTTTTTCGTTTAGATTGTGATTCCCCCATATAGTGTATCATTGAGGAGAATTCTATTTGTGAGGAATCTCTGTTTCTTCCGGCCCTGTCAGCTGTGAAGGTCTCTGAAGATGTTATCTTTGACAGTCAAACTAATGTGATTTATTTTTGCCTGCCCTTTTAGCTCTTACAAAAGAATGATGAAGAGCTCTTTTGAATGCCAGGGATTTTTTTTTTGTACAAGAGATGTCCAGAAATGCTTTGAGTTTTGTTTCAAGTCTGTATCGTTAGAGTCAATTAAAAATAAAAGCAAGATACACATCCCTAAAAAAGTGGGAACCCATGTTTTTTTCCTGCAGTGCTTCATAATTGCTGCTTGCTACATCTTTTACTTAAGATTGGAGCCTTTTTAAGATGTTCTGGATTGATAAGTATCCCTCTTTGTAACTGGGAATTTGTAACTGCCATGAGATAGGTTGTAGCTATGTGGTTGAACCTCCTGAAGGAGTAACTGCTGAGCAAAGTCACAGGACAGTGTCCAGTGTGGTACTTGAGTGAGCTTTGTGGACACCACTTCATGTTACACAAGGTAAATGGGAGGTGGAGTCCTCCTTTTATCATAGCAGAAAACTACTACTGAGCTGTCAGTAGTAGGATTACAGGATAAGTCCTTTTTTAATGATGCTTTACCAGTTTTCCTATTTTCTTTGCAAAACTGATTAAAAGTTTAAAGTTTGTTGGTGACTCCAGCAGTGCAAAGTGGATATAGGGTTTACATCAGTATTACTCCTGAGGTATGGAGACATTCCTTGTGTGAGAGAGAATCTGGCCCTGTGAGTCAATCATATTAGTTTTACATTGATTCCCTGTTGTCATTCACAGTGAAATAAAAGCTCGTGTGATAGAAGTGCTATTGAGGAGGAGGCCTGTTTAGTGATTGCTCATGGTATGATTTTAGGTTTTGAGGTTCGGTTGAGTTCTTTTTTTCATCTGCTGACTAGTTTTTAAAAGTGTTTTGCTTTTTTGCTTTATCCCATTGTAGGAAGCAGTTTGGTTCCTTTCCAATATCACAGCAGGAAACCAGCAACAAGTTCAGGCTGTAATAGATGCTGGGCTAATCCCCATGATCATACACCAGCTGGCTAAGGTCAGTCAAGCTATCAGCTATGCAAGTTGTCATCCTCTTTTTATAAATCTGACATGAGGAGTTTGTGATTTTTAATAAGTTTGACAGATGTTTCCATGCTGATTTTAATGAGCTATTAATTTTTTCTTTTCAGGGGGACTTTGGGACACAAAAGGAAGCTGCTTGGGCAATTAGCAATTTGACAATAAGTGGGAGAAAAGATCAGGTATGTGTAGTGGGATTCCAGGCTGTCACTAAAATGTTGCACATGCAGCCATTTGTGTAAGAAGCACAATGTTGAAAGGTTTTTTTTGTTTGTTTTTAATTATTTAGGTTGAATACCTTGTACAACAAAATGTAATCCCACCGTTCTGCAACCTACTCTCAGTAAAGGATTCTCAAGTGGTACAGGTGGTGCTGGATGGCCTGAAAAACATCCTGATAATGGCTGGCGATGAGGCTAGCACAATAGCTGAAATTATAGAAGAGTGTGGAGGTAAGAGCTTACTAGGCTTTTAAAAAATGTAATTTGCTGGATGTTGTTTTGTCTTCCGCTTGCTGCTGTTGATGTTTACTGCAGTGTTATTTACCATGGGCTATTTGAGTAAACAAGGGAGGCTTGTAATAAGAGACGTTACTTTTTTTTCTGTTTAGTTCAGTTTGGAGATGGCTGTGTAGAGGCAATTGTTGAAGGAGCTTTCTGTAGCTTAGGTATTTTTTAGGTTTCACTGAGAATTGTAATTCTTTTAATTTGATAGTTGCACATAAACAGACCAAAGCTGGATGAGGAGTCTTTGATATCACAATCCAAGTTGTAACATATGCTAATTAATGTAATATAGTAAAGAGATACTGAAGAACATAATGCACTGGAAGCTTTTCCCTCGTGTTATTCCGTATCCAGTTTGAAAATGGGACTAGCTGCTTTGTCACATTGCTGTTTTAAACTTGCAGGCAACACACAAATGTAGCCACTTCTTTTTGATGGTTCATAGAAATCACAATGACTAACCCAAAAGTTAGGTAGTAGACAGAAGGTTTAAAAAATAGAGTTTTATCTAAACAAAGAGAAGACTGTTATCCATTGTTCATAAAATGGAATATTCCCTGGCATGTAAAGTTCACAAACTACTTCTCTTTCCTCTTAGAGACAAAGAGAGTTGCTGTGTAGATCATATTTTCAAACTGAGCCACATCTTTTCTAATGTGTTTCAGTAGTAATGTTTAATCATTTTTCTTTTTTTTTTTAAGTAGTCAGTAACTCTGGTTTAATCTTACAAAACTCTTCTCCATTTTCGTTTATTCAGGGCTAGAGAAAATCGAAGCCTTGCAACAGCACGAGAATGAAGACATTTATAAACTAGCATTTGAAATTATAGATCAGTATTTCTCTGGTGATGATGTAAGTATGCTAAAGATGGAAGAGTATATGCACTCTGCTGTTAGCTTAGTAGCTACATTGTCACTGTTCCTTAGTTCCAGTGGTCATGACACATTATCCTCAAAGTCAGTTTTCCTGGTCCTGGTTCCATACAGTTTCCCTCAATTTAAAGTCTTTGAAGAGTTTCTCAATACTAGGACTTCTCTTCAACAAAATCAAGAGGACTACTCTAGTTTTGCCTAACAAATTGATTGATGCTGACTTAATTTTGTCACACTGACATGTAATTACTTGTGATTAGAATCTAAACATTTCTCTGGCTCTCCTTTTTATTTTGCCATACATCAGTCTTTGGAAGGGGAAGCAGATCCTTACTTTCAGATAAATTTTTGTATTTCAACTCTGTATTTGCTCAGTCTGGATTCTGCAGTCAAAAGAGTCGTCAAAACTATTAACACTTTCTGCAGGTGATTGTTGCCATCCAGTATTTTGTTGAACCCAGATTAGGTATTTTGACCCTCTGGTTCCAGCTCCTCCTGCTACTGGCAGCTTGTGAGTTCCTATGGATTACTTCAACATGCAGTTTGAAGACAAATCATCTTTTCTAGGCTGTCCAGGGTGTCTGTAGTTCTGCAGCCTAGCAGAACTATATTTTCAGTTCTTCTTTTAAACTGAACTCTCCAAATGCCAGCTCTAACTTCAGGTCTCAATAATCCTCAATTGATGGGCCCATCATGTGATTGGGAAGTTAGTCAGCAGAGGCTAAGTAATGTGAGAAGCTCCCTATGCCTGTAGTGATTCTGTTAGCAGTGTCTTAAAGTCTCCGTAGAGACTCTTGAGACTTGTGTGCCTAGCTGAAGAACACAGTCTGGTTGATGTGGGTGGAAAAATATCCCTGTTGAGGTTAGTACTCCCCTTTGTGCATTTGTTTTTTACATTAATACAATTTAATCTATGCCTGATGGGCTGAATCTGCTTCCTTTACTCAAGAGAAGGACTTTCCATCAGATTATTATATTCTTACTATGTTTTCTGGAGCTTCTGAAACTTGAAATTGTAGACATTCCATGATTGCTCCAGGGAGACAAGAGATTGGTTATGTTAGCCTGATTGGCAGTGTTAAGATGGACTGTCCAGGAGTATTCTTACCTTCTGTCACTTCAGGATCTTCTGTATTCTCTTGAGATGTTGCTGGCTGCTCAATGTCCCTTCATTGCTAATCCCATCTGCTCCTTTTCTGAGCCCTCTAAAGTGCACAGCTTGTGCTTTAGGAGCAGCACTAACAGATTCCTGACTTCAGTTTCTTGTATTAAAGGCACGTGAGCTTAGGTGGGGTACTTTGTAGTACCCCTGCAGAAGGCAGAAGTGCTAATTTATCAAAACACAAACATTGTGCATTCTGAAACCAGACTCCGTCTTCGTGTGGGTATGACATGCAGATTGTTGCTGTCACCAAAGGCCTCAATCTCTTCCCCCCAGTTTAGACAGTGTCACCCAAAGCAAAGAGAAAGATTTTAGGTGAGTCAGTTCTGATGTGTGCACTACTGCAGGTCTCAGAAAGCCGTTCAGATCCCCATACAAGAGCTCTATGCTGCTTCAGAATGACACAATCTCAAATGAGGCTCAGAGAACAGGTGCAGCTGGTGATTTGCAGGAGGATGGGTGGGGTTTAAGTTGTGCATTTTGTTGCTACTTAACGTGTTATTTGCTATTCCTCGAGGCTGTAAATACCTGAATTCTAACAGCTCTGAGGAAGCTGGGTCAAGTTGGCTGCTGATTCTTTTCACTCTGTATCCATGGAGCAATGAAGTACTCCTGGTTTAAAACCAAACTCAGATTGTGCTTCTGAGACCTATATAAAACTGCTCTGAAACGGGTAGTTCCAAATCCTTCAAATTCTGATAGGAGATACTAAGAACTCTTTTAAGCTTTACATAAGTATTTCTATCAGCTGCTGATAAAAAAATATTTTCATGTTGAAAGAAAATGGGAGAAAGTACAAAACTAATTTTGGAATCCACAACTAGTGATTAGCCAACTCCAGAAGTGCTGAAAATTGGCACTGAAAATTTAACTGCACAGCTAAAATAATAACTGCTTTAACCAAACAGCAGCACTGTCCCTAACCATTACTATTTTCTTTTTCCCTGATGGTATTAGAACAGAGTTGATGTGTTGTTCTTTTTAAGCATATTTGGGGAATTGAATTGGAAAAACAGATCTAATTTTATTGCAATAATATTTTTTTAAAAAATGAGAATATGAACATTTGTTAATTTCTTCTCTGTGTACCCAACTGTGCAGGGAATCGGCCCCTCATGTGTTTCTGTTGTTGTGTTTCGTAGATTGATGAAGACCCCAATCTCATTCCTGAAGCCACTCAAGGAGGTACTTACAACTTTGACCCAACAGCCAACCTTCAAACAAAAGAATTTAATTTTTAAGTTCAAAAAAGTGCAGCTTCTCTTGTCCCACACCAGTACGAAGCACCACCAGATGGCTACCAAGTGAAGAAACAAAAGGCTCCAAGACACAAATGCCTCTTCGTTTGATGCTTCTAAAGCAAGCCATGTATTGGTCACTTTGCAGTTGCCAAACATCACTATCACATGGACTGTAAATGCATATGCATGATCTCTTGAACTGTTTCACAATTCTTTTTAACAGTCCCAACTACCTTTTTTTGCCTTTTTCCTGGTGCCACATGCTGACAACCGCAATCTGCAGTTTTGTTAAGAATATTCCATAGTGGTGGCACATTGGCTTTCCACGGAAAAGTAGCTTCTTTGGAAAATGGTGCGCTGTGGATCAAGACACTTTGGTATGATGCATACATTTTGGAAGACTTTACAGGGGCCCAGTTTGCTCTGAGCCTCCATCATCGTCCTCCACAAACATATTTTCATAAACTTTATGTGGAAGAATAGATTCAAAAATGCAAGCCAAATGAATTTCATTGGTGAAACTGAAATAAAAGTAACTTATAAAAACACAACACTTGGCAATTGATTAAACACTTAAGTTTAAAACAAACAAAAAAACTACTTCAGCTGTCAGTAATTGATGTGTGTTCATTAACTGCCTCAGAAACCAGGGTTGGAGAATGAACTGTAGATTTGGACTGGTAAAGCTTTTGCCATTATACCTAATTTTTGAGAACAGCGAGCCCTATTTGACCACTCACTTCAGCCTGTGTGTTCCTGCTGTTTTGAAGTAATCAAATGCTGTGCATGGTATTTTACCTGAGCTACAACCTGTTATGGACTTGAACTTCTGTTTAAGCTGAAAGCAAGAGTCCCAGACTGTAGAAAAAAAATTCTGTCCAAAAATGTATTAGTTAAAAAGAATCTTGCTTTCAACTTTCAGTAGTCAATATCTTCTGTTTTAAATTGATAATTGGATATGGTTGATTTATATTGGGTTTAAACTGTGGAGCTTTCATGTTTACTGTAATTTAGTCTTAAAATATTTTTTACTTAGTAACCAGTGCTTATGATGATGTGGTTGGCAACAAACCAGCAACTACTTAGAAGCGTCATAAAAGCTTCATTCTTGGAGTATTGGAAGAGTAATTCAGAAGTTAGTCTCAAATCTTATTCATGTGATTAAAACCATACAAACTGGTTGATGTGTGAGGCTGTATCGAAGCTGCCGTTACTCAGCATAAACCTGATGTGCAGCGCACATTAAATAACTTTATATAAGGTATGTGAAGTCATTGCTTTTGGAAAATCGCCTGACCCAGTCACTTTCAAAGGGATTTTGGTATTGCTGGGGTGAAGATTGGTAATTCTGAAATTCTGTAAGCTGTCACACAAACTGGTTTTGTTGCTGTTGTTTACTGGGTGTAATTTCCCAATGCATTGATGTGAAGGGATAGAAAAATCTAAACTAATTTAGTTATTGGATGTGGGTTGTATTTACTGTGATGAAGATAAGGACAGATGCCATCAGAGCTTTGTGGATCAGCTGTTTTTCCACTGATGAACAACACATAGCAGGTGTGCATTCATTAAATATATATCTGCCAAGGTGGAGCCACTTTAAAGAGTGAGTTGTCTTGTATCTCAGCTGGATACAAGCGTATGTTTAAACTGCAAGATTTTTACTTGCTAGATAATCTGTTTTAATATAGTGGTTTGGCCTCTGATTATTTATAGGTTTTATAAATTTTAGAATCAATTTCTCTTTAAGGTGGCTCAGATTTTTCAACTCTTGTGCACATAAAATTGAGTTGAAGTTCATTGTGCCTTTTTTCTTTTCCCAGAAGTTGAGTTGAAGCTTCATATGGTAACTGCATCCTATTCACACACTATAGTCTAAAATCTTGAAACTGTGTGGTGTTCGCTAAAAAACTAAACAATAAAAAGTCAAAGTTAGGTAAGGTCACAAAGATTTTGTGAAATTAAGAGTTCCAGCAGATGTTATTGTGAACAAATATTTTCCCCCTTCTAATTCAGTCTAGTCTCCTTTATGCCATATAGACTGATGCATACCCAGTTCAGCCTACACGCACTGTTATTCTAGAGATTACCTACAAATTGATACTGAAACGAGTTTTCCTCTACTGTAAAGATTCGATCCTTTTCTTGCACTCAATGCATTACAATAGAAGTGAACATCGGAGAACTGGGTAAGGCAGGACAAAGTGCTTGCTCAATTCTTTCTGCTGTGACCTTATCAGCTTTTGATTGGGATTGCACCATTTCATAGTTAATAAAGGAAACAAAGTATATTGCTGCACTTTTACGTTTTCAGAACAGTGTTTAAAATTGCATTGTTTTTATTATTTTTTTAAACTATCAGTTAAAATAGACTAAAACGTTCTTTCAAAGAGGCATCTAAATGTGTTCCTAATTTTGTATATGGGCTTAGGTTTTGTAACCAATAAAAAGCTGCTATCAAATACTATAAAAACATTCAAAAACTTATTTTGAAGGTTATGGAACTGCTTAGTCTTCATGGATTGACTTAGGGGTTTTTGTCTTTGACTAGATATTAGTTAGCAGAACTCCGCATCAAAGTTTGAAGTATGTTACAAGTACGAATAAAGTAAGCTAATGCAGTCATCTCTGAAGCTTTGGATACGGAGTTTTATACTTTGTATGGAGATGTTTCCCAGCTGTGTGCAGGGGGCTGTGCTAGGTGGGCTGCAGCCGCTCCATGTAATTACTGAAATAGTGACTTCAGTTCAAAGGCTTGAAGGTGGACCAAGAGTGTCAAGGAACTTCCACAATTGACTTCTACCTCCAGAAATGTCCTTTCCAGGCTCCTGGTGCGAGGCTGATTGCTGATTCAGCACTAATTTAAGCTCAGGATGGTGCACAGGGGACCCAACTCCTGCCCAGTGTGGGTTGGGAGGGAGCATGCACCAAAACTAAGTCTTCACAAATGCTTGTCCATGGGGATATGAAGGACAGAGTTTTCATAAGAACCTAATTCCCATTTCCGAAAGTTGTTTAATCCCTTTGGTTCTTTCAGCTTTCAGTTGAACCGAACTGTGTTGGGTTTTTGCAACCTGTTAATCATCCTCTAGGTCCTGCCTAGAGGACTTGAATGACACTACATTGGAATAAATAATGCATTACTTTAAGACATGTCTTATTTAGAAAGAGTAAAACCTAGATGATATCTTAGTGTTCCCTGTACTTCTAAAAATACAGAGACTTCCATTTTGTTTGCTTGATCTACTAAACAGAAATGAGTAAGAAGATCTACTGTCAGGCAGATTTTTAACTGATTTTTTTTTAATCTCAGTGAACTGAATGATAGTTGAGGCCCACTTTGTTATTCTGCTCTTCTCTAATGCCCTCTAGATTCTGAATGTCTTTCAAACTAGTCCTTTCCACCAAATGCAATGTATTGTGTTCCTTCTATTTTGTTGCATAAAAAGTACTCCTTTTTGTGGCATAATTATGCTTCTATTCAAACATATGTAGGACAACAAATTATGCCAAGCCATTAGGAAGCCCTTTTCAGGATGAAAAGGAAAAAAACCCAATCATTTGAAAACTGTGAGCTCCAACAGGCAAAGCCTTGGGAGATTTTGCTGCAGGCGTTTGTCATGATTGTCACTGTCACCTTGACAGCAGCATGAGCTGGAGGTGCCTGAGCTGCACGGGTCTGCTTCAGGCTGGGCCATTTCTTCTGGCTGCTCAGGAAAACTGCCTCGTGTCGAGATGCAGAGTGAGGAGCTAGAGCGGCTTTCTGCTTCCCTGATCCTGGTTTGTGTGCACCATCCTGCCATGGAAATGGTACTGGGCAGGTCTGCTCCGTGCCGCCGGCTCGGCCCCAGGGCTCTCCAGCTGCTGCTGCAGGCACATGGCAGCTTCATGTTCAAATGCACTCATGATGCAGCTTTCTTGGGCAGCATCCCGGTTCAGAAAGGAACATAAGAGCTGATTTCTTTCCAGCCTCAGTTGTAAGGTTTTCATGTTGGAGAGATCACAACCTTGTGTGTCAAACCTAAGAATGTTGATAGAATGAAGGCTGAAGGCTTTGGGCTGCTCTCTGCCTTTATCTACAACGGTAGAGTAGGTCAGTGTCACCACACAACTTCAGAGGAAAAATGGCAAGTTCTGTGAAGGATTTAGATACCCTGCAGGGGGACTCTTCCCTGGACGCGGTGGGGGAGCTGCAGGAGGAGGTTGGTTGTCCATTTGCTCAGTACATTAGTAGGCTCCAGGGACACACAGAGATGTGGAACATGGATTAACCATTCTCTTTCCTAAGTAGTGTCCTGTGGAAAACTGGTGGTTGGATTTTAATGTGCTGAAATGAAGTGTAAGGGAGCTCATATCTGCATCTGTTATTTGCAGGTTGATCATCTTTAGTGGCTTTTTTTGTGTGTTTTTAACCTTAACTCATGGAGCCAGATGATCACCCGTACAAAATTGTTTGTACATGAAGAGGGAGGATGAAATTGAAATACTTTGCCAGTGGCTTCAGCAGGTTCAGTTCTAGGTTTGTGCAGAGAAATGCTTAAGGGAAGCTGCAGCTCCTGCCCTGAGATTAGACCCATGAGTGTTCCTTTCTGTTTGATGCAGTTCACAGCTGGGATCCCCTGCATTTCATACTTCTATATCCTGGTAGAGCTCCCTGAAATCTGCATATTGCTTGCATTTCATAATATTGAAAATATGGGATAAATTCCTTCTGTTCTTCCCATGATAATCCCAGCTTACAGGAGGTCTGGCCCAGTAATTGTGAGAGTATTTATTTGACATTGGTTCTCTAGGAGTGGTTTGCATGGTCTTAGGTTTTGTCATTTTAAGCATGGCAGCACATAAATCTCAGGAGGTGACAGGTGTAGAGGGAGCGTTTGGACTCGTCAAATTCTCATGTTTAAACCAAATATGTAGAAAATTTCCAAAAATATGTTGTTTTGTCAAAAGAAAAGCACTCTTTTAGTTGTTTCACATCCTTCAGTTACTGCCTGTACTGATTTAGAACAAATATGATTTTTTTTTTTAAAAAGAGGTTAAACCCCTCCCCACCTTTTTAATGCATGTTTAGTTCAATTGCTGCTAAAATGTTGCATCTCACATGGAAAAATTTCTGTCCAAAGGGCTCATTTGTGAACACTTACAGGGAGCTGGATGTGCTCGATGCTTAGTGATAATGCTCACTTCCAGCTCTGTAATCTCAGTCTCAAATTCTCAAATTTCAGGGCTCTGAGTAATTAACAAGGTGGCAACTTGCTACTGCAGCAGCAGCATGTTCCTTTATCCCTGCTATCGAGCTGTTGGGGTTTTAAACACAACCTCATTGTCAGCAGCACAGAGCCAAGTGTTTGCACTGAGATTTGCGTGGCTGTCAGTATCCAGGGAGGTGTTTTTATGGGAACTTACCCACAGGTCTGTTCTTGAAATATTAAAAACTGATGGAAAGGGAAGAAATCACATCCTGAAAAGGTCACAGTTTTCTCTGTATTTGATATTTTAGTCAACATCTAAACTCTTCAATTTCTGCTGAGTTTTTCTGGCCTCAGTCGTGTATTAGCTTAAATTTAATAGAAGAAAGATTCGGCCCCTAAAGGTGGGGAAGAAAATGTGAACATGTGAGTCCTGCATGTTTAGAAATGGAAGTTTACTGAGGTCCATGATTTTTCTTGATGTATCCTGGGGTCTCCTTCTCGTGCTTCCAGTTGCAAGAATATTGCTACAAGTATTACTCGTGGCCTTTGTTTGCTCTTACTCCGATCCCAGTCACCTGCTCAAAGAGAAGCACTGCAAGCACTAAAGTGCAAACACTGAGGACTTGGGGGCTCTCTTCTCTCCCCTTGGAAATCATCAGACAGCAGGCAGCTGAGCTGCATCCATGTTCCTTCCAGCCTAAGATTGTGTGAGAGCTAAAAGCAGTGGCAGAGAAGCAAAAGCTCCTTGCTCGGTGGGTGTCAGTGCTGGCTGCAGGCTCCGTGCCTGGGGACTGACCTCCCAAGTCAGGCTGTCCCCCTCCATTACACCAGAGAAAGTTGGTGTGCCCATAATTTGCTCCTCACTTACTCAGTGTGTAGTTGCTCAGGGTTATAAAGTAGGTGGCTGCGACTGAAGAACTGACTCGAGGCTGCCTAGCTTTTGTTTTGAAGCTGATATTTCCTGCACTGTCCCTGTTTTTTAGGGTTTTGGTGTTTGTTTTGATGGGATTTTTTAAAGAGAAATATTATTTATATTGCTATTCTATCATGGGTATAACATGCAGTCTCAAAACTCACAGCAGGCATGTCATCAAAAGCTCTTTCCTTGGGCACATCACCTTCAGGAAAATGGCGAGAAGATCCGCTAAGTTCCAGCGCCAAGAGACTGAAATAATTCGATTAGGATGCATCTCCTATGAGGAAGATGGTGGAGGCTGTGAGGTGCTCCTGCATGGCCGTGGACTGGGCAGTCACGGGGCCACATTTCCTCAGGCTGCTGATCCAAGGGACAGGCAAAAGCAGGGCGGGCTGGGGCCAGCCCTGAGGGCACAGAGGGCTGTCAGAAGCCGTTCTGTCAGAAGCATTTTGAGCCTCTGCCTCTGATTAAGGCCCTAGTCTTTCCCAGAGAATTAATTCTCTAAGGATCCGTTTTCCTGCAATTTTCCTGCCTCCAGCAGCACGTGAGCTCCCATGCAGTGGTGGAGGTGGCTAATGGGGTCTTCAGCTCTGCCAGGGGAGGGTACAACAAGGTTATTTGTTACCTCTGCTGATGGTGCTGTGGGCATAGATAGCAATGTGAGTGTTTTTATTATGTGGAAGAAAGGAAGGGTGCTGAAAAGAGCAACAAAAATAACGAGTCTGGTTTTTTTCTTTGAGATGAAGTGGCATCTCATGGAAGTAAGTCACAAGTGCTTCTTCCCAGGGAGGAAATACAGGAGAATAAAGGTCTCTCCAAGCTCCAAGGGAGAAAGCCTGGGAGAGGGGTCTAATCAGCACCTTCCTGCCATGTTAAGGTGCTGTATCACCTGGAGCCCTGAGGTTGCCTGCAGCCATCTCCAGCAGGACGTGTGCCCCACCCTCACAGCCCTTCCTAGGCGCTGTCTTTGCAGAGCTGCTTTTCCTCAGGAGTATGGCACACATTGTGCCCATCCTTCCCAGGGCAGCTCTGAACACTCAGGATTATTTTCCCATGTTTGCAGCCCAAAATCTGAGCTTCCCTTGCTTTGCTAGGCATGGGTCCACCCCATCCTGCAGAAATGGGGCATCCTCAGGAATGGTCTGTCATGTTTTGCCCCTGTATTGGACTTCCTCAAGGCACAGGGAGAAGCTACTTCTCCATCCTTGGGAGAGCACCACCCTGAGGCACAATGTGCAGGTATCTTACAGCTGCTGCAGTGCTGGACGCCTGCTCCAGCCCTGTACTGGCCCAAACCTCATGTCTCTGAAAATACTGCTTGTTTTGAAGAGTGGAGTTTTAGCATTGATCTTCATTTACACCATTATTAAATGAAAGGACTATTGTTAAGTGCTGTCAAAAGCTGGGAAATCGTGAGGTGTAAAGTGTGTGTCTTTATGAACAGTATGGATTCTCCCCTGATCCCCCAGGAAATGAGGGCTCCAACTCACCTCTCAGCTGGTATCTTTCTTCCCCAGGAAACCCCCAGTTTGGTCTTTCCAAAGTCCTTTCCCACCATTATCAAACCTCCCATGGGCCCATGTGATTTTGTTCTCTCTCTGCAGAAACCAGTGGCTTTGTAACCCCATCACCTTTTAGTTAAAAAGCAAATATATCTCCTGTGCCCAAGGGGAAGCGTTGCTGCAGAGCCACTAATCACCAAGCAGGGCTTTTGTTGTGCAAGTGGTTGTGGTCTGTTGGAAAAAAATTTCATTGCCACATCCATAAATGTGTTAAGCCAACACAGGCCAAAAAAACCTAATAAAAATCTGAGGTGAAAGGGAGAATTTAAGAGCAGTTTGTCAGCTCTGGGAGCTCCAGGGAGATTGTTTCTCACAGCAATTAGCAGACAAGACATTGATGGTGCTGGTCTGGTTTAAAGCATTAGAGCTTTTGAGGTGAAAAGTGCCCAGGCTGGGAATTGCCAGGAGCAGAGGTTTGTGCTTCTGACCACAGAGAGGCAGGTGGGGCACAGGCAGAGGGGGACACGCTTCTCAGGTCTGGGTCATAGCAGTTGGTTAAATTACCTCTTTTTTTTTTTTCCCCCTTTTGGCAGGAATTTTATGCAAGTCATGCTGTGTGAAGTATGAGATGGGATGATGCACTCCTGGCCATGGATGCCCGGCTGAGTTCCTAACCCAAATCCCAGCCTTCACCTGGCATTTTTAACAATATCCAGATGGCAGGCTCAGGGTTTCAACTCAAGCAAATGCATCATGAAGAAATCAAGTGTGGGAAAGCTTAGATGAAGGCCAGTTAATTAACACTTTCAAGGCTATGATGTATTGAACAGTAGTTTGTCATTTGTCTTAATCATTATTGCATGACTGGCTTTTAATACCAGTCATGGTATTGATACTTTTGGCACCAATACTGATTTTTTTTAAGAGATGGCATCACACGTGGTTTTGCTCTTTGTTTTTCCTTGGTGAGTTACCGGGGGGGAATCTTCATAGGTGGTATTTCAGGGTTTCTTTAAGAGGAAGAAATTACTTAACAGCTGCTAGGTGTATTAAGCAAAAATTAAGACATTCCACTGCATTATACAGCCTGTCTCCTAAGAAAAAGGGGAGATTGGAATCTTTTTTTCCATGTTGTATTTGAAAAGAAAGCTCTTCTTAGCCTTTAAAAAAATTCTTATTGACCTTTCTTTCCCGGAGCATTTTCCAGGTCTCTGGCTGCTGCCCTAACACTCTCCTCCTGGTGTTACATCCAGTCACAGATCCCTCTCATGCACCCTGTGGCTGCCTGTTCCCTCTTTAAATACTTCATTGGCAACTGTCCATGCCCTCGCCCTGCAACCCTGGGATCTCATGGTTCCCCTCTGATCTCGGGCCCTTCAGCAATACTGAAATCCATCAGGGAAGCTCCATCAGAAACTGCAGGACAAATGGCACGTAGGTCCATCGGAAAATAAAGCAATGGTGCCAACAGCAGAGATCAGCTACTGTGCAAGTAGAAAGTGTTTTGTGTCATGGAGTGGCCGAAAAATGGAAGTTGTGAAGGGAGCAGGGAAAAGGTGAGTCATCCTTCCTGTGCTGGTGAAGAGGAAAAGGTGAATCGTACTTCCTGTACTGGTTTTAATGTTGGTTGTTTGGGGCTTTTTTTTCCCAGTTTGCTGCTTTCCTACTCTCTGGAGGTGGATGGAAAACTTCCTGACAAAAATTAAAAAATAGATCTGTGCTGGGTTCCCACTCAGGAAGCTGCTTTAAAAACCAGTCCCACAGAAATATTAGTAAATCAGTGAGGAATGAGCTATTCCCTTTCATAAACAGTGTGAAAGAGGAATGAAGTGTCTCTGTGTCTTTGAAAAAAGCAGCAAGACATGGTGGTAACTCCCACTGCAGTGATCCCTGCAAAACAGAGAAGAGATGGGAGGCCCAAGGGCTGGAATTGCTAATGGGCCTGGGCAGGGAGGCTGCTCTGACAGCTCCAAGCAAGGGTAGATACTTACCTGTATGGCTCATCTCAGTGGAGGGCTGGCTGGGAAGATTAATGCACAGTTATGGATTTTGGTTATGTCACTGTAAAGGTCTATACACACCAGAGTGCATCCAGAAAAGCTTCTAAAAAGGAATCTTGAGCAACCAGAGTGGGCTCTGGGACAAATAACGTGAAGGATGCTTCAAATTTGTGAGGAACCTGAAACAAAGTCCTAAGGATTTTTCTTTTACCTGCTACTCAGAGAGAAGCTGTGTTGTTTTAGAAATCAGTGCCAAAACTGTGACATCTCTCCCATGTCCAGGAAGATGGAAATTAAGTTGGAGGATGCTCTCCTGGCTGAAATCCATAAGGAGAGTGTTTTAGGGATCAATATCACTCCATGTAGCAGGAGGTCTCCTGCAGAATTGCCAGGAAGGAGGTAACTTCCCTCCCTAGAGCTGCCTGCTTCCTGCAGACTGCCATGCTGCTCCCTTGGAACCAGGCAGGAGCTTTGACACTGAAACATTTAAGTGCAGTTGGGTGCAATTAAAGCAGTGCCGTGCTCATTAGACTGACTTGTTTTAGCAGCTGTCCACCACAGGAGGAAAGAGAAATCATTAGAAGTAAACTCTGCGCTGCTATTTCAAATATTATGACCCATCATTGTTTTGACAGTCCCTGAACAATGGCATAAATGGGCTGAGTAATGTGACCAAGCGTCCAGAAAAGCCTTATTCCAGAAAACAAGGATGGTAAATCACATGATGCCCCATGAGATGGGGTGTTTTGCCAAATTACTGCTTCAGGGGAAGTGAGAACAATTTCAGCAACTGGAATGTTGTTTCATCAGTTTCAGACATTCAGGATTGCCATTGTCCCTTCTTCCCCACCTCCCACCTTGCTGCTCTAATTTTTAATTGGTGATGTCTACCAAAGGCTGGTGGTTACCTCTATTTGCTGCCAGAGGAGCCTATTTTTTATCTTTTTAAAGAGCTTAAAAAACACTCAGAGGAAAATGGGAAGGCTTCAGTGCCTCTTTTAACTACCAGCAGACAATCCTTTACAGTCAAATGCAGGCATCAAGAGACACTTAGGAGCAAGACATCACCAGAACAGCCTCTCAGTCTGTGCTGAGTTTACCCTAATGCACAATTCTCTGCTTTGTGCCATGTGAGACACAAGGCCAAAACAGCAGCAAACTCAACAAGGACACATTTTTTTTGGCATGGCAATGCAGCACAGAACCTCTTGTGTTGTGCCTCTAGAGCTCATGTCCAAAATGGCCAACAGGTCATTGGACACAGGGGCTGGAGCCTTGTGTGCTAGAGGCAAAAAGGTGACCGCCTGCAACGAGCTGGAAGTGGATCAAGCAGCTTATGTCACCTGCAAAGATTTGAAGATGTGATTTTGTTCTCCTCACCAGGCACACAGGTTGTCATGTAATTCATTATATGGTTCAGTGCTGTTTAAATACACTCCTAACCGTGATTGCTTGGGCCACGTCGACACTGCAGCTCTGTTTCATAGCACGTACTAGTTCTACACTAATGCAGGTAAAAGAGTTGGGAACCTTTATTGAGACCTTCCTATAAATGTCTGACTGTTTCTTTGTGACTGTTTGAGCTCTCTATTCCAGCTGCTGCCTTCTATGAAGTGTGGCTAATAACAGCACCAGTAGCAGCTGGACAATTAATTCCTTAACAACTGTAAAATGCTCTGGTATGAACAGAAGAGGATTTTGCTGTGTATTTCTCCTTGGTGTTTCTAGGCTGAGTATGCTGTTCCTTGAAAGTTGATTTCTGAATAGAAACAGAAATGGAAAATAGAAATAAAAAATTTGTATCCTATCTTCCCTTCCTATCTCCCCTTTGTATCTCCCCTTCCCCCATTCATTTTATAACGAAGCAGGGACTAGTATGAAATATTTTAATTTTAACTCTGAATAACAATCTTGGATACAGGAAGCCCTCAGGCACACATTTTATTGATCTTTCCAGGGGTAAGCTGAGCAGGACTGGACAAAGATCATCACTGCCACAAGGGACCTGGTCCTGCTGAGAGCTGCCAGGGGTGTTTTTGTTTGTCCTGGACACAGCCGAGTGTGGAGAGACCTTTGGTCACCAGCCTGCCTGTGCCCATAGGCACCCGTGGTTATCAACCATTGCATGTGGAATGGTCTCATGCAGTTTCAAAAGTCTGAGAGACAGGTTTTTGTCTTGCCTGATCAGGCCACCATGAGGATATTTCGAGGTTGACTGGCCATAGAGACGTATTTCCAAGCATCCTAAAGTCAGGTCTGATTTCTTTATATTTAAATATAATCCAAGGAAAATGAGGGACCATTTTCATAAAATCATTATCTGATAAAAATTATGGATGGAGAAAGAAAGAACCATTACAAGAAATGCATAAATTAATATACACACATCCTCAAATTGCATTACACCATCAAATCCCAGCTCACTTCCATGGCTTGAAGATTATTATACCTGTAGATGCCACGTGAATCTTTTCATTCCAATTAGCTGCTTGGACATTTGGAGTCCTGAGCTTATGCTGCTTCCATTCAGCCATTCCTTTTAGTGCCTTCCTCCTTTTTCAACCAATGAACATGTGATTCATGCTGAGCAAGAAGCAGCATGGGGCACATCCAAGCTCCCCCCAAGTGGGGACCACCCCATCTGGATAGATGTATCTGGGCTGGGAGCTGCAGAATGAAGAAAACTTCTGTCCCTTGCACACATCTCTGCTATAATTCATAAATGTCAAAAAGCATTCTAGCTGAACCTCTGGACACACAAGTGTGGTGGATGAGTGGAACATGGTG
Source organism: Monarcha castaneiventris obscurior (assembly GCA_026261815.1). NCBI lineage: Eukaryota > Metazoa > Chordata > Aves > Passeriformes > Monarchidae > Monarcha > Monarcha castaneiventris. The sequence goes on along the minus strand of JAMPIT010000510.1, from coordinate 13,560,209 downwards.
ACAGTGGGACAAGGTGCAGCTAGGGATGAGAGTCCAAGAGATGTGGCCAAAACTGCTCCATGAAGGGAGTTTTGCTCAGAGACCCTCCTGGTGGGTTTTAGTGGTCAAGTCCTGGGTGTTTCACGGCGTGTGCCAACTGCAGCTCTGCTCATTGTAGGGGGTGCCTGGAGGCTGGAATCCTCTGTGACAAATCTGCTGGCAGCAAGGAGTGGGAAGGGCCCATTCAAGGTTCAGGTTTGCTCTGGAGCTTGCCTCCTCTCTGGCAGCTCTGTGATGGGCTGCTCCTGGGGTAGGGAGCCCTGCTCTGAGCCCCGCAGCAGCATTCCCAGGATGGCCAGGACTTCCTGCAGGCCCTGCCCGGTGTGGGCACTGCAGCCCCGGAGCACCCAGCGGTGCCCTGTCAGCCCCCGCTCCCGCAGCATCTCCCCCAGCTCGGCAGGAGCCAGCGCTCCTGGCACCTCCTGCTTGTTGGCCAGGAGGAGCACAGGGATGCCAGCCATGCTGGGGTGGCCCAGGGCTTCCTCCAGTACTTCCATTGCTTCGGCCAGCCGGGCCCTGTCTGCGCTGTCAAGCACGAAGATGAGGGTGTTGATGTCCTCCAGGTAGTTAGGCCAGCTGGCCCGCAGGCTGTCCTGTCCACCGACATCCCAGAGGGTGAAGGACACTCCACAGGGTGTTTGAAGAGACTCCACGTTGAATCCCACTGTCGGGCAGGTCTCCACAGCCTGGCTGCTCTTCAGTTTGTACAGGAGGGTGGATTTGCCAGCAAAGTCGAGCCCCAGCATGACAACTCGAGCATCTCTTTTCCGCCAGCCTTTGGAGATCAGCTTCCCCATTCAGATACTGCTGCAGCTGGGGGGAGAAAAACGCAGCCAAAAAAGGATAGCAAGCAAGAGTATTTCCTCGATGATGTGAGTTAATAACTGAGTGCTCAGTCCTGCCCCTCCGAAACAGCGCCCTAGGTTTGCTGAAGGAAGACACCGGCAGCCTGCGTTTGCTTCTCTCTGTAGCTCAAATGAGGTGAGCGGGATTATTTATGAGGTGTGGAGCAGAGCCAGGGAGTGATGTTCAAAACAGCAGTTTCCACACCCCAGCTCCGCTGCTGCTCACTTCTCCTCATTCAGGACCCGAAGTGATTGGTGCAAAAGAGAGCTAACATTTCGCAGGAAGAGGTGGGGAGACTGGAGCAAGTTTCCTCCTCACCACATACATAAATAAATGAGCTTCTGTTCATTGGCTTGTCTGGGAGAAATCCATCCCCCGCAGGACAGGACAAGGAGGAACCCGTGTTTCAGACCAGGGTTACTCTGGGAATTTGCTGAATCACAGCTCAAGGGTGGGGATTTAAAGCCTCTTGAGCAACAAGACAACGATTTTGCTGCCAGTCTTACATTAAAAAGTACAAAACAAATCACTGTACCATCAGCTTTTGCTAAGCTTTGAGCAAATGATAACAGCAATTTTTAAAAATGCACACAAGTATGTTTTTTTAATGTCTGACTGAAATACGAGTCAAAATGCTGCCCCTGGGGCAAAAAACCAAAATTCTTTACATCAAAGTATTTACGACATTCCAACTTTTGAAAGTGAAGCAAAGTCAGTCCTCTGAGAGGACTGAGGTGGCAGAGGGGGTATAAAAATCCCCTAAAAGAACGGAAAGCTGTTTAACAAGACAGCAGCCCTCTAACCTCATATGCCAGAGGCAAAAATGTGCTGCTGCAGCAGCTCCCAGCCTCGCTTGTGCAAGAGTGGCTGATGACAGCCAGCAGATTCCCAGCAAAGCCAGTATTTATTTGCCTTTTTATTGGCTGGGTTTCACTCTTAAGAGGCTGCTCAGAGGTGTGCAGACCTCACCTAACAGCAGTAAGGCAGAGCTGCTCTCTAGCCACCTTTATTTGAGAAGGAAATGGGAATCAACCCTGCTTTCCCTGGGACCACGGGGGAACTTTTAACGCATCTGTGGGAGATGCAGTTTCCTCAGCAATAACATCCACATGACAACTCCATGTCACAACCTCTGCTGGCGATGAAGTTCAGCACAGCACGTGGAAGGGACTGTCTGGTAGTTGGTGGTCACTCCGAGGCATATTTCTTCCTCTGGGGGTAAGGTACTTCAGTTTTCCGTCTTTTGCAGAAAGGAAGATGAATGAGAAACAAAAGAGTACAAGGAGTCCAGCCCACTTAGGCCGCATGGGATTGCAAGGGGTCTTACAGAGCACGTTTTGCAAGATACCTCTGTGATAAATGTCTCTCCTATAGTTAACCCACAGAGCTGCCAACAGAGCTAGTTGGCACCAAGAGCCTCCACCAGCTTTATGCAGCTTGTGAATATGTAAGAAAGGTTTTAAGAATCACCGAATACCAGACTGGAAGGACCTTGAGGATCATCTGGTCCAATCAACCTTTCAAGGCAAAAGCAGGGTCTAAAAGAAGCTCACCACCCTCTCTAGCCAAATCCTAAATATGTCCCCAACTGCTGGAGAACACACCACTTCCCTGGGGAGATTATTCCAATGATTGATTGTTCTTATTGTGAAAAGTTGTCCTCTTGGGCACAATCAGAATCTCCCCAGGAGTAAATTGGACCCATTACTGCTCATCTTTCCCACAGACTCCTTGTAAAAAGGGATTCTCTATCTTCTTTGCAGCCACCCTTTAAATATTGGAATGCAGTGATAAGGACTTTCATAAGCCTTCTTTTCTCAAGATTCAACAATAAAATTGTGCTGCGTATGTTCATGTGTGATCTTTTCTAAAACCAGTCCGTAAGTGCAGATTTGGCAGAAAGCTCTCTAGATGTGGATAAAAAAAGGGAACTGCAGTGTGCAGTGGATTCTGGCCCTTCCAGGCACTGTTTGCACAGCCTGAAGTGTGTGTTGCTGCCCGAGGGTTATCCTTTTGTCCATGTTCTTCACTTTCTAAAATAAGTTACATTGGCATCTGGCTCCTTGATGTGCTTGTTCATTTTGGAATAACCTTCCTTCCCATATTTCATTGTCCTTTAAGATCAGTATAGTTGGCATTTTTAGACATAACAGTGGGTCAAGTGAATTGTGTCTTAATTTCGTGTTTCTCCTGCCTTTGCTGCTGCCCATCTTCTCTGAGACTTGGCAGGTAGCTGCCACACACATCTGTTCCATCTGACCAGACATTCACAGTACTGTAATTTCTTTCAAGTAAATTAAAATATAGGTACAGGAAGCAAGGATGGAGACTCTACCATTCAGTGAATAACTGAGTATTTGAAATATAATGTGATGGAGCCTTTGCATCACTCCCTCACATGCTACAGAAGAAGCCTGCTTCTGAGGAAAAAAAGAAAGAAAGAAAAAGGGAAAGGGAAAAGGAAAGGGAAAAGGAAAGGAAAAGGAAAAGGAAAAGGAAAAGGAAAAGGAAAAGGAAAAGGAAAAGGAAAAGGAAAAGGAATAAAGACAAAATAAAGGATGCAACTAAGCACAGTTTTACTGATGATTCCCTTCAGGTTCTCTATGGCACAAAATATAGTAATTAATGGGCAAATAGAGGAAACTCCATGTTCTTTTTCTTTTTTTACATGCTTATACCCTATGTATTAAACCTCAGCCTATTTTCTTTCTTCCTGATAATTACTCCAGATACGTGGTGCACACTGTGCCTACAGAGCCTGTTCCACCCACAGCTATGTTACAAAAGCATAGTATTTCCAATAAATAATACATAGCAACAATTACAAGTCTGTTTAAGATAGAACGAAAGAAAAGAAAGTAAAAGCAGACAAGATGAGCTCTGAGTGCATCTATTGCTGGAACAGAAAGGCCAGGTACTAAATAATTCAGATATTGTGTTCAGAGACAAGGACGGCCCCTATTCAAGCTGTGTCTTCTGTGGACAGAATAAATGTTCTTGTCTTGCGTTTCATTTCCCTGAATTCTCAGGAGCAATGCTAATTCCATTTATAGTTTCACAGAATTTCAGTCAATTTACTTGTTTGCTTGTTTTTTTAGGCATGCATTTATCTGCTTCCTAGATATTCATCCCAAAAAGCAATAATCAGTACTAGTAATATAGGAATGCCCCCTCCTTCCCATGCCCCAATATTCCAATAATGGGGATTTTGTCCTGATCACTCTATTCACTGTCATTTGTTCAAACCTGTGCCACCTCTTTGGAAGGCAGCTCCAGGGAGACAACCCTTTGCAGAGCCAGGAATAACAGGCGTAGTTCTGGTCCTTACTGTGAGTGTTCATCCAAATGGCATCTGCTTGGAACAAGTGGATCTCCGTCCAGCGAAGGCAGAGTGTGCCTCCCCATCCAGACGTGCTTGTGTCTCTGAGAAAGGCCACCAAAGCCACCATGCACCCAGCCCTGCCCGTGTTTCCTGCAGGATCTCCTCACTATATCACACATGGAAGGACCACCCATGGAGGGGATGTTCAGACCAGCAGCTGGTGAGAAAGCCCACCGGGAGCTGAAGGAGGCCCTGAACACAGGCAGATGTCTTGACCTGGAGAGCTCACCTGTCTACTGCTGGCAGCCACCTTGAGGGGGACTTCCCCGAGTTTGGCCTAGGAGAGTTCCTTGTGGACCTGCAGGGATCACTGGATTTGGCCTAGACAGTGTCCCAGGCTAAAACCACAACAAAGCCAAATGCGATGGTTCAGGCTTAGAGAAGTTTGGCCTTTTGCTTTTCTGCATCCTGCTCCATTCCTCTTGTCCTGCCCCCGATTTCAGGTGCGCCCGCAGGAAACTCACTCCTGCTAGCAGACTCATGCCAGTTCACTTGGCACATGCCCAGGAAGCTGCCTGTTCCATCAGGGTCAGTGGGTAGCTGTGAGAGCTGGCAGCTGAAGGCAAGCTGCTTCCTCCCGAGACGAATTCCCAGAGGCTTGAAACATGGCTTAGCATAGTCTGAAAGTTACACAAGACAGCCACAGGCTATGACATGCCCTAGAAAAGCCTGCCTGCAGTGATGTCTCTTGACAAGACACGATCTCTTAAAGTTGTACCAACACCCTAAAGTTCAGAATGACAAGACTCACACAACAAAAGACACAGCAGATGTTAAGTACTTGTCCTTCTGGTGCCCATCAAGCACTCGGAGAGGTGTTGGTACCTCCAGGGCATTCCTGGTGGGGTTGGAAATAGGACATGGTTCTCACAGTCCAGCTTATCCTGTGGTCCTTGTTTTCCCCTTATTTCCTGGGACAAACATTTGGTGAAGGAAAATGGTTTTTTGGTAGCATAACTGGCAGCAGGTAGGCTATCAGCTTTGTGCTTTCCAAAGTTAACCCTTTCCAGTAGGGAACGACTCTAGCTGGAAAGCACAAGAAGTCACCTGCTACGCCCTCGCTGATGCCATGTCAGCTCTCTAGGGAGGAAGATTGGTCCTTGTCTCAGTCCCCGCCTGTCTGCCCTGCTGGGACCCACCCCCATGTTGGAGGGTGGCAGCCACTAGGACACAAACATGCCCACGGGTGGGAAGTCCTGCCCACCACAGATGCCAGATGGAGGGTTGGAGGTGCCCCTGCATCCCCCCCAGCCTCCCTGCTTCCTGGCTGGGGACAGTGGGACAGGTCCTGACCACCCGACCCTGCCATAACTCCCCGCATTCCACCCTGACAGCAAGGTGAATTTGGAGGAATATGGCATAGAGCAAAGACATTTTACCCTCATGTTCTCATCCCTTGGCTGGCAGGTGCTTCAACGGCAGGATGACGAGGAAATGAAAACTATTTGCCTTGCTTTGATTTAGATTTGAATTACTATGACTTTTGTATATGACAGTAGAACAGTTTTCATAAATATTGTTACTCTAGTCTCTGAATTTATAATTTCCAAAGCTGTTTAGAATTTTACCAGGATGCAGGTCCTCTCTCTAGACTTACAAGTTGTTTTATTTTTTCCTGCACAAATTGGCAGTGCTCTGTATTTTTCTGTCTATGTCCCTGAAACTCTCATTCCAGGTCCTTCTTCTTATGTCTTAAATTCACAGATCTCTTCCTCCTTGACTCCTAACATCTTAGCTTTGTTTCCTCTGGACAACTCAAAACTAAGCTTCTTTGGCATCCTTACCTATCCCGACACCATCATTCCCTTTCCTGATACTATTCATTAGCTCTTCTTATGGTTGGTCTCTATCCCAGCTTAGGTCATACACTCATCTATGCCACATACTGCATACATGGCATTTTCACCTTAGAAACTAATTAAAATACAGCTCTGACTATCGTGAAAGGCCTTAAGCCCAATTCTTCATTATTATTAATGTTTCTAGTTGAAGAGAAAAAGAAAAAAGAGCAAAAATTTTGTATGATTACAAAAATATCAGTGTTATGTGTGCCAAAAAAAGGTTCCCATATCCTAGTGTTTGCTCCTCCATCTGTTGAATGTAAAAACCATGAAGCAAGGACCGGCTTTTTTTGGGATTCTTTTTAGTATTCCTTTGGTTTCTATCAAGAGGAAGCCCTATGGAGACTACGTAATGACGCTTAAACCTCCTCCCTACCTGCACTAAATATAATATAGGTAATACCTTATCTGTTACTTCTATGGGAAGCAAAAATGATACCTTGGAGATCTGCTGACGAGGTTCATCTCTCCAGATTAGTCTGGAAGAAATTCTGCTTTGCAAAACACAAATCCAGTTCCCTTTAAGGTGGACTTCCCTTGTTCCAGTTCCAGAGGAAGAAACTGAGATGAAATGACAGTGCAAGCATGGACCTGAAAATGCACTTTGTACGACTTCCCAGGCTGTGTAGCAACAGTGGAGTCTCACTCTCAGTGCTTCTCAGATTCAGGAGGTTTGGATGCAAGGTTTTGTTTTATCATTTGTTTGTAATTTTTGTCTTAGCTTGCCTGTTTAGGACATTTTATACCAACAAACAAAATTTACTGGAAAGATACTGGAAACATCAACAAGAGTAAAAGCTACAAACTGTTCTTTACTACATTTCTGTCTGGTAAAATGGAAGAAAGCAATAAAAACCCGTGAAATTTCAGAAGTTGCATTTTATCTGTCTGGCCACAGAGTGTCAATGTTTTCCCACACATTTCTCAATGGAGAGCCTACCTCCAGCGGAATCAGCTCCTGCCAAACAGCAGAGGTCAGAGCTCCTGCTTTGATTCAGGGAGAGGACCTCGAAACCCTTTTGCAGCTGGATCACTTTGAAACAGGTTTTGCTGAACAGCAGCTGTAGGTTTGGTTTGTGTGCCTGTTCTTTCACATCCACAGGAAGCTGATGGTGAGCACAGCAGAACAGAACTGGAGTTAAGATGTCAGCTCCATGAAGGTCACATTTAGCTCCAGACTGTTTTCACATCAGATTTAGCTGGCATCATATCCTAGGACTCCACAGTTTGAGCGAAAACAGTTAACCTACTGATGGAAGAAAGTACTTAATGAGGGGAGAGAAACAAGAAACACTTGGAAGAATTTTCTTCCTTTAATATCCTTTAACAGATCACTGGTAGTTGCCATCATGACTCTTCACTGTGGTCACTTACAGAGCTGCAGATACAGAACAAGCTTTTAAATCCACGACTGACAAGATCATAAATTCCCCTAAACTCGGGTTTATCTATGACTATGCACACCTGTGTGATCTCTGGGTTTGACAGCATATCCTTAGGAATGAAATTACAGAATCAGGTTGCATTAGGGCTTGGGTATAATTCCATGCCATGCAATTCTCCATTTTGAATTTCAAGTGTCCCCACTTTGGTCACTTGAGGAAAGCCCTTCGCAGTCACCTGCTACTGCTGTCAAGAGATGTAAGGTGAGGCTGTTGGTGTAAGAGAGAGGGACCAGCAGCTGAGCTGACCGCCGAGGCCAGCAACACACATTATCTGTGGGATGTCTGGGGCAACAATTCCTTTTGTTCCACAAAACTTTTCTCTGAATGGCATTGCTTTGCCTGGTTGGCCTATTTAATACTTTCATAACATTTCCGGTCGGTCACAACTTTTCCAAGACAGGTATCAGGTTTCATAACCCTTTCCCTTGTAGAAAAAGAAGTGTTAGAAGAAGGTTGCTTTTTGTTATTGCTGGCCTGTACAAAAAGCCACATTGAGAGAAAAAGAACTGAAACTTGTTATTTGCAAGATAATGGAATTATTTCTGCTCCACAGAGAGCATGTTTTCAGCTGTTTCAGCTGCTTGTAAAGCTCAGATACAATATAAACTGCCTTAAACTACTGTTTGATACTGTAGTTAGTTTGAAACTAACTGCATGATAAAATTAGTGAGAAAACTAATTAGTGATAACTAATAAGAAGAAACATAAACACATGTGAATAAAAATAACCCCTGACTCCGAGCTTGTGTTCTGGTGCTTGTTAAAACAACTGGGTTCCTGCACAGGGTAACTAAGCAGGGCTGTCCTGCAGAACTACAATCACAGTTCTGTTTATGCAGCTCCACCTTTGCACCATTTCCTAGCAATGTCAGGAAAGGCAGCTGTTCTTGACAGACAATTCCTTTGCAAAGCCACAAACACAAGCTGAAAACAAGTGTTGTGTATGTTCCCTTTCTGGCTCTTTTGGGCCTCCCATGGAGGCGCCGATGACACATTTCCATGTATCTTATTTATGCTTTTTCTTTCTGTTGCTTCAGAATTCCCACCATGTATTCAGCAGTACTTTCCTGATGCCAGCAGCCCAGTAAGCAGCAACTTGGCAGGAAAATTATCTTTTTACCCTGGACCTACCACTGTGCTTTCCTTGCCTCATATTCCAGGGCAGAATTTCTTCAGCATCACTGATTCCCTCTCAGAGCAACCCATCCACACTTCATCCTGGGGTTACTGAAACTGGTTTTTCTCTGGTTGTTTTTGTTTTTTTTTTTTTTTTAATTACAGTTTCTTCTTTGAATTTAGCTTTTTCTTAAATTGACCACCACCAAAAAAGAGATTAATACTTCCAGTGGGCTTGACCCTACTACTTTATATTTCAGATCCATCATCTCCCCACTTCCTGCAACCCCCAGCTGCCTTCTGACCCACTGTCAGGAAAAGAAGTAAATTTTGACAAAGGAGGAAGCCATTTCCTGGTAACAACTTTGTATTCACAGAAGGACTCTCTTGGGAAGGCCACTTTCCAATCTTCCCTTTCCTGGATCCTCCCGCACCATTCCGTCAGCTACTTGATCTGCAGGTGTTGAAATGGAGCAGTAAAGGGACAACGCTGCGCCAATGCTGAAGTCTAGCAGGGCTTTATACAGTGCCTAAACACCCTTGTATGAAGAGAAGTCGCCATGCGACTGTGCCAGAAGACCCTTAGCCCTGTCTCTGGGATGGCCCTGGACTCAGCCCGCAGCAGGACCAGCAGGGATCCCGCCACAGGCGGGCTCTGCTCAGCCGCGGCCCGGGCAGGGAGCTTGGGCTGGCCACGGCCCCACCTCGCCTCGCCCTCGGCTCCGCGCCGCCGAGGATGCGGGGCAGGCAGGTGCCACCCGGTCAGGAAGGACACCGAGGCTCTGGAGCGGGTCCAGAGAAGGGCGATAACAAGAAGCTGGTGAGGGAGGAAAGTCTCATAAAGAGCATCCGAGGGAGTTTAGGGTTGAGGGGATTGTTTAGCCTGGAGAAAAGGAGGCTTAGGGGGAGCCTCACCCCTCTCTGCAGCTCCCTGAAAGGAGGGCGAAGCCAGGTGGGGTTCGGCCTCTTCCCGCAGGTAATTTAGTGGCAGGACAGCAGGACAAAGCCTCAAGCTGTGCCAGGGGAGGTTTAGGTTGTACATTAGGACGGGTTTTGATGCCTGAAAGATAGGCTGGAAATAAATCCCCATAGACCGGTGTGTATAGAGCAGGTGTTTGCTTATTGCAGCGCTGGTGGTGAGGGGGATTTCTCCTCCTAACTCACCCGCCTTTGGCAAGTGCTGGGGTATATTTATGCAGTTAAATTTTGCTTAATGTTGCTATGTCATTACAGCATCATCACATACGCACCGGAACTCATTTACATAGCATGATCTCATGGTTATTAGATAATTCTTTGCACTGCGTGTGCACTTCCCCAATTCGGGGGTCTTCGGGGGTCTTTGATGAAGGCTTCTAAAGTCTTCTTCACACTTGAACTTTTCAACTTTGTCTTCGAGGCACGCGCAGTTGCGATGCTCTTCAGTCTATCTGGTCATAACCGGCCTAAATTCTTTGTTTTGTGGATAATTGGCTTCGGCTTGCCAATTTCTCATTAGTACTGCACTTATTTATCTCTGAAGCTATGCACCTGGTAAGTTTTAAATCTCTTTTCTTTTTCTCTATTCTGCATAGAAGCGACTAGTTAACTATATACTAGCCATTACATTGTATAAAAAGTTATTCATATTAGGTTATATGGACATCAAAAGTTATGATTCAGGTTCTACGGATCAGGTTATAGGTGTAGAAGTTATGATTCAGGTTATAAGCACCAGGTTATAGGTATAGAAGTTATGATTCAGGCTACATAAGTAAAAGCTATGATTTAGGCGATGTAAGTATAGAAGGCTATGCTTCAGGTTATATTAATATTCTTCAAGTTATATTGATAAAAGCAATGATTTGGGTTATACTGATATTATGGTTGCATAGATAGCTTACATCTCAAGCTAAGTAAGCACTTTATTGTTGTGACCTGAGTTATACAGACATCGATTTCTTCACGGAAAGGGTGACTGGGCACTGGAATGGGCTGCCGAGGGAGGAGGTGGGGTCCCCGTCCGTGGAGGTGCGTAAGGAAAGGCCGGGCTCCCGCTGGTGCCGGGGGCCTTTCCCGCCCTCCCGCTCCCCTCACAGCGCACCGCGCCCGGCCCGGGGGGGGCAGCGCAGAACGGGGACGTGCCGCGCGCCCGCGCCCCCCAATCGGGAGCGAGCGCCCGCCCACGTGACGGGGCGCGCGCGAACGGCCAAGAGGGAGGGGGGGCTCCCCCCGCCCCCCCGTCTCTCCGGCGGGTCACGTGATGCGGCGCCACTCTGCCCCCCCCGCTCCCCCCCCGCCGCCGCGGTCACGTGCGCGGGCGCCGGCGGCGCGCGCGGCCCCGACGGCCGTGAGGGGCAGCGGCTCCGGGTCCGGCTCCGGGCGGGAGGCGCGGGGGCTGCGCCGGGCGGAGCGGCCGCGGGGAGCCCGCCGGGAGCCCGCCGGGACCTGCCGCGGGCACCGGGTGAGCAGCGCCCGCCCCTCGCCGTCCCCCCAGGGCGCTGCGGGCAGCGGGAGGGCCGGCACCGCGGCTGCGAGGAGCTGCGAGGGTGGCGGTGCCCGCGCGGAGCGGGAGAGCGAGGAGAGGAGAGGGAGAGGGAGAGGGGAGAGGGTCCTTGTCGCCAGAACAGGGCTGGGGTGCGGACCCTCACCCGCCCTGTCTCGCCGATTTCTCCCCACAGCCCTCTGGAAGGCTCTTACTGCGTGTCCTTAACACTGTGTGTTCTTACCGATTTTTTCTTTTTTATTTTCCTGGTTCGTGATGTTTCGGTTCATCCTTTTGTCGCCGGCTTCCTGAAGGCTGAGTGAGATACCCGGCTGGTCGGAAAAAAAAAAAAAAAGGCAGGAAAAACTCCACGCTTTTTTTTTCTTTCCTCGCCCGGTTTTCTACGAACAGTTAGAGCGTTTCTTCGGCTTTTTAACTCGCCTCTTCTAAATTGAGGGGGTGTTTGTTTTGTTTTGGTTTTTTTTTGTTTTGTTTTGTTTTTAAGGAGCTTGCAGAGTTCCAGTTTAGAAAGCTCTTGTAAATTAATACTAAAGGAGTATTTACCTTTTTTTATAAGGAACTTGCAGGGTTCTGATTTAGAAAGTTCAAGTGACCCGTTTGTGTTGTCCTCTACTGACGGAAGGTAAAAAGTGCTTTAATCGTTCCGACAAGGGGTGGGATTATGAGAAAAAGGTACAAAGCATCATAAATGGAAATGTGTTTGGAGCACAGAGTTTCTTAGGAAAAACTTTAGAAGCTGTTTGGAAGATGCATTCATTCTTTAGTGCCTTAATATGAATGTTTTCCCTTGAATGCTTATCTCTCCATGCATGGGATTGAAAGACAGGCATTGCTTTAGAAGATGTCTTGTCCTCAGTGAATGGATTTGAGAAGTTGCATTAATGGCTCAGCGTAGGAAAAAGGCATAGTGTGGTTGTAATTACAGTTTTGTAATTGGAGTTTTGTTATGGTGGGTGGATGACTGTCATCCTCATAAGGGTGGTTTCCTATGGCTAAACCAGTCATGTTCAGTAGTGTTCACGTGCATGGTGATGCTTTTTGCTTGCTTACCTCTCTCAGCTGGTTGCTCAAAGCAAGCAGGAGGTCTGGTTGTCAGCCCTTGGATCAGCAGTTCTTTCTGCCCCTGTACTGCTCATTAAAGGCATCTGAAAATAAATTGTGTCGAGGTTTGGAACACACGGGTTTTGCTATAGAAATTTTGCTTTCTATGAGGTTCAAGGAAAGTAAGTTAAGGCACATGTTTTGAGGGAGTGCAGTCTCTTTTCATTGGCAGGGAGAATGCCTCAGTAACATCACTTGGTTCATACATCTGATTAATGTCAGTAGTATTGTTAATATAATAATATATTGATTCTATGTTCTTTTTCAATGTCGAAATATGAAATCAAAAAAAGCAAACGTAGACTGGGGGAAGATCAATGTTATGTGAAGGATTTTAGTCTTCCTTGGTTGAGGTGTATTTCAAATTAAAAAGGGATTAAGTGTGCCAGTCACTCTGTGTTGTTCTAAAGCCAGATATCCCAGCTTTTGTGTTCTCACTGCTGTTCATAATTCCCAAAGACAATTAGGAGAAACGAAGGCCTGAGCCTGCAGTTTTTCTGTGCAGGAGTAGGTCTGCCCAGCTGGAATAAACTGCAACATTGGAGCCTGAGGGAAGAGTGAAACAAACAAACATGTGATTGTGTTCCAACAGCCTTTGCAAAATAAGGGGATAATCCTTGAGGAGTTAACTGTAGGTTTTTTTTGTTGCGAGTACAATTGGTACTGTTTTCCCGGTAGGATGTTGTGTTAGGCTATTGTTCTATCCAGCGTGGATTTATTTAGCTGAACTATAAACTCTGTAGAACGGTATCTAAAATAATTTTAACAAAGCATTCTGTAAACACTGTCTTTTTTTTGTTTTGAGGCAGGGATTCATGTTTGCCTGCATGTGCCCCTGTGAATTGGTTTGCAGGCTTTTTATTTAGAAAGCAAATTGCTGAGGAGATGAATGCGTAGGCAGCAGATTAGCACAGAATTTTTGAGGGGCCTGTGTCTCCAAAAGTGTGTGGCTTTTTAAAATTGTGAGCAGATGTTGATGTTTTCCCCTAATGTTGCTGCCTACTCCGAGGTCAATTTCTTTTTCATCACAATGTGTGGCCAGTTCAGTTTCCTTTTTTTTACAAGTCGCCCTTTCTTGCTTATTTTTAGCCTAAGTGAATTTCAAGCAGTGATCTGTTTCTGTTCCTGTTTGGACACTGAGGTTGTTGGATCATTTCGGAGATGTCAGAGCCGTGAAAGAGGTGGTGTTGATGGAAACTCCCTCTGCTGGTTGATTTTGCAGCAGAAATAAAGCTTTGTGTTGTATAATTGTTTATCTCTGCATCATGCAGCAGAAATTAACAGTTAAGAGGTGGCATACAGTGTGTTTAAAAGTAACAAGAGTGCCCAGTTTAAGCTCGGGAGTTTTATATTCATAAGGTTTTTAATTGCAGTTAACTTAAGAGCTGTGTGTTGATATATGACAGGTACTCCTCAGAGCTGCTGCTGCCTTGTTGCACACAGAATCTGAGCAATAGCTTGAGAGCTAATATAGTGAGAGAGCCATTAGCATGCAGATTAAAATACCTTGATTACGTGGGGCTCCATCTGGTACCTTTGCCCTTGCAAACTTCTCATCTGAGGTGCAGCCTTTGCACAGGGTGTGCTACAGCAGGGTCCTATCAGGAAAAGTAAATAACCTTGGGTCTGGGACTGATGTGCTGCAGGAAGGGTGAGTGAAGGACGCTGGCTTTGTCTGTGCTGCTGCTTGCTGTGCCATGCCTGGAGTCTCCTGGATCATCAGCCTTTCATAGCAAGGACTTGCCCAGAAGAAACTCTGCACATGCCTGTCCCCCCAGATCCAGGCAGATGTTGCGCAGGGATGAAGTGTGAGTGTGATTGGTGTGAGGTGTCGTGGTACCACAGGGCATCTGCCCTTTTGGAAAGTGTGCAGTGTGTCTTACAGGATGCAAGAACCAATTTGGTTTCAGTTTTGGTAACAATGAGTTACTCTACTGACACCTCCATTTAGTAATGTATTTAAAAATAGATTCCTCAAATACTTTTTTCTCACTGTAGACTTTTTTTTACCTTCCTGTGACTGCCAGAACTTTTATTGGAAAACTAGGAAATTGGCTGGGATGATTAAGGCAATTAATAATTCTCTCTGTCTTTAGAGAGAAAAAAGGTGGTGCTTTTACCTAGGCTGAGCATTTGTTTTCTGTGGAAAGTGAAGAATAAGTAGTTAAATGAGCTTTCTATGCACAGTTATAGTTAAAAATCAGTAGTCAGTATGTTAAGCCCAGAACTTCCAGGTTTGTGTGTAATTTCTCTCTCTTTAGACAAAAGGATAAAGAAAAGTCACTGCTGTAGAAATGTTGAAAGCCAATGATAGGTACTCCAGCAAATGGCAGAATCTAAGGCCTGTAGTTAGTGTTTCAAGAGGAGGGCAAAAGTGTGTCTTTGAGGAGAAACACTACATATTGCATAAAAGTCAAGAGAGGGTTTTTTGTTATTTGTTTGGTTTAAGGACTTTTGTGATCCTTGTGGTTGGTAAACTTGGATAAACTTTAGGATTGCGATTAATTAAAGAAACAAACTTGCCAGTGGCAGATGACTTGTCCTTAAGAACCTTTTGAGGAAAACCTCTGAAATAAGTGTAGAATTATAGTAACAGTTGAAATGGCTGAAAATATGCAGCGTTGTTTTGGATAAAGCAATGTTAACACCTGTTAACAATTGTAAGGGTCTTCACCTGTGGATGGAGTTCATTGCTCATTTCTCCAGTTTGGGAAGTCTCCTGTGCTTGAAAGCTTTTATCTACCAGTATTTGTCTGACAAGATGTCAGGTTGAGCTGTGAGGTGTGGGAAGTGCAGTGTAACTTGGGTAAATTTTCGAAGTGCTCGGAAAGGTTTTGTCAAAGAGCAGTGATTAACTGAGTCATACAGAGCAGAAGAGAAGTCAAATGGGTTAGAGACCTAGTGCATAGATCAGGAAGGGAGAGATAAGGTAGCACATTTTAAACTTGTTACTTTTAGAGTACAGTAGGTTCTCTGGGTGCTGTAAAACTTGCCAATTTGCTGGGATATTCTCTAGTAAAATGACATGTTGTCTTCATGTCTTAACTTCACAGGATATGTTGAAAATTACTTCAGTGAAGAAAATAGTTTTCTTAATATCCAGGTTGACACATTTGTGCTTTGGCAGTTGTATATTATATGAGGCAAGTTAAATAGGTGAAGTCAGAAGGGACACTTACTTGGTCTGCTCAAAAGAACAAGTCATTGCTGCCTTGTTTTAATTGATTGATAGTGTCATACATTAAAAGATTTGCCAAAGTGAGGTAACAAATCTTAGCAGCTAAACTAGCCTGTGCTTGTAACTAGACTAGAAATTAAGAAGGCTTAAATGCATCCAAACCTGTTTAGCTGTGTAGAATCTGCTGTGCCTTGGCATCAGGTAGACCTAAAAAAAAAAAAAAAAGCCGTTCTACAAATAAATTTATTATGAATTTGCCATCTGTTTTCAAGACCTGCTTCAAATGCAAAATGCAGAGTTAAATCAGGCTCTTAGTAGGAGAGGTGCCTGTAGAGCAGAGCTGGGTTTGTTGGATCAAGGTTATGAAATCTGATAAGGAAGCAACCCTGCCTGGGTTTTGTTTGTGTTAGGGATTTTTTGTGGACATAATTCCACTGTGACCTCACTGTTTCTCAGACTTCATTTTTTTTAGTATTATTATTACTTTTTTTAAACTCCTTTTTCCCAAGAAACATCTGCACTGAATAACAGTTGACTGCTGCTGTTAAATGGCTTTCTGAAGCCAAGCCTTGGTTGCCAGCACAGTTTTGAGAACCAAGCATCAGAAGAAGAACAAAGAGGCTGTCTTGTGTTCTCACTGTTGTCCATATCTGATACCCAGGCATCATCAAGAAGCAGCCTGACTTGGAAGCAGCACAGCCAAGAATAGGGGGATTGGGTTGCACTGAAGCAAGCAAATGAAAAGGAAAGAACTAAGTGTTGATGAGAGGATGGCATCTGGGTAGATACCACAATTCTTACTCCTGGAATGATTCCCTACCTTTTTGGTTTTTACTGTTTTATGATGATTTGTCTTGTCACTGACATTCTGTGGGATTGTTCACCTAATGCTCTCCACATTTCACAGAACTTGCTGATACCCCTGGGCATGGATCATAGATTGTAAGTGGCAGAGTCCCGTCAGGGTGTGGGTGATGTTATGTGCAGGGTTGAATGCCTGGGTAAGCTCTGGATGTTAGTGCTGTCAACTTTGCTCTTGAGCTGCTGCAGTTGCCCTGAGGAAACCAGGAAGAGGGGGCGCTGGAGAAGGGTGGATTGTATACATCTGTGTTCATTGGCAACTTTTCTATACCGAGCCGTGTTTCCAGCTTTTAATGTGATCCACTTTGTTTCTAAGTAACAGATTATGGCAATGTTACTTAATTACATCTCTCTGATGTGTTTCACTGCCTAATTGCACAAGCTCATACTTTCCTTCTCTCACAAATGTTTTTGACCATAGCAGCTTTTGATTACACGAGAGATGACAGATTTGGGTCACGTTCACAACAGCCCCAGCCTTATTTTTCTTTGCATGTTTCACATACATATCAACTGCTTGCTTACATGGCATATGTAACTTGTAAGACTACAAAAAAACCTCACAAGTGAAAATTTTATAAATTGGAATTACAACTGAAATTCCCTTTGAAAACTCCCTCAGAATGCCAGTCTGCCACCAGTGGGTATTTGCTAGATCACAAATTTTTAATTAGTTTGCTTGTAAAAGAGCAGATGTTCAGCTGCATTGGATATAGTTTACTTAAATACCCTGTTAAGAAAAGGTCTGTTTTTCCAGTGGCTAGCTATTTGTTCTACCTAAATACATGGGAATACAGTTACATGCTTCATACAGAATAGAATGTTTACTTTCAGAGCTATGTCTTTTTTTCTCCACGTAAAGGAATTTACCTTACTGTCTGTTGATGAAAGTGCAAAACATGCTTTTTAATAAGCTTTTTGGTTTTTGTTTTGTTGCAGCAATGTCCTCTTGCCTGTAGAAGCGTCATGACGCACAGCAGCATCATGGTGGATGTAGGCAAGTGGCCAATATTTACCTTGCTGTCCCCACAAGAGATTGCTTCCATTCGGAAAGCGTGTGTGTTCGGAACGTCGGCCAACGAGGCCATTTACATCACGCACAACGATGAGGTGAGCCTGGCATCGAGCTGGGTGCGTGCTCCACAGTTAGCTGTTTTCAGAATATCTGTAGATTATTAGCTTCTCAGAAGCAGCATGTGAAATTTGTGTTTTCCAAAACATGGTGGATGTAATGTTTGTTTTTTTTTTTTTTAAGTTTTGTGTGGGGACCATATAGATGGACTGTTTACAAAACTTTTGAATGGCAAAGGCCAGGATGGATTACATGCGCTGTTGAAGACAGGCAGAATTTAAAAGAAGTTGTGGTAGCTTGAAATTAAGTGCAAACACACAGGTAGGAAGATAGAAAATGAGGTTATAGCTTGCTAAATAAAAAATACAGTGGAAGATTATCTGTAGATTTTAATGATTCAGAAACTCATTATGAGTTAGCACAGTGCTGCTGAAAGAAAACAAGCCAGGTGTTCTGGGTTGTATTAATGGGAAGGTTTCTCATAAAACTGGGTAGAGAAGGTTTTTTTCTTCCCCTAAGTCCTATCAGTAGTGCCTGTAGGATGAGCCTCCCACAGTACAGCTCTTTACATGCTTATGCTTTATTTGCTATTTACAAACTGCTTTTAAAAGAAGGTGGTGTCTTCCACTTTTCACAGTTTCAGACTTTTTATGGTGCAGTTTGTGAAAATAAAAAGCCTAACTTCCAGGACTGTATGAATAGGAATAATTCAGACTCATCAGTTAACCTTTAAAGTGCCCTTGTGCTGACTCTTGGGGTTGTTGATTTCTGTGCGGGAAGTCTCTGGCCCGTGGAGGTCCAAGATGAAACTCTGTTCCCAGTTAATGGAGACCTGAGTATTACACATCTGTGCATTCCTGAGTACAATTCACCTGAAGTGAGTATTCCTTTGTTTTTCAGGTATTTGTTTTTGGACTGAATTGCAGTAATTGTTTGGGAACTGGAGATAATCAGAGCACAATAGTACCAAAGAAATTAGAAGCCTTATGTGGAAAGAAGATCTCCAGTCTCAGTTATGGAAGTGGACCCCATGTTGTTCTTTGTACTGAAGGTAGAAAATTAACATTTAGTATAGAAACATAAGTTAGAGATTTTAAGTTCCACTTGCATTTAAGAGGAATGGATTAAGGTGTAACCGTATTAAGTTGTTAAGTGGCTAATGTACACTAAGAGGTTCTTGTTGGTCTTAAGTGGAAGCAAATGGATTTTGTAAAGTTTCCATTTCCATTATGTTGAGGCACTTCCACATATTTCCACAATCTAGAGGTTAGGCTGTGGTATACGAATATAAAACACAGTATATAGTTTTTTAGTGTACAGATGATTCTTGTAATAGTTTCCCTTTTTGTTATCATCTTTTCATTTTCATGTTGGTGTTTGCTAATGTCTTGGAATTCTGTCTTAACCTTCCTGGAATTTTTTGTGGTTTTCATCACAAATATTTTTGCAGATGGTGAAGTGTATGCTTGGGGACATAATGGTTACAGCCAACTTGGAAATGGCACAACCAATCAGGGCATTACTCCTGTTCAAGTTTGCACAAATCTGTTAATAAAGAAAGTGGTGGAAGTAGCTTGTGGCTCTCATCATTCCATGGCGCTCTCATTGGATGGGGATGTAAGTTGAAACCTGTTCAAATCTCTTAATCTCCTTGTTGAAGTGAATACTGGAGTTGACCTTGAAGTTTGAACTTCTCTCTGTTTCTACAGTGTAATTATGAACATAACCTTTTCTCCTGCTGCCTCAAACTAGGGTGTCCTTTTCTTCAGAGCAGACTTGAAAACGGCTAAAAAAACCCCCAAAAACCAAATTACTAACCACCCCTGCCAAAAAAAAGCAACAACCCCAAAACCAAGGGTAATAAAGCTTAGTAAACTTCTGTGTCTCTCACAGGGGTGAGACTAGAAAGATGTGCCACTTAGAGGTGAAAGAATGGTTTGTGAGGTGCAAAATGTAACTTGCTTGCTTTCAGTTCTGTTAGGGGGTGTGTTGAGTTTGTATTTACTGGGTTAGAATTTAGTCTGTTTCTTGTAGAAATGTCTTGCATTTCCACACTGGTACTGCAAAACAATGTTGCTCTGCACACCTCTGAATACTTTGGTGTGTAGCTAATGAAAGAGCATTTGGTTTATATCCAAGTCTGCTGCATGCTGTTTACATGGCTTCAGGCTACATGTCATGGGAAACACATGCAATTAGTTTCCAGTTATGCACCTTTAGCCAATGTATGCACAGTGGAAAACTGGTTTCAGCTGTGTGCTAACAAAAGAAAAGCTCTAATTTTAAAGCTTTTTAACAATGAAAAGGGAAACTACAATTCTTTCCATCTTGGTAATCTGAGCATGTCTGTGTTGTGGTCCAGTATGAAATAGCAGTGGAACAATAACACAACATATTTTAAGGGTAGGAAAGAGAGGTTGGGTTAAGTGGTCTGTATTTTATCTGGAAGAAGAGCCTACACTTAGGAAAGATTTTGTGCTGTCATGTTTGACTTGGTTAAACTCTAAAGTTTGGTGAGCATGCAGGAAGGAGTGGGCAATCACGCATTACTTACACTAGAGGTGCCAGCTGCTGTGTGGCAGCTGCCTGTGAAGGCCATGCTGTCTCTTGTCATAAATGGGACATGCTTGAGACCTCAGTGGAACTGGGGAGGTTTCTTTGTGTTGACCACGCAGTTGATACTTGCAGCTTGCTCACCAGTGTGGCTCGTTAATATGCTTTAACTTGGTCTGTTTGTGCACTGAGCTTTTACCAGAACTGAGTGCACTGAAAGCAGCAAAATGTGTTAAGCAGCTTTATTTACAGAAAGATTTGGCTGCCAACCCCCTTGTGACCTGATATACCCGAAGCCTCAGGGAGACATTGAGGTTGGAAATATTTGTGGAAATACCTGGCATAATTGGTTTGTATGGTTCAGTGCAGTTTTAATGCTGTGCAAATTTTAAAAATAAGTATTTTAATGATAGAATTAAAGGAATGCAGACATTTGTGCTTCTCTGGCATGTCCTTTGGCATTTTGATCTACCTTCTGGGATTCTCTACCTAAATATTTTCTGTTATTGAAATTGAAGCATTTTATAAAGCATCTTCAAATATTCAGTAGGAATCGAAGATCCAGCATTTAGAAGTAACAGAAAGGAAAGGACTGTTTCTTTCTTTTGTTCATATTATTCATTGTAAATGAGTTGTGTTGGTGGGGGGTCTTTTCTTCTTGTCTTTGGTGGGTTGAGGTTTTTTTTTGGTGCTGATCAAGGTGTTTGTTTTTAATGACTTTTAGTGATTCTTGGTTTGGTGTTGCAGTAAACAGGCAGCTTCTAGCACCAAAGGATGTGCAGGTTTCTCATGAGGGTGCCTGTCAGTGTTTGTACTGCCAGTGTGTCTGTGGAAGGTGTTTCTAAGACAGCAAACTCTTGAACTGGGTGAAGCACCGGAGAATGAGCCATCAGAAACTGTTTTATGCCAAGCTGTGGGCATGTATGCATGTAATAAAAATTGGAGGCACTGAAAACACGAAGTTATAAGAGTTTTTTAATAGCAAACTACTTCCCTGTCTTCCTGACTTTCAGATAAAAGGAATTAAGATTTTTGCTTTTATTAGTACTAGTTTGCCACTGGAAACTTTCAACTGGCAGAAATTGTGGGTTCTTTGTTAATGCTGATGTATGAGAGAATTTAGCTACTGTGAAACATGGGCTGACAAAAACCTGTTCTTTCACAGCTCTTGAAAGATGTAGAAGTATGATGGGTGTCCAGCAATAACCTGGTTTAGAGGTCTATGAAGAAAACTATATAGCTCTAAACTGGAGAATTAAAGTTTGTCTGGGAAACAAATGGCATTCCCGCTTGCATTCCTTTTCCCAGCATGATGAAATTATAAAGACAGTCACTATGCTCTTTGTCTTACAGTCTGACTTGTATTTTATATGGAAATATGTTCCTTTTGTTTTAGTCAGATACTCTCATTCTGTTGCAATAAGCTGGAAAAAGTGCTATATTCATATTTGCTAGATCAGTCCTAATGCTGTTTATAATTTTCATCTGCTGAAAATGAACTTTAAGCATTTTAGCTTGTTAAATAGGATAGTTTACCCAATCTGATGCTGAATACAGGAAGATTATCTATTGCTATCATTACTGTTATTAAGGCTTAAACTGTGTGGTTTTGTGTGTTTGTTTTCATGAACAGCTGTATGCTTGGGGCTACAATAACTGTGGTCAAGTTGGATCTGGATCTACAGCCAACCAGCCAACTCCTCGCAGAGTTTCCAACTGCTTGCAGGGTAAATTTGTGGTTGGCATTGCTTGTGGCCAGACCTCCTCCATGGCTGTAGTAAACAATGGTGAGGTAAGCACTCCTGCTGCTGCATTCCCTCATTCTGTTACCTGAACCTACCAAGTTGGTGTCTGCATATGGAGAAATGCTGGCAGGGAGTGCTCAGGCCAGGGCTGTATTGACAGGGTTATCCTGACAACTTCTGTGAGACCAGCTGAAGGAGAACACTGCAAGTAACTGGAGATGCAGTCTCTAAACATTCCTTCTTAAGGCAAAGACTGTACTGGAACACAATTCTTACTGAGTCTGCAACTGCAGGAATTTGAACAGTTGTATTAATGGTGTCTGTCTTCATGTTGCAATAGATTATTTAACATAAATAATGTTAAATTCTTTTAATTTGTTACATTAGTATCAGTTTATTTCTTTAAAACATACACAGGTAAACAGTTATTTTTTCTGCAAGGATACAGTGGCTGATCCTGTTTTTTAAACACATTGCTTAATTACCAGCAACAAACCCAAAACATTCTTTTGAACATTGCCCTCCCATTGTGCTACTGTTCCATTTGACATAAGTTTATGGTGCTGTCTTGCTTTTAGGTATGAACTATAACTTCAATTTTACTTCATTTCACCAAACTCAGAGTGTAGCATCTCCTCATAAATGGGGGGACTGTAAAGTCCCTGAGGTTGAGATGAGCTTTCATTGTACATTCATCATGGTGTGTCCACTGTAACAAAACTAAGGGAAGAATTTGACTGGGGACTTCCATTTGAACTGATCAACTTATCAGAATAACTAATTTCATGTTCTCTTAAAAAAAAAAAAGAAAGGAAAAGTAATAAGGAGAGAGGATGGCATAAAACTCAAAGTGTTGATGCTATGGGAGAGATTTTGGTGTAGTGTAAGTTTTTTGCAAAATTTCTAGTGCATCAAAGACCTTTTTTTAGCTTCTTTACAAGGTAAATCCAGGGCAGAAAAGTTGAGTGCAGTAAGTCATTGCAGTTTACTTAACATCTTTTAGCCTTCTCTGTATTGCTCTTCAAATAGCATACAATTTTTTAATAGTAAGTACTTTTCTTGGCTTGTGCTTGGTACTAAGTCTTAACTGCTCTGTACTCCTAGAGAAGAGTGGCTTAATTTTGTTTTCCTCGTGCACTCAGGTTTATGGCTGGGGCTACAATGGCAATGGCCAGCTCGGCCTGGGGAACAATGGCAATCAGCTGACGCCGTGCAGAGTGGCCGCGCTGCACAGCGTGTGCGTGCTCCAGGTATGCCCAGCGTGGAAACAAACCTGCATTCCTGCTGCTAGCTGCTGCTGGAACCCTCTCTTTGGAATATTGTACCTGCTGCCAGATTTCACAGTTCCCATGCTGAATTTTTTTTAGCTCCCAGGAATTATGTTTCGCTTGTATAAATGCAAAGTAAGCTGTAAAATACTTGCTTTGGGAGATGCTTGGGAAGATTTAAAGTTAGCTGCTGTAACTATTGTAAATTACTCTTGGATACAAATTGCATTTTTGTTACAAAGCTGGATGACATATACTAGTCACAAGAAATGAAGGCAAATCAGATGTTCAAATTGGTTCTACTAAGTATTCTAATTCTCTAGTGTTCTAATTTCAAGTTCCTTTAGAAGCAAGGGGAGAGGAAAGATAAGAGTCATGGGGGTGGGTTTGATTTTTTGGTGGTTGGATTTAGTTTGGTTTGCTTGGATTTTGGTTGGGTTTTTTTTTTTTTTAGCTAAAGAATAATGGTAAAATTTGGGATTTCCCAGGTTTTTAGTAAGGCCCTGTAGAGTTGCTTGTGATAACTTGGGTTGAAGGGTTGTTGGCTGTTGAACTGCAGTTCTCATTACAGCGTACTCAAACTGTACGGTATTCAGAATAATCCAGCTCTGAAATACTTCCAGAGTATTGCAAGATGTGATGAAGTTCAATGTTCTTCATGTGAAAAGAAAGTAGGTAGCATCTAGGGAGACTTGTCTAGTGTGCAGTAAATTACTTGGGAGTGGCCAATTAAATTAATGAAGCTGGGACTTTTCCAGTACCTACAGCTAACTTAGTTTGTGTTAGCTGTAAGGACTGAGAAATAACACATTGTAGTGCTGAGTGAAGAATTCCTGAGATACTTACCATGGGCTGGTGGAAGGCAATGTGTGTGATATTTTGTTTCTCATCTGTGTTTGGTTCAGGAGTAACGCTTTATACATTTACTTACAGATTGCCTGTGGCTATGCACACACTCTAGCACTAACAGATGAGGGCTTGCTCTATGCCTGGGGAGCTAACACTTACGGGCAGCTGGGGACTGGCAATAAAAGTAACCAGCTCAGCCCCGTGCAGATCATGATGGAAAAAGAAAGGTAATCTTGCTGGAGCTCTTCCTGGATTGATAAAGTCTGAGCATGTGTTATGCAGTCTCTAGCACTGGAAGCATGCATGTGTTGGGCTTGGTGGATTGTCTTTCTATTGCTGATGTTAAACACATGGGAAAGGATGGTAACTTACTGTTTACAGTAGACTGAGTGCTTTTTGCTGTCTGTAATGGTTATTGAACACAAACACACTTTGCATTTACCTGACACTGAAAGATAATGAATGAATAAGTGTTGTGCTATTCTGTATATGGTTCCTTTGCTTAAAATTGGAGCTATGAAATCAATAAATCAAGCCATGAATTGATGCCTACATTAAAAAAAAAAAAAAGTGGGGAGAAAGGAAGCACCACCTTTGCAAGAAGTGACGTGTGAGGAAAAACAATTTTTGAAAGATTGAAAATGGTCCACCGTGAAAACACAACTCAGTTTGCAAGGTTGCTTGAGCTAAGGACAGTTAGTACCCATTTTTATCACTCGTACCAGTTAGCAGTTTGTAGTTTTTTTAGTTTCCTGGACTCATGAAAGAAAGAAATTAACCCTTACCAATTCTTTTTCATCACCCTTTTATCATCCTCGTATTTGGGGATAGGTCTTTTGCTGCTCACCTACAAATGTGGACCTCAGTCCCATTCTCTGGGCCCTTGTGTGTACCTGCAGATTAATGTGCCTTGTCCTGGTCTGTAGAACTCTTAATTTGCAGTCTCCTCTTAACTAGGAAACACTTCTGCTTGATTTTTCTCTTCCATTTGGGATGTCATTCCTATTTTTTGTTGTTTCTCCCACTTAGCATTAATTTAAAAGCTTCACAGTACTAAGAATGTTTAAAATGTCAAACAAGGTGGGGGGGGGGGGAAGAAGAAAGGAACTATCACAATAAAAACCACTGAGGTGAGGCTGGTTTGTCTGTGAAGGAACTGACACTGGCCAGGCAAAATGAAATATTATTTAAAAAGCTGTGAAATAGAAATGTGTACGTTTGCAGATAGATCAACTTTGTTTTGTTGGTGATTTATTTCATGAGTGAACTAAGGGGAACTGTTGCATTTAGAACTGTATGTGAACTCAAGCATGGGGTTATAATAAAACCAGCATTTGTTCAGTGGCTGAAGGAGGGGGAAAATACCATAGAACTTCTGTTTGGAATCTAAGGGAGAGATAAGTCGCTTGAACTTACTCATCTTGCTTG